>OY728140.1:1729948411-1731148411 GCA_963277665.1 Viscum album
GACAAATATGGTCAAGGATGGGATCAAGGAAAGACATGCTATCTAAAACATGGAACTAGACATGTTTCTTTTTTTGAGTTTTTTTTTATGTTTTGGAATCTTAGTAGAAGTGTCTACTATGTAATCATTTGAGATGTAATAGTTTTGAACTAAATATCTAAAACTATAAACCTTAAAAGATCCTCAATGTTAATTATTAATTTAATTCAATATTAAGTAAGGTTTAAGGTCGGGGACTTATAGTTGGTATCAGAGGTTGGTTTAGATAACTTTAGAGGTTTGGGTATTCTCTAAGAATAAGTGACATTACCATAATGGTTAGGATTTCAGAAAGATTCCTAGTTTTAGATTAAGTGAATTAGTAAGTATATCTTACTGTTTATCTTCTTCATTAGTACATGATTATTTTGTTGGTATACACACAATGAAATTTCTGTTTTTAGTCAATGGATGGATCAAGCAGGAACCAAAGTGACAATGGGTTTGATGGAAACTATGGTGGTTCTCAGATTAAGAGACTGGATGAAATGGGGGATTCAATGAGGAATCTCATGGTTATGATAAAACAACTATCAAGGATTCATGATCAACCACTTGAACCTTGGTGAGTTCTCTAATGCATCATGTACGAGATGACCAACTCGATGTGGATGTTCAGGAAATAATTATAAAGGTAACCATTAGGGTTTATATGATCCTTACTTTTTAGGTAATTATGGGTTACTCTATGATATGATGGAAAATGAAAGGAATGAGATAAACTTGAGATTAAAATATGTTATGATCATTTTTGAAGATTTTATCTCGTTTTGGGGAATGTTTTAAGAATTATGTAGTTTTTGGAAAATGAACAACACATAGACCGTGTGACAACCCGTCGTGCCGGACAATGCTGTGGGAATCGAACCCACAACCAAAGTGAAACGGGTATTTATCGCCTGCCACTGGACTACGTGAAGTCCCTGGTTAGTTTGACTGATTATTTTTAGTTAGATGATTTTATGAATTATGAGTAAGTCGATTTTGGGTTAACTATGGAAATTTATTAACCAATCATGGAGGATATGTGATTAGGTTAATTACTTTACAATAAGAGACTTTAAGAGCAACTGATATTGTTTGGAGATAAATGTTACGATATAATATGGAAGACTATGTGACTAAATCCTTCTAATATATGAGTTTCAATCATCGTTTCGTTTACATTGATGAATTTTCTGGACAAATTGTTTACCGAATGGTCCTCATTGAACATTGGGTTTTTTTTGGAAAAATTTTGGAGAATAAGAATAGATTTTCTTTTTATAAAGGGTTATCCTTTTCTGGATTATCTGATCTTGTACTAACCTTTTTGGTTTGGTTTTGGTTAAATTTTTAAGACATGGGAAGTATATAGTTCACTTTTGTGGATTAGGTGATCCTCTAGAAGTTGATTATAGTACTCTTAATGTGAACAAGTCTTCCTAAATACTCATTTTTGGAGAAAATATGAGTTTGTGTAAGAAATCTAGTGAAAGAAGAACGTCAACATGACAAGTAAGTATGTTTACTTATGTTTTAGTTAAGATCAATAATAAATTCTTTAATGAAGAGTAACTTAAAACAAAAATGTTTTATGTTAAGATTTCCTATTGGAAAATCAAATACCGTTTAACCCATCACAAGTTTGTGATTTTATTATGGTTAACTTTCTCCTAAACATGTTTTCTATCACTCTACATCAGATCATGACCCTATGTTTTGTCCTCCGCGTCCATGTTTTCCTACATGGAATCCTAGTATGGGTTAACTCGGGTGACCTCTGTACTTCTCTTTCTTTATTTTAATGTGATTGTTTTACCGACTCTTGTTCCGATGTGGGACTTTCAAGGATGTTTCCGAGCCCAATTTTAAAATTGCGAGGACACAATTCCCAAAAGGGGAGAAGGATGTAACACCCCAGGTAAATAAAGAATATGAAATTTTTATATTTAGCCCAATTTGTGAATAAAATGTTAATATTAATTTAAATGGAACGCTAGGCTTGATGGCTTACCCAATACGCAACAACAAGTTTCTTTGAAATCTTACGTTGCACTATAATAATAAAATATTTTTTTTAAATGGTAGTTAATGCCTAGCCGTTGTAATGGAGTGAATGAATAGAACTAACTACAAAATGATTATATAAGTTTGTCAAATATTTATACTTTTTACAATAAATTTAGAGGATTAAAAATGTAAATGAATTCAATTTTAAGCGTAAACATTTTAATATTTTTTAGAAGGTCGATTAACCACCTTTTGATGGCGAACCTCTTTTAAATATACGTTTTGACAATTTTATGTGTTAAATTTTTCAAAATAATATTCTTTTTTAGAATCGAGACATCAAAATTTACTTTGTGTAAATTTTTGGTATGTTTCCGATAAAGATCATTTTTTTATGAATAGTGAAAAATGTTCTATTTTAATTCAAAACCACTTTTTAATATAATATATTTATATGATTAGATTATCATTTGATATGTTTTTAAAGTAAAATTTGAATATATTTTTACCATTTAATCCAATAGTTGTCATTGTAATTAATTTCACTTTGATATTGGACTTAAACTAGTGTCAATCTTTTAATAGATACTGTTTCTTAAAAACACACTATTTGTTTTGACACCGGAAATTAATTATTAAATTAATTAATAAAACTTAAATGTTTTGAATTTTGTAAAATATACATCATTGTTGAGTTCAGAATATCAAATATATCTTAGGGTTAATTGTTGGTATTTTTCTGAAAAACATCAATTTTTGATGAATAGTGATACCACTAAGTGGCAGTTAAAAAAAACTGATTTCTCGTTTAAATGAAACATTTCCACATCTGTGATTTGAATTTAAAAAATCCTAAATACATGGTTATCATTAAGAAGAAAAATTTCGTTCAAAGTGATTAAAATAAATTTTTGGTGAATAGTAACTTTTAAGTTTTTAATCGCGATTAGGGGTAATTAGTGTAGTTTAAAGTAAAAATAATGGTTTAATAATATGAAATGAGCTTGAAACATGTCGTACCCTTATTGAATGTGTCATGGCCGACCACGAAAATCCATGGGTCAACTTGTGGACCCCATGGAGCCACTTTGGAAGGAAAATGACATTAATATCTTTTTATTTAATGTAAAAGTAAAAATGACAAAAACATGATTTGTTTTATTAAAACAATTTATAAATGGGGATATACAAGTCAGATTTTTGACTATAAATAGTAATTTGAAAGCTAAAAAGATTTCCTACATCATAGTATTTTTTTATAATTTTTAGACATTAAAGAAATTAAATTAATTAGGACATCATGATGATGCAGCGATTATCTCATTATTTAACGATTTAAATAAAACGAAAAGATAATGTAAAATCTAAGACCTACACTTGTCAAATACCTATTGGATCGGTATATTTCAAACCCTTGTCACCTTATACTATAATTATTTTGATGTGGGACCTTTTAAATCCGAAACTCATTTTAAAATAAAGTAACATTTCTTTACTTTCCAAGAGTTCCCCTCATCTCTTCTTATAAAAGGCCCCCACCACTATCACCTTACCCACACCTCTCAAGCCTTTGGTTCGTCCACAATCTGCCCATTTTGTCTCTACATATCCCTCTATTACTTCTAGAAGCCGCACTTTTGGCAGAAGTCTTCCCAAGGCAACCTTTGATCTCAAATCAAAAAGAGTTACTCAATTTTAATGTAATGTCTTAACTTGAGTTCTTTTGTATTATTTTTCTTCTCCAAACCCCTAAAATCTTTTTATTCATTTCATTTGTAACAAATCAAGTATCTTCAATATACTAGGACGTTTTTATAAGAAGCATTCGATATACACTTACACACACCTACATAAATGGTTAAATAACATACTGTTTCTGTGGATGGCTAATTTCTGCCTCACGTAACGATGATTGTTCAACACTCATATAACACCTTCAAAGGTGGCCATTAAGATGTAACTATATTTATATATGATATATAATATGTTTATGTTTTACTTAATATTATGTATTTCTCTTTTGTGGAATACCATTATGGTTTCCATTGTGGGTAAACCCGATAATTTCATTTTAGGAAGTGCGGACTAACGCCCCCTCAAAGTGATTTGATTCGTTAATGCCATACATGGGACATATAAATGATGGATTTAATGATATTATATATGATATTATACTGGAATTATAATACACCTTTATATAATTAAAATTTCACTCCATTAAAGTATGAGCTAGAAATGAAAGTAGCGTTCATGCGTACGTACGGCTTACCGTCTCCATGAACGGTGCATTTCATTTCTTATCCCCAAATGTTATGTACTATTATAAGTACATATATATATTGGATATATATTATTTATGTTGCATATAAGTGATGAATATAATTCTGGAATTAAAATATACATACCTCTCATTTAGTTTTAATTCCATTAATATGACATAGAAATGAAAGTACCGTTCATGCATACGTACGGCTTACCGTCTCAATGAACGGTGCATTTCATTTCTTACCACTATATAATTATGTAATATTATAAATACATGAATATTCTGGATAAATATGATATATATGATATCCAAATCATGAGTATAATTCTGTATATAATGAACCTTTGACCACACGAACAACATGTAATTGTAAGAAGTCCACTTTCGACTTAAGAACCAAATATCGACAAAACAAACATTATTAACATAAATGATTACATAATGTTTATAGCATGGAAATAAGTGATAGAAAAGGAATAATTAACTTGAAAAAGGTTCTTAAGCTAGTATAAATTTACTCAAGTTTATTATTCAGGATGTTAAAGAATGATCGAGTCAAGTCAGACCCGAGGTAAGGGATCCAACCTCTCTCTGTCTTTTTAAGTACTCTCTTTTATGTCATTTTTTATGCCCATATTTATTATGTTTGAGGATGTTATTTTATATTACTCATACTTTAATTTTTATTTTCATATTATGAAGGACCCTATTTGATCTCATAAATCCATTTTTGGTAGTTTTAAGTGGCGCCGTTAGGCTACCGAGTTTTCGTAAGGGATTTTTCATCTCACTTTTATTCCTGTGACATTTATGTTACGTTTACCACTATTTACTTTGAATAGTGTATGTACTGCCCATTATTATACACTTTTTTTAGTATAATTTCATTTATGGTTATTTACAATTTCATTGTATGACCCTTCTTCCATGGGGTGTACTTTTCGAAAGTTACCCAACTCGGTAAGGGGACCTTTCACCCTCCTCTTTTTAAAAGACTTCTTTTGTTATGTCTTCTAATTCACATACTATTATGTTGGGATATGTTCTTCTATATCCTTATTTATGTAAATTTTATGTCCAAGTGACAAGAGACCCTTTTTATCTCTCATCAACTCATTTTGATGTGACGCCGTTAGGCTGTCAAGAGAACTTCTTAACCCAATTTCGATTTCTTTGGGTTCAATATGTAGTTATTGAATATGTCATACTTTGAATATGTGTGAATGAAATTTGATTATTTTACAATTAATATCCACTTATATTGGGTGTATTAATATTTTTCGCACATAATTATGAGATTGATTTATCCTTAATTTAGGTATACCATCTTTATAATGGATTTCATCTCAATTTATATTTTCATTGAGACTTCATTGTTGTTATGCACCAATTCACTCTTATATGGTGTATATACTATCTTTTGGAATATTATATCATGAATCCCTTTATTCGCATGATATTATAATGTTTTAATTAAATGTTATTCCTCAATTATTGTATTCATGTGTCTCTCATTTTGTTAAAAACCATTTAACTAAAATATCGTTTTAAATGTTTTAATGATTTAATATTATAAATATTTCTCATTAATATCCATGTTTTCAAAATGGTTTTAAGGATTTATTTATATGGACATTAATGGTTTAAAATGTTAAAAGCATCAAAGTGGTATGGGACAATTTGATTCAAAAATCACTTTATTAAATGATTTAAATGGTTTTGAAAATGGTTTTTAGAATGGATTCATTAATTCAATATATTAAAATGTTATATTGTTATTGCAATGTGGGAATGTTATATTTCCCTTATGCTTAATTTATGTGCTATTATTATGTTATGGTTCTTGGGCATTGTTATGAAGACGGGTGGTTCCGTGATAAACTAAGGGTGGGTGAGCCCGATATAGCTCTCCAATGCATTGGGTGATACGAAGGGGTTAAACGTTAAGGTTTATTCGAAGAGATTTAGGGAATATACTGTGATGGGTATTCCAAACGTAACAAAGAGGGTTACTCCCTACATAAGAATTTAATGAATGCCTAAAGGTATCTTTATGTCTTATGATTTCTATGATTTATTCATGATTTTATGAGGTATGCTAAAGTGCATATGTTTTATGGGTAAAGTATGATTTAATTCTTATGTATATATGTACTCATGTTTCCTTTCCATACTTTTTATAACCCTTACTGAGCTTTTTATGCTCATCCCAAGTTTTTGAAATGTTTTCCACAGGACTTAAATATGAATAGGGTCAAGGATGGGATCAAGGAAAGACATGCTATCTAAAACATGGAACTAGACATGTTTCATTTTTTAAGTTTTTTTAATGTTATGGAAACTTAGTATAAGTGTCCACTATGTAATCTTTTGAGATGTAATAGTTTTGACCTAATTCTCTAAAAAATTAAACCTGAAAAGATCCTAAATGTCAATTATTCATTAAATTCAGTATTAAGTAAGGTTTAATGCTGGGGCCATATACCTTCCTTCTATAGATGGCCAATTATTTTATTGGGTTTTATCATGTAACCCATTTTATAGTTTAGTAAATTATTATTTTATGTAGTTATGTATGATTTCTTTAGGGACACACAAATTTAGACAAATAAAAGGTGTCAGCAATAGTGCTCCAAAGATTTGATTAAATATACAATCTTAATAGTACACATGTTAATGATAATATGGAAAAATATGTTGGTAATTTTTATATCCATGGGAAATAACCATGAAAATATTACATTATGAAACTTTAGTGAATACCTTTTTGGATATACTTATAAATGTATCATATTTTTTTGTAGGTATATTTTCATGTAATGAATCATGTAATTATGAAGATGTTATACATAATGTAAATATAATAATATTATCTATCGTGTAATTGTTATGAGTTTATGATTCTTTTAATAATGTTAATGATTTTATATTATGACACATGATTTACCCATGATGTCAAATAATCGTTTATTTTCATTGACTGTCCATAGTTAAGAATCTCACCTGACCCCTTTATTTTAAAAAATGAACATAGTAAGTATTATACAGTGATGTAATATGGGGTAGTATAACAACCAATACTTTTAGAAGAGTAATAAGTTTGTATTATTTTCTTTTTTGATCTAGTTATTCCAAATATATTTTTCAAAGTCTCTTGGAAAATAAACTAATAAAATCCAAAGGAAATGATGGGTGAAATAATTTTTAAATAATATATAAAAATCCATTAATTAAAATTTGTGTCATTATACGTGGATCCCAAAATGAATTAAGGATCAAATATTATTTTTATTTTTACATGGGATTCATCGTTATCATAAAATAATTTTTTTTGGAAAAACAATCTTCAGAGTGAAGTAAATCAGTCATTGCGTCATGAAATATCCATGAATATGATCTGTTTTTCATAGATAAATGGATCTTCTGAATGTGTTAATAAATCCTTTAAAATTTCATTCTACCTTCATAGAAACATTCTCCCTTTACTCTCATGTAACACCTTCATGTTTATGAGGTCACTATATGTACATATACATGTTTGGATCATACTAAATATACCATTGAAACTGACATGGTCACTTCAAAGATCTGGTTTAATTGCTACCTATGATAGTGAATACATATACTGATGAATCCAACTTACATAACTTTATGATTCCTACATTTCAACTGTTTGTTGGAGGTGTTTCATTGATATACCAAGAAAAAATTGGGAAATAATAATTTCTTTATTTTGGGTATCTTTATCACTATCTATTGTCACACTTTTATCCATAAAAATCTATAGGTAATTCCAAATACCAACCTAGAGAACTATTAGATAATGGAATCACAATCCCTCTTCTCAAAACACACATTGAGGATTGTATCTTAAGATACCACCTCGCGATTCACATCAATGATTCTATATCCCATACGGAGCCTCATGTAGGCCCGTAATAGGGAAAAACTCCAAGATTAATTAACCTGAACCACTTTGAGTATATAAGACATTAAAAACCACTAAAAATCACAAATCAAGAAGTACATAATTGAATGTACTTTATGTTGTCAACAATGTTCTTCTCTTCAATGGAGCACATTACCCAAACGTCTAACCATGAATCTCCATGGAGGAACAATTTTATAAATACAAATTTTGATTCCACTTAATAAATGGTTTTTTAAAATATCAAATGTGGATCTATCACATTAACATATTATATATGGGATATACCATGAATCTACTTCACAAAGCATAAAAATGAATACAATTCAGGTTGGGAAGTTCATAAACAGATGTTTATTCACAAATAAACATAAAATTTCATTTTATATCTCTAAGTATAGGAAAATATATTCTATGTTTCTTTTGAGACTTCGTAAATTAAATTTTAACCGTTAAATATCAATATATGAACAAAATGAATCCAACCATAGTGTTTCCACTTTGTAAGGAAACAAAAGTATCAGAAATATGGTCTTCCTAACATCCCATCTTGTTATTAGGTTACTTATATTAGAATAATCATCTCAAATTGACTTTTTTAAATCCATTCCACAAATTAATATCTCTTAGATGGATATATCACAAAAATATAATTTTTCTAGGTCACCGACTACGCTAGGAACATCAACTCCACATCGGTGTAACCCACATCTGTATCATTACTACACCGAGGTGATTATAGGGATTCATTCTAGGTGTAATACCTAATTACATCTTCCCACATTCAGTTTCTAATATAAATGAAAAACTATAGAGGGTAACCTAATTCATAACCCCTACACAATCCTGTAATTTAAACACTCATAAAATATGATTGGTCTTATAATATTTCTTATTTATCATATAGTGACTGGGGCAAAGGATAACAATAGTTTTAGTTTATCTCATATTTAGTACTATTATGATGAATCATAGGTAAAATAAGGAATCACCAATTTGTCTTCTCTACATTAATCTAAAGTATGTAGTTCACTAACAAAACTAGAGTCATTAAAATGCACAAAACAATTTTGACATTGGACAATACACAATATAACTCAATATCTTTAGTATTAGATTATTATTATCCCTAAAACATTGGATTCAACATTGAGGTTCAACCCTAACACCCCAATATAAATCATGGAAAAATTATAAAAAGTATGAACTAACCAAATATTCACCATTTATATTCTAGCAACAAAAGGTTCAAAGGTTAGACAACTATATATAGGGGAAATACTATATTGAATCCAAAAATATGTCATATTCATTCCTCTATTAGTTTCCAGAAAAATAGATAGTTTCTTGTCCACTTAAGAATATATCTCACACCTGCCATTTCTATGAACCTTTTCCATATTCTATACTTTGCAATATTATGTGTAAATTGGATGGGGTCATGAATTTGTTTCCCTAAAGGGAACCACAATGGTCTTTGTCACACAAAAATAAAATAAAAATGTTTCTCATTAAGATTCCATGAACAACACAAGTTCTGATTCAATTCATATGGAAATATAGTAAGCTATATTTATGGCCTGATCATGACTCCACAACACCTCATACCTATTCATATTATAATACAATACCTGCATTGATAATTGTAAATTCCATAGTTCCTTATAAAATGGATTTAAAATATATTGTAATTAGTTACAATAAATAAATGTGAACAAGTCCCAATGTTTTGTTTCACATTAGATTCGTGTTTTATAGACTATAAATTTTAAAAGGATAGACCATGGTGAAACTAATTATATCATGAAGGATTCAAAAAAATATCAGAAGTCTGTTAGAAGGTAAATGAATAGTGGTAATTACCACTAGAGGACTATAAGATACTAAACACCCATCTTTTAAATATATGAATACTTGGAGAGTCATTTGTAATGTCCCAATGACCATCTAACATTAGAAATAATGTTTTCCCCAGCTCATGAATGTGTAAAACAATCAGGAAAAAGCTAAACATGAATTTGGGGCTTCTTATATGAAATTTATTTCCATCTAATCCACGTATTTGAAAAAATGATTTAAAATGAGATATATTTTCATAAAATCAATTTTGAACTTGTAATGTTATATTGGATACATTATCTACATGGATGTATATTAATGAATTTATTTTACTCTAGTTTATTTAATATTCAAATCCCAGGGAACAATAGAATAATTCAATTAATGCTGAATCTTTAAGAGATTTCAATAAATTTATGTCGATCTAAATGGGTGACGTGAAATAAAATAATTAATTAATTTCAATGACTGAGAGACCATGGAAGATAAAATTGAATCAATATTATTTTAAATTCATTGTGCATGAAATTAAATCAAAATCTCATTGATCTATGTTAGAGTAACTGGAAACAATAGAATAATTAAATCTACCACAGACCATCTAAGAAATGCTAAATTAAAAATTAAAAAATCATGTTTATAAACCAATAATTCATTAGAGTAAATATAATTAGAATAAAATTAACTTTTAATTTCAATGGCTTATACATAAAGTTTTTTTAAAAAATGTTGCGGATTTTAATAGGCCATGGTCATGTATGACTGAATCAAAATGATTCTTAGAGGGAGATACTGGTCTATTAATTATTAATTCAATCCCCATATCATGTAATATGATTAAAAATGTTTAAAATTGATTCTTTTTTGAGGTGTCTTATATAAAATGACCGATCATTCATAAGAGGGCCATGTTAGAGAATATGCATGAGAGATACCAACATGGATATGAATTCCATGTTTGAAAAGGTTTATTGAAAATATCATCCCATGAATGAATATGTCAAAATAAATTTAAACTAATATAACTATAAAAATGGGTCCCAACTTCATTCAGTATTAATATATTTTTCTATAATATATTACTTTTGTGTATTCTTTCTATTTTCTCATAGCTCTTGTATTTCTCTATGTAGAAATATATATGATTAGAGGTTTATATATAAATTTTAGTGTATCTATCTTCATTATTTCAGGATATATTTCCAATAAATAGTTTTTAATTATTCTTAATCATCATAAATAATGAGTTGGATAAAATTATTATAGATAATCACTCTGTTGATTTCAATTCATGCACTTGTTTTCCAGATGAATTGTTTGAAAATTATCCACTCTAACTAAAAATCATTATATTTGATGGAATATCATGGGATGTGAAGTAAAATATGTCACTATGTCATTCATGATGATAATAATAAAATTTTATGTTATTCAAAAAATGGGATTCACTTATCCTAGTTATGATTTTCTAATGTAGTGGGACATAATGTTTTGTGATGTATATAACGATTTCTTGGTCACTACACCATTCACATAGGAATAAATGATAGAATAATAGTTTAAATAGTTTAATGGACTTAATAATATAATAAACATAATCTAAGAGGTTCAAATATCATGGATTATCTCACTACTAATGATTAACAATTATATTATTTTGGGTTAGATAAGTTATATTATTATTAAGAATCTACCCAAATATCATCAATATTAATAAACTAAAAATTATCATTACATAAATTTATATTTTATTGTCTCTATATTTGTAATAAATACATATTTAAATATTTTGGATAAAAGAAAAACAAAAAAATAAATAATTGAAAAAGAAAAGTGAGTGAATAGATTTACCCTTTCAGTGAAAACCCAATTGTCTATAAAAATTCTATACACCTCTATAAGATATAAATATTATTCTGGCAGGATATTCAAGATCCTAGGTACTGATTTTTTATCTTTTGGGAAAAGGGTTATTTATTCACGGGATGATACATAATAAAATTTTAACAATTATTTTATTTTATTCTAAGATAAATATTTTAATATTAATTTCCAATATAGTGATAATATTTCAAAACAACCCAACCTTGCTTCCTATATTTGAAAATATTTTTTAGATTTTTTAATATATTTCAAAATAAAACACTATCCAATTTTATGTATCATAGATTCCTATTGGATAAATAAAAATTACGACTTTCCAATTTTATTCAAAGTCTTAGTTACAAAATAAAATATATAATTGTTGATGGAATGAGACTATGTAAGCATCCATTAGGGTAATGGAAAATCATAATATCTACATTATAAATTTATTAATTAAACCCAATGTCAAAATAATTTTTTTATAAATACATCATGATATATGTTAAAAAAAATAGAAATAACATTTCCAATATTTTAGCTTTAAATTAGTTGACATGATAAACTCATTAACCCTCGGAGTATGTCAAAGATTATTAAATGGATTAAACAATGAAATTACCTCTAGTTATTAAATAGGAAATCATGAATTTTTTATAATAATTAGACAATCACTCATGGAATATTATACATGATTTTATATAAAACATAAATTATTAAAATCACCTCATAGTAGATATATTTAAGGGAATTCAAGCATATATTAGTGAATAATAAATATATTTTATGTTAGAATAAGTGATAATTTATGATCCTTATATAAAGTGAGAACATATCTAAGTCCTTGAATCATTGTGATGAATTTGAAAAAATATTATTGGTGATATTTTTAATAAATATATATCATAAACTTTATAGTACATTAAACATTTAATTCCTAGAGGAATTTTCTTTAGAAAGAGAATTAGAAACTGACAGTTTTGAGGGATATCACTTAAACATAAACTCTATTTAATTTTTTATAAAAGTATATTTTAAATTGTTCTCCCATGTATTTATATTGATAACTCATTAAATTTTTTCCACATATTGATAATTATTACTCCATATTAGTGGTAGTTCTATATGTAAATTGAAAAAAATGAGTTATTTTCTTCTACTAAATCTAATATTGATTATTTAAAAATGTACTCCAATAAGATGAATATATTGAATAGAAATATTATATGGTTATGCCCGCACTACACTACAATAATGACAATATATTGGGAGTGAGAAAAATATTCTCATATAATGTACATAAAAAAACATAGATTTAATTTGTCAGTTTTATTGGAGGTAACCATATGTGATGACTACTAAAGAGAAATCTAAATCAAAATTTTAATTGAAGATAGCTTATGGGTTCCCCTCTCGTGGACATCAAAAGAAAAACACCAACATGTGGGTATATTAATTATGTTTATTTTTTTCATTGTCTTTATTTTTAATTATTTATATTATTAATCATTTAACATTTTTTTCATTATTGTTCAATATAGAAAACTATTTTTCATCTCATTTAGAGTAAGAAATACATTATTCTTGTTTTTAGTTTTAATTTTTTTGTTTTTCTTTTGTTATATATTTTTTAAAATCCATTTATCTTATACAGACTACATAATTCATTTATATTTCATTTTTTCGTTTCGTGGATATATTAAATTTGAAATATCAAATAATTATAGTATTTTTTTATAGGTATATCATTTATAGATTTAGTTTCTAAATATAAATATAAATCTAGAATATAATGTAAACATAATACATAAGTACTATCTAATACAGAAAATTACACTATAAGAGGGATCTTGATAATTTTTATGTCACGTATTAATTTATTATTTCTGACGAGATTGGACCAATGTATGTATAATAATTTTTTCAAAGCCTTTCAATATTTTTTTTTTGATATTTATGGAATTTTTTCAATATAATTACAAAATCCTTTTGGAATGGAATAATTTCAATTCAAAACACTTTAAAACAACCCAACCATTTGACCATTTCATTATTCCCATTACATATTAGAATATCGATTTTTGAAACACAAGTTTCCCACTAAAAAATCACTAAGCACCACAATCTAAAATTAAGATGCATGATCAAAGGAATATAAAAGAGTATCGAGGAAGACTATAGATTAGGAAAATAAGGGGTGAAATTATATGTTTTTATATATTAATTTGGGAATAATTTAAATGTATATAGAGATCACACTACTGATTGTATTTAAAATATTCATCTCTATCCCCAAGAAAAATCTGTAAAAAATGATTAAAAATTTTAGAAAAATTTATACAGTGAAGAGAGAAAAAACATTTCCCCAAAAAAAGTTTGATTTGTATATATATCATTCCTTGTTATTGTATTTCATGTTAAATAATTATAATGGGGAATTTGTAATGGTTCCATAATTTCTTTCCAAAATATAAATCATTTATATTTAATTTAACCTATCGTAATCCCCCCATTATACATATTAAATTCAAAAATAATATCCATCTATTTTATATCTATGAAACACCACTAAATGTCATTATTATTAATAAATATTCTAAAATAATTATATAAAGACTTTATATATATATATAATTTTTATATTTACCCTTTAATGATCTCTAATTATGTAAATAATTTCTAAATATACATACGTAGATATATGAAGGTTAATAATTCCTTGAAGGATTATGCCTGTCTACATGGGTAGAAGTTAATGGTTGAAATTAAATTAATGAGAAGAGATAAAAATAATTGAATTGAGAACATATATAATTTATTTAAAGTTTGAGTTTTATTGATATTAAAAATGTTATGTGGATTATAATACTAAAATATATTTAGATATATAATTTGATTCAACTTTATTATCATTGATTTACCCAGGTGAATAAAGGATTAGTGTTGTGGTGTGATACAATAAAAATATTCTATTTTTTTATTTTGTAATGAAATGTTTATTTCCCTTAAAATTAAGTTAACATATGAGTTTACTACATCATCAATGATTATTATTGTTTTAAAAAATTAATGAAACAATGAAATAATCTGAGGTTTTTTATGATATAAATATTATTTTTCAAAAAAATTCAAATTCAATATATTCATTAGTGGTGCTTTTGATGTGTTTGAAAATACCATCTGGGACATATATGAGTAAAAAATAATTTACAAGACTAAATAAGATTAAAATCAATTTGGTGTACATTAAATACAAATTATATGGGTTTGGATTGGTTGCATAAAAAATAAATGGATTTTTGGGAGCTGTATGATTAAATAGCCAGTATATTAAAGAGTAGTTAAAGATTAATAGATATTATGTTAGATATATATATTTTTTATAGATATAAATTAATTATATATATTTATATAGATTTAATAATTTTTTTGGTATATTAAATATTAAAAAAAATAAAAAAAAGAGTTAAATGTGTTAGTGTATGAATAAATTTATATTCAAAATGTTCTGTCGATGTAATTGGAACCTATAAAAGAAGAAACTAAAGAACAAACCATTAATGTATTACTTAACTATATAATTCAAAGGAAATGAATAAATAAACCAAACTTTAATAATGGTAAACTGAATCTATGGAATAGTACCTGGGAATTTTATGGGATTACATATGGTTTCACAAGAAAAGAATTTTCCTTCGACCAGACATATGTGGGATAAAATAAAAAATCCATCTATGAGGATATATGTGATTATTAATGATTAATTCCATATGAATGTTATTTATGATATCATTATCGGGGTAAAGAATACTCTTTTCAAGAACATTCTAAGAAAATCATGTAAACCACTAACAACAATACTGATTTTTAGAATATATAAGAGGGAGATTTTCAATTGTACTAAAATAATTAATTTCAAAGAATAGTTAATAAAGAAAATAAATAATTATTATTAGAATATATTAATCTTTAGTCATGAATGAAATGGGATTAATTTTTTTGGGATAGGTGTTTTATTTAAATTACCAAATTTTGAGTGTGTTCATTGTGCTCTCCATTAATTCCCTTTAATTACTAGGGATAAATATCCATGAAATGTAATGTTCTATAAGGTAATGTGTAACTTAACATATTATCCCCTTATGTTTTTTCAATAATATATATTTATTTTATGTACTATAGATTAATAACTTATGTGAATCAATAATGTATAGATTATCTGTATAGTTTATTTTTTTTCTTCTAACTACTTTTCTTATTTAATTTAGAAAATAATCATTTAATAATCCTGAATCACATAATATATTATAAAATAGTGTGGGTAAGGATGTTAAGTGTTGATTACATATAAAAATATATATGAAAAATGAATATATTTTTGTGTAACAACAAAATATTTTTAATGAAGAACACTATGTTCTAAAGCATATACATCAAGAATCACTAAGCCTAAATGGCCTAAGAAATTCATTATTTAAATATTACCATGATAAATTTAACTAGTAGGTTTAAATAAGATTAAACCTATTTTGAAAAATATATAATGGTAGTAATAAGTTCAAATTAGTTTTTTAATTATTGGGAAACAAGCACAAAATATTTAGTAATATAATTTTATTCTATAAGTATTCATTTTCTTCAAAAATGATTTTAGTTTCCTTTTTTGAAATTTTAATATGATTAGAATTTTATATTTATTTTAATTGTAATTTATAATAATGAAATTTTTCAGAAACCAACTTATAAATATCACATAGAATTGAATTATTTTATCTTTTATAACAAGATTGGGTTTCTATTAAATAGTTGAAGTAATGGAAATTTGTAAAATTGTCATTTCTTGTCATTAAATCAAACATTTTAATGTATGATTATATATTTTATTCACTGAAAATATGAAATATAATCCATATTATTTTTAATAACATTATTAATTTCATTTTATTCATCTTTCCCCATCATATTGTCAAAAATCTAATTTTCGAATTAAAATTAATTTTTTTTAAAAATTGTCTTTATGTGTATATTGTTTTTCAAATATAAATAATTAAAATAACACTTAATGAGAAATGTTTTAATTTAAATTAATATGTTTTATATCTAAAATAATAAATTAAATTCCTATAATATAAATTACTTCTCATGTTTTTAAAGCAATATTATATTTTCCTTGAAAAATTCATTTTCTTGAAAAGCCGCTTTTCATCATGGTTTTTTAGTTCATGATTAAATTAAATTATTCCAATATATGAATTTTATAGTGAAAAATATATTCCATATTTTTAATATAGAGGCTTAAGTTTTTAAAAAATTCCCTATTATTTTATGTCATTTTGAATAAGAATAACACTAAATAAATATCTCCCTAGTAAAGGTAAATTTGGTAATTATGGTCAATAATTTTAATACAAGGACAAATAATAGACCTTAACACATACCATTATCCAATTTTATGGGTGGTGTTCAACCATTTCCAAACAAATATAAATTCTATAGCCATATGGTTCCATATTTTATTGATTTTGCTAATTATCATATTTAAATTAAAAGTAAAGAAAAAAAGTTCTTGATTTTAATAACTAAAATATCTCATGACCGGGATAAAAATCGGTTTTTTCATCTAAATATTAATATGAAATGTTAAATAACTTAATTATAATTTTAATTTATTTATTAAAATTTTAAATTAAATAATTACCAATAATGCTTATTCAATGCAAGGGCAATATTACCTCAACTAATAGAAGACCAAAATAAATTAATTTAAAAATATTAAATCCACTATTAAATAAATTAATTAATATGAACCATTAATTATATAGATAAATATATTGTTTTATTAATGCGTGAAAATATTATATCCCAATTATCTTTTTTAGATGTTGTTTTTTATCTCAAATTAAAAGAATAGTTCCAAAATTGACATTTTTATAATTTATAAAAAATATTATTTTATTACATAATTTCACATTCCTAAAATACACATCATAATCTATGTGACAAGTTCATGGTTTAAAATGTCCTCATTGATATTTTTATTTTCTAATATTAATTTTATTGTAACTACAATGACTTAAAATATTAAAAACATTGTGTTAAATGGAATTTTCAAAAAATAGTTCACCCAGGTTAAAAACTGTTGTGCGTGAAAACATAGTCTAAAAATGTAAAAATTTTAATTAATGATATTATTTAGATACATACATTCCCTATCTTCAAATTATAGTATTTTTAATACCTTTTATATAAATATTAATTTATTTTAATTTGATATATTAATAAATTTTAAAATATTCTATCACCACACTTATAAAATGATAACTTCTATATTCATTTAATTACACGTCAAAAACCTTTTGGGGCCTCCAAAACATAAAAATTACATTCCATAAATCCCTTAAAACGTTCTATATTAATTTTTTAAATAAAATATTATTCCTAGAAAGGCTTTTTGTGTAATCATAATGGTGTTTCCATAATAAAAGATATCACTCTTAAGCGAGTGTTTTATTATTATTTATTCTTATGACCCATAAAATATTAATAAATAATTATTTTATTTTAATAACATAATATCCTATATAATTAATAATTTTTAATTTAATTTAATACTCTGTAACCCTAAACTCTTTCATCAGGTGGAGAATAGAACAAATGTACATGTGTACGGTGGACTACTACCTCGAGAACCAATGTAATTAATTTTAAAACACCACCTCTAATGAATGATGTCAAAATGAATTAAATATATTTACGTATATATATATATATATATATATATTTGATACTCAAGAACTATTTATCAATTTTGGAAAGACTATACATACCATAACATCCAACCATTTCATTTATTTAAAAATGAAAATGTTATTCGTGTGTACCCATGGATTTCCACCTCAAATAACCGATGTGATTTATTTTTCTTAACCAAATCATAAGAATGATATGTGTGTGTGTGTGTGTCTGTTTTTGTGTCTATTAAAAAAATTATATGATATTAATGTTATTGTAATAATTCATTAAATATATAATAATAATAGTTTTCTTTCCATTTGAATCATAGTAAAATGAAAATAGGACTCATGCATTTTGTGGAATTTACTCCCAATGATTGTATTATAGTAAATTGTTCAAATAAAAATATATCTTTAATATAGTGGTTAATTTTTATTTTAAATACGTTATTTCATAGAAACATATATTACATTCCATATTAAATTTTTTATTTGATATTTTAAATGAATTTTATTTCTAAGATAGAATCAATTTAGTCATTATAATATTTACTAGGGATTTGATCCAATGATACCATCCTTATTCATTCTCTATATGATTTATCAATATTTTAACAGGATATTTATAAAACAATATTATTTTTAATGGGTTCTCTTATGATGAAATGATGAAATGTTTATGAAAATGGTTACTTTTCCATGAGTTATATAATTATAATGATGTAAATTTAAATTTAATTATTATAATATAATTAATGTTTTATGATATTTTGACACATATGTTTATGATTTTAGATATGTGATATGTTGTCCTGAAATAATGTAGTCATCAAATGCACTCGAAAAAGATGTATACCTCACAAGATAAATAGGAATGTAATGTGGTGTGAACCACGTTCAGTATGGGACTATTTCTACTTTGATAAACATAGAGAGTGAATCCAGAATACTATGATAGTATTGGTAATAATACAAATCCAATATGATAACCCAATAAATAATTGATGTATAATAATTAAATTATTTTCTATGGTTATGAGTCTTCCAAAATTCTATGTCTTACAAAAATTTCGTGGTGTAATGGATTGTGTAATTTTTTCCATTATGATTCATGCCTTATAAACATATAATCATTATGTCATCGCCCAATATTATAATTTATTACATTTAGGTAATGGATTCAAAATGCTATTCTCATGTTATTATTATGCGATCCTCGATACCTACCTTGTTTACCCATACTAGGCATTACAGCTCACTATTCTTTATGTTTCCTTCCCCTTGGTTGTGAAAAATGTATTTGGTTATTTTTATATATAGGTTTCTAGTTATTAGTAAAATTGGGTGAAATGACATAATTAACATATGAACCATTTTTTATGCATCAATTTTTACATTGAGAATAGACCTATTTGATTTTGAGATATATCATTTTGTCATGTAATGAATATACATAAACTGAGATATAATATATATGTATGAAAGGAATAGAAACAATTTTCGGAATCAGATTAATGTCAATTTAATTTTTCTAAACTAGGATTAGATATGATTACAAACAACTGTTAAGAAAATTCATAGAAAAGGATTAAATCCTTTATCATGTTAAAGAAAACAATGTAGTTTTCCTAAAAAAAATATCTATTTGGATACTAAAAAATTATGTAGTTTTGGAATATATTAATCTAGGGGTAATAACCATAAAATTGTTATATAAGTATATATAATTAATAATTCTTGTACACAGAGTTTGTTCCCTTATTAGAATCCAGTTTGACACTTTTAAGGGATATGCATATGGAAATTTCTTTTTTCATTATGTTCCATTATGAGGGATTTGAATATATGATCATAATGAATAACCTCTGTTAAAACTATATCATCATTTCTTTAAAACAATGTTTCCTGATTTATACATAATATAAAAAATTATTTTGTGTCCCATTATAATTACTGTTTCTCATACTATGATTTTTTATTTTATTTAATTGTTGGAAGCACGAGGAATCATGTTAAATGATGAATTTTATTGACAATGTGGTGATAATTAGTAACCAAATGATAATATCATTAGAGATAATAAATTTTTGACTATAACTGGTCAGTTATTATGAAATATGACTAAAAACATGAAATATAACCAACTATCAGTATCCAAAAACAACATATGAATATTATTTTCTATAAGATCATATATTGTATTCCACATAGTATAGAAGACTAAATTTCATTCACCTAAAAAATTATGAATGATACACCCAATGGAATGTCTTAGAGGAATTTTAAGATGTTTTTTGGATATAAAGAAAATATAGAAAAAAAATTCAAATGTGTTCAATTTTAAATATGTGGGGAACATGGGAATTATCCATTTCAATACCCTATTCCAAGTCATACATTCTAGAAAAATGAAATATTAATTCCATAAAAGACATTGAAGTAGATGCATTGAATTATTTATTTATACTGATTTAATTTATAGGTTTGAGATGTTTTATATAATGATATTTTGGTTATATGAATGATGAATCATATAAGGACTGTTTGGTAGTGGTTTCCATTCTGAATTTATAACAATATGTTGATTATTAATGATGACATAGAAAAATGATATTATGGTATTGTAATATTTTTTAGTGAACAAAATATTGGGTGAGAAGATAACCCTTATTTTGTATTAATGATGTTTTAAAAATGATCTTTTGGGATAAATATGTGATTAAAATTTCATGAAGTAATTACAATAGTATCGGTGACCATGAAAAAGATTATTGATTTTATGACAATTTAATTTTTGATGGAGTCTTCTTCATTTTAGAATTCCATGAATATATTTAATAAAAAATTATTTTATTTAAGGGATAATAATATATTTAATTTTTGAATAAATTATCTTTGTATTAAGGTCTTAATTTGTTAAAATTATTCAAATATTTGGTATTTGGAAATTTGATATACATGATAATGTATGGCAGATTAATGGTGTTTTTAAAATTTATTAATTTTATTTATAAATTTATAAATTTTGAAATTATGCAGTTTTATTTTGAATGGTTTTTAAGGATAATTATTATTCAAATGTATTGTGTGGAATATTTTGTGTTAGAGTTGAGGTTTTAGAGATTAATTAAGTATATTGTATAATAGGTGCTCAAAATTTTCATTTCGGTACAAATATAGTGGTCAATAGTTAGATTTATAACTATTTGTTTGGATCTAGTGATCCATTAGAAGTCAATTTTTCCATTTTATTTAAAAAAATTAATCATGGATATTCATTTCTGGGAGTAACAAAATGAAGTGGAAATTGATCAAAGCACAAACATTGGACAAAAATGTGATTTGGAAATAAAAAACTATTGTGTAAGTATATTTTTTAGTGTTATTTATATAGATTGTAAAAGAATCCAATACATTTAGTAAAATGATAATGACATAAAAAACATACACAATTACCTACATTTATGATGAATTAATGTTGTTTTTACCTATAAAAGTTTGATGGATATTTTGTCATTAACATTCAATTGACTATGTTCTCTAACACTATATATTAGTCATTTAGTGTCAGTTTCCTCCTCCATGTTGATATTTTATATTCTTATTAATTTATGATATTTTGAAACATATTTTTTGTTAATTAATATATCTTTTGTATTTCTGCTTCTCTCTCTGTAATATGAATTTTTATTAACCCCTATTATGATGTTGGTTTTCCAACATGCAACAATCAAATATAAAACCATCAATTTACAAGGTAATGTTCAAATTTTGAGGATAAAATTTATTATAGGGGTGGGGGATAAATAAAAACCATGATATTCTTAAAAAAATAATATGATGTTTAATAAAATATACAGTACGCAAGAAAGAGATTAAATAACCTACAAAATATATAATTTAAAAATTATTATTATAGCATAGTTCTTTAATTTAAAAGAATAAATAGTATTAACTACATTATGGTATATATATATATATATCAATCATAATCAATACTAATTTATTAATTATTTCTTAGGAAATATGTACACAATTTTTAGTAAAATAATTTTCTCTCAAATATTATATATTCGTCAAAAATATATTTTATTCTTTTCGTGCAGAGTTAATATAAATTATTTCAATAAATTCTTTTATTGTTAATTTTATAAAATTATTCAAATCATTAAATTTAAATATTAAAAATTTATAAGCTGTATGTTTCTTAATATATCAAATTTTTTTTTTGTGATTTTAGAATGAAAATGAATTTTGAAAAAATATAATTTATTTTAATTAAATAAATATTTTAAAGATAGATTATATTTTTCATTTTTTCATAAATTGATATATGATCTATTTGTTTTTTATTATATAATAAATTTCAATTCAATTATGAATTTTCAAGATTTGGGTATAAATCTATTTTTATAGGAAAAAATACATTTTCCCAAATACTTTTTTTAAGTTCATAATGATTTTACTTTGAAATTATAGAAAAAAAATCTAAATATAGAATGATTGAAATGAAAAGTACTGATGAAATACATATTTAATAATATGAATTCATATAATAAGTATTAATAGTACTAATGTTAATGTAAAATCTCATCTTCCTTGAAAAATTAATTTATTGGAAAACTAATTTTCATCATGGTTTATAAGTATAATATAAAATTATATTCTAAAAATATATTTCATTGAATCAAGAAAAATGGATTCAAATTTTTTTATTAAGATTTTTTTATTTTCTAAATACAACACTTTTATTTTTAGTCTTCATGAATATTAAATATATTAAAATATTATGACAATTGTAAAGGTAAATCTGGTAATTATGGTTATAAATAATATAATAAAGAAAAACATTGACCGTAAAACTTTCTTTTATCCTATTTCGTGAGTGTATTAATGCCATTTTAAACCAATTATATAATTTATGGCCACACATTTAAATATTTCTATAATTCTTTCCATTATAATATTTACGTAAAAGATAATGAAAAAATGGAACCTCCATTATTTTATTAAATATAACATTTTGTGATAGGGATAAAAACATATTATTTGTTAGAATTAGTCATTGAAAAGAAAATTTATTTTTTATTACAATAATTTATTATTAATTTATTTTAATTATATAATTACCATAAATTCTCATGCAATACAGATATAGTTTTCATTAAATTAAAAGAAAATTAAAATAATAGATATTTAAAATTTGAAAAGTATAATAAATTGAATCAATAATTCTATTACTCTAATTTATGTAGATAAACATCAAATTTTAGTTACGTGTAAAAGGCTTACATTATAATTCTTTATTTCATGTTGCCTTCAATGTCAAAATAATTGAATACTTCCAAATATGAAATTAATGATATTTATCAGAAAATAATATTTTATTTACAAACTAAAAATAAAAAAAATATATAATATAATAATTGACTAGTATATAGTTAAAAATATAAACCATGTTATATTTATTGGATAGTATTATTTTTTTAAAATATCATTACCCCTAATGAGTAAAACATTATTATCATGGTAATTACTGAAAAGGGTTAATGTGGGTAATTAAAAAAGGAATTTCCTTATCTATACATATACAAATATATTGGTATGAGATTATATATACCCATAATCATCCTATATTTTAATTATATTAGTTTTTTTCCAGTTATTTAGGAAACTTTATTTTTATTAATTTCATAATTCATGAAATTCCAAAAGTTCCCATCCCCAAACCTATAAAATGGAACATCTTATCATATTTTCATCACACATAAAAAATCTTTTTGGTCCATAATATTCCAAACCAAACACATTACTCAAATAACCTCCCACATCATATAGTCCTTGTATTTGTGATAAAAATATCTTACAAATAATTTTTTTGTAAACATAAAGTGGTTGTCTGATGACGAGGAAACATTCTTAAGAGAGTGTTTTTGTATTATTTTCACATCAAACAACATAAAATATTTTTTATTCTTGATGATAGGATAAAATCAGAATAACTCATACACAACTAATTATTTATATTAATGGAAGGACCTATATCCACCACCTCTTCAATCAAATGTGAAACAAAATAGTATTTTGTATCTACAACTAACTATGAACTCATGAAAAAATTTAATTCATTTTCAATAACTTCAACTCAGGAATGGTTATAATGATGTATTTACTATAAATATATAAATATAAATATATATATATATATATTATTCTTTAGATATTTATAATAAAATATTAAAAATATATCACATAATTTTTTACATTCGCTTTCATTTAAAACTGATAATATCGTTTACATATACATGTCGATTACCAAACATGTAGAGCGATGAGATTATTTTCTCATAACCACACAACATGATTTATATATATAATATTATTTAAATAAATATATATTTTTATTATAATTATATTTTTTAAATATAAAGTAATTCTTATGTTCATTCTATCATGATCAATGAAAAATGGTAATGTTACCGTATGTACGTTCAACTTAGCATCCTAATGATTAAAACATAGTTCATTTTTCAAAACCATATATCGTGGTCTGTTTAAAAATAATAATTTATTTAAACAATTTAGCTTTTTTTCATTATTTTTTTCTATAATATGATGTAATAATTCCCTCTTTTACCATTTTCAAACTACTGATGTCATTTAGGGCGTATGACCTAAATATCATCAATACATATGACATAAACATAATTGATTATGTAATTAAATAATAAATGTTTTTAAATAACATTAATGTAATTATAAATAAATAAAAACTTTCTTATACTTTAAATATTTAAAATAAAAAATTTTACTTACGATTATAATTAATTAATATGAGTTGTCTGACCTAATATAAGGGGACTCATCACAAAATTTATCTTTAATGGGTTATATTACTTCTTCATCTTTATTGGTATTATAAACAATTTTTATAATGACCATTGCATTTTTTGTGTCATATTAACTATTATTTTTGTACATATATTTTATACTTGTAAATAACTCCATAAATAATTCTCACTTCAACAGTGTGATCTTTGTAGTAGATTTTTTCTCATTTTTCAATCAATTAAAACACATCTTATATAATAAACCTAATAATTTTTATAAGGGGTATATACTTCCACATTGATATGTGAAATCAATAATCGTGTTATATTTTTGTTATTTAATTCATCTTTTTAATTTATTTTTATCAATGTATTTGTTATTAATAAGATACAAATGTGGTAAGGGTTTTCCATACATATATTATTTCTTTCTAGTATTATTTATGATAATTATTCTTGTGGTAAAATTACATAATCTAGCTCATATAACACATTAATGATGTTCTAATATAGTAATTTATATATATTATATGTTTTAATTTCATTTTACTATCATTTATATTTCAATATTGCACAATAATATTTTATGGGAAGTCAATGTAATTTCTATCTTCTTTTAAAAAACCATAATCTACAAAATCTAGCTCATATAACACATTAATGATTTTTTTATTTAAGTGAGAATCCTTAAACACATCCTCATATTTTTTGAGGGAGTAATCCAATGACTAAAAAAATATTATTTCTCTAAAAATATTATGATTATGATGAATAGATATTCATTAAACCCATTCCCTTTCCAATGGATATGGTTTGTTGAAATTGTGTAAATTTTATGATGCCAATTTATTTTCCAATAGTAACGATATGATTATGAAACCCATTTATATTTCATGGGATATGACATGATGAATGTTATATAATATTTTTTAAAAAATATATATAATTATAATTTAGGGGAATGTGTGGAAAAATACTATTTTATTGTAATGAATTGGGTAAAGATAGATATATAATGAGATATATAGACATGAGATGGGGAGTGAACACATTTATGTAATAGAATATGTTCACTATGATAGTCATGTGATTGATCCATGAGTAATTATATAGTTTTTTTTGTGAACCAAATCAACAATAATACAGTCGACATAAATCCTTGACTGATAATGGAATAATGCTCTACACTTATATAAATGTAATAATTATTTTTCCTATGAAAATATTATTCCCCCATGTCCTATATTATTCAATTATATTAACATTCACTACTTATGATCTACCGTGATATATAGAATGAATAATGACTGTGATCTATGATATGAAGTTTATAGTGTTTAGAGATAACACTCTTGTTCAAACTCATTTAAGATCATGTTATGTTTAAGTGGACATTTATATATCATTGTTTAACCGTAATGAGTATATTATTTCACCCATTATTATGTTTCCTTTCCAAGGTTTATTAGGATATGTATTTTGTATTAAATTTATATAAAGGGTACTATTGTTTATAAATTTATTAGGAGAATATGTAGATCAATTATGAACTTTTTTTAAGGAATCCATGTTTCCAATAATACTAGACCTATTATTTTATATCATTGATCATTATGTTATTTAAATAGAATTAATATAATAATATATAATATATATTAATGTTTGGGTCATTATTATTTCACATAAAGGGATTCATTTTTCAAATTTAGACTTTACATTATTATTTCTCATTAGGTATAGTGACGTCCATGGTTATTGCTAGGTAAATCCACCATTCCCATAGAACCAATGTGTGATTCACTATGGTAACAAGGTGTT
Source organism: Viscum album (assembly GCA_963277665.1). Taxonomy (NCBI): domain Eukaryota; kingdom Viridiplantae; phylum Streptophyta; class Magnoliopsida; order Santalales; family Viscaceae; genus Viscum; species Viscum album. Next base: position 1,729,975,721 of record OY728140.1, read on the forward strand.
AGAACACTTTCAGGAACTCCATGAATAAAGGATGAAACTATTATGATGTATTCTCACACAATGTGTGACTAAGCATAGAAGAATTTTTTAACACCATATGAATTTTGAAATTTTAAAATTTTGAATCAATTTACCTCTTTTAATTTTTTGTTAATTTCATATGAAATAGAAAATAGTCATTTATATATAAATTTATATTAAAATAATAAATAAAACATTCCTTTCACTCCCAATTCCAAATGGGTTTGTTCTACAATCAATACCGAATTAACTTGGGCTATAAGAAATATCAACATGGCTTGCGCTATAGGAAATAATGACTTGGATTGCACGTCACATAATACTAACATGGTTTGTACTACCCACAACACCAATATGGCATATGTTAAATGAAACATACATGTTCCTATGAATCAATATTTTATTACTACTATTATTATTATTATTTAAATGAGATAATTATAACCTATAAATTAATCATAGATATATGAATAGTGATAATTAAATCTCAAATATTATTTATAATTGTTTTATATTGGTAAAACATATTGTTAATGAAAGATATGAATTTTTATAACGACCAGTTATGTTTAAAAATATACTTTTCTTGAATAAAATGATTTCAATAATAATAATATATTTAGAAACATATATAAGTTTAGATTGATTAAATAAACATAATTTTTTATTTTATAATGTCAAAATTAACATATGGTGAATTGTTTTTGATTATTATGAGAACAGAAATGTTTTTATGAATAATGTACAATACTGCTTTTTGGATAAAAATTCCTTTTTGATTAAATTATTATTAATGATATATTATATTTAGAATTTTTTTAAGGTTATATTAGATCATTTATAAAAATATTAATAGAATTTACGACATTATAATAAATTAATTTTTGAAATTGAATTAAAAATATAATAAAAATCTAAACAACTTTCTATTTTAAAAACATGCTATTTCGTTCCCTCTATGTTTTTTACGGAAGTCTTAATTTTCCCACATCAGTGAAATAAAATTTTAAAAACTAATGTAAACCATTTTAAGAAATAAAATATTTATATTATAATTATATGATGTTAATTTTATAGCCAAATCATTAATAAATGTGATTAAAATTAATCACATTGTTAAGGTCAAATTAAGCTAAATTATGGACTAAACGGTAATCTTAGGGGATCAAATGACCAAGACACTTTTAAAAAACCCACTGTATGGAAATATTTCATCCATGAACCTTAAATTATTTATTTACATTGCATTTTAATAATTTTTTTATTTAATAACTTTTCTGCACAGAACATGTTTCCATAAATTCCAAGTGAGTCCTTTTCCTTCCCTATAAAAGGCCACCACCTCTCACCCATACTAACACCTATCAAACTGAATTTTTTCATCCATGGCCTACCCAATACCACTCAAAAAATCCCTCCCTTATTCCTAGAATCCTTCTCTAGTTAATAAGGGATTCCAGGTAATCCGTTTTACAATAAAACAAAAGGATTTACCACATTTAGATGTATCACATTCAATCAAAATAATTTATTTTATTTTCTGTATCCACCCCCTACACTGTCTTTACTCCATAATTAAATAACAACCCTAGTATCATAAATATTCTAGTATTTTCTTATTCTATGTTTTCAATTTACTGTTACAAACACCTTATTCTAGTGGAAAATGCACTTATTTTTTATGTGTACGACGAACTATCACCTCACTAAACAACGATCGATCAATTTTTATACAACATCTCTTGGTAGAAATTAAGATGGAATCTATATATATATATATATATTATATATTATATTTATTATTTATTTAATCATCATGAATAATTATACATCACATATCAGTTTTACTGTCCATATATTGTTAGTTTGATAATCTCACTTGAGGAATTGTTGACTATCGCCCCCTTAAAGTGATATAATTCATTCATATAGTACACAGATTTTAAATAGAATATTTTTAAGCTATTCATAATAATTATATTATTTAACAAATATAATATAATAATTATATATATACACATATATTTATATATATATATATGAATTTTACTTTCTATCTTTCAACATGAAAATTAGTTGGAAATATCCTTCATGCTTACATACAACCTTCCATCTCCATGAATAGTGTATTCTATTTAATACATATATATTATATAGATTATTATACTTGTATAATGATTTGCATTATATAAATCATAATATAATTTATAAATACCAATGATATAGAAAATTAGGAAACATGCGAAAAATAAAGCGAATATTACCAAAAGTGAATCCTTAATATAAGATTGTTAAAATTAGGGTAATATAAGTTCATAATAAAACAATATATTGAATTATATATAATTATATGGTTCATTAATGTATAAAAAATAAATTTATATTCATTATACATGCGTTTTTAAGGATTACAATGAGAGTCCCGACATAGGGTAGGGAGATTCCATCTAACTTTTTATTTCTATGAGATACATGGTATGTTCGCCACTCATTACATATTTTTTGTTTTTGTACTAAGAATTATTTTATTCTATGTATAGTATAACTAAATATATGGGTATTAAAATTTCTATTTTAACACCTTTCATTCATAGGGTTTAATATTCAAGAGTTAATAAAGTAGTAAAATAGATTTGTCTCCATTTTTCAAAATTGAGACATATGTTTTGTTATGCACCGTAATTATTTTTAGAGATGTACATACTTCAATTTTCAATGTTATATCATAAATATCCAAATTTTATGTATATATTTAGTTTAATTTATTTTCATTATTCTTATATGGACAGTAAGATCACATGTTTCCATGTTTTATGAGTTTATTGAAACAATCTCATCACTATTTGAGATACTGTGAGTTTATGATTTATTTAATGAAATATTGTGAGTCATATCACAATAAATTTATGGAAATTTCATATCCTATAGAATTTAATAATTTAATCATGTATATGTACAATCTTTCTACTCATTGATACATATGATAATTAACACACTATTTTTTTGGAAATACTGACTTTACCCTGTCTTTGGTCGAAATTCTATGTTCTTTAAATAACATATATTATAAAAAGTGATTCCAGGAATTTTCTTCTAATATACTATGTTCATTAAAATAAATTTTTACACGTTATATATCTTATAAATTTTCAAAGGAATATTCTTGTCTCTTTCTAATCATGGAATTTTTCTATCGTTTTTACAATGCAAAAATAATATTCATTTTACATCGTATGACATATACAGATTTACAATCCATTTATATTAATATATCTGTTTTATTTTTAAATGTTATATTTTTTATAAATTTGTTTATAAATTATTTTAAAATAATGGTTTTTAAAATTATTTCATTATATGAATATATATTTTCAAGAAAAATGTTTTCCAAAATGATTTCAATCCCCATTTATATGTTTTCAAGAAAAATATTTTTCAATCATTTTCAATGTCATTTTATAATTATCCATTGAAATTGGATTCCAAAAGTTTTCCAAGAGTTATTTTGATGTAATAGTTGTATTTTCAATGACATGGATTTCAAAACATATTCAGGCTTCCTTTAAATGTTATCAAATTATTTTTATAGTAATGTTATCAAAACATTTTTTATATATATTTATATGTTTTAAAAGTTTTTTTAAAAAATTAAATTCAAAACCTAGTAAATATTTCATTATAATATTTCAATTTGTTTTCAAATAAAATGGATTTGAAAATTCTTTGAAGATTATTTTATATATTTTCATAGAATAACGTTTTAAAATTATTTCAGTCCATATTTATGAGTTTTAATGGTATTTTATAAGAATATTATTATAAAATGGTTTTATGTTTAAAAATGTATTTTTCAATGAATAATGTATGTTTTCCTAAACAAACGTTTTTAAAGATGTTTAAAAATTATTTTCCAAATAATATGGCATTTATTGATTCTACACATTCCATTGTAGGAAATGATCTAAAGATTCCATTCATATTACTTATTTGAATGGGGAAACACATAATGTCATGGAATTTATAAACCCATAAGTCTATCATTTTTTATATTCTTATGAAACCCTATTCTTTTCCACTAGTTATGTTTATGATTAAATGATTATGAAACCTTTCTTTTTCAACTGGTTATGATATGATTACTTGTTTATAATACTCAATGAATTTCATGGGGTATGATATGATTTCTTTTTTTCTTGTTTCACAAGTAGGATTTTTTTCAATATGATATGGTTGGGACCTATATATCTATCCAATGCATTGGGTAATGATTATATCTCATTAGATAGACTAAGATGGTGTTGGGAATGTACCATGGCTTCTTAAATTTCCATGGGAGTGACCTATGTATACCAAGATAGAATGAGGAGTGTATTAAAGATACTACCATGAGCATCAGAGTGAAAAATGACTTCCAATATGGTATAGGGAGTGAATCCATACTATAAAAGAGGTTTTGTTATTAATTCCTAAAATACAATTTAAATCATATTATATGCTTAAGATTCCTCCAAAAATCCTTGTTTTATTCCATTTTTATGATTTCATGGATTATGTTATTTATTTCATTATGATTCAAGTCTAATGAACATCCAATCATTATTATGATATCTAATATGCAGTGTATGGTCTTCAAATTTTATTCTAATCATCCATGCACCTTCGTTCATGTTAGGGTAATACATTTCCTTTATTTTCCCTTACCGATCATCTGAGCTCACCCCATTCTTATGTTTATTTTCCCCATGTTATGAAGAAAGGTTTTAGGTTGAATTAATAATGCTGGATATAAATATGATATATATTGAAGAGATTTCACTAGGATATAATATTTTTTTTCTCTGTTTCCAAAGAAACTAAACTATTACGGTTCTCGGGATTGTATTTTTGTAATTTACTAAATATTCATCATATATTATATAATATCAATGTTTGTAAATCATGGGTTACTATAGTTGGATAAATTTAATGGATTATTTAACCTTTGTAAACTGTGATGGAAAACTATAGTAAGATCCCAATGTATATTTCTATGGATATTTTAGGGATGTATCTATGGATATGTTTAATGATGGGTCAATGTTTCAGAAAATATCATGGAATTCTAATGAAGAATTAATTGAGTGGATTCCTAAAAACTCATTCCTTTCTGTATACTATAATTGGATGTTTCTTTCGGACAGATATACATAGGGGTAGAATCCTTGAATATATGTCCCAAACATGACTCAAAGAAATCTAGTACATGACAATGGGACTTACGTCACACCTGATTTGATACTCCAAAGGCATATGATTTGGGAATTTCAGAAACTCTTTATGAACCATCATTATGGACAAAAATGTTGGATTAATATGAATAAACTAGTATTGAATATGGTTTCCTAGATTAAAGAAGTTGGACCAATGATTTAGGAATACTATAATTAATTTTTCATGATTATATACTATTCCAATGTGATAAATGCTTCTCACGCTATGATTTATTATTTTAGTGAAAGAAGAGAAATAGAAGAAAAATAGTTAAAATTTAATGTTTCAGATGTGGAATGTATGATAATTATGAGGATAGATTTTCTAACTATAAATCATATATGTATAAACAAAAATGTTGTACAACTATTGGGTATACTTATGAAGATATAGAGTTCGCAAACAACATGTGAAACATATGCGATGTTCTTCCATTATTTTTAAATAAAACATAAGAATCATGAATGGATTAAGGATGATGAACCTTAAGAGATGATTCATATTTAATTGTTTAGAAAATATGTTTTAAGGAATAAGTTTATAAATCCTAAGTAATGGATTAAAAATAATAGTTGTTGAAGGATGTTTTTACACTTTGGAATAAAGAGATTATGTTATATGAATCCTAAAATATAAAAATATTTTTAGTATAAGATTTCATTAAGGATTTAAAAGGACCTATTAAATGGTGATAAATACATTGAAAAAATATATCATATAAAGGTGGTATATTAATTAAGGGACGGTAACCCAAATTAATCTCTTAAATTGAGATAATGATGTTTGGATAATGATTTTTTAATATGACTATGTAAATTGGATGTTACATATTACCCTAGAACTGATTATTTAAAATGTGTTATATGTCATCAAGGATGATGTTTAGAACTTCATGGATTTAAAATATATATTCTCTAATCATTAGAATAAGGATGCATTCATTTTTTCCAAAAGGATTAATGATAATTATAGTTGTTACCCTGTTTGAATGGAATATATTATAATTTTATTAACATGTTAGGATTTTGAAAACCATCTGGTACATTGTGATGTATGGGGGTTTACTGTAAAGGCCATTTCAAGAAATCATTTCAAAATATTTTAATTTAACTCTTTAGGAAAGGTTATAAGGTTAATAATTTATTGACAGTTTAATTTAAAATGCATATATAGATATTAATATTAAACTATTATATCGCCATATAAGGAATTATTCAAATTGGATAGCATATTAAAACTACATTGTATTGATAAAAACTGATGATAGATGGGATGACATATCATGGATATAATGATCTGGTAGTACTTCAGGAATGAAAAATCCAACTTTATTATTAGAGAATTAGGTGAACTGTTAAGTGAACAATAAAGGTAGAAGTTTTCTTGAAATCATGAATGTATATATTTTAATTAAAATTCATATACATTATGAAAAATGATCTGAAAACAAAAAATGTTTTCGGAGTACCTTCATTTTTGATAAATCTGATTGTCTATTTGTTCTTCATAGATTTACAGATTTATGATTGTTAAAAATTTTCTTAACATTTTCTTTATCACACTCCATCAAAACATGATATTTATATTTTTCTTCTATGTCCCTATTTTAATAGCCCATTTATTTTCCTCTATGTGTAAACCATGTTATATGATAGTTTCAGTAACCGTTATGGTTCAATCATTAACATTATAGTGTAATTTTTAATATTTATTTTTATGATGTGGGTTTCTATGAATGATACATTCATGTATGAACCATAAATTACCCAAATAAATTTATGGTGAGAAATCTATTCAATGGGTGTAGAATGTATCACATTAAGATTTTCTGAATTATTTGTTTCAAATTTATTTTTCTTTTTTACATTTTTCATTTCATGTGACACTGGAAAGATTTAATTTTATTTATATATATGGGTATATTAAAAAATAATTCATACATTAATTTCTCATTAAATACTGACTTGGATGGCCCTACAAGCAATACCATCATGGAATCTGCTATATGAAGTACCATCTTGGCTTGGGCTACCCACAATACCAACATGGATTTACCAACACCCAATAATGACATCAATCGAGTTATAAGAAATATAAACTTGGATAGTTCTACACACAATAATGACTTGGTATGTGCTACCCGCAACACCGACTTGGTGTACGTTACATGAAAAAGAAATATATCTATGAAACATCATTTAATTGTCATAATTATGAAAATGATAAAATTGTAGCATATATATAAAACATTTTTAAGTGAATAGTGATAAAAATTTAAATATTTTATATAATTATTTTATATATAATATATATTTGTAAGTAATGATAAGATTTCTGGTAAGGTTGTTTTATGTTTAAATAATCTTTATTCTTGAATTAACTTATTTATATAATAAATTTAATTTTAAAAAACTTTTGAAATTTAATTTTATGTAATAGAAATAATTTTTGAATTTATAATTTCAAAATTATCTTTAGGTTAATTTATTGGATATTTCCAACACACATCACTTAATGATAAATAGTGAAAATACAACTTTTAGGTGAAAAACATCATTTTTGATTAAATAATTTTTAATATTAAAATATATTTTAAATTTGTTTTAATGTCACATTAGAAAAATTGTAAAGTTATTAATAAAATTTGGTTCATTATAATCAATTTCACTTTAAAATTAAATATAAAAACATTATAATCTTTTGAACTTCTTTCTATAATAATGACCCATGATTTTTTCTCGTGTGCGGGATTAGAAATTATCTTAATTTTCCATCTTATGTTTATTAAATTTAAGAGAACATATATAAACCCTTTTAATCAATATATTATTTTTATTCTGATTATATAATGTTGATTTTGGAATAAAATGATTGGTTATGGTGATCAAAATTAATCAGAGTGACTAAAGAAAAATTAAGCATCATTAGCTACTAAACCTTAACCATATGGGACAAAATGGAATATCCACCTATAAGAAACCATTTTATGGAAATATATTGGCCATAAAACTTCCATTATTTATTTATGTCGGTTTTTATGTCTTTATAGGTAATAACATATATACGGAAAAGCTATTTTTAAAAAATCCATGTGATTCATTTTCCTTCCCTATAAAAGGATACCACCTCTCCCAAATACTCTCATGTATAAAACAAGATATTATTCACCAATATATATATATATATATATAATATACTTCCCAAAATCCATACATTTCTCCTTGAATCGATACATTGTGCAGAAAGAAACCTAAGGAAGTCTTTTGGAATAAACGAAAATGATTTACCAAGATTAGAGGTAATAACTTCTCTCGAGATCTTTTATTTTATTTTCCTCCTCCACCCCTCCACTATTGTTATTAAATTCTTGAATAACAACACCATTATCATAAATATACTAGTAATTTTTCAGTATAATTTTCCAACCTACACCTTAAAACAACTTCATCTATGGGATAATGAATATAATTTTTCTGTTTATAGAAAATTACCACATCACTAAACAATGATTGTTCAATTTTCAATACATCCTCTCATGGTGGACATTATGATGGTAAATTTATTTATATATTTTATATAATATATTTATTATTTATTTATGATATTTTTTTCCATTTTAAACACACATCTTTCTTAAATTATATTTGTTGTAAATATAATAATTTACTTTATGTAAGTGTTGACTACCACACCCTCAAAGTAATATAATTTGTTCATACACAAAATTTATTGTATTAAGGATGGTTTAATTTAATATATAGGAATAATATTATATCATATGTATAATTTAATAATTATATATTAAAACATATACATATATATATGACTCATACTTTCATTCTTTTACCCTGAAAATAAAATGGAAATAGTATTCATGTGTACACATGACCTACCATCTCTAGGAATAATGTATTATATTTCATAGATATATTCATTATATTATTATTATAATACACATACACTGTATATTAATAATATTTAAATTATGGTTCAAATTCTAGAATAATTATTTATATTATAAATATGAATGATATAAAAAATTAAGAAACATGGGAAGAATAAAGTCAATATTTTTTGAAGGGAAACCTTAACAAAGGACTGTTAACTCGAGAGTAATATAAGGTTGTAATCAAACAATATATGGTATTATATATAATAATATAATTATATATATGATTTATAATAAATTTATATTTATTATACATGTGTTTTGAATGATTACAGTAAGAGTAATGACATATGGTAAGGCGGTTTTATAAATGTTTTTATTTTTGTGAGATACATGCTGTGTTTTATAAAAGCATTTACTGTCATATGAACTACCCATGATTTAATTTTATGCTTCTTATAAATAAATTTATTTTTACTCAAAAATCCATTTTATGATATTTTTGTCAAGGGTATTCTTTTTCAAATGTTACCAAATCTGTAAAATTGTTTGGTCTTAATGTTTTTCCATTGAGAAAAGTTTTTTTTTATTGCACGTAATTTTTTTTCGAGGTGTATATAATCCCATTTTAGCTGGTACATATTTATTATCATTCATTTAATGATGTTTTTGTAGTAATTTATTTTCAAATTTATATCATGGATAGTATGGCCCCATGATGAAAAGATTAAATGTTCATTGAAACATCCTCATCAATTTTGATGATTTTTTATGATTATTCGTTCATTGATGAAATATTCTGATCGATATCTCAAGAAAATTCATTGATTTTTTTATTCACTAGTTATGAATAGTATAATCAGTTATTGGTAAATTTTTTATATTAATTGGTTCATTAGATAGTCAGGGTAGTTATTTTATGATATACCAACATTACCATCTCTTCAGTTGTAAGTACGTGTTCTTTCAAAACCATGTTTTCTTAAAAGTGTTTCCTATAATATTTTTCTAATATCCCTGATCATTAAACGAAATTTTCACCAATTTTTTATTTTACCAATTTTAAATGTAATCTTCTTGTCATTTTAGGATGAAGGTAGTTTTTTAACTATTTGACTTTGGAAAAGGAATAATAATTTTACATCATGTGGAACTTACGAATTTACCCACTATCATTTCTGTGAATATTCCTTTGGTGGTTTAGGGGGATATTTTTTAAGAAAGGGTTTTTTAATTTCATTTCAAAAAATGATTTGAATTTTTTTTCTTGATCCTTTTTTAATATTTCATGAATAATGGGTTTCAAAACATTTTCAAGATAAATTTATATATTTTCAATAGAAATGGTTTTTAAAATATCTTCATTCTCTTGTAAAATATTATCAAGAAAAATATGTTTTGAAACCATTTTCAATTTTCAATTATATGTTTTCATGTTATATGGGATTCAAAATATTTTCATGATTTATTTTTAATTTTTCAATGTATTTTCCATGAAATACTCTTCAAAACTTTTTCATTCCTTATTTATACATTTTCAATGAAATGGGTTTCAAAATGTTTTCAAGATTTACTTATATGTTTTCATTGTTTTTTCAATGAAATAATTTTGAATAAGTTTTTAGTACTTATATATACAATTTCATGGTTTTATCATTGATTAATTATATTGAAATGTTTTGATTCTTATTTTAAAATATTACAATGAAAAATGTTTTCTAATGATTTAATGTCTTCATTATATTATTTAATGTTATTTTATTTGAAAATGATTTTAAAATGGTTTTATGGATTAAAAATAAATTTTAAAAGAAGAAAGGATATTTTCCTTGTGAAATTTTTTCAAAAGGTATTTTAAATTTAGTTTATATCAAATATGGAATTCGTTGACATTAATCATGACCTTTTAGTAAATGATCTAAAATTTCAAGTCATATTTTTTATAGGATTGGGGTTACACATAATGTAATGGTCTTTGTCAAACACATTTCTCTATCAATTGTTATATGGTTATGAAACCCTCTTCATTTCCACATGATATTTTTTTGATGAAATGATTATGAAACTATTCTTTTTCAATTAGTTATGATATGATTACCTTTTTATAATACCCATATCCTTTCATGGTTTTTGATATGATTATTTTTGATCTTGTGTCACATTTTTTTATTATGATAAGTGTGGGACCTATATCTCCATACAATACATTGGGTATATATTTATATATCATTGGATAGATAATGATGATGTTGGGAATGAATATCGGCTACTCAGATGGCTATGGGAGTTTTCCAGGGTTACTAATATAGTATATGGAGTGAAATCATGCTACTATGATGGCCATGTGAGTGAATCATGACTACCAAGATGGTATAGGGAGTGAACCCATCTACCATGATGTTTTTGGCAGTAATTCCATGGATACTGTGGAAATAATATTATATGCTTATGCATCTCCCATAATTTTGGGTTTTTTCCTATGTTATGATTTCATTAATTATGCTCTTTATTTCCTTAGGATCTATATAATTTAAACAAAAAAATTTATTATAATATATAATTTTTTGGGTATGATCATCAAATTTTTTACTCATATTCAATTATCTTTTTTAATTTTATTCATATGCATTTCATTATATTCCCTTACTTAACATCTGATCAGACCCCTTTATTATGTCTCCCATAAACATGTTATGAATATTTTTTTTTGAAAAAATAACTAAAGGTGGTGATCATTATTTGAAATAATGATGATATTTCCCTAGTATTGAAGATTATTTTACAGGAATCTAATGATACTAAATTATTATGGTCTATAGGAGTGTATTTTTCTTAAATTTTTATAATATTCTTCAAAAATTATGTAATATACCAGTATGATAATACAGTACACTATATATTTTATTTTTGGTCTATAATTGAATGAAGTAAAAATTAAGCTATGGATCACTACAAATTCACCATAGAGTATTTTTTTTTCAATGATTTGTTTTCATTATAACACATACATCATTTTATATCATTAATTTATTTAAAATAAAATATTAAAAATATGAATGTGAAAAATAGAAAATTTATAGGTTTTAATTTCAATGGATTACATAATGTTCTATAATAATTATGTAATCAATTGGATAATATAAATGTTATTTTTATAGAATACTAACATGTACATGTCCAACCAATCCATGAGAATTATACTAGTGATATTGTGAAAACCAAAGAGATCGATTCTTAAAATAATGATATAAATGATTCAAATAATTATTTAAAATATAATTGAAATAATAGTAGTATCTACTCATGTACTAAATATGTTAGTGTGTGTTAATAAACTGATTTTTCCTATAAACTTTTATCTAATAATGAAAATCATTATATTTTTAAACATAAAAATCATTTTCATCTTTCATTATTAATTAAAATATGAATGATATCAATGAAATATTACTTTATCTATTAATTATTCATGACATGCGACAAACCCCTCTTTATTATGTCTATAATGAATCAATTCATAACAAATATAGGTTACATCATCAATATAGGTTTTATGTACCACATAGGGAGAGGAGGGATTTCATGTATAGTATACCAGGTAAAAAGCCTCACCCATTAAAGATTACTTTTCAATTGAGCGGAATTTAGAGCTATGAAGAAAAAATTATTAGGAAGTAAATTATTGCTGGAAAAATCCTGTATAAGGGTCTTGAAGGACCTGTAAATAGGTTTTATTGCTTTTGGAATGATTTCAATCCACTCAAGTAATAATCAGTGGGGATGATGAAACCGTAGTCTATAAATACTTTTGTTTAACACCATGGACTAACCTCCCCCTCATATGGTAAACCTGAAACATTTCATGATCATTAAATTTTTCACCATGAGATAATGTTCTCATTCCTACATTTTGGGGGGGGGGTCATTTCATTCACTATATTTAATATTTAAAATATTCCCCCACCTACTACTGGAGGCCTTTTATAATTATGTGATGTTATACATTGGGGAATCAATGTTATGTGGAAATGATCTAGACTGTACAATATCTTATATAGATAGATGAATAGACCTATAGAGATCAGTAATAACCAAATGGTTTATTGGAAATTCTATTCGTAGAAAATTCATATTCTGAATCATGAAAACAACTGTATAAAACATAAAATTCATAATATTTAATCGTTAATATCCTTTACATTCGGGATGTTATCATCTCCACCATTGATATCAAATATAAATAAAATACAACACTTTTGTTAATATTTTTTGAATCATGAGGAAACCTTACCCATAGAATTAACAGAATAATATTAAACTCTATTAACATACTTACCCACACTTTTTTATCATGATTCTTATTATCCAATACTTTATTTCCACATATGTGGTTCGATGTTGTATCATGACACATATAACTTATTTTGTTCTATTACTGTCTAATAGAGTTTAATTCAACAATTTTCCTAGATATATAATCCTATATCTATTATTAGAATTGGGATATTATCAATAAAAATACATCCCAATTGTAAATATAGTTCTTGAATAAAAATTATAAATACTAAGCTCCATGATTTTCAAAACACATTAATGCTCTAATAATATCCCACACACTTGTCAATTTTCATGAAAATCATATATTTAACATTTTTTCTCAAAAAATAATCTTTTGGAATAAAATATATTTATTGATTGGTTTTAATACAAATAAATGATCCATAAATAATACCAGAAACCTACTGATCTACGATTTAGTATTAGAAACAAAAAAAATAAGTCAATTAAACTAATTATATATATATATATATCACTCACCTACATCAATATGCTTCAAGAAGCCATCATATTACTATTTTTCCCCAGAACTCACCTTGTGATCTCAATCACACATTTAAAAAATATTTTAATAATAAAAATTTCAATAATAATGTCTGTGACTCATAAAAAAAATTACTTCATTAAATGAATATCACAAGACACGAATATGGTAAAAATAGTATCCTTATTCATCTATTTAGTATCATTGCACGATTCATTTTGATGCAAAATTTCATATACTCATATAAATTAATCTCTTAAATGTATCGATACTATCACATTTTGTTGAATTTTTATTTAACAACAGATCATCCATTTATTGAATATTTTTATATAATAAATAACATTAATGTATATTTCATATGATATAAACAATAATAAATAACAAAATCTATTTTTTGTTGTTACTTCTATATTAATGATCATTCTTCAATCCTCATTGTTTGATACCAACTGATGAATATATTTCCATTATACTAATACTTAAATTGTACCTTCATAGTAATTGTGATATATCTAATTCCTAATTCCATTATCCATCAATAAGGTTTTTCAAATATGTATTTGATTAAATTTTTTATTGCGATTCTTATTTTCACATTGATTATATTAATTAAATTAATTATATTTCTCAACGTAAACCTTGCATTCAAATATTGTTTCACTTGAGTATCTTTTGGAATGCATTTTCATTTCAAAATATTCTTATTGATATTCATGTATATAATTTATTAAAAATTATATATCGAATTATTATTAAAAAAATCATTTCGGTGATCCACTTCAATAATCCAAGGATATATATTCCTAAAAAAATAGATTTATAATTAAATATATACTGATTATATCAATTCATATTAGGTGATTTTATTTAGAGAATTACACTTGAGAAATTCATTATCATTATAAAAATTATTATAATAAAATATATATCTTCATAATTATGGTTGGAAAATACTTTTTATGAAGCAACTATTAACATTATGTAATGTAACATATTCAAATAATAGAATGGAATATTTTGAAATATGTCCATACATTCTATAAAAATTAAAATTTTCTCTATACATTATCTTGAGTATCCTTTTTCTATCCTTACCTCAAATTGGATGCTTCTAGAATATTTATTTGAAATATATCAATTAGTTTCCTTGTTTTAGGGAATTCCCAAGGTCTCTATTTTTTTAAACATTGATGAGGTTCCTCCATTTCCAATGTATGTTTTTTTACTCAATACAGTCTTTTTATCATAACTATTTTTCATTATTTCCATGTATTTGTCATGTATTATCTAAATATCATGGAATCATGTGATTAATAATCAAATAATAAATGGAAACCATCTTTCACAATTATATTACACTTGATATTTCATTATTCCACATGATTTTTGAACAAGATAAACACATCATCATCTTAAAGGATCATTTTTATTCTTTATTAATGATAATAAATATCATCTTTCTGAAAAATATTCTTTTGATACATTTTATAACCAAATGTAGTTAATATATTGTAAACACGTTTACCATGTCCTTTGATCTTATTTCTCGTCTAATTCATGCAATACTACAGGATTACCATCTTCGGTTTCACCCATTGTTTCTCTTTGACCATTTCTAATATATATTTTGATAATGAATCCTTTTTGGACTTCATGTTTTGAAATATTTTTTAAACAAGAAACATTTCGACATAATTGGATTTATAGTTCTATACTATTAATGAAAATTACATGAAATACCTAATTAAAATTAATTATTTTCCATAAGACCCCTATCCACATTAACAAACTATTTGGTATGGATTTTTAAATTTTCCATCTTAGATTATAGTACACCCATATGGATATGTGATAGATCTGCTATTTTTTATATATTTGAATTTGATATTCATTTTTTAATCCCCAAAATATTATAAATTATTGTTCAATTAAAACATCTATTATTTGGGTAAATAATTTATAAATTAATAGTTAAATGTTTAAAAAAATAATTATACATTATTTAGTTTTAAATTTAGAATTTTTAAAATAAACAATTTACAAAACATTGGATGATGAGATATTATTGGGAGGTGATTTAAAAGTCCTATAATTGTTTTCAATAAATCCAAGATTATATTAGATGTATTGTGTGGAATTCATATAATTTATCTATGGGAGATTACCTAACGTAATCTGCATCATACAATTTGTGAGGCTTGTGGGAGAATAATCGTATTCATAATACTTAAGATGAGGCAGAATTTACCTAGAATTATGAATACTAATAAAAATGGGGAATTTAATTAGTGGTGATCTTTTCTGATTTCTTATTACATGAATGTATCCATATAAATATATTATATATTCTATCACTTTTGACATTAAAAACATCAAAACCATACTTTTTATGGAATTATTTTAAAATAATGAAGAGAGAAAACATTTAAACTCTTTTCCCCTTTCTGAATGGAAATATCCATATCATGGTGACTCCCATCAGTCCTCAAGAACTCACTTCAATAAAATCGATAAAAAATTAGTATAAGGACCCAACCTTAAATATTACATAATCTTGAATTAAGTTAATAATTTACATTTAGGATCTTCTGAGGTGTAATGTTTTAGAGAATTATGCCTTAACTATTACATTGCATATCAAATATTAAAAAGTAGACACTTATCTTCAGTTTCCATTTTTTCATAACAGAAAAAATATAGTAAAAATGTGTCATGTGTAGTTCCATGTTTCTAACAACATGGATTTTATAAGATCTAATACTTGACCATATTCATCATTTATTCGGGTGAAAAACATTTAAAAAACATGGGATGATCATAAAAATATCTATATGGATTATAAGGAAAGAAAAAATTATTCGATCAATACATTCTATGCATTATATCCTTAACGTACCTAATGAAATCATAAGATTTATTAATAACACATATAAATCATAAATCATTAATGTAACTTGAGAATCCACAACAAACTTATGTTGTAGATTTCACATCTATGTAGGGAGTTACTTTTGGAATACACATCAGAGTATATTACCTAAATCTATTAGGAGAAAAATTAAAATTTACCTTTATCATGTTGCCCAATGAATTGGAGAGCTATCTTGGGCTCACCCGCCATAGGTTTATCCCGGAACCACTGGTATACATAAACTATGCCTGTGAACCATAACATATAACACATAAAACTAACATAAAAAAGATAAAATTTCAACATTTCAATCAAAATATATCATTTCATGATATTAAAATAATCAATCCATTCAAAAAAAATATTAAATACAAAAATTCCTAAAAATATTATAATGTATTTTTTTTATTTTTAAAAACACTATGTCTTGTTAAGTAAGAAGAATATCAAATAATGCTCGCAGTAGTTCAAAGGTCATTGTCACTGCGTACATTAGAAAGAAACATTCCCATTTTCCTTAATAAAATGAAATGTAGAAAAATATTCCATTTTAATAAAATGAATATTCAAATTGGTTTATACATGACATAAAATATTACCACGTATAATTCAAATCATTCCTCAATTAATGTATATTTTGACAAAGTCCCATACTACGTGTCTGACATGACTCGTTCATTATTTAATCTCATGAATAATAAACTAAATTAATTATCTACATTATTCAAAAACTTTTTTCATGTTTATTATTACCATTATATTATTTATTACCAGGTTATAAACATTATTAAATCATTTATGAAAAGAATGTTCATTTTGTAGATATTTGGTACTTGAGTCAAAAATGAACATCTTATAATTACAAGATTCTCATGTGGTCAAAAGTACATTATATATAGAATTATATTCATGATTTAGATCCATATATATCATATATATCTAGTATATATATGTATTTATAACATTACATAACATTTGGAGATACGAAATGAAATGCACCATTCATTGAGACGGTAAGTCGTACGTAAGATTGAATTATACTTTCATTTCTATTTTTTATTTTAAGGAATGAAAACATAATGATACATATGTATATAATAATTCCAGTATAATATCTTATATTATTTCATTACCTCTATCCTTTATACATCCCACGAATGTCATGAAAGAATCATATCACTTTGAGGGGAGGTAGTCTGCACTTCCTCAAATGAAATTATCAGATTTAACAGTTATAGAACCAATAAAGGTATGTAATAAATTAAAAATACCAAAAATTTGAGAGAATATATATATATATATATATATATAATATCTATATAATATATATATAATTCCATTATAATTTCCACCCTGAGAGGTGGTAGGAGATAATTAAACAATCATCATTTCGTGAGGCAGTAGTTCACCATCTATAGAAAGAGTCTATTCGTATAAATTAGTTGAAAGTGTGGGGATGTTTAGTAATAATACTCTTCATACCAACATCCAAGAATATTTAATATTCTGTTTTTTATAAAATAATGGAATAATTATAGTTTAGGGGGTTGGATAAGGAAAATATAAAAAAGAATTTTAGAGATGGCGTTACCTTTAAATCGGGTAACTCTCTTTGGTTTGAGCCAAAAGGATTTCTTGAATTGCCTTCTGATTAGTGTAAGGCTTCTAGGAAGAATATAGTGGTGTTGGGAGCTTCTTGTAGCAATGACTAGACAATAAATTTTGCTTGAGATACGTGAGTAATGGGTTTGACGCGGTGGCCTTTTATATGAGGGAGGAGTGGCTCTTTAGGAAATTTTGAAAGTATAATTTTATTATAGAATGATTTTCAGATTCAAAGGGATAAAATCTTTTTTATTTCAAAGATAAGGTACATTTAAGTGAAAATCACATCATCCAATAATAATTGGATGAGTTTTGGATATGTTTTAATCCTTATCGTTGTTATTTAACCATTGCTATCTTATTTAACTTTTACCAAGTCCACTTATATATTCATACTATATTTTTAATATATTTACTATAAAATTTGAGGACCACCAAAAAGAATCATTAGTAAATATTTTAACATAATTTATGTCATTTTCATGAATCTTATATTTTAAGATTAATTTTATCATTTAATAAAATATTAATTGTTTTAAATACACCTTTTGTCAATTCATAAAATATTCATATCATGAATTTTTTCAAAAATTTTAACAACATGAATCATTGGAAAAAAATTATTTAGTTTTAAGATAAAAAGAAATTATTATCTCTAAAATTTCTGGATGGAATGAAAATGTTTCAATATAAATTTATTTTAGTCTTTATAAAATCATATATTTGAATCCTTTATTAATGAAGGAAAACTACATTACCATTGTGTCAAAAGTAAATTTATATATTTATTTTCTACAAATTATAAGTAAAATACCATGATTAATGAATTATTTTTTTTTCATTCAAATGAATATTTATAGTCGAATACATCACTTATATAACCCCATATACAATTTTTTATGAAAAGTTATATGTT
The DNA here is from genome assembly GCA_963277665.1 of Viscum album. NCBI lineage: Eukaryota > Viridiplantae > Streptophyta > Magnoliopsida > Santalales > Viscaceae > Viscum > Viscum album. Next base: position 1,729,995,138 of record OY728140.1, read on the forward strand.
TATAGTTTTTGTCCTTACGTTAAATTAATTAATATAAAGTGTCATTTTCATTTACATGTGGCTCCATGGGGTCCCAAAATCGACCCGAGGATGCCCATGGTCATACATGTTTCAACCAATCGGATTATGACACATGTTAGTGCAATATAATAATATTATAATATTGTTTTTTACCCTTATTTACCAGATTTACCATTTAACCCTGGTAAATAAAATATTTACTGAAATAAATATTAATAATGTCTAAATATTGAATTTACGTATTTATAAAATTGTAACCACCTAATTATAAATATGGAATCCATTTTTGCAAATTTATAACACAGAAGTGGCAGAAAGTGATTTAAAATTATTTCCCATTGCTAAAACAAAAAGAGTGTATTTAAAAAATTATATCTATCAATGATAAAAAAATGTTTATGTTCTATTTTAGATTTCAGTTACATAAAATGAACAACATTGGATTGAATGTTAAAAATATTCTCCAATTACATGTTAATAATAATTAATAAGACTATATAACAATATAAATAAATTTGAATAAAATAAAGTTTTGAATTAAAATGCAATATTTGTCACTATTCATTAAAAATAATCATTATATAAAAATACCAAAATATCTCCAACGTAAATTTGAATATCCTGATTCTAAAGAAAAATTTTATTTCATCCAATAGAATATATAAAAGTTATATAAACTAGATTTAAAATTTCTTCGCAATCAAAAGGTGGTAGATCAACCTTTAAAAGAATATTACTGTATTTATGCTTAAAATTTGGGTTCATTCAAATTTTATGCCTCTAAATTTTATTGGATAAATATAAACACATTTAAAAAACATGTCTAATCATATTTTAGTTACTTTTTTTAATTCATTATCATACAATGGTTATGTTTTAACTACCATTTAATATAATAATAATAATATATTATTTTTCAGTATAACTCAACATTGTGTGAAATGTATGATTTCAAAGAAACACATTGTTGTTTATTGAGTACACAATCGTAAATAGCATCCAATTTAAGGTAAAATTAATATTTAATTAACTAATATTAATAAATTTGAAAATTATATATTATTTATTTACCTAGGATGTAAAATACTTCTCCCTTATTGAAATTGATTCCTAACAATTTTATTCATATATCAAATAAATGGGGGTATTTATCCCTCATAGCATTTTCTGATTCCAACATTAAATATTCAAGTTTATGGTATTTCCACAAATCATTTTCCTGATAGATTACCATATTACGCAATACTGGCTCACATCAATCAAGAATCTGGACTATTTGTTCCTCATATAAAAGAATTTTTTCAAACCTAACTACCTCTGTAATCAAAACATGAGATGGATCCAGAATATAATTTCTCAACATAGAAACATGAAAACCATTATGAACCTAGGATAAACATTCAGAAAAGGAAACATTGTATGAAACTACTCTTACATTATCTAGTATTTCATAGGGTCTAATGAACATCGAACTCAACATTACCTTCTTTCTAGAACACATCACACTTTTCCATTGAGAACATTGAGAAAGACATGTTCACCTACCCCAAATGAAAGACCCTTCATCCATTTATCTGCATAGCTTTTCATCCTGATCTGAGCTGTTCTCAAGTGCTTCTGAATTAATTGAACATTTTTTACCATCTCTTTTACCAATTTTGTTCCAATCGGTTTCCTTTCACCTACAGCAACCTAAAAAAGATGGAGTTCAACACTTCTTTCTATATAATGCCTCAAATGTTGAAATCTGTATACTGAAATGAAAACTATTATTATAATAAATTTTAACCAATGAAATATATTCATCCCATATTCCATGGTAATTCATATGGAAATCATGCATCATATCTTCCATCATCTTAATTTTATATTCTGATTGCTCATCTAATTGTGGATGAAAAGCTATAAAAAATTTAATTCTATACCCAATGACATCTTAAGGACATTCCAAATGTTAGAAGTAAAACTGGGATCGGGATCAGATATAAAGGAGAGGGGAACTTCATGAACCCAGGATATCTCTTTAACATACAATCAATAAAGATGATCTAGAGGAAAAGTATCTCGAATAGGAATAAAATTAGCAGATTTATCCAATCGATCAACAATAAACCAGATTGCATTATTACCTCGAGATATCTTTGGTAATCCGACAAGGAATTCAATGTATATATTTTCCCATTTCCAATTTGGTACTGGTAATGGCTGAATCATCCCTTTTGGTAACTGACACTCTACATTTACATATTGACATGTAAAAAACATAATAGTAATGTCATCAATATCTATTTTCATTCTATCCCACCATTAATAATATCAATGATCTATTTTACATCTTAGTACATCCGGGATGAATTAAAAACAGAGAACTATTATCTTTTCATAATAACCCTTTCTTCAACTATGAATCACAAGGCACAAATAATCTCTTCCTAATACTTAAAACACCATTATTATCAATGTTAGAGTAAGGAAACATACCCTTCTGAACCAACTCTCCCTTTTTCTGCAACTCACTCCCTTCCTTTTGGGCTTGCTTAATTCTGTCATATAGGGATTATTTCACTGACACTTGAAACAATTCATTGGAATTTCTTGCACCAAAAACCTCTATTCCAAAGTTTATTAGATCATTAATAAAAGGATCTTATTACAAATGTAACATGTTTAATGTAGCATTACACATTAGACTCAAGGCATAAGCCACATTATTTAACTTTCCCAAATGGAAATGGATCATGAAATCTTAATGCATGATTAGTTATAGCCATCTCCTCTATCTCATGTTTAATTGTTTCTAAATTAATATATACATAAAACATTTGTGATCAGTATATATTTAACACTTTACTCTATACAAACAATGTCTCAAACTTTTTAATGAAAAAAAATCTAATTCCAAACCATGTGTTAGATAATTTAACTCACATGGTTTCAAATGACATGAAGAATAACCAATTACCTGATCATTATGCATTAGGACACTACCATGTCCTTTCAACAAAGCATCTCTTCAGATATTAAAATAACCATTTTTGGAAGGCAGTGCCAAAACTGGAGCATTAACCAATCTTCTTTTCAATTCTTGAAAACCATCATCACATTAATTTGACTAGAAGAACGTGACACTTTTTTGAGTTAATTTAGTCAGTGGTCTAGATAACCGTGCAGTTATTTTTTCAATACACTTGTAATAACCTGAAAAACCAAGAATATTATGGATCTTTGTTATATTTGTGGGTCTTGGACATTCATAAAAAATAATTGTTTTAGATTGTCAAAAAATATCCCATTCTTAAAAAAATGTGACCAAGGAATGAAATTTGTTGTAACCAAAACTCACACTTTATGAGTTTCCTATATAGTTTTTTTTTCTTTTAAAGATATATAGACAAACCTTAAATGACGTTCATACTCTTATTTACATTTTGAATAAAAAAAATATCATCAATAAACAAAACCATATACTTATCCAAGAACTCACTGAAAATTCTATTCATATGATCCATGAAAATAGAAGGTGCATTGGTTACTCCAAAAGGGATATCTACAAATTCATAATAGCCTTATATGGTAAGAAAATCGGTCTTCAAAATGTATACATTCTTGACATTCAAATGATGGTACCTTGACCATAAATAAATCATCGAAAAATACTAAGCTCTATAGATCCGATCAAGAAAATCATCAATATGAGGCAAACGATACATGTTCTTAAAAGTGATGTTATTCAATTCTCTATAATCAATGAAATGTCTCATTGAACCATCTTCAGTTTTTAAAGATAATACATGTAAAGACCATGTTTATGTGTTAGGGTCAAAAAATACTTTATCTAATAACACGTGTAATTGCCTCTTTAACTATAAATGTTTAATTTGATCCATTTGATTAGGGGGTTTTGAAATTGGTATAGCATCAGGAACTATGTCAATAGTATATTCAAATTCTCGGTCCATTATAATACATGGAAACATGTCATGAATAAAATCTTGGTACTCATCTACCACAGGAACATCATTAATCTAGACAGTTCTTTTTTTGACTATATGTGCAAGGTAAAATTCATTTCCTTATTTTTCTAGTTTCACATAATTTTTATATGTTATCTAATGTAAGGGTATTTTCATGTACACTAATTGAAATTATTTTTGATAAGAAACCTCTTTATATCAAAAGTCAATCTTAGAATTATAAATAGAATGCTCATCTATACCCAAAATAACTTCAAACTCTAGTATAGGAATAACAATAAGGTTTTCATGTAGATTCTTTCTGAACAAAAGGATAAGACGATTCGTATAATTTATTTTATTCTCTAAATTTCTTTCAGGTGTTTTTACCATAAGTTCAGGAGTCATATCATGAGATGGAATTTCCAATTTACTAGAAAATTAATCCAAAATGAACAAATGTGTAGAACCAAAATCAAAACAAAACATTGGCGTAATCTAAATAAACAAATAGTGCCCATAATACTACATCATTTGATGGCCTGACATCTAATGAAGTAGTTTCAAAGTATTTCACCACCCCTATATGAATGTAGTCTAACATCTTTCCTTCATTTAAGTTCTTCTTTGGATAATCTTTTGTATAATGACAAATTTCATTACACTTAAATCATTTTACTAACTGTAAATCTGATTTTGCCTTACCATTAAGCTGATCATTTTCAGTGAAATTACGATCCTTATTCCCAATTTTACCACATTCGTATCAAATAAAATAATTCAAAAGATATTAACCAGCGTAACTTTTACCATAGTTTTTACAAACTCTAAACTTATTTTTCTTACCATCAGACTTTTTTGATGAGTTCTTCCCTTTTGTCTGCCACCCCGACCTCTTACTCTATTATTTTTCAAAGAAAACGTGATCATCATTAAAAACTATTTCCAACTTCTCCACACATCGAAGAAGTTTTACATAACATTTGAACTCATAATATGCTCAATCCCTTCGATAATTTGTAAATTATCATGAGTAAAAAACAGTTGATTGTACTATCATGATATCATAAGTAATTTGAAGCATATCATTCCTATCGAGTGAATTTTTCTTCATAAGTATCCATTGAGTCATCCTATTACATCAATTCAAGGAATTTTTTTTCCTTCCATAGACGAACCACTATAATAAAATATTTCACAAAAACATACATTTGGATTCATCCCAATCAAAAGCACCAATCTCCTAATTAACCCAGATATTTTTCACCATCGACCACCACTGATTGACTTCACCATTAAATCTGTAAATAGAAAGACTAACCTTTTGATGTTTTGAACACCCCATGACATCAAAATTATTCTCCAGTTCATTAATCCACACTTCATCTAGAACAATGATCCTCTGAATGATGGGGGATGTTGCCTCATGAAATGCTCAACTACTGACATGTTCCTCCGTGGTTGACCGAGATGATATCATTCATCGATACAACCACCATTTATAACCTGATTCAATTGATCCATCACCACAACAATCTATTCTGTTCTGATTCCAACCATCTTAGGTTGCGGATTTGGAAGGTGGTCTTCCTCCTGATGTCATACCATCATAGCTTCCCTGTTTCCTCTACAGAAATTCATTCTTAACATAGAAATAACTTAGGTGAATCAACACGGTAATCTTTAAGTTATATATCATTTCAATATTATCATAAATTAATTTATTGATATTAAATTATCAATAACCTAACTTCTAAAGTTGTCTAAACTGACCACTGATACCAAATATAAGGACCTGACATTAAACATTACATAATCATGAATTAAGTTAATAACTCACATTGAGGATCTTTTCAAGTTTATAGTTTTAAATAATTATTCCATAACAATTAACTATATCTCAAATATTACCAAGTAGACACTTCTACTCAGTATCAATTTAAAAAATAAATAAAAACACATGAAAAAAGCGTCATGTCTAGTTCTTTTTTTAGACTACATGACCTTTCCATGATCCCTTCCATGACCATACTCATCATTAATTCATTTGAAAAAAATTCCAACAAAATACTTATGATGAGCATGACTAGGTTAGTGAGGATTATAAAGAAAGAAAACAATATTCCATCAATTCATAACAAGCATAAGCTCTTTAACATTCATCATGAAATCATATGATTTATCAATAACACATAGAAATCATAAATCATAAATGTAACTCATTACATCCATAACATACTTAAATTGTATCATTCAATGCAACATAGAGAGTTACATCAACAATATCCATCATAATATATTCCATAATTCTCTTAGAAGAAATATTATTCTTTACCTCTTTCCCGTTTCCCAATGCATTGGGGAGATATCATGGGCTCATCCACCCTATATTTATCATTGAACCACCCATATATGCAAATGATTTCCATGAACCATATCATATAACATACAAAACAAACATAAAGGAACGATAAAATTTCCACATTTCAATCACAATATATCATTTCATGATATTGAAATAATCAATCCATTACCAATACCATTTTCAATACCAAAATATGTAATATGATTATAAGATATTTATATACCTTTTAAAACCACTATGGCTTGTAGAGTAAGCCAAATATCAAATAATCATCATGTGGAGGAAAGGTCATTGTCACCACATACGTTAAAAAGAATCATTTCATTTGTCGTTTAGTAAAATTCTATGTAGAAAAATATTCACATGGAATGAAATTAAATGTCAAAGGGTTTGATACAATATAAATTTGAATGTCATGTATAAATCAAAGTATGACTCAAATAATGGATATTGAGATGATGTCCATTACCTCGGGTCTGACTTGACTCTTTCGTTATTTAATCTCCTGAATAATAAACTAAAGATAATTTCTACCTGCCTCAAAACCATTTTCATGTTTATAATTCCTTTTATATAACATTTTCCATGTGATGAACATTATATACTAATTTATGTTAATAATGGTAATTTTTTCGAAATTTGGTACTTGAATCAAAAAAGAAATTCTAACAATTACATGTTGTCCATGTGGTCAAAAATCCATTATCTCCATAATGATATTCATGATTTAGATATCATATATATCATATATTTCAAGTATATATATGTATTTATTACTTTAAATAACATTTGGAGATATGAAATGAAATGCACCGTTCATGGAGACGGTAAGCCATACGTACGCCAGAACGCTACTTCCATTTCTATTTCACATTTTACTAGAATGAAAACATAATTATAAACGGGTATATTATAATTCAATAATAATATCATATTTTATTTAATTAACATTATCATTTGTATCTCCCACGTGTTTCATGAATGAGTCATATCATTTTTAGGGGGCGGTAGTCTGCACTTAATCAAAAGAAATTATCAGATTTAATCATTATGGAAACCATAAATGTATGTTATAAATGAAAAATACATAATCATTGAGACAATATAAAAAATAAATTATATAAAATATAAATATATTTCCATCATAATTTCCACCATGAGAGGCGATATGAGATAATTGAATAATCATCGCTTCGTGAGGCAGGACTTCATTGTCCACAAAAACAGTACTATCATATCCATTTGATGGAGGTGTGTGGATGTGTATTTCGAATCATCCACATAAATAAATCCTAGTATATTAAATATACTGGTTTTGTTATAAAATAATGTAATAAAGAGAGTTTATGGTGTTGGATAAGGTAAAATAAAATAAAATTACTTAGGAGAAGACGTTACCTTTAAATTGGGTAAGTCCCTTTGGTTTGAACCAAAAGGATTTCTTGAATTTCCTTTTTCATAAGGGAAGGTTTATCTGAGGAATATAGGTATTTTTGGAGCTTCTTGTATAATATTTTTTATGATCCAAAGAGCATTATAGGTCTGTGTAATGGGTTAGAGGTGGTGGCCTTTTATAATAGAGAGGATGGGCTCTTTAGGAAAGTTTGAATGTATTATTTTATTATAAAATGAATTTTGGTTTGAAAGTGTCCAAGACTATTTTAATTAGATTATAATTTAAATTTATGTCTACATAAAATCATTGAATTAGAATTGGATATGTATTTCATATTTTTTAATCCTTATCTTCATTATTTAACCCTTTGTTAACTTATTTAACTTTTAACAAGTCCTCTTATATATTTAAACTATATGGTTAGTATATTAAATATAAAATGAAATGTAACCATAAATGGAACATTAATGACATCTATAACATAATTGAAGTAATTTTTCTTAATATTATGTTTTTAGGATTATTTTATCATTTAATAAAATATTAATTGTTATAAAAACACATTTATGTCAATTCATAAACTATTCATAACAATAATTTTTACAAAATCTATAATAACATGATTCATTAAAAAAACATAATTAATTCAAATTTAACAAGTCATTATTATCCCTAAAATTCTTGGCTGACATAAAAAATTTCAAAATAAATTTATTTGAATATTTATAAAATCATTTATTTTAATCCTCCTTAAATGAAGCAATTACTGAGTCACCATTGTGTCATAATTAACATTATTTATCTAAAATATAAAAATAGTAAATAAAATACCATAATTCAGGAAATTAATTTTTTATTTATAGTTGATGAGATAACTTATATAACCCCATATATAAATATTTTACTAAAAGATATATGTTTATGTTATTTTTTACCTTACATTAAATTAATTAATATAAGTAGTCATTTTCCCCTTGTAGTGGCTCAATGGGGTCCCAAAATCTACCCATGGATGACCATGGTCGGACATGTATCATCCAATTGGATTAGGATGCATGTTAGGGTAATTTAATATTATTATAATATTATTTTTTTACCCTTATTTAGAAGATTTAACATTTAACCATGGTAAATATAATATTTACTGAAATAAATATTCATAATGTCAAAAAATAATATTTACCTATTTACACAATTTATAACCCCTAATTCCAAATATTGAATCCATTTTTCAAAATTACAAACACAAAAGTGGTAGAAATTAATTTGAAATTAATTCATGTTTTCAAAAAAAGCGTGTTTTTTTAAAACTATAACAATCAAAAGAGTGACACATGTTTATGTTCATATTTAGAGTGAAATTACTTCCAATAGTCAAAATTGGATTAAATGGTAAAATTATAATCACATAAAACTTTAAAACCAATTAAAATAACAATATAACCATATAACTAAACTAGATTAAAAGGCATTTTAGAAATAAAATGCAGTATTTTTCACTATTCATTAAAAAAATGAACATTATCAAAAACTATAACAAAAATTCATCCAATTTAAATTTTAATGTAATGATTCTAAGAAAGAATTTTATTTTGTCAAATAGAACATATAAAAATGACGAAAAACTATATTTAAAAAGGGTTATCCATCAAAAGACAGTAAATCGACCCTTCAAAGAAAATTAGAGTATGTATGCTTACAATAAGATTCATTCACATTTTAAGTCTACAAATTTAATTTGATAAATGCAAAAGAATTTATGAAAAATTTATAATCATATTTTAGTTATTTCTATTCATTCCGTCCATTAGAATGGCTATGTGTTAACCACCATTTAAAATAATATTATTGTTATATTATTTTTAGGTATAACTCAACGTTGTGTGCAATGTATGATTTAAAAAATCTCGTTTTTGTTTATCAGGTATTCCATCAAACATATCATCCCCTTTAAATTATAATCATTATTTAATTATAAATTCTTAATAATTATGAAAATTTCATATTCTTTATTTACCTAGGATGTTACTATTAGGGAAATCCTACTAGACTCCTTCTACTCCCCGTTACAAAATATTATACTAAATCTAATTAGTTAACAAATTACCCTGAATCCAAGCCACTAAATGTTAAGGTAATTTTATATATTTCTTAATAATGTTATTTCATCGAAAATATCTATCTAATCAGTCTGAATAATATCAATATCATGTGATACTTCTTGCTTTATTATATATACTCTATGTATTGAGAGTCAACATAATTCACCCCTAATCAATTTTATGTCTAATGAATCTGATTGTTATCCTCTCTTATTCATTCAATTCAATTTGAAACTCACACTATGGAAAAAAATCAGTAGATCAGATATTTCATTATGTGACCAGTGTTCGTACAAGTTGAAATTCAACCCCCAATTTTAAGTGATATCATACGAGAGAAGGAGGGGAATCAAATTAATTATCCCACTTTAAAAAATATAATTTATAAATTCCTCCTTAACTCAATTTCATTGGATGTTTCTCAAATGTTTTATAATATTCATGAAGAATAATTTAAACTCCAATATCAACAACATTTATTGAATTTCTAAAATATAATAATTAAGGAAAATCTTCCAAATGTCAAAAAAAATTATAGAGAACAAATAGTAGTTGAAAACCTAGAATCATCAATGTTAAAGGTATTTTCATATTTTATTTAAAGAATTTAGAAACTCAATATATGATAATTTTTCTGGAATTGATTCTTTTGGAAACCCCTTACTAGTGAATGTTCTCTACTTCTCCAACATATTAATTGATCAATTGATTGTGTTCTGTAAACTTATTTTCTTTTCAAAAACTCATATTTATGGTTTATCAGCTGGGGGAATCAGATCAATTTCATTACACTATATAAAAAAGACTGCTCCATTAGACTATTATTCCTCTATCGAGTAAAATATACCTATGGTATTCCAACCTATATATTTAATCATTTTTAAAAAAACATAATCATATAGAGGATTGGTCTTTGAACTACCCAATGATATTTCCCAAAAAGTATTCATGGTCAAACTTCCCACACATAGAAATTTTCTAGCTTTTATCCTATTTTAAAAAAAGGATTATATTTTACCCATTTTTAGATACATATACTAAACTCTTTATCATGGACTTATTACCACCCTCCAACTGGAAAACACTGCCATTTTTCTAATAATAACAATGTGTCTCATAATCATTGTATCTTAATATTGTAGTCTTTATAAATATAAATCTAATCACTTCAGCTCTGGTCCGTCAGAAGTAACCATTTTACTTCTCTCCCCATGTTTGAATGTCTACATCTTCATATTGGATCATGAGAATTTTCATGATTATAGGAACATGATGAAAATAAAAACCACTTCTATAATATGTATTTTTTTTCCTTGAACGTATAAGAAATCATCTGTCACCTCCCACAACAATATATAAAAAACTTTCGATAACCTCGTCAATATCTCTCACCTATTTAATATATAAATTAATAAGAATATATGTTAACAAAATATAAAAAATTATTAATGCATTCCAATGAGTCTTTAGTATCATCCTTTAAATTTGATGAAATAATTTGAATCAACTATTATCATTTTCTTTTGAAACAAATATTTTAAAAACATTTTTACAAACAATACACATTCTCCTAGAGATTTTCTAGTTAAAAAACAGCTACATAATTATATTTTTTAAGAAATATCATCTCCATATTACAAAAAATATGTATTCCATTATAACATAAACTCTACCTTAATCTTATTTTCTCTATCTTTATTTTTATAATAGAGTAAACATTAGTTTCATAACATAATTTGTTGTACACTTTATTATAAAGTTACAATTCCTCTCCACCATTAAAAATATATTCCACAAAATGATCAGGGAATATCCATAGGAATCATTATGATGTATTTTGTGTAAACAAATTATAGTTTCATCCTTAATTTAATATTTATTTTATTTAAAATATTTTTTTTTGAAAAAATTTAAAATTTGTTAAATTATTGAAATGTATTCCTAATAAAAAACTCCCCCAATAACATTATATTTCTATAAATGATTCTTAATATTAATTTTATTTGAAGTATATTTTTTTTTATATTTTTTTAAATGAAAATTGGAACTATAATTATCACTAAGATTACTAAATTAGTTTTTAACATTTACATTCATATCATCAAGTTGATCTTTCACACATATCATTTGTGTACAATAATGGGTGGATGATAAATATAGTTTTTAATCTATAATCTGTTAATAAAAACATTGTTTCATATTATTATATATCACAAAAATTTATCCAAATAAGAATGTTCATTATGAGGTTGAAATTTTATAAATACAATATGCATCCAAATCAACATCATTTTATACAATAATATTCACGTTATAAGATTTTTTTTACATTAATCAATAAGATGATATTTCTTTAACATACCATAGTATTATTTATTTACATCAATCGTTTGTAATTCCTTTAGATCAATCTCATATCTTGCACACAATGTAACAACATTTACAATTTATTTAATTGAATATCAATGTTAGAGAACGATTCCTATCAACATTCAGTTACCTATATAACTCACATTTTTTACTCCATAATCTATACACTACATTACACAAATAGATATAGGTGTATAATATTTTTTTGATTTGTCAACTCTAAGATTCAATAATAAATTCTTACAATATGTTTTTATAAAAGATATGTATTTCCTTATATTGAAGTTGTATTAAAATAAAAACTTATACCACTATTCTAACGGTCATATAAATAATTTTTATAATTTTTGTGAAATATTCTTGAACATATTAATCCCTAACGCTTGAAAAAATAATATCTTCTATGTATAAAATGAAAATAAGTGTACTAATTAAAATTTTACTAACATTATTGTTGATAAAAATTCTTCATAGAATAATTTATGTAAATAAAAAAAAAATCAGCTTATATTATCATGAACATGGAACGTAGTTAAAACAATAAAAATTAATCTTAATATTAAAAAAACATTATTCGATATAAATTATGTAAAAATCCACTTGGTTACTCAATATAAATACCCTCTTCAATTCCTCTATTTGTGAATAACTTACTGGGTATCCAACTTCTAGACTTCGTAAAAATGATGTATAATAACTTCCATGAATATTATTTTTGTATCAAGAATCTAAAGTGTAAACAGTTCTTCCAACATAATACCTTAAAATTGTGAGTATCCGTTTCAAAAGAAATACATGATTTCTTTCATGGAATAATTTCGGTTTGCTTTGGGAATTTTAGAACACCCATGGGGATCCTATAACATACTATCCAACAAGTCAGGGAACAATATCTAATCATCCTTTTTTCTAAATTAAATCAAACATATAATTTATTGTATTTATTCACTATTTATATTTAATTACCTCATGAACTAATTTTTGATCATCCTATGAGATAATCGTTCTATGGTTCTGAAATATATAGATCCATATAATAAGTACTGGATCATTCTGATTTCAAGGGACGTTACTAGTTTAATCATAAATTTTAAAAGGTTGTTTTAATAGATATATATATATATATATACTTGAAAACATTTTTTCCTCATAAGAAGACCAATATGAGTAACTTTATATTTTTTGGATGTGGATTCATATTCAGGATTATTGAATTTTCATGTAAAAATACTTTAATTCACATTATCATGCTTATAATGTTTCAAAACATTTTTTTGGACGTGTCATTTTTAATTAATATTAAATTATAATAATCGAAAAAAATTTCAGTATATTAATTCAAAAAAATAACTTAATATTTTTTTGAATATGGAATGATAATTTGTTCATTGAAATTTTCCTTAAAATTTATCATATTTTTATTTTTTAACCTTATTAATAAATGTGCCATTAAACCCATGAAATATTTTAATTAATGAATTTTATTATACCACATGTCATAAGAATTCAATTCATATTCAAGCCAAAATAGTAATATATATTGAAATTGAACAATTATGCATATATCTTTCCCCCAAACAAATTCAAAATGTTTTTATACTACAATCCTTTTTCATGTTATTTCCACTGAACTATTTTATTTACATTATTTAGCATAAATTATTATTTAGTGTAAAAAAAATTTATTGGTTACTTATTCCCTATTTCTTATGATAGGATTTAATATTATTTATTAGGTACTATATTTTATTATCAGTACTAATCTACGTTATATATGAATTTGTTTCACTATAAAATTCCCTTCAAGAACATTTGAACATCTCCACAACCTAAAATTAGGATTTATAACCGTTATATTTCACATCAAAATGAGTTCATAAATTTTCGTTATAAAATAAAAATGACATGTTTAGATGTCTTATCGTATGAAAAATATTAGATTCAAGAGGCTCAAGTGTTCTAGTGGATTTGATTTCAAAATTAATTTATCATTTATAGACCATATTCCATTTCTGAGAGGTTTTTCTAACTACATCATCATTCCTCTTAATTTTTGGGGATTTTATTATATCTTATTCCATAGAATGTCTTCTCATAATTTTTTTCCTAGATTCATAATGATTAAATTCCACAACATAATTTAATCCTAACAGATTAAGTAATATGATTTTAAAATATCTCCAATCATGAATAGGTTCCCATTAATTATGTATCCATTAGTAACCAATTATTTATCCTTTAATATTTTTGATGATCCATGTCATGAACCAAACTAGGTACCCTATTACAATACTAACTAACCATTCCCTGAAATAGCCTAATGGGGGTTCCAAATCACTTAGTCTGATGATAGTAACCCAACATCATTCAAACTGAATTTGGGAAGATTTTTAGCCACTACTAATACATAAGTAAATGTGACAATAAAATATGCTTATAAAAATAAAATCTTCTTAGGGTAATGTACCAAAAGTCAAACATTCCTAAAAAATCTCATGAATTACTACCAGGTACTAGAAAACCAAAAAAGGAAGCCATAATTCTCATGTCCCAAATGATGAAACTCACAAAGTACAATGTTCAAAAGTGGGATCCACCTCTAAGAGATCTTTTTATCTTGTTCAAACATGGAAATAGATAATCTAAAAACACAAAAAAGCACATGTATTGTGAGATAAAAATCACCGTATTATTTTATCCATGGATTCCATAGAAGATTCCAATTTTAAATTATGAATGAAATTGTTTTGAATTTTTAAATAAAAATATTTTCCATTTCAAAATCATATTTAAGAGAAATATGCTTTACATTTTAGAGGAATGAAATACTTTAGAAATTAATTTATCACATTTAAAATGATTGAAATACATTTGAAATGATATAATAACCATAAAAATTGATTCCTTCAAGGAAATTTCCCCTTTCACAAATTTCAAAAAAAAAAACTTTTCTATAAACGAGTTAATATATATTTACAAGGAATTTATAGTAGTATAAAAAAATAGAATATATATACAATTAAAATACAATCATGTGAGAAATATATTAATATGCTGAATATGTATGATAGTTCTAGGTCATTGGTACATAATAGTGTGAAATGGAAAATATGAAAATATTCCCCTTGGGCACAAGAAAAAGGGGTTCTCACCATCTATTACGGAATGAGATGTGTTGATATGAGGTTTTAGAAAGTTTTAAATCGTAATGTTCCACCCAAAGTAACTTTACGGAATTCTAGGTATTTCATGTGATCTAGTACAAGAAAATTAAGGACAAATTATTTTATGAATGATGAAAACACTATTAAATCCCATTCTCTATTTAAAATATCCCAACATTCCCTTTACAAACCATAAAGCATTTTTTATCAAAAACATAACTTTTGAATAATATGAAACCCTGTTGTTTTCATAAAAAATATTTTCCATTATTAAAAATAAGGATTTGAAACAATCTCCTAAAATTTCACTATCCACATTCAAAAGGTAAATTGAAGAATTAAATTATCAATCAACATAACATATCTTAATAACCCCCCCCCCCCACACAATTCAATAGAATTGGGTTTTTTCAGAAACGTTCCTTCAAAACCATTTCCAAAAAGTCAAAAACTTTATTTAAATAAACTTCCATCAGGAAAAAATATATACTAAACCAATTTAAATTAAAATTATTTCTATAAACACAACCCAATTCAATATAACATGGGTTTTTCAATCCATGACAAAACACCATTTTTCTTAAAACCCCAATTCATTTGAATTGGGTCTTTCCAACAATCCATTGTAAATTAAATTAATAAAAATAAATAATTTTATTTAATTTAGACAAATGAAATTAAAAAAATAGGGTTAACTTAAAGCATCTATAATTTTGGAACTACATACCATTGTGATGGAAGTAAAGGTCCCAAAACGAACTATCCCAAAAGAATAAATGCATGTGACCTCCAGGAACTAAACAATGAAACAAGATCATCAATACTGGTGTTTTGATACATCAATACTAATATGATCTATCAAACACAAAATAGGAGTGGAAAAAAAGATGGATATTAAGGAGAACACTTACTCAGACGGTCAAACCATGATCACGACAACCATCAATAACTGAATGAAATGACCTAGAGTGGTTGAGTCTACCAAAATAAAATGGGGATGTATTTTTGGTTGAGAGAATGATATATCAATGATTTGGAAATAATATTTCCATCTATATTTAATTTATTGAAAAATATCATATTTATACTTGATGTATAAGCTAATTAAACGTCATATAATTGATAATCCTAAAAATCAGTAAAATCCCCGTATCATATTGCTAAAAAAATATTATAATTTTAGGATTTACACATTCTGAAATCGTATTAGACATTGTGTAACGTGCTACTTAGATACATAAAAGACCATGTTTTTTCTGAGAATCCAACAATAATATTGCATCACTAATATAGGATTCCTCCTAAATCCTTCTCTTCACCAGCCATATAATGAAAAAAATGAAACATGACATGGTTATAAATGTACCTATACGAAGAGTAATATATAGATAAAAATTCCAAGCCATAAAAACTTTCTATCTGTATAAATACCAATATAAATCTTTTATATCGAATAGTTGAGTCCATTACTCACTCATAATTACCACACACTCTAATGTAACATGATAATCTGAACTTTTCGTTCCTCGCACAGGAAACAAATAAATCTCCACCCCCAGGAAGAACCATGGATTTAGAGTCCACTATCCCAAATGGCCTTTCAGTCACAGATAATTTAGGCTCCGCCTCAAAATAACTCTATCCCATAAAATGAGATTCGTCAGATAGATACATCCGGAGTTTGGATACAGGGGAAATGTAATGTATTTTCATCATCTGTGGAGGTATACCAAATGGTAGAAACCATACCCACATTATCCAAAACATTAAAGGGTCCAATAAAATTGGGAGCATGCTTCCCTCTCCTCCAAAATAATCAATGACCCAACCATAGTGAAACATTCAAAAACACCAGGTCAATAATATAAAATTGCAATGTTCTACAGTGAAAGTCAGAATAAGGCATATAACAGATTTATTCCTTCATTATACTGAAGATAATCAACTGAATATTTGATTTTATGTCATGGAATAGTATATTTCAACAATATCCAACAAGTAAAATATATATTTACAAGTCCATCCATAAAATTCCCCTAAAGGAGCTATCCTGATCGTGGACTCGTAACTGTTGTTATAAGATTACTCAAACAACCAAAAATTATCATCCCATTCCAAACCAATGTCAATAAAAGAGGACTAAATCATATCCTTATGAATTTCATAAGATCCTTCTTTATTTCAATCGGACAATATAAGTTATTCCATAATCAAATGATGTGATATACCAATGCCTCTTGAAGGGCTCTTCAAAAAAAAAAAGATAACCATGGATCCCTCTCCAAAACTATAGAATATGGAACTCCATGAAACTAAACAAAAACTTTTATTTATATTTATGAACTCTTAAAATTTTGTTACATAACAAATTAGTAGAAAGTGTGCTAATGTTGTAAACTTGTCAATCAAAACTGATATGAAATACTTATTTCTATGGGTACATGGAAACCTAACAACAATGTCCATAGAGATCTTATCCAACTTCCATGTTTGATCTTGAATTGTCTGATTAAAACTAAAAGGATTTTAGTGCTCTACCTAAACGTTTTGGCACGTATAATTGTGAGAAAAAAATTCATAATTTCCCCATATCATTCCCGGACACAATTTTTTTTTTCAGCATATCAAAGAATATCTTTATGGTTCTTTGGTTCACTACCAACTAGGAATTATGACATTCCCCCATCACATATTTCATTTACAATAACGGTACCAAAACATTTTTTATAACATACAATTCCTTCTATGTAGAACAAACACTGGGAAAAAATATCTCCACTATACCAAGAGTACTAATTCTATGAAACACAACATCAAGTTTTTGTTCATGATGAATCAATTAGAGAAGAGGTAATTTCAACGGATCACTGGACAAGGAAAACTCATCCTCTGGTTCCAAGACTCCACTATGAAAATGTGCAAAGAGTTATATCATGTTCCAATGTCTTGATTATTATTTTACGACATGGGTAAAAATTTTCCTCCTCAAATCATCTGTATCAACATTACATTTCCTCATGGAATAAGTGATGTTGAAATAAAACAGCAGTGGGTATTCCACCCAATATCTATGATGAAGATTTATATCATTTTTTGATAGATGATATAACTCAATATTTTGAGGTCTTAAAACATGGTAATTTTTTTTCCATCAAGCTTATTCCACCTAGTCTTTATAACATTCATCAAAGCTACAAGTTGAAATTCTTGGGATAGATAATTCTTTGCGTGAGGGATAAGATAACAAATTCCACAAGCAACAAAATGTTCTCCTTTCATTAAAAATTAAACCAAACCTATAATCGATGCATTAAAGAAGACCACATATCCATTCCTGGACTCTGTAAGACTCAAAACAACCATAGTATTCAAAATATGTTTTATCACAACAAAATAATTATGACATTTATCATTATTATAAAAAATTACCCCCTTCTGAGAGGAAAAATTCATCCTAGAATCTGACATCGAGAATTCCTTAACAAACATGCGATAATATTTGGCTACGCCCATGATTCTTTGGATCTCAATGACCTTTCATGGATTCTCCCAAGTCATAATTGCCTTCACCATCTCTGGATCGACTGATACATTGACTTGAATCCATGTTCCCCTATAACTACACTTTGCGAATTGATATATTACAATTCTAAATCTTGCATAGTGTCAAGGATTTGTCATGAAACTCAGAACAATTATTAGTTGATGCATATGATCCCCCTCAGATATAGAGTAAACTAGGATGTTATCCACCGAGGAAACAAAGATGGTATTAAGATACTCCTGGAAAATCATCTTCATCAAATACATAAAGGAATCCAGAGAATTGGTTTGACCAAATGAAAAAACAATGTACTCATAATAACCATACCTGCATTGAAGGAGGTTTTATGAATGCCAGATTATTTTTTACATAGATAATGGTAACCGTAGTGAATATCAATCACTGAGAACCACTTTTCCCCTTTATACTAATCAAATCCATCATCAATCCATTTAAATAGATAATTATTAATTACCATATCTCGATTAAGATTTCACTAATCAACACATAAGAGAAGTGAACAATTCTATTTATTAGAAAACTGTACCAACACCACCAAAAGTGAAAGACTCGAGAAAATAAATCCTTTATAAATATGATCATACAACTGGTACATCAGATCTTTCATATCATATTGTACCATATGGTAAAAGTGGATAGATATTGGTTTACTAACGTCTATTAATTCCTTGGAAAACACTGCCTCACATAATGAAAGACAACTGCTAATTCTGAAATAATCATGTTAGACAACTCGCTTAAAACATGGGGAGGTAACCACAAAACAATTCTCTCTCATGATCAAAATAAAAAACTAATATTAAATTTTCCAGAACCATATAAGAATTATTTACTCAACTCGAACATGGAACCCTTTCTCATTTAATGGCATGAGATACACCCCTAGGTGTAGTAAACAAGAATCGTTGAAGAAAACAATCCATTTTCTATTTTTTGTAAATGATACAACCTTGCTTAAAATTTTGTGAAGTGGTTCCATATCAATACTCAAAAATCTACATGCATGATCGATATTGAATAGAGAGTATACCCAAGCAGGGAAATAGAGACCCTCCTCACTGTAATAACCCGAGATTTTATAAGATATATTATTTTTAATTTCTTTTATATCTTCTATTGTACTATACACCAAGATTATCTTGCGCTATACACAACACCGTATTAGCTTGCAGTATATGAAACGCTATTCTTGGATAGTGTTACCCAGAATTTAAAATTTGTTTTATAATAGTCATTCTATGCAACATTGAGTGTGTTTATATATATATATATATATATATTCAATGTATAAATAAAATATGGTTGGATTCTGTTATATGAAACAATGAATAATTCTTTCACAACACGCAACCCTGACTTGGCTTGCATTACATGCAATCGCGACCTTCCCTAATAGCGTGTGTTGTACGCAATACCAGGTTTTACTAAACAACAATATATTATTATAATATTATTATGAACTAGCCTTTATGAATAGTATTAACTAAATTTTGAATTTTATATCATTATTATACATCTTACACATTTTCTAGAACATGGTATAAGAACAAAATAAAATTTTCGGGTAAAATAAGTATTTTTCAAAAAATAGAGGTTTGCCACCTATTGATGGCGCACCCACATTAAATCTAGTTTTTGATATGTTTATAAGTTCCATTTTAAAAAATAAAATTATTCTTTGGAATCAGGAAATAAAAATTTACTTTAGATAAAATTTTCATTTTATTCTGATAACTTTCATATTTTAATGAATAGTAAAAACACGCTATATTTTAATTAAAAACTACTTTTGTCATCGTAATATCTTATGTGGTTAAATTATAATATTGAATGGTTTTAAAGTATAAATAGAATATATTTTTACCATTTAATATAATTTATGTCATTATCACTGATTTTACCATGAATTCGTAGGATAAATCAATACAATCTTTTGCAATGTTTTAAAGAAAAACCCGTTTTCTTTCGACAACGGGATTAATTTTAATTTAATTTCTGCAACTTTTGTGTATTGAATTTGGAAAAATGGATTACATATTTGGAATCAGTGGGTCCAAATTATTTTAATAATCTACTTATTATTTTTGGGCATTGTGAATAGTGACTACGGTAAATTTTATTCACCATAGTTAAAGGTAAATCGGGTAATAAAGAGTAAATATAAGATTATAAAATTACCCTAACACTTGGAAAAATCCTATGGGATGACGAAATGTCGACCCATATTACCTAAGGGTCAGATTAGATTAATTTAATTGAGTTCAAGAATTTTATCCAAATTATTTTCCATCTAAGATAATATAGGGTTCTGTTTCTATCCCTATTATTACATGGATATGATTATGTTGTGATGGAAATATTTTTATGAATTACTTTATCTTATATGAATTGTTTTATGTTGTCACGATTTTTAAGATTCCCATTTTTATTACATGGGTTATGCTGTGATATATGATTTATGATTTTGTGGCACATGAAATAATGATTTCATTATGAGATGGGTGGGACCTATATCTCCCTCCAATGCATTGGGTAAAGATTTATATCTCATGAGATAGACATGGCTAGAATGACATGTTAAACCGATTCAGTAATACAGGACTGGAACGAGGAGTGAACTCGATTCAGAAAGGGACTTTGTCCACTTAGATGGTCTTGGCAGCAATGCCTTGACTACTATGGAAATCATATCACGTGCTTAATGGTTGCCACAATTACATGTTTTATTCCCATTCTATTTTATCATGATTTATGTTCCATTATGATCTATGTCTTATGTACTTCCATGTTTTATGTCGTTGCTCAAGATTTTGAGGTTCAATCTTTATGTTCATGTTTTAAAGTTCAAATGTATATGGTATGTTTTATTTTATCCATGCTTACCCTTACTGAGCATTTGAGCTCACCATTTTTATGTTTTATTTTCCCCCAGGATTAAAATAAAGTTTTTAGGTAAGGAAACAAAAAGTGGAAGATCTTTATGGGAGATGTTGAAGATCTTTCAACATGATTAGAAGTTTACGTTCCATGTTTCCAAAGACACTAAACTATTACGGTCCTTGTGTGTCTATTTTTGTTATGTAATAAGTATTCCGCAAAAGTAATGTAATATCTATGTACGTCTAGCTTCGAGTCTCTACAGTTGGTATCAGAGGAAAGGTTTACTCAACCTTTGGAAACTAGGATGCGAAAATGTTAGTGAGATCCCTAGAGATATTACTAAGGTATGTCTATGGATGTCCCTAAGGATATGTATACGTATAGGATATAGTCCTAGAACTTCGGTAACGATCATATAATTTAACCTAAGATGTTAGATATTGAGGGTACTCCCCCTTTACTATGTTGTTTTCCCTAGCATGATTTTTTCCTCTCACACTATTCTTTTTGGGTTTTAGAAAATGGATGGAAACATGAAGATTCATGATAATGGAGGATATGCCGGCCAATGGAATGATATTATTCATGAGAAACCAAATGAAATGGGATTTGGAAGTCCAAACATCATTATTATGCCTAATCGGCAATCTCATAATATGATCAATAATCTCATCTTTGGTAATTTTCCTGACTCAGATAATAAGAGAAAGATGGAGTTTCATGATGATCATAGAGGAATGAAAGTTCAATTTCCCTCATGTAAATCATGTGGGAAGAGGCATCGGGGAGATTGCTTCACAGTAACTGGAAGATGCTTGGGGTGTGGAAAAGAAGGATACAAAGCAAGTAAGTGCAAAGGAAAAGGTTCAGTTAACACCAGGGATGAGGATAATGGTATTGCTATGACATCAATAATGGTTAAATGTTTTAAATGTGGAATGTACGGGCATTATGCAAACCAATTCCATAAGGGAAAGTCTCATGAAGATAATCAGTATGGTCGTATGGGTAGTATTTATGTTGATGATGTTGAAGATACTACAAATGATATATGAAATGAAGGAATTGTTGAAGCTCGGTCAATGGATTAAGAAGGTAGTGGAATGATTACATGTTTATCAAGTGTAATGTTGTATAAGTAATCTCATGGTACTATGTAATAAAGAGACATCTAAGGACTATTACACTATTGTCTTTCCTTGAGTTTTTAAATTGTATGATTATTGGTACCAGTATCCAAGAAAGGTTATTCAGATATTTTTGGAATGTATATGATATGCGCATAATGAAGGGATTAGAAGAAAATTAAATGTTTGATAGTATTCATGAGCTCATAACTGATATAAGGAGAAGGTTATATCATGGTTTGAGTATATAGAATTTTTGGATTTTGGTATGTGGAAAGAGTTAACTTTTGACAGCATTCATGTTTTCACTAAGGTTTAATGGGTATTCATTTTTCAAGAGAATACATGATTAAGGTATTCACATGATTGGAATGTTACCAACAAGATATATGGGGGATAAATGATGGTATTCACATGCTTGGTTGATGACATTTCCAAGTAATCATAATCTTTATACTATGAGTTTGAACCGAATTATTATGGATAAGCCTAAAGATTGGAATAGATTATGTTGGAAATAAGTTAGTATTGTTTAAGGATAGAACATTTTTTGATATTATTGATGGGATGTTATAGTAATGTAATTTTAGAAAAAGGACAACCTGTAGGACGGGAGACAGCCCATCGCATCGGACAAGGCTGTGGGAATCAAACCGACAACCGAAGTTCAAATGGCCTTTATCGCCTACCACTGACCTACATGAAGTCCTTAGTTAGTACAAACTAGTTTTATTTTATTAAGCGACGTGATAGATGAAGTATAAGTTCATTTTTTCATATATGATTAACCTCACCAAAGATGGACTTATGTATATTTGATAACTTTTTCTAAACTTTTGTATGAAACAGATGGAATGGCCCATCATTCTATCACATGATCTTTTAACACATCATGAATAACAAATTCAACTTCATTTCTTTAAGAGATGAAGTGGAAATTATTCAAAGCACTAACAACAGTGAGATTGTACCAAAATAAAGTAAGTATTTATTCTTATTCAAATTCTTCAACTTTAGGGAAATGATCTTGAAAACCAAAAATTTTGTCCTATTTCTCTTATATCTAATGAATCATATGGTACCTTATATCGTCACAAATTTATGGCGTTGTGATTGCTGGCTTTTCCATAGCCATGTTCTCTACCACTCTCCATCAGAACATGATGGCTTGATTTCTCTTCCATATCCATATTTTTACCTATGTGGAAACCCAGTGATTAGTGTATTTTGGTAACCGTTACATTTCATACTTTTGTTTTTGAATATTGGTTTTGGTATTCCTTCTTATGATGTGGGTTTCAATAAAAGAAACTTTCAAGAAGAAAACCATTTATAACCCCGATGAATTTCGAGGGCGAAATTCATTTTAAGGGGGGTAGAATGTAAAAACCCGAGATTTTATAAGATATATTCTTTTTAATTTCTTTTATATGATCTGTTGTATGATAAACCAAGATTATCTTGCGCTATATGCAACACCGTATTAGCATGCAGTATACGGAAAACTATTCTTAGATAGTGTTACACACAATTTCAAGTTTGTTTAATAATAGTCATTCTATGAAACATTTAGTGTGTTTATATATATATATATATACACTCAATGTATAAATAAAATATGGTTGGATTCTGTTATATGAAATAATAAAGGATTCTTGCACAACACGCAACCATGACTGGGCTTGCATTACACGCAATCATGACCTTCCCTGATAGCGTGTGTTGTACGCAATACCGGGTTTTACTATACAACAATATATTATTATAATATTGTTATGAACTAGCCGTTATGAATAGTATTAACTAAAATTTGAATTTTATAACATTATTATTCATCTTACACATTTTCTAGAACATGTTATAAGAACAAAATAAAATTTTCGGGTAAAAAAGTATTTTTCAAAAAATACAGTTTTGCCGCCTTTTGATGGTGCACCCACATTAAATCTAGTTTTTGAAATGTTTATAAGTTCCATTTTACAAAATAAAATTATTCTTTGGAATCAAAAAATAAAAATTTACTTTAGATAAAATTTTCATTTTATTCTGATAACTTTCATATTTTAATGAATAGTAAAAACACGCTATATTTTAATTAAAAACAACTTTTGTCATCATAATATCTTATGTGGTTAAATTATAATATTGAATGGTTTTAAAGTATAAATAGAATATATTTTTACCATTTAATATAATGTATGTCATTAGCATTTATTTTACCTTGAATTCGTAGTTTAAATCAATTCAATCTTTTAGAATGTTTTAAAGAAAAACTCGTTTTCTTTCGACAACAGGATTAATTTTAATTTAATTTCTGCAACTTTTGTGTATTGAATTATGAAAAATGGATTCCATATTTGGAATCATTGGGTCCGAATTATGTTAATAAACTACTTTTTATTTTTGGGCATTGTGAATAGTAACTATGGTAAATTTTATTCACCACAGTTAAAGGTATATCGGGTAATTAATGGTAAATATAAGATTATAAAATTACCCTAACACTTGGGAAAATACTATGTGATTACTAAATGTCGACCCATATCACCTAAGGGTAAGATTAGATTAATTTAATGAACTTTTTTCCATGAAAATAATTTAATTATTATTAAAACCAAATAAAGTGACAACATGTCACTCTCTTAAATCGTATAAGTATAATAATTATAATTTAGTAATAAACATCATAAAACTTTGAACATGAGTATTCTACAGAAAGATAATATAATCATCTACATCATATAAATTTATTTATAATTTTTTAGGATTAAATAATTATCATTAATTATGGCACAATAGTGATATAGAAATTGATTATCTAGTGAAAAATCAAGAATATAGTTTTTATTAAACTAATAGTGACCATAAAATGCACAAAACCATGACCAAAACTTATTGGCCATATAAATGTAAAACCAAAATCATCCAATGGTCTAATATTTGACCATTTGGAGCCTTATTAAAGCGGTTATGACACTTATATTATTTTATTTTAAATGATGCCAAAGTTGTCACCTTCATAATTTAATAAGTATAAAAATTTAACTATTGTGATTTTAAGATGATAAATTCGTGTAAAAGTATTATTGTAAAATTTAATATATTTATATTCATCTTAGGATTTTATTTTTAATTTTTATGCAAGAAATAAGTATATTAAATAATTTTACAAAAATGATGTAGTATTTATTTTATTAAGAGATAAACCGAATAAATGGTTTTAAAAAAATAAAATAAATATTATATGAACTATTTAATGTGATCCACTAATTTTTTATATACATATGATATTTGATGAATCTATTAAAGATTTTAGTTCAAACATATATTCTGTATTTATTTTATTTAAATTCAAATAAATGAATAGTGTCAACATAGACACGATTGTTATTTTATAAAAATAATATATTATAAAATTGTTTAAGAATCACAAAAATATTTACAAATTATAAATTTAAATTTATATCGTCTAGAATGTTATTAAGTATCCAATTATGGACAATCCACAACAAATAAGTAATTATTTGTTATAATTTAAAATTTAGAATGTTATTACCACAAATAAAATTAAATTGATTAAATAAGGACAAATCAAGTTGATAATGTTTAAAATAAGATCCAAACATGTCTAAATTTGATTGGTTGATGAGATTACAACCCTATATCATCTAATATTAGAATATGAGTCATTTTTGGAGGTTTTTAAGTGGGGTTAGATTTATTATAAATTAATATTTTTAAGAATTCCAAAGGTGCCCCTCTCCTCCCTTATAAAAGGGCACCTCCTCCCTCTCTTCCTCACACCACTTTGAGCCTTCAAGCTCTGCCAAACCCTTACAAATTCTCTTCTACAATTCCCTAGAAACATCCTAGAGGTCATGTTCTACTTCAAAGACCAATATTAGTGCCCTATGAGGAGGTTTCAAAGAGGCGTATCGAAGAAGAGGAGGTTCGGACACTTACGAAACAAATCGGACCTAAGGGAAGGGAAATATCACAATCTCATTTTTATCCGAGTATGTTTATACTTTGGAATTTATTGGGGTGTACTTTATCATCCATATCCATATTTCCTCAATATTTAATATTATTTCCATCCACCTACAATTGTTTAAATCCAATTTTACCCTTCGGTGAGTTTTTAGTAAAAGATATGGAAGGAATCTTTTGTCGTTTTTTGTACGAGGTACTTTTTGACTTTTCTGACAAATGTACAAGAATAATGTTTTTTTAAATTATATGGAATGAATGAATTTTAAAAAAAAAATTATTTCCAAGAAGCTTCCTTTACAAGTTTTCAAGTTTATTTTTAATCGTCTTCTTTTAGTTTTAAATTATATGACATGTGAAGAAAGGAAACATGTTTTTGAAGTAGAAAGGATATTTTCCTCAAGAATGGAGTTCAATAATTTTATCAAAATTATTTTCCATATTAGATAATATAGGGTTATTGTTTCTATCCCTATTATAACATGGATTTTATTATGTTGTGATGGAAATATTTTTATGAATTCCTTTATCATATATGAATTGTTTTATGATGTCACGATGTTTAAGATTCCCATTTTTATTACATGGGTTATGCTATGATGTATGATTTATGATTTTGTGGCACATGAAAGAATGATTTCACTATGAGATGGGTGGGACCTATATCTCCCTCCAATGCATTGGGTAAAGATTTATATCTCATGAGATAGACATGGCTAGAACAACATGTTAAACCGGTTCAGTAATGCAGGACTTGAACGAGGAGTGAACACGATTCAGAAAGGGACTTTGTCCACTAAGATAGTCTTGGAAACAATTCCTTTACTTCTATGGAAATCATATCACGTTCTTAATGGTTTCCATAATTACATGTTTTATTCCCATTCTATTTTATCATGATTTATGTTCCATTATGATCTATGCCTTATGTACTTCCATGTTTTATGTAGTTGCTCAAGATTTTGATGTTCAATCTTTATGTTCATGTGTTTTAAGTTCAAATGTATATGGAATGTTTTATTTTATCCATGCTTACCCTTACTGATCATTTGAGCTCACCCTTTTTATGTTTTATTTTCCCCCAGGATTAAAAGAAAGGTTTTAGGTAAGGAAACAAAAAGTGGAAGATCTTTATGGGAGATTTTTAAGACCATTAAACATGATTAGAAGTTTACGTTCCATGTTTCCAAAGACACTAAAATATTATGGTCCTTGTTTGTCTGTTTTTGTTATGTAATAAGTATTCCGCAAAAGTAATTTAATATCAATGTACGTCATGCTTCGGGTCTCTACACTCACTCTTCGAACCAGTGGGTGTAGAAATATCCATTTCAAAAGATAAAATATTTATTGAAAGATAAATAAGATTTAGAGTATGTGTTGATATAAATAAATGAGATACACTAGTATAAAATTTCGTAGTCAATGTTGAAAATTCAATAGTAATGGTACCTATCATAGTCATTGGACCCATACATGCTTCTTTTGTGGAATCATCCACTGTTTAATGTGGCTTCATTCCAGAGATCTGTGGCTTGAATACATTTATACATGTATCATCTAGATACCCCACTTTTTTTATGTTCAAATGATTATCCAAATAAACTATATAGAGTAAAATAAATATTAATTAATCACCGCATGTTCCTCAAGAATCTATAGGAACCACAATTCATAGGTTCCTAAGTACAACCCTTTTTGAATATCTTAGATTTACACATTGTTTACTAACTAAAAGGCATCTACCAGGAAACGAAAGAGATATAGAATAATCCAACAATTAAGAATTTCCAAAAGAATCATCATGAATCCTAATTCCCATGAATGAACTCATGCTACCCGTAGGATAGAAAGAAACTCTTGAAAACCCTGACTTCCAACTACATCATATTCATACATAAGAACAACATCCAACACATCACTATAAGTAGGTAGCTTCAAAAATAAAACATGAGAATGAATATTATAAGGATTAGATAACTCAATCCATCGATATTTCATCTTTTCATTCGATGCAATATCATGTGTGAAATTCACAAGCTCAGAAAAATGGTTTTCATACTCCTCTGTGGTCCTATCATCGAACTCAATTATGAAATATTGTGGAGAATGTTTCGTCAACATAAAATATGAGTAGAATTGTTCATTGAAAAAAAACCTTAAATTCCTTACAATATAATCTATCATGTTTTTCTTCATCACTATAGTATCCCACCATCTCTTTCTCGGTCCTTCTAGAACAAAGGTGGAACACTTCACTTTTATCTCTTTGGGTGGGTTCATGAACCGAAAAAAACATTCCATCAATCTCAAAAATACATTTACATATTTAGGTTAATTTGAACCTTTAAATGGTGATGGATTTGGGAGAAGAAAATCGAGATAACTAATCTTTTGAACATCATTCTAATGTTCCATGACTACAGACTGAACAAGAAACAGAGGTGTTTCTTGTCCTAAAGCTTGAACAATACACACATTCACATCATACAAATTCATATCGATAGTTATATTCACGTTCTGAATTTCATTAGTCATTTTCTTCTGGATTTTATTCTCACATATTATGGTATGCATGATGATAAAAAACATCATAAGACATCAATAAATACATTATGTTACACTCTAACAGAGAAACAATAAAAAATAATCCCAATAGATATAATAAATATGATTTGTATTTCAACCTATCAAAATAAAAACTGCTAAAATATAGAAAATAATCCATAATATGTCATTTCCTCAATACCCATGGAGATTTAATATTCATTATGTTGAAAGATGGGTAGGCAATCAGTCACAACTAATTATTAAGTCTCAAAAAATTTCAAAATTTCATACTAAAGTAAAGGAATGATTATATACCTCGACCTCATATAACAATTTGTCACGAATCATCCTGGTAAGCTTGTTTACCTACTAATATATACACTCATAACATAGCCTTAGGGATATTCCTGATTCCCATGGGATGGTAACTAGCACCTTGCATCATGAAAACTGAAATTGGGAATTATTTTAGATACCAAACATGTGTATGTAAAAGTGACGGTGAAGTATGCATATCAAATAAAACAACATTTGGTGTCATGTACAAGAATTAAAATAGGCTTAAACATGCACAAGTTCTAAACAAATCTACAATAAAACTATAAAAATGGGAGGATAAATGACCCGTTCCCCAAAGGATAAAACTCCCAACGTCCAAGGTTGAACAAATAGGTCAACCTTCAAGAGGTTCATTTCCATTTCTCTAACATGGAGGCAGATAATCTACAAACACCTAAATGAACAAGAATGTATTGAGGAAAATATTAATAAAATTCCACCAAAGTATTCTATAACAAGATTAATATATAAATTTAACAATTAAATTTATATAAATTTTCAAATAAACTGGTTTCTCATTTAAAAGTCATATTTAAACAAATAATGATTTAGATTTTAAATGATATAAATACATTACAAATTCATGCTTCACATTTAAAACTATAGATATTCATTTCCAATGATGGAAATAAATTTACAAATTTTGATTCATTTCAAAAACAACTTTTCACAAGTGGTTTGAATATCCACTTTTATATAAAATAGTTTATATAAATTTACTCGGCATGTAAAATAGTTTACCATAGAGGAATATATATAAAATTGACATAAAAATAATTGATAAAAATGGTTGTATACCAAATTGGTACTATATTTCGAGTCTATACATACCCAATACATTGTAATGAAAAATTTAAACATATTCCCCTTTGGACCTATGGTAATGGGGAATCATCTCCATTTTCTATGGAATGGGATGTGATTGTAGGATGTTTTTTAATGTTGTAAATCATAGTGTTACTCTCAAAATAAATCAGTAACCACATAAGGATTACATGTACTCTATTACAAAATAATATATGAAATTTTTTATAATACATTCATGAACCTATGATTTCATACAATTTATTTTTCTTTTTCATTCTATTAAATTTATTTTTCTGGCCTTATGTGAATTCTGAAATTTTTCACAGCTGTTTTGGAGGTGTTTGGGGCTTGATTGGGTGCTAGAACAAATTTTTCGAATGAAAATGACCGAGTGCATAGTATTAACATGTAATGTTCATAGTTAGTCTATATTGTGTGAGAGGTATGAAAAGTGATGGTTTTTTTGGTAGAGTGATATCACATGATTTGCACATAGATAGTCAAACCATGTGCGGTAACTATGTGAAGTGTCTCTCTTTTGAAGTGAGGTGAGAATGATTTTTGCTTGGTTTAGGAAACAATGTGGGTAATTCATGGGACCCTACTGTGTGTTTTTTAAATTAACAATAAAATTCTTTCTCATTTTTAATGATATTTAGGGTTATCTTCTCCCACACATATAGTTATGCCCGTATCTATTCCCTTCGACACCTAACATAGGAATTCGACCCTACTCTTAGCATGGCCTCCATTATCATTGTCGACAATCTCATCTGTTCGCAATGGTTAGTCCATGATTCATATTTAGATGTTCTTTATTCTTCATAATAATGATTTCATTATCTGTATTTAGGATTATATGACTTAATATTCCATTCTTTAACCGTTCTTCAGATTTCATCCCAAAAATTATGAATTTGGACTTGATAATACTCATTTTATCTACTATTGAGGTGAGGTAGGTGTTCTATACCTTCATTCATCATTTCTTGGTGTTTTTTGGGCATTTATCCATTATACCATATCTCATACATCCCAACGACGTCTTGATTTGGAGAATGTTTATTTTAGTAGCTGTAGACGGACTAGTGAGATTGACCATAGGTTCTGTTGAGGTGTGTTGGTTGCCTTTTGAAATTTCATGGTCACCCAAGGGGTTCTCCAAAATCAGATAGATTCTTTATGCATGTTTAAACCACCCAAGTAGTGTGTGTTTTTCTTTCTATGTTAGAGGAAACTCATTTCTGTCATGATATATTGAGTATATTGTATATGAAACATACTACCTCCTTTCATATTGATATCTTATGACACCATTCCTATTTTGGTAGCTTGGTTTAAATGTAATTTTTTATAAGGGTTTGTATACCTATATAAAATGGTTAAATGCGTGTTAAATTGACAATATTATAAAGGTAGGCCAATATAAGTGGTGAATGGTAAATGGTTTTCAATAGTGGGTATACTCATCGATTTATCTTGTTGATGTGAGTTGGTATACATACATGATTCTAAATTTTTTATTATGTATTAATTGAATGAATGGTTTGGTAGATGCCAAAGACTGCTCTCCATAGATCTGGAATGTGGTAGTGGATACCTATGGTTGACTCTACCCCTTGGGTCTTGATTCTAGGAGATACATCATGCCTTTCAACACCTTCGATCCAGCTTTCATGGGATTTCATAAGACATGATATTTCTATGACCCTAGGACACCAACAAGTGCCTAATTGAGGTTCCTCCAGGGACACCCATGTGACTCAATGGAATTCCTTGGTCATTCCTTGTGTATCCGGCCCTCTGTGGCCTAGATAATTTTAATTGAATGCATTGTTATACTGGCACATTGGATCTTGACCTTGGGGTCAACACTTCACTACAAAACATTGTCTTGGGATATGTGACTTCACTGTATGGTTTTTCCAAGGGATACTTGATTTTATTATATAGTGTAGTTTTGGTT
This sequence comes from Viscum album, assembly GCA_963277665.1. Classification (NCBI taxonomy): domain Eukaryota; kingdom Viridiplantae; phylum Streptophyta; class Magnoliopsida; order Santalales; family Viscaceae; genus Viscum; species Viscum album. The sequence goes on from OY728140.1 coordinate 1,730,027,733, forward strand.
GCTTGATATAGATAGATGTATGGAATGGCCATGTGACTGGATTGTTTAATTTTTATAGCTTCATTGTTAGTATGTGACACTCTTTTGATGGTAGCCTTGAGGGTGGTTAGGTTATACTTACTGTAGTAGACTTATTCCATGGGAATATTCACTTATTTACTAGTTGTTTACACTTTCTAGCAGTTTAGTAGAATTTTTTATATAATTTTATAGATCATGGTGGTATCCTATTGGGATGTTTATCTTACACCCTTTTGGGGCCACCTTGGGGACCCAAACAGATTATATGGTTGTAGGTGGTGATATGGGAAAGCGCCCTAGTACAGGTTCTTGATTGTGGCATTGGAGCAGGGGAGCATATCACAAAGATGAGGCATGCGTTGTTGGGATTCCATTTTGGTCATTTGTTCTCCATTGGTTACTTGGGTTGTACTGTACATCAGTGTACTATTCATGCTAGTTTCTAGATACAAGTTCGATTTTCATCATTTTGTATATGAGACACTTCTGGTTATTGATATGTATTCTTATCCTATCATAATATTAGTTTTATGATGTTTATTTGTCTTCCACTATTTATTATATGATGAACTTCCACTGTTATAATTTAGTAATGAGGGCTTAGTCTCCCCACTAACTCCGCTAGGCCCTCGCTACTAGTCAATAGCCTTTGGAATATGGGGAGATCTTTTTGAGGCCATATGGCTTACTAGACTCAGAGAACAAAGTGCTATCATAGGATTTTATTTTCCGGTTTCACTTACTATTTTGAAAAAATATGCAGGTATAGGAAGGAAATTGAATTTGGTAATAAAATGTGCCCGAGAGTAGCTTCAATGTGTAGTGACAAATGAAAAGTGGCCTTGAATTGAGTCATGTTATTTTGGTTTTTTACTATTATAGATGATTTGATTTAACCATTTTGTGATGCAATTGATATCTTCTATTAGATTTCATGAAATTTGTAGTTCTATTTCATTTTAATTGATGTCATGAGGGCGGTCCATATCATGATTCATATATACACTTATTAGGAACACATTCCATTCATTATTCCACAGTATCTCAGGTGCTTTAGATATTGAATGTTGATGATTTTTTTATGTGATAGTTGTGCTTTTCGTTATGTTAGTTGGGTTCATTATATAAAGGTGTGATGCCATCATTCAATCCAAAAGTAGTATGGGCCCTTGTGAAATGGGATATTCTTAGTCAATAATGTGTAAATGTTTTATTTTCTTGTTACACATATGATTTGAATATGAGCTATGTTTTGGGTTCATGAGACGTTATGGGCCCACATTGATTTGTTAATTCATAAACCCATGGTGGAATATCTATGGTAACTAAATGTGAACATTAATGGAAATGAAAACATGACTGGTGAATAGAGAATTTAAGAAGTCCATATTTTGGGTGGGAAAGTGGAAAGGGTTTTATTGGTTCGTTGGTTGTTCTTTATATAGTTCAGGATTTAAAAGCAGGCTATGGGTATGACATGGTTTCTAGGTGGGGTTTGACTTTTCCCACACTTTTGAGATTTTTTCTTTGCAGTTGTGGTTTCCTAAGGTGCATTCTTTGAATTAGAGAGACAGTAAACCATGATAATCTCTAGTGGTATACCACGTTGGAGGAAATTACCATACATCATAGATGGTGGGCCATGGGATACCAGTTGATCCTCTTATAGTACCAGCTATGACACCCAATATTGTTCCAGACATAGGTGTTGAGGAATAGTTCCACATGGGTTTCTTTCTCTATAAGCAGACAATGCATGGACCACCGCATCAAGCCTTGATTATGGTTGAGCTAACATAGTTGTTTCAGTAGTAGAATCCTCCTTTGTTTTCTAGGAATGGCGAACCACATGCTACAAAGATGTGTCAAAAGACCACGTTAGTGATTTTTGAGCATCTGTAGACTCATATGGAGCATTGGATCAAGCACTCAACTTATATTCTATGTGGAGTGGAAAAGTGATGGTGAGTAATTTTCAACCAGGTTAATGGGATGAAGAATATGTGGTGGGTTGAGTTCTAAAACTGCTTATATGAATACCTTTACCCCATGACTCTGAAAGTTGATATTGATTATGAGTTCATGTGTTTGGAGTAGGGTGTTATTTCCGTTATGAAATACTCAACATACTTTATTCAGTTGCAACATTATTCCTCGACATATCATACTGATGAGCTGTCGAGGGCAAGGTGGTTCAAGGAAGGTTTCAGACATTCTATGAGATCTCAAGTCAACGTGTTAAGGTTACCTTCTGTCACTGAGATTGGGAATCAGGTGATGATTACCTAGAGGAACCTGAGGGAAGCCTGGGGTACAGAATAGGTGAGTGTTGATTCTCTACCTAGTGGATCTATGTATTGTGTAAGGAAGCACCGTTTTGAGGCATCCTGTGAAGTGGGTTCTAGTCAGGCTTTGGGTGGATGCATCTTGGGGTATTTTCATCAGTGTGGTTGGTTAGGCAACATGAAAAATCAGGGAAACATTGACCCATTTTATTTTTGAGCTAGCAATAGGATGGGGCACATTAAGTGGCATTTTAGGACCTTCCTTTCAACTATGAGTGGTAGGGGGTCAGGTCTGACATCTGGTTCAGGTGGAGGTTCTTCTGTTCTGTGTCAGGTTGGGAGCTGTAGCAATGTCGCATGGTCAGGCCAGGGTACTGGTGGTCGTGGTCGTGGCAGCCAGACATCAGTTTCAGAGAGACAACAAGGTGGATCAGCTCAGCGTAGCCAGGTCGTGTCACAGGGCCATGGTACTATCCAGACATATTCAGTGCAACATACCCAATAGGAGTAGGATCTTAGAACATCTATAATGAGTGGTACGATATTACTAGCATCTACTATTGCATAATATCTTTTTGATACAAGTTCCTCTCACAGTTTTATCTCTGCACGAGTGGTAAAAATCCTTAGGCTTGTGGTTCTACTTTTTGATAGATTTATGATGCTATAAACAAAATTGGGAGTTAGGAAAGGCGATGTTCATCAGTTAATGGAGTTTCCCCTTGAGATTGGTTGGTGCCACATCCTTTAGATTTTATATGTCCTCTAGATGACTTGGATTGACTTCATTCTCTGAATGGAATGTCTTATTGTTTATTGAATGTACGTTGACTACACTTACTATACATTGACATTCACATCACCAGAGGGTGAAGTGTTTATTCAAATGGGGTAATGGTATGTCAAATCATGAATTTCTCGACCAGATCATCATTGGTTGGTTAGGATGATAGACCATATTTCTAGTTTGTTTCTAGATGATCAAGGAGTGAGTGACGCTGACTTTCCTCTAGTGGTTGTGCACTTTTTTAAAATATTTACCAATGACTTTTTTGTATTACATCCAGAGATATTGGTGGATTTCTCTTTCAATATAGTGTTAAGTGATACACTGGTATCTATTCCACCTTACAGGATGGCTACGATGGAGTTTCAAGAACTAAAGAGGCATCTATTGGACATGGAGGTGAAGGGGATTATCAGACTCAGTACGTATCTATGGGGTTCGCTGGTCATTTTAGTGTGAAATATGAATGGTATTATTAATCTATTTGTAGATTATCAAAAAATTAACTAGCTGACAGTTAAAAACTGATATTTTTTCCAAATATACATTGCATGTTTGATCAAAATCATTGAGATCGAGTGTTCTCAAAGATCGACATGATGTCATGATATCACGAGGTGCATGTTCAACCTTTATACATACCTCATAAATCCTTTTGTAGCAGGTATGCGTTATAAGAATATCTTTTTATGTTGTTCTGTCTCATGAATCCTCCATCGATTTTCTTGGAACTAATGAACTGAGTGTTCATTCCTTGGATTCATTTGTGGTGGTTTTCATGGGAGATGTCTTGGTGTATTCTCAAAATAGACATGACCATGCCAACAATATTGATATTGTTTTGAATACACTGAGATAGAATCACTGAGATATCATCATTTAGGTTGGATCAAATTCATTTCTTGGGTCACATCATATGAGATACAAGAGTGTCCGTGGACCCATATCAGGTGAGAGTTGTAGTTTCCTATGAACATCCCAATAATGTTTTTTATATACCATGTTTCTTCAGTCTAGATTTATACTACATTATTTAAATACATGACTTCCCATGATTAAAATAACTATTGATGAGCTTGACTAAGAAGGGTGTCAAGTTTTTCTGGTCGGAATCTTGTGAGATAGCCTTTCAGGAACTGAATGTGAGGCTGACAACAACAGTAGTCCAGATACTTCCATATTAGGTCAAGAGTTACATTGTTTTTTGTGAAACATCAGGTATTGTGCTAGGGGTAGTGCTAATGTAGGGATATCGAGTTGTGGTGTACATGTCTTGGTAGATGAGTCCTCACTGGAAGAACTACCCTACAAATGATCTCGAGTTAGATACAATTGTTCATGCATTACGTTGTTGGAGGAACTATCTACTAAGAGGGAATTTTGTGGTGTACATGGACCAAAAAAGCCTCACATATATCTTTACACAACATGATATAAATTTGAGGCATCAGATGTGGGTGTGGTACCTATATTCTTTTGACCTCAAGCATGCTTACACACCAGGTAAGGGTAATGTAGTGGACGGATCACTGAGTAGGAGGACTCAAATACCGGTAGTGTAGTAGGATAATTGTTATTGGTAGCTTATGGAATCTTTTCTGAGATGAATCCAGAGGTTCAAGATAGATAGGGGAATATTTTTCATTCATCGTTAGCTATTACCTCTACCATGATGTATGCAGATAGGATAAGGTAGCTATCAGATTCAGGAGTCATAGATCTATAAGAAGGTTTGGTAGGTGGGGACACCCCTCCTAGTTAGATGGTACGTGATGAGGAGATCATGTGTATCCATGCATCAGACTGGGTCCCAATGGATATGCACGCGGAATCGATGATGGAGATTCATGTTTCATCTTGGTAAGTGCATACAGTGATCACCACGATTTACTGTGACTAGGGACATCAGTACTGGTGGCCGAGAATGAAGAGATAAGTGGTTATATTTGTCACTAAGTGTTTTACCTGCCAGTAGATAAAGGTGGAAAATCTGTGGAAAGCTAATCATTTACAGTGGTTACCTATATCAGAGTTCAAATGGTATGTTGTTGCGATGGATTTCATGACGAGTTTACCAAGGTCACATCAATGTAACTATACAATTTGGGTTTTCATTTAAAAGCTTACTAAGGTATCTAATTTCGTGCTGATCAAGGAGACCTTCAACGTTGATAATCATGGATGGTTGAACATCTGAGAGGTGGTACGACTTCATGGGATATCATGCACTATTATTTCTGATAGGGACGACCACATTAAATCTCATTTCTAGAAATGTTTTCATAGGGTGCTGCTTACACAGGTCCTTCTGGGAATAACATACCACCCACATACTGATGGCCCACGAGATTGTAGGATATAGGCGGTAAAGGACGTGATGCGAGCTTGAATCTTAGTTTTTGGGGCTATTTGGATAGGAACAATACCCTATTTGAGTTCACCTACAATAATAGTAATCATGATATGATACAGAGGTCATCAATTGAAGCGTTATATGGTAGGCCATTCCATTCTACCTTGTGTTAGATAGATGCATGAGGGGAAGTTTTACTGGGAATGCATCTCATACAAGAGACTTCTGAACATGAAAAGTCGAATCATAAGTTCATGTTTACTACATTGTATCTATAGAAATAATTTTTTAGTCTCATTAGATGAACTCTATAGTTCGAGTTTGGGGATAGGGTTGTCTTACATGTTTCACCGAGGCTAGGAAACAGGTGGATCAAGAGATAGGGTGGACATTCACGGAGATATGTCGGGTTGTTTGAGATTCTGGAGAGAGTCAATTAGGTTTTCTATCTGTCAAAGCTACCCTAGAGTTACCAATCCATGCAATACTTCTTTAATGTATCTTATCTTTTTCACTATCACTCAGACCCATCTAATATTTTTCACCCTGAGGAGGTTGAGAATCTTGTTGATACCTCCATTGAGAAGCATATGATTCGTTTTGTTTATAGAATCATAAAGGTTCTATGAGGTCGGTAAGTTCCTCTAGTATGGCTTCTATAACAGCACGACTATTTATAGGATGTGATTTGGTAGTGAGCAGCTTATGTATGTGCTCAATGGCCATATTTTTCGTCAGAATAATATTGACCACCCTTCAGAGTGCAATTTGGGGATGAATTGCTATAATGGGGGGGGGGGGGTTGTATGAACCCATGTTTTTTACGAGGTATTGTTCCTTTTTTTGATTTAAATTATTTATTATGGATTTATGTAAATTCCTAACTTGGTCATGGGTGTTTTGGAGGTGTTTAGGGCATGTTCGTAGACTGGAACCATGTTTGGTGCTGAAAATGACCTTGCACAAGGTTTTGGCATGACATGTGTATGGTTTGTCTAAACCGTGCAAGAGGTATGAAAAGTTCATGTATTTGGGTAGAGTGATTTTTCATGGTTTCACACTCTTACTAAAACCATGTAGGGTAACCATGAAAATTTCCCCTCTTTGGTAGAGAGGTGTGAATGGTTTCAATAGGGTATGAGTAACCGTTCAGGTAAACCATGTGACCCTACTGTGAGTTTTTTGTAATTTTTAAATTAAAAATAATTTCCCCTTTTAAACCATTTTTGGATTATCTTCTCCCATGCATAGAGGGCCACATGTTTCTCTCCACTTTGGTGCCTAACATAGGAATTTATCCACACTATTCATTCCACCCCCATTTTGATAGTTGGTTGTCTCATCAAATCTGCAATCGTAAGTCTTCGATTACTTATTTAGTCGCTATTGATTCTTCAGAACAACGACTGTGCTATTTGGAATTTGGATCATATGCCATAATATTTAGTTCTTCATCCATTCTTCATGTTAATTCCAAACGATGATGAATTAGGAATTGATACTAGATGTGTTATCTACTTTCGAGGAAATGTAGGTGGTCTATAAATTCATTCAACTTTTCATTTTTTTTCAGGCATTCGTCCATTATGCCATCCATCATACATTATGATGAAGACTCTTTTTTAGGAATTTTCTTTTAGTAGATATAGTTGGACCTAGTGAGGTTGACTATAGGTTCTGTTTAGATGCATCGACACATGTTTCTTGTTTTAAGGTCATCGAAGGGGTGTGCCTTAACAAATAGCATTCTTGTACCTGATTAAACCAAACAATTGTTGTGTTCTTGTGCTTTCATTGTTATAGGAATCCCCATTCTGCATTGATAGCTTGAGTAGCTTGTTTAGGAGATGTATAACCTCTTTGCATATTGATATCTTGGGACACCATTCCATTTTTTATAGCATGAATTAAATGTAATTTTTTCATATTGGTCAGTATACCTATATAAAATGTTTCAATTCATGGTAAATGGATAATATGGAAGGTTAATCCCATATAAATGGGGACTGCTAAAAGTTTTTCATGAGTGGGTATACTCATGGCTTCATCATGTTTATGTGAGTGGGTATACTCACATGTTTATGAATGTTTAATTTTGTATAAATTGAATGAATGGTTTGATAGATTATATGGACTACTCTCAATGGATCAGGAATATAGCAGTGGAAACCTTGGGTTGATTCTACCCCTTGGGGTTGATTCTATGGGATTCCTCTATCCTTTTTATCCCGTAGATACATCTTTTATGGTCTCACACAGAACTTCTTATTTCCATGCTCCTAGGAAACCAACTAGTTCCTAACTAAGATTCCACCAGGGATTCTCATGGGAATCAATGGGGTTCCATTGAAATACTATTGGATTCGTCCCTCCATGTGCTATATATTCAGTATTTGGATGCCCTGGTTTGCTGAAACGTTGGATATACTCCTTGGTGTCTACAGTTCACTATACGGTGTGGTCGTGGGATAATTGACTTCTATATATTAGGTGGTTTTGGGTCACTTGATTTTATTATAGATCATGGTTGTGGATTCTTGATTCAGATGGATGTATGACCTGGTTTTGTGACTGGATTATTTACTTTTTTTAGCTTCCTTTTTAGGAGCAAACACAGTTTTGTCGGTAGCCATGAGGGATGTTTTGTTTTCTTTACTACAGTAGACTTATTCCAGGGGAATATGATCTTATTTACTGGATGTTTACAAAATATATAATTTTTTATAATTTTTATTAGAAATATATAAAATTGGGTGGTTGACTACAGTGATATTTATTTCACACACTATTTGTGCCTCAATAGGGACCTAAACAGATTATATGGTTGTGGGTGATGATATGGGAAAGAACCTTAGTACAGGTTATAGAATAAGGATTTAGAGTAGGGGATCATATAACCATGTTGAGACTTGTGATGTTGGGATTCCATTTTTTTTTTCTGTTGTTATTTTTGGTTTAAATGAGTTTTATTGTAATGTCATGTACAATTCTGGATGCCTTCAAGATGCTTGTACCATCAACATCATTTTGTATATGAGACACTTCCGGATATTGATATGTATTAATTTATTGTCTTACATTCAGTTTTCTGCCTTTTAATTTTCTTCTATTGTTAATTATATGATTAACATTCCCTATGATACTCTGGTAATGGGGGCATAATCTCCCCACTGACTCACCTAGGCCCTCAATACTCGTCATTAGCCTCTATCATTGGGGGAGATACGCTTGAGGCCAAGTGGAAAACAATAATCGGGACACCAAGGGGTGGAATCTAGGTCTGAGATTTTACAAAATTCTTAGATAACAATTAAATTCCATTCTCTCATTAAATGATGACACTTTTACAAATAAAAACTGTAATGGGTTTTTAATCAAAACATTCATTTTCAAAAACATTAAACCATAATGTTTATGTCAACCCATTTTAAAATAATTTTCTCTAAATACATATTTGAAACCGACTCAGCAAATTTAAAATTCCACTTTCAAAAATTAAATTCAACAATTTAATTATCAAAAAAATTCCACCAATTTCATTACAAAAACCCACCCAATTCAAAATAATTGGGGTTTTTTCACAAATTTCAATCAATACATTTATACAATTAAATAAAAAAATTTAATTGAATAAATTTCCATAAAAACAAATTTTAAATTAAAAATATTTCAATTTCATGGATTTCAATAAAGACATCCGAATTCAATGGATTATTGGGTTTTCCAATCAATACAAAAAATCATTTTTCCTAAATACCCAAAATCGATGGACAAGGATTTTTACAACCAAACAATTGAAAGACATGTAATTAAAAATAATAACATCCATTTAATTCAGTAAAATTAATTAAAAAAATTTAATTAAAAAAATTAATTTACTATTAATGTAAATTACTCATCGTAATAGAACCACTGATCATTATCATGGAAACACAAGGTCTTCAATGAAACCAACCAACAGAAATGAAGGTGCATGAGATCCAAAAACTAAAACTCAAAAAAAGAAATGTGACCATGGAGTATCGATTCATCAATAATGATAAAATATATCAATCTCCATATAAAAATAGATAAATAGATGAAGAGAAATAGAGAAATATTTCCCTGAAGGTCACACCATGATCGCAATATTGACCATTTATTGAATGAAAACACCAAGAGGGGTTGAGGTTTCCAATATCACCTCAAGAAGGTTGTGTTTCAAGAGAAGGAAATTATAGACATGTGTAAATATTATTTTCAACCCATGTTCCTTTTAAAAATAAATCTCTGGGTTTTATGCATTGTGTAAGGAAATCACAAATTTTGTAATTGAAAATCGTCATAATTGCAGAAAACCACATATCCATTTGATGTATATGAAATATTATCATTTTATTATTTAAATGGAATTTAAAAATAATATATGTTGTATAATGATCTTTAATGTTGATTAAGTTACTAGTTTTTTTGAAAGAATCCATCAAAGGTATGGGTTCACCTTTATAGGTAACCTCAAAAATTCTTCTCAGCCCAACCCATATAAAGAAAAATAGAAACGATGATAAGGTTTGAAATATAACTATATGAAGAGTTATGAAATGTTACAATAAATAAATTCTTTCTAAATATAAATTTCACAAAAATATTGAAAAAATGGCTAAAATATGGTATAATTTTTTTGATCCCTAAAAAATAATAAAATTACATTGATTTGAGTTTTTGTGGTTTATTCTCATTTGTAACTATTCTTCATGTTTATAAGTACTTACCATTCCTGGAAGAAATTAATCTCCATTCCTTTATATCATTCATAATATTAATTTCATATTCTATATGTGATGATTATCCACTATCAATAATACATGAATTTTTCCTTTTACTATCTTAAAAATCTATCTCAAGAAAAAATAATCCTATTAAATACTATTATTATTCATATTGATTTATTTTTATACAAATTAAAATTGTTATGGAAGAGTTGTGATACATTCATCTAAAAATTTAACTGATTGGTCAGAACTTCCACAAACTTCTCCAAGGATTTGAAATAAATTTTTTAATGCAAACATTATATAATCTGATCATAGTTTCATTCTTTACTAATTAATCATAGAAAATTATAGTCTTTTCATAAACTATCCCCATGTTCATTCATTCCTATTTCTAGGAATATATTGTTTACAAATATTATATTCATTATGCCCATATATACTACATCTCTAATAATAACCACCAAATCATGAAATTTTTTTGGTATATGATTCTTATCTGGTGATAGTTTGATGAGTTTCATAAGATCATTCAATTTTTGTTCCCCTAGAGTGGGGTATCAATCATAGTGTTTATTATTCATATAATGTAAATTTGATGTGTTTCCCACAACCCTTAAAAATATTTGATTCTATAATGTTCTTTCTAATACCTATATGGTTAAAAATATTATAAAAACATTTATGTATACTAGGTATATATTTCACCTGATTCGTGAGAAGAGTTTTCTAGGTATCATGAATTGTTTCTTCCTTTACATCTGAAGCCATGTTGAAATTGTTCCACATCAAATATTGGGTAATTTTAACCTCATTAAATCATTATTGACTTTTAAAAAAACTTCATATTAATTAAAAACTTGTGTCATACTATGATCATCCATTTTTATTATTTATTTATAACTTTATGTTTGAGGAATCTAATCCTCTTAATTTATAGAAGATCCATTTTATAACATTTTTTTGTTTAAGTATTAATTTTGTCACATTTTTTTTTCAATTTTATCTTTTATCCTTTGAGTATTTTTTATGACTTGACATATGATTTTATCTCATCTGATATTATTTGTAGTTTTCTTCTACATAATATTCTTTATAAATTATGGAATCATCGTTTTAGAACTCATTTATAATAAACATTCTAAACATATCTAGATTTCCATTTTTTGAATAACTATTTATGGTAACGATGTATTCAATTTTCATACTCAATATATTACTTTATTATATCATATGAAATTTTTAGTACCTCTGGTAGATTAATTATATTATTTGTATTTTTTTCTCTAGTTATTATATTTATTTATTTCTTTATAATTATCATTATATTCTTAAATTTTGTTCTTCAGAAAATTCATATCAAATTAAAAAATTCTCCAGCACTAAAAAAATTATTCAAATATTTTCATATATATTTTCCTCTTTATCTCATTAAAATTTTGTGATAAGATACATTTTTTTCATTAAACTCTTCATCTCATATATATTATGAATCATAGAGGAAGTTGATTATAAGATCAAAATCATGGAATTAGATCATTCTAATATATTGAAAATCCATTTCTTCCATGATATTCTTTTCAAATTCTTGATATTTCCTCACCTCACACACGATAATATTAATATATAATTCATTAAGAGATAAATAATATTTATCTTTTATGGAATAAATTTTTGAATGAAAACATTCTCAAATATTTCTCATGTGCCTCTAAATAATAATCAAAATAGTACAGATTTCAATGAATCCACTAATGTTGAATATAATTTAATTTACTCTAGTGAAGTACTCCTAATAAATTCCATCCTATATCATTCTAACATATTCAAACATGTTTTAAAAAAAAAATTCTTTCAACCATTACATCAATATTTACATAAAATATAATTTCAAGTTTTTCCCATATTTCATTAGAAGTACAATGACAAAACACATTCATTAAAAAGTTCCTAAAAATTCTATAAGAATCATATTTCTAGAATTTCTATATACCTCAATAAATAAGTTTTTCAGTGATTTTCATGGGATAATCATTATCAATTTGTGGAAACCGAACTACAGATACATCAATTACCATTATCTCAATACTCAATCGACATGGTATCATTATGCTCTTTCAACCATGATAAATTTTTCTGTCAAATTATAGAATACCTCTACAGTTACCTGGATTGATATTATCAATGATTTAGAAAAAAATATGGGAAACATATTCTAACACGTCTTATTATTCCATAGGATCATGAGAACCACTAATAAGGGTAAAATTGTTAAATTGGTTGTTATAATTTTAATTCATTATTTTAAGAAATAAACAAATTTAACATAATAGAGTTTCTATCCATTTAAAATTTAATAAATATTACATCACTTTATATAAAATGTTATGAAAAAACACATAAAATTTGTGATTTACATGGTATAAACCTAGTTTGAGAGACAATAACCCTACCAGGGGAACTATTTTCAATCCCTAGAAATTAACTATAATAAACATATAAATATAATGAGATAAATCTTGTTAGAATAATTCAATCTACAAATAGAAATGATTATTTTTTACACCATTTTTTATAAATGATTACATATGAAACCAATAAACAAAAAGTTGACGAAACTTTATAAATATATCATATAATGTTCTTCAGGTAAATTACTTACCAATGACTCTGATCTGTATATCCATCTTGTTTACATTATTACTTCATCCAATATAAATTGTTTAGTGTGCCTTGAAAAATGTTCCTATGATATATTGTCTTATTGATGACTTTGAATGGTATCCGCTCTTATTTAACAAATGGATTTTAAAATATTCATTTAATGGAAAAATCAACATATAAACTCTTTTATATATGTGAATAATGATAGAATGCGTTATACTTTCACTTCATTTTTATTGTACCAATCATAAATGAAATGATAGAAATTAATTTTCATTTCCATGATCAATGAAAACTCAAATTTTAAAAAACCTAATCAATCCTATTTTGCGTGATGATTTTAAGTAGTTCTAAAATCTTCCTTAATAATTATGAAAAGTCAAAAATTAGTAATCCTAATTGAATTTGAATAATATTAGAAATAGTGAACTTATTAAAAATTTAATAACCTTATAAAATATAAAAAATTATCAAATAGAATAGAATAATCAATTATAATGGCCTTTACTATGTTTATGTAAATATTCAAAAAATATAGTTTGGTAGATGATTTTTAGAAGGATTATCTTGGATCTTATTAGAACATGAACTATTATACACTTCTAAGCTATCTTAATCAAGTGATTTATTTGTCTGGTCATATAATATTATATTCAAATGTAACTCTTAAAATGATTCCTCTAACTTATTGAATTTAGATATTTCCATCCAATGATTCAATATGACTCTATTAAATCATCCTACAATATCTAAAAATAATCATACGATAATTGGACCATAAATAAACCACTAGTTATAATCCTATGATTAGTCCTTCCAATGATACCATCACCTACATGTCAATGAAATTTGTAAGGATCATTAAAAAATCAGTATTGGTTAGGAGGAATTTCATTTCTATTGATTTAAAAGACATTTTGATTGTTCTACTCCGATGGAATTGAACTATTAGCGTACAACTATGTAAAAACAACATGTTTGGTATACTCTTCGACTTCAATTTGGTAAAAGAAAGATAATTTTTATCCAACATGTTTTTCCGATAATTTTAGGACATCATTATATCAAGGGTCGAACATTTATATCTCCACATTTTTATTTCAAAAAACTCATTCGAGGTCTAAATTCTCACACATTTGACTCACCCCCAATATAATTATCTCGTAATGTTTCAAATATTTCTACTTTTACATACCAATTCATTCCACCCATTTAATGGTAAAAATAAAGATACTTTTTTTTGGTAACATATTGTTGCATCATATTTATTTCCAAAAATTCAATATTCTAAAAATTTTCATCAATTAACATGAAAAATAATCAGAATTGTTAAATTTTATACATATCTAACCTTGTGTAAAACTGTATAACATCAGTTGTATCATGATAATATACTCGTTGTTTGGAATATGATGATCAACACTACAACATCTTACATTAGGAATGTTTCCCCACAAGGTCAAGGATACTTCCTTCACCCCCTCCAGTAGTTAGTAAGAAAAAATTATTATCAACATCATTCAATCTTTGTCAACTATTTAAAAAATATAATATAATATGATTGTCTAAAATAATAATATGACATGTTAAAATACATTCTAATGGATCTTAAAAATCCATTATATAATTTGATCTATCATATGGAATCTGAGAGTGATATAATTTACGAGAGGAAAAAATCATACCCCCACGAACTTTCATGTATATAGCTGAATTTGATGAAATGAAAAAGGAATGTATGAAATGATTAAGGGATTCTATATACCATTTATCATATATAAAATAAATTAAAAATATTATAAAACAAAAAAATATAAATCAACCACACAATGTAAATTTCATATGTGTGTATAATCATTAATCTATATAATAAAAAATTACCCATTAAGAGAAAAATTTAATCTTTGGGGAAAAAAATTACCATGTTGGAAATGATATTTTGAAATTTAATATGAATTATTAAAATTATAAACAAATTGATAAATTGGATTCTACTGACATTATGGATTAAAACTCATGATTGGTTTCATGATTTAATCCAAGTATTTAGGGTTCCATGGAAACATCTACATATTATGTAACATCCCCAGTTAATAAAGAAAAATGAAATTTTAATATTTTTAAATAATTGTGAAAAAAATAATAATTTTACTTTAAAGGGGTTGATATGTTCGATGGAATTCACGATACTCAACAATGATTTTCTTTGAAATATTATGTTGTACACTAACAATATAATATTACTATTTTAAATGGTTTTCAACTCCTAGATAGTGTATTAGTAATAATAAATAATAATAACTATAATATGATTATACATGTTTTCTATATGTTTTTACATTTATCCATTAAATTTTAGAGGCTTATAATGTTATTGAATCTAATTTTAAGCATAATTTACCTTAAAGGTTGATTTACCGCCTTTTATTAGGGAACCCTATTTGAATATAGTTATGGTATATTTTATATGTTCTATTAGACCATATAAAATTATTTTTTTAGAATCAGGACATCAACATTTACTTTGGGTATATTATTGGTATTTTTCAGATAAAATTAAATTTTTAATGAAAAGTGAAAAATGATGTGTTTTAATTAAATTTTTTTTAATATAATTTATTAATATAGATATATTATCCTATTCATAAGTTTTAAATTTCCATTAGATTATATTTTTACCATTAAATCCAATTTTTGTAACTTGAATTAATTTCACATTTAAATTGGTCATAAACAAGTGTCAATCTTTTGAAAGTTAATATTTCTATAAACATGTTATGGTTTTGACAACGATAATTAATTTTAAATTAATTTTTTCCACTTTTAGTGTTTGGAATTTATAAAAATTGATTTCTCATTTCTAATTAGGAGGTCCAAATTGTGTAAATTGCTAAATTTTATTTTTATACATTATGAATATTTACTTTAGTAGAAAATTTATTTACCATGGTTAAAGGGTAAATATGGTAAATAAGAGTAAAAAAATATTATTATTATAATATAAAATTACCTTAAAATGTGTCATAATCCTATTGGTTCATACATATCTAATCATGGAAATCATTGGATCGATTTTGGGACCCAATGGGGCAACTTAAGAGTGATAATTACACTTTATTTTAATTAACATAAAGTAATGGAAAAAATGGCATTAAAAAATATCTACTAGTAAATTAATTTTTACATAGGGATATATATGTAATCTATTAGTATATATATATTAATTTGATATCTAAAACTATTTCTAACATTATGGTATTTTTATAATTTGTAGACATCATGTAGATTAAATTATTAATGACACAATAACAATGTAGTGTTTACCTCATTATTAAATGATTTAAATAAATAAGATTATAAAGATTAAAATTATATCCAAAACTTGGGTGGTTCTTATTGGATGATTTAATTTAGATAATGATTCATTTTATCTTTGACATTAATGATTATTAAATCTTTTTAAAGCGAAGATAACTTTATAATAAAATAATTGTTTCAAACATTCCTAAAGAGCCCCTCCTCCCCCTGATATAAGGAACCCACTTATAAACCATTCCTCACACCTATCAAGCCCCTTGGAAGGTCCCAACGTAGACAAAATAAACTCTTAAGATCCCTCTATTTTACCTAGAATCCATACCATAGGCATAAGGGCCTTCAACAATACTTCTTGGTTCAAACCAAATGGAGTTACCCGAATTAAATGTATCGTCTTGTCTAAAGTTATTTTGTTTTATTTTACTTATCCAACCCCCTAAACACTTATTATTACTTTTTTTAATAAAAACAGAAGTATACTCAATAAACTGGGGTGTTGTTATTATATGGATTCAAACTACACTTAAACACACCTCCATCTAAGGGTTGAGGAACATACCATTTTTGTGGATGACAAACAAATGCCTCACAAAACGATGATTATTTTATTATCTCCTACCGCCTCTCATGGGGGCTATTAAGATGAAACTATATTTTTATATGATATAAATTATGTTTCTTTATTTTTTAAGGTTATTTATTTTTCATTTATAAAATATCCTTATGTATTTCATTATGGGTAAACACAGTAATTTCATTTGAGGATGTGCAGACTACCGCCCCCTCAAAAGGATATAACTCATTCATACCATATGTGGGATGTATAATATATGGAGTTATTAAAATTATATATATGATATTATATTGTAAGTATAATATATCTATTTATCAATGAGTTTTCATTCAATTAAAACATGAAATAGAAATGATAGTAGCGTTCACGCGTACGTACGACCTACCATCTCCATGAACAGTGCATTTCATTTATTATCTCTAAATGTGATTCACTATTATAAATTCATATATATACACGATATAAATGATATATATGATATCTATATAATGAATAAATTTCTATAGAAAATTGAATATTGACCACATGGACAACTTTTAATTTTAAGGTGTTCTTTTTTTTACTCAAGTACAAAATATCGACAAAACAACTGGTATTCACATAAATGATTACATTATGTTTATAACATGGTAATAATTGATATAAGAGGAATAATAAACATGAAAAGGGATCTTAATCAAGTATAAGTTAACTGTAGTTTATTTTTCATGAGATTAAATAACAATCAAGTCAAGTCGGACATGAGGTAAGGGACTTTGTCTCAATCTCCTTTCATTGAGGCATATATTGTTTTAAAAATGACATTCTTTAAAACAGTTCATAAGCCAATTTGACTGTTAATTTCATTAAAAGGAAATATTTTCTCTATGAAGCGTTCTACGAAATGAAAAAACGAATGTTTTAAACATTTGCGATGACAATGACCTCTCTACTACCGTAATCATTAGTTGGCTTCATTTATAAGACTTATTTTTTTTAAGGAAAAAAAATCACGTATTATTTTTTTGGGTGTTTTGGAATTGAAAATGGATTTTGAAATACATTTATTATTTAAATATCTTGAAATTACTTCTTGTGATTTGAAATTAAATGTTATTAATGAAATTTTTATATTCACAATATTTAATGTGTTATGATTTTATTATGGTACATGGACATTTGGTGAATGGTTATGTGATAAACCAAATAAAGGGTGGTGTCGTGATAAACCAACTAACGGGTGGTGTCATGATAAACAATAATTTGTTCTTACTTTATAACCTCAAATGCATTGGTTATGGCAGTTGGTTATATGGATATTCCATTTAGTGATATGTGTGGAAGTTGACTGTATGGTTATTCCATTTATGTATGATTATGCCCGAAGATACCTTTATATGTTATGTGTTCTTTATATGGATTTCATGGTAATATTTTTGTTACAAAATGGTAAGAAACAATATTTTATTTAGTAATGTGTATTTACTGCTTCATAAAGGTGAAACGTATTACTTATGATAAAGTATTCACGGTTTACGTATTGTTTTTAAAAAAACTAACAGTTTTCCTTCATTATGTATCCCTTACTGAGCTTTTTAGGATCATCCCATGTTTTTGAAATGTTTTTGACATGAAATAAAGTGGAATAGGATCAAGGATCGGATCATGGTAATGTCATGCTGTCTGAAACATGGAACTAGATGTGAATCTTTTTTTCAAGAGTTTTTATTTTATGAAAAAAATGGAAACTGAGTATAAGGGTCTACATTGTAACTTTTGGGATGTAATGTTACAGTTATGACCTAATTCTCTAAAAATATAAACCTAAAAAAGATCCTCAATGTGAATTCATCATTTAATTAAATATTATGTAAATATTTTAAGGTCGAGTCCTTATAGTTGGTATTAGTGGTCGGTTTAGATAACTTTAGGAGTTAGTGTATTGTTAAATTAATATCAATAAATTAATATATGTTAATATTGAAATGATAGAATTTACCGATTACCATGTTTCTTCAACTAAGATATTTTAGTGTTCACAATGGTTTTCCTTAGGGGAAACATGGCAACTATGTTGGGATGGCATCATGAAGAACACAACCATCCAAGTCAGCAACCCGAGATGGTCAGAATTGAAATTGAACCGTTTTTTTCCGTGATGGAATAGTTGATTTAGGATATAAATGGTGGTTTTATAAATGCATGAGTTCAAGAAGATAAACCACAGATAAACATTTCAATAGTGGAGCATTTCATGAGGCAACATCCCCCATCATTCAGAGGATCATCTGACCCTATTCTAGTAAAAGGGTGGATTAAAAAACTACATAATATATTTGATGTCTTGGGGTGTTCGAAACATCAAAAGGTTAGTCTCGTTGTTCACCGTTTTGATTGTGAATCTGATCAGTGGTGGTCAATGGTGAATAATATCTGGGATAGAAAGGATATTGATGCTCTTGATTTGGATGAATTCAAAGGTATGTTCCTTGAAAAATATTTTCCTAAGGTGGATCGAATTAGGGTGGGAAAAAATTTGGAATCAAGGCAAGAGTATGACTCAGTGGCTTTTTACAAAGGAAGGTTTAGTCGACTAGAAATGTATGCTCCAAATTTCATCTGAGATCTTAATAGTAAGATAAATCAATTTTACTCAAGACTGAATATGTGATATTAAAGATAATTATCCATTAATGAGTTCAAAAGTTATAAAAAACTAGTTCAATGTGTAGAGATCATGGATGTGGAGTTTGTCGATGATCAAGTATTCTTCGACAAACAACAAAATAATGGTCCATATTGCTGTAAAAGGGAATGAATTAATCATAGAAACCTAAAGGGAATAAAACTAAATATCTATCTTGTGAGAATTTTGGTAAAAATAATCCTGGATAATGTTTATCAATGTTTGGAATGTTCAACCCGTGAGGTAAGTCTGGTCATATTTCTCATAACTGTTAGGAAGATGATCAAGTAGGCAATGAGAAACCAGTGGTAATATTTTTTATGTACAATGAGATGGGTCATTATGAAAAATAATGTCTAGTGAAGAACTCAACTGAGGGAAAGAAACTAGACTACAAGAAAAGGGGTGGGGATGTCCCTTTCAACTACTTCAACAGATGTTGGCCATCAAATGATGTAGTATCAACTCCAGGGAGGTAAATATTTTTTGAAGAATTACTTGAGTTCGGGGTACCATCAGTTGAATGTAAAATAAGCAGACATTCCAAAGATCACATTTCACACTAGATATAGACACTATGAATTTACTGTTATGCCTTTTGGGTTAACATATGTAGCTGATGTATCCATGGATATTATGAATAGAATTTTCCATGAGTTCTTGGATATTTTTTTTGGTTGAGTTCATTGATGATATTTTGGTTTATTCTAAAAGTAAATAGAATCATGAAAGTCATTTAAGGGTTGTCTAGGAAACCTTATAAAAAACTATTTGGGAAATTAAAAAAGTGTGAGTTTTGGTTAAAAAAAATCATTCCTTGGTTACATTGTTTTTAAAAATGGCATAAGTATTGATCCTACTAAAACAAAATTTGTTGAAGAATGGTCAATACCCACAAATATAACCGAGATCCACAATTTTCTTGGATTGGCATGTTATTACCATATGTTTGTTGAGAATTGTGCACAGTTAACTAGTCCAATGACTAAGATAACTCGAAATGGTGTTATATTCATTTGGACAAATGAATACGATGATTTTTTTCAGGAATTTAAAAGAAGATTGGTGAATTCACCATTTTTGGAACTACCTTCCAGAAATGATAAGTTTGTTATTTAAAGTGATAATTCATCGAAAGGACTTGGTTGTGTTTTTATAAAAAATGATCTGGTAATTGCTTCTGATTCATGTCAGTTGAAACCTCACGTGTTAATTTACACTACACATGATTTGGAAGTAGATGTTATTGTTTTTTCTTTTAAAATTAGGAGGCATCAGCTGTATGGACTAAAATATGAAATTTTTACTAACCACAAAAGTTTAAAGTAAATATTCAATCAGAACTAATTGAACATGAGATAAAGGTGATGATTGGAATTAATCAATGATTATGATTGCACAATTCAATATCACACTGGACAGGGAGATAATGTGGCTGATGTTTTGGGTCAAAAAAATAATGTGTCATAAAATGTGATACTTTGGAATGAGATCCTTTAGATTTTGATTTAATAAACATTGGCATATAAGTTGTTGGTGAAATAAATTATTCTTTTTTGATTCATCTGTAATTGAAATCATCTCCATCAGATAGCATAAAGAACGCCCAGAAGGAAGACAATGAGTTGTAGAAAAAGGTAGAGTTGGTTCAAAAGGATATGTTTCCTGATTTTACCTTTGATAATGAATGTGTTTTGATATTTGGAAAGGGATTATGTGTGGCTTGTGATTCACAGTTGAAGATGAGATGTTAGGTGAAGCACGTTGTTCCCCATTTTCAGTTTATCCTGGCAGTACTAAAATGTACTGAGATATTTGAGAGTATTACTAGTGGGATGGATGAAAAAGAGATATTTCGTATTTTATAGTGAAGTGTTATACCTTCCAGCTGGTCAAATCAGATAGGAAGTTAGTGAAAGGTATAAATCAGTCTTTACCAGTTCCAAAGTGGAAATGTGAAAGTGTATCCATGGGCTTCATTGTGGGATTACATAAGACATCTTGAGGTAACTATGAAATCTAATTTATTTTTTATTGATTGACTAAATCTGCTCTTTTACTTCCTATTCAAGATACTTTTTATCTATATCAAATTTCTTGGTTGTATGTTACTGAGATATTCAGGTTTCATGGAGATCCCCTCTCAATTATATATGATAGTGATCCTAGTTTTAATTCTAACTTTCGGAAAGTCCTTCAGCAGTCGTTGGGTGCTGAATTAAATTTTAGTACATCATTACACCCTCAATAACATGGAAAGTAAGAATGAAAAATTCAGACTGTGGAGGATATTCTATGTGCTTTTTCACTAGAATACCAAGGAAGTTGGGACCAACATCATTTTTTGGTTGAATTTTCATAAAATAACGGTTTTCATTCTAGTATACAGATGGCTCCTTATGAGGCATTATTTGGAAGGCGGTGTTGAACTCCATATTTTTGGGATGAAGTAAATGAAAGGAATCTAATGGGACCATAATTAATAAAAGAGATGGAATAAAAGGTTTAGTCGATTCAGAAGAACTTGAGAACAACTTAGAGTAGGCAGAAAAGTTATGCGAATTACCGGAGGAAGGATCTTTTTTTTTGAGGTAAGTGATCATGTCATTCTCAAAGTTTCACCTTGAAAGAGTGTGATACATTTTGGTAAGAAGGAAAATTTGAGTACGAGGTTTATTGGACCCTATGAAATCCTAGAGAATGTTGGATCATTTTCATACAGAGTGGATTTAACTCCATGTTTGTCCCATGTACACAATTTTTTCATGTTTCGATGTTAAGAAAGTACATGCAAGATCCATCTAATGTTTTGATCCCTGAGGTAGTTCATTTGGAAGAAAATATCTCTTATTATGAACAACTAGTCCAGATTTTTGACCAATGAGATCATGTTTTGCGAAATCAGGTAATTCATCAGGTAAAGGATTTGTGGAAAACCCATATGGTTGAAGAGGCAATGCGAGAATCTGAAAATGTCATGACGGATAAATACCCCCATTTACTTGATAAGTGAATAAAATTGTGAGCACACAATTTACAAAAGGGGGGAAGGATGTAACCTCACCTTTAAATAAATAAATATGTCATTTTAATATATTTTAATATTTGTGAATTAAATATTAATTTTACTTTAAAGGGGTTTCTATGTTTGATGGTGTACCCGATACACAACAACCAGTTTCTTTGAAATATTACATTGCACACTAACAAAATAACATTATTATTTTAAATGGTAGTTAACGCCTAGTCGTTTTATAAGTGGGTTTTAATAAAACTAACATTAATATGATTGTACATGTTTTTATATGATTTTGGAGTTATCCCATAAAATTTATAGGATTAAAATATGAAAGAATCTAATTTTTACTATAATTAACTAAAAGGTTGATTTTCATCCATTTAATGGGGAACCCTATTTGAATATTGTTTTGGTAACTTTTATATGTTCTATTTTACCAAATAAAATTCTTCTTTGGAATCAGGACATAAATATATACTTTGGGTAAATTTTTTTTATATTTCTGATAAAATTAAATTTTTAATGAAAAGTGAAAAATGTTGTATTTCAATTCAAAACTACCTTTCAATATAATTTATTTATTTGGATAGATTATATTTTTAATTGAGTTTAAATATAAATTGGATTATATTTTTACCATTTAATCCATTATTGGTCATTTGAAATAATTTTACTTTTAAATTGGACATAATCAAGGGTCAATCTTTTGATAGTTAATTTTCCTAAAAACAAATTTTTTTAGTTTGACAACGAGAATTACTTTTATATTAATTTAGGCCACTTAGATGTTTTGAATATGGAAAAATAGATTTCATATTTGTAATCAGGAGGTCCAAAATTTTTTAATAGGTAACTTTTATTTTTAGACATTATAAATATTTACTTTAGTAAAAATTATATTTAACACTCTTAAAGGGTAAATATTGTAAATAAGTGTAATTAAATAATATTATAATAATATAAAATTACATTAAAATGTGTTATAATCCTATTTGATGATACATATATGACAATGGGCATCCTTGGGACGATTTGGGGACCCCATGGGGCCACATAAGGGTGATAATGACACTTTATTTTAATTAACTTAAAGTAAAGTCAAAAATTACATTAACAAATATCTTTTAGTAAATTAATTTTTACATAGGGTTATATATGTTATCTCTTAAAATATTAATATTCATTATAAATATAAAAATATTTCCTATATTATGTTATCTTTGTTATTATTTTTAGACATCATATAAATTTAATTATAAATGTCACAATAATGATGTAGTGTTTAAATCATTATTAAATGATTTAAATAAATAAGATTATAAATAATGAAATAATATATAAAACCTGTCCAATTATTATTGTATTATTTTATTTACACCACGAGTCATCATATAATTTATTTTTATTATTTTTGGATCTTTTGAAACTGGTGACATGTTTATAATAAAATAATTGTTTCAAACTTTCCCAAAGAGCCCCTCCTTCCACTTAAAAAAGGACACCATTTATATCCAATTCCTCAAACCTCTCAAGCCCCTTGGCTCATCCAAACCCTACCCAAATAATCTCTCAAGATCTATATATTCCACCTGGAATTCATACCATAGGTAGAAGGTACTTCAAAAAACCCTTTTGGTTCAAACCAAAGGGATTTACCCGAATTAAAGGTATCATCTTCTCATAAGTTTTTTTTTGTTTTATTTTACTTATCCAACCCAATATACTCTATTTATTCCATTATTTTATAACAAAAACTCTATCCTCAATATAGTAAAATGTTTTTATGAAAATTATTTGAACTAAACTTACACACATCTTCATTTAATTGGTGAAGAACAAATTGGTTATGTGGGTGGAAAACTAACGCCTCACAAAATGATGATTGTTCGATTATCTCCTACAGCCTCTCATGGTGGAAAATAAGATGAAACTATAATTATATATGATATATATATCTTTATTATTTCATTATGATTTTGTATATTTAATTTATAGCATATCATTATGGTTTCCATTATGGGAAAACGTGATAATTTCATTAGTGGAAGTGCGGACTACCATCCCTTCAAAGTGATATGACTCGTTTATACAAACATGGGACATATAAATGACAGATTTATTGAAACTATATATTTGAAATTATACTGGAATTATAATATAACTATTTATCATTATGATTTAATTCAATTAAAATACGATATATAAATGAATGTAGCATTCATTTGTACATACAGATTACCGTCTCCAGGAACAGTGCATTTAATTTCTTCCACCAAATGTTTTGTGCTATTATAAATACATTTATATACTATATATATAAGATATATTTGATATTTATATCATGAATATCATTTTGCAGATAATGGACTATTGACTACATGGACCACTTGTAATTATGAGTGTTCATTTTTTTAACTCAAGTACCAAATATCGACAAAACAATTGTTATTACATATAAGATTACATAATGTTTATAACATGGTAATAAGTGATATAGAAGGAATAATAAAATTAAAAAATGTTCCTAATAAATTTTAAATTATCTTTAGTTTATTAGTTAGAAGATTAAAGAATTATCAAGTCATGTCGGACACGAGGTATGGGACTTCGTCTCAATCTCCTTTTATTGAGGAATATTTAGTTTTATACACGGAATTAATTAATATGGTGTATAAACTCCTTTTACTTTTAATTTTATTCAAATGGAATCTTTTCTCTATGAATCATTTTACTAAATGACAAAAGGAATGTTTTTAATTTTTGTAGCGACAATGACCTCTCCGCCGCGATAATCCTTAGTTGGCTTCCCCTATAAAACTTAATGTTTTTAAAAGGAAAATGAGTCCCTTATTCTATTTTGGATGTTATGGTATTGAAAATGGATTTTGAAATAGATTGATTATTTCAATATCTTGAAATGAATTTTGGTGATTGCGAATGAAATGTTATAGGTGAAATTTTTATATTTACAATATTTTATGTGTTATGATTTTATTATGGTACATGGACATTTTGAAAAGTGGTTACGTGATAAACCAAATGACGGGTGGTTCTATGATAAACAAAATGATTGGTGGTGCCATGATAAACAAGTATGAAGGTTATGTTATGACCTCCAATTCATTGGGTTTGAAGTCATCCATATGGATATTCCATTTAGTGATATGTGTGGAAGGTGACCATATGGTTATTCCATTTAAGTATGTTTATGTCCCAAGTTACCTATATATGTTATGTGTTCTTTATATGGATTTTAATGTAATATTTTGGTTACAATAGGGTAAGAATTTATCTTTTATTCAGTAATGTGTATTATCTGCATCATAATGGTGAAAATTATTACTAATGATAATTTATTCATGGTTTATTTTTTGTTTTAAAAACCATGAACAGTTTTCATTTTTTGGGTATCCCTTACTGAGCTTTTTATTCTCATCCAATGTTTTTGAAATATATTTCCCAGGATATAAATTTTAATTGTGTCACGGATGGGATCAAGGAAAATTCATGCTATCTAAAACATGGAACTATACAATACTCTTGTTTTCAAGAGTATTTATTTATTTAAAAAAATGGAAACTATGTAGAAGTTTATACATTCTATCTTTTGGGAAGTAATGTAACAGTTATGACATAATTCTACAAAACCCTAAACCTGAAAAGATCCTCAATGTGAATTATTCATTTAATTCATGATTATGTAATGTTTAAAGGTCGGGTCTTTATAATGTCATTCAAGGGAGGACACATGGATAATGAAATATATATATATATATATATATATATTATTTATTAAGAATATGTCTTGAAATTTAATGATTTTATTAATTATAGAATAATTTAAAAAATTAAATCAATGAGAAAGAAAAATAAATTATAGAAAATAAATAAATAAAAAACTAAATGGTTTGACCGATCCAAATTAGAATAAAGTTGAAACAATATAAATGGAACACTGTGAACTGTATATAGTCAGACAACATTCAAATGAAATTATGAAAAATATAATATTTACATTTTATCCTATTTTCATTTCATTTTATTATTTGTTAAATTTTCTAACCATCCACTCTCTTATCCACTACACTTTGATTTAAGGGGTTAAAAATTGGTGTTTGAGGAAAGGAAAAGTATTTATTAGAATGCTTGATTCCCTAAATTAATGAAAAAAATTATCTAATATTTATTGTTTATTTTAAATTTATGAATGTGTCACATATTTTGTTGATAATTTTTAATGTCCCTCAACTTATTTTAGGTTTTCCCAAATGAATAAGATGAATTTGTTGGGGAGTGTCAAAAAAATGATGGAACGTTTATGAAAATAGTGGGTTACTTATATGCTTCCTAGAATCACTAACACCCAATTTAATATTGATATATATGTTTAGGAGTATCTTACTAACATTTCAAAAAGGCGGGATGAGAGACAAACCAATAAGTAATATGTTTTATATTACTCTATATAATAACATTAAATAAATGGGGATTGATGAATAAATTATAGAATAATTCATCTGTTGATTAATAATAAGGGAAATGTAAAAAACATATAAATATATTATAGATTTATAGTTGGAAATGAATCCATTACCACCTTAAATTGTATCATCATCATGTTTTTCAATATCACTTCTTTGTTATTCTTTCTTTCCTATGAATCAAAATAGTTTCAGAACACCATTATTTCTAGAAACAAATATCTTTTTAGAACATTATTATCGATTCTATCCAAGAAATACCCTTAATAATAAATGTAACCATAAGAAAATAGTTTATTTTTCCAAACCCCATGATACATCTAGTTTCAAAATATGGTTCCATTATTTAAAAGGCGGTTCTAACAAATATAAAAATAAAATTACAATAATATAGAATCTAATTATATTCTCTACCCTCTAAATCATAAAATTTTAATAACCTTAATAACTAGAATAAGTAAAAAAAAGTTAATCCTTGAATCTATGAACATTTCTTTGAAAATATTAAGTGAAATAATATGCTTTCAGCATCCAGAATATTTTATTGAATCTGATCCATATTGGGGATGATGAGTTTTCCCAAAAAAAATTAGTCATGAGAATTACAATAAAATGAGGACCAGTAGATAACTGAATCAATTTAAATGTATTTTCAAATAATAATAATTATGAAATTACAACCTACCAAACTAGTTTGAAAAATTATCCATTTCCTAATAACAGTAAAAATTACACCAAGACACCCCCACCCATTGTAAAAACTTATATAAAATATTTCAATAAAACATTCTACTATTTTAACTCATGGAAAATTACTGTCAACCAGAAACCAAGACCCATTATGAAATCATGTATTAGTGCTTGGGGACTTCATAAATAAATTGTAACTATTGAAAAATAATATAAAATGTATTATGGACATTATAATTAACATCCTAGAATTTTTTTGGCACCATCAGTCTTGGATCCCAAGGGTGGTGTATGTAAGATATACCTAATAATTGTAAGTGAAATTCAAACACTATCAACCCATAAACCTAAACCAAATCATCCAAAACATGAGGAGAATTACTTTTTTTGTCCTGTATAGATTATTTAAATCTATCAATAAGAATAGAAGAACAAAGCAGAAAACCAAGAGGAATATCCAATGTCTTCATGGAAGAGTAATATATGTGACACCACTACAAAGAAATTAAATTGAGAATAAGGTATTTGGGATCAGACATGGGGAAGTTGTTTCTCATTATAAAATTGATATCAAATTAATTATTTATGTTTAATTAATTACATTACTAATAATATAATTATTTGAATATTATGTTTTTAATTTTTTTGGTAAATTTCCTATAACATTATGGAAATTTACATTTACACTGCTTATCGAGTTTAAAGATTACTTTAACATGACATTTCAAGCTACATTCAAACATATTGGGAATTTATTTCTTATAATTTTGTTTCTTGTTAAAACATACGTTTACCATTACACAACCTAATTATTATGCTCATTATCATTATATAGGATAAATGTTACGTTTTTGATAATTTTGTTAAAGTTACCATAATTTACATGAATTTGATATATACATTTATGTAGAGTAACTAGATTTATTCCATTACATAACTTATGAATTTTTATAGTTACATTTATGGAACTATGTATTTCATTGAAACCGTTACACGAAATAAAAAATCCATGTTCTACAATCACAAAAACAATATAAAATTAATAATACATTTACATATATATATGTTTATCACCATCATACAAACAATAGATATGGAATATTAAATTTTAAGATAATATTTAATTTATATTAAATATATAGACTGTGGTTGGAAATTATATTCTCACTATAGGATATTTGATGGGTGTACTAGACTTACATAAAACAAAATAATTTTATCAATTCCTTTTTATATCATTCAGTGTGTGCTTATAACAACACAAGATTTAAGACATTTTTTGAATTAATTTTATCGTTTGATATAATTCATTGCACGTAAAATTAAAAATAAATTTCAAAGTAGTAATATATTTCATCGAAATGCATCTAAAATTTTGTACGTTACATATATCACTGACTTGTTGTACGTTACCTGCAACACATGTTGTTTTACGATACACACAACATTATGTTCCTAAAAAATATCATTTTATTATCTAAATAGGATATTCATAACCTAGATTATATGATTAGTTATGTGAATAGTAATAAATATTTTTTTAATCAATTCATATAAATATAACATATTGATTATGAAACATAATATTTTTGGTAAAGTCATTCTTATTATCAAAATATTGTTCTCTTGAATAGGAAAATTTTTATAATAAAATAAATTTTATAAACATTTATAAATTTAATATTGAAAAATATACTTAATTTTTGTGATTCATATATTTTACATTATCCTAGGAAAAAGTTTTATGATTTTTTAAGAAACATCATTGATGATGAATAGTGAAAAATACTGATAGTTAGTTAAAGACTAAATATTTGTCTAAAAAATTATTAATGAAAATGATATTATAAATAAATTTTAAGGTATTATTAGAGAAATATTTCATATATTAATATAATTTAATTCATTATAATAAATTTTACTTTGAAACTAAATAATAATTTTTAACAATTAAGTGAACTTTTTCCTACTTCAGAACTCCTTTATTTCTTCTCATCTATGGGATTAGCACTGAACATAAGTTTTCCTCTACTATGATTTTAATTTCAAAAATATTACATAAAATATTGTATTAAATTTAATATTTATATCTAGTAAGAATGTGATTTTTTTTACAAAATTGATTTTTAAATTTGATTAAAATTTATCGCAACATGTAAGGTCGAATTAAGCTTAATTAGGGACTAAACCTTTAAATTAAGGTCCCAAATGACCTAGATTCCGTTACAAAAACCATTATATGTCCACATATCATCCATAAACATTCCATTATTAAATTTTTATTGTCCATTATTACTTTTTAGGTAATAAAATGTGCACACCTAACTTGTTTATAAAAATTCCAAATGTGTCATTTTTTGTTTCTATAAAGTCCATTACCTCTACCCATTCCTCACAGCACTCAGAACTTTTATGTTCGACATAGATCTTCCCATGTAGACATTAAAAAATACTATCATTGAACTTTAATCCTCCCTTTGGGACGAAATACTTTCAATGAAGCCTTTTGGCACAAACCAAAAGGAGTTACCTGGTTAAGAGGTAACATCTTCTTTCAAGCACCATTTCATTATTTTCCTTATCCACCACTAAAAAATATTTATTAAATTATTATGTAAAAAAAATATAATACTAAAATTACTAGTATTTTTTCACCAAAATATTCTGACCTA
Source organism: Viscum album (assembly GCA_963277665.1). Classification (NCBI taxonomy): domain Eukaryota; kingdom Viridiplantae; phylum Streptophyta; class Magnoliopsida; order Santalales; family Viscaceae; genus Viscum; species Viscum album. The sequence continues at coordinate 1,730,058,013 of OY728140.1, forward strand.
CAGTTTCACACATATCCATCAAATATATGTTTAACATATTGTTTCATTGTACAGCGAACTACCGCCTCACAGAATAATAATTGTTCACTTCTATTCTACCACCAATCATGGTAGCAATTATAATGGAAAAACTATTTATATATGTAATATATTAAATTTATTATATATTTTTGCTTCATTATTCCTTTTACATCACAATTATTTTTACCTTCTATTTGGTTTTAATATGATAATCTCGTTTGGGAATGTGTGGACTACCGCCCCAACAATGTGATGTAATTTATTCAAAAACCCCATAGAATGTATTAAGGATTTGTAAAATGAAATTATATGATATATATGATATATTAATGCTACATTAAATATTATATATATACATACATTAATATATATATATATATAAGTATATCTTTTAAATATATTCTTTCAGTATGACAATTAAAACGGAAATAACATGCATGTGTACGTACGGCTTACCATCTCAATGAATGGTGTATATAGTTTCCTAATTATATAAGATATAAATTATAATAATATGAATTTAAAATATATATCTGATATTTATATCATCATATACATTTTTTAATCATGAAATAATTATATGGACTAGCAATATAACAAATTAAGTCACATGTGAAGAACAACGTGAATATTAACAAAAGTTAAACATTAATATAAGATCATTAACAAGAGGGTAATATAAGGGTACAATAAAAACATATATGGTAATATATATTGTAATATTATTTTGTAAAATATGAATAATAAATTTATATTTACGATACTGTAATCATGTACGAGTACGGAGAGTCAAGACATAAGTTATTGGGATTTTATCTCACATTTAATTTCTGTGAGATAAATGTTATGTTCACCACTGTTTTCATTAGTGTGGTGGTTTTGTATCCAATTATCGTATTATATATATCATTTAAATAAAATTTTGGGCATTCATATTCTCATTTGATGTTACTTCTTCCATGTGATTTAGCTTTAAATAGTTACCAAATCGGTAAAGTAGTTTTGTCCCAATTTCCAATCATTGAGATTCATGTTTTGTTATAAAACTAAAATCTTCTTCTAATTGTATATACATCATTTTAATATGATATAAAATGAATATAAATATTTTTATTATATATTAAGATTCATTTAATTTCATTTTTTACATAGAGAGTATGATACCATGTTACCGACTTATAATAGTTTATTGAGAAAATCTCATCGCTTTCTGATATTGTATATGTTATTGCTTAAATTGATGAAATATTATGATTTTTATCCCAAGAATATTCCTTAGTATCCTTCAACTCTATCAGTTCATGATAAAATCATATATTATTACCATATTCTTCTTTTTGGTATATAATATAGTTAATAAATATTTATTAGGAAAGCCCGACTTTACCCTTTATACGGTCATAAATCATTGTTTTCTACAAAGGGATTCGAAGAATATTATAACATTATCCTATAATATTTTATAGATATTTGTTCTATTTTTTCCTTTTACCAAAATCTCTAAGGGTTACCACATGTATCTCTCCGAACAAAGAATTCCTTCTATCATTTTTACCATGCAAAAGGAATCTTCTTTTTTCAACGTACGACATGTATGGATTTAGCCATCGTCATTCCATTGAAGTTTCATTTTAAAAATTAATCGGTTAATTGTAAAGAAATTATTTTAAAAGTAAGTTTCAAGGAAAATTATTTTCAATATGGTTTCCAGTATTATTTATATGTTTTCAAGTTATTTTATGAGAAAATGGTTTTTGAATATTTTTATGTTTTAAAAAGACCTTTTCAAAGAAAAAAAGGATATTTTCATCAAGAACCATTTTAGAAAGATATTGAAAAAACAATTTCCATATTAGATGGCATCGATTGATGATACACATGCCCTATTCTTGGAAATTATCTTAATCTTTCATTCATATAATTTCTATGAATGGGTAACACATAATTTTATTGTCATTATGAAATATGTTTCTCATTCATATGTTATATGATTATGACATCCACTTATCGTTCATGGGTTATAAAACGATAATACAGTTCTAAAACCTATCTATTATAAATAGGTTATGATGTGATGAAATTTTAATCATACCCATTGGATTTTATTGTTAATTATTTGATTTTTATAGGACCAATATTTTTAATGGGTTATAATATGTTGAATATTTTATTATCTAGTGGAACATGTCTGAATGATCTTACTATGAGAGAGTTGGGACCTATATCATCATCCAATTAATTGGGTAGTGATATGGTTTATATGTGATCAAATGGTTCATGGCTTCTACCCCAAGCCTGAAAAGAATGAGGGTGTGCGGGTTGTAGGCCAAGACTAAATGAAAGGGGGAACACGTGTAGTATCCCCATCGCAAAAATGAAATGGTATAGGGGTTATAGCCCAAGCCTAAAAAAAGTGGGTAGATGAGTTATAGACTAAGACTAAAAAAATATGTTTCATGGGTTGTATCCAAATCCAAAAATAATGACTATATATGGGTTGTATCCCAAGCCTAAAAACAACAAGGTACATGGTTTGTAGCCCATGTCTAAATGAATGTGGGTAGATTGGATTCTATCAAAATCCTGAAGTATGAACAAAGGTCATATCCCGGACCAAACATGTCATAATGGTCATGGTATGTATCCATAAAATAATAGAATCTATCCATAATTGCATTAAACAAAATCCTATATCTAATTCTATAGTTATGATTTCAAGTCTCATGATTTTTATTTCCTATTGATTCAAGTCTTATTAACTACAAATATTTATTTCATAACTACTATTTATGACCATTCATATGAATGGTATGATTTACAAATGTTATTATCTCGTTATCATACTACTATGTTCATCTCTATTCTTTGATGTCTCCCATGATTACCCTTACTGAGAATTTGAGCTCTCCCCTTTCTTATGTTTCCTTTTCATTGTTATGAATAATAGTATTAGGTAGAATTGGTAATTATGTAGATATTTATGGGATATATTGAATGTATTTCACGAGGATAGAAGATTGATTTTCCTGTTAAGTCAAAAGTCTTCTTTTGGCTTTTACATCATGTTTTGGAAATCACAAATATATTTTACATCATGTTTTGGAAATCACAAATATATTCTACATCATGTTTTGGAAATCACAAATATATTCTATGTCATGTTTTGGAAATCTCAAATGTATTCTATCATATGTTTGTAAATAACAAATTGTCTTTTATCATGTTTATCGTATCGTACGATGTTGATCGTACCGACCAAAACGTATCGTACTGACTCTGTCAATCGTATCGTACTGACTCTGTCAATCGTATCGTACTGACTTTGCTATTCAGATGATCATTATTTGTTTTGGTACTTTGTCAAAAACTCTCTCTGTATATGAATCGTACTCATGTTTTACATTTCTATATATCTCTTATCCTAACAAAACGATGTCGTTGAGTTAGTTATATAATAATCAAAACGATGTCGTGCTTTCTGTTTCAATATGACCGTTGGAGGCAATATGACCGTTGGAACCCAAGGCCTATAAATAGGAGGTCATTTGAAGCTGAGAACACACTGATGAACGAAGAGAACGAAAGAGACTCTGTGAACTACAAAGATTCTAGAGAGAGACACTGTGACTTCTCTCATCAGCCTTGTGCGTCCGATCATCGTATCGAGGGCTTTCAAGTAATTGAAAGACAGAGGTGCCGATTACCTGCAAAATCGAGGGCTGCCAGGGATAGGCAGACAGACGTGCCGATCATCGTATCGAGGGCTGCCGGGGATAGGCAGATAGACGTGCTGATCATCGTATCGAGGGCTCACCAAGGTGTTGGTGAGACAAACCTTTTATCCTAGGTGAAAGGATAACCCTTCTCTTTGGGTTAAAATAATTGTATTACTTTTACATTTCCGCTGTTGTATTAGAAAGGGATTTGTATTGTTTCCTTTCTTCTTTACTTATTCAATTGTAATTGTTTCAATTACAATCATTCCATTACATATTGTATTGATTGGTTCTATACGCTTTAAGGTAGAATCATTCATCTGTATTACTCTGATTATTGTGTTCATCTTGAATACAATTGTTTTACATAACATTAGTATTACAATACTTCATACCTTTTACATTCAATACAATTGAGGGTATTTGTATTTGTATTAGTTTAAGTTCATTTAAACTAATCTCTTTGTTACTAAAACTCAAGGTTTTTAAACCTACAATTCACCCCCCCTCTTGTATTGTTCCATCTAATAGACTTTTATATCGACTATTCGATCCAACAATTGGTATCAGAGGAGGTTTTCCACTGACTTGTATTACTAGATTTATTTCTTATTACTTTCTTAAATACTTACTACACTAACGTGTGAAGTGGAAAAGTTGTTTTTGTTATATTAGATGGCAGGAATGAATATCGGACCAATAGATAATCTGAATCCTTCTAGACCACCAATCTTTGATGGGAATGATTATGAGTATTGGAGAGATCGTATGAAGACTTTCGTCATCAATACTGGTGTAGACAATTTTATTATGCTTACTGGGGGTTACAAAATTCCTGACAAAGAAGTCAGTACTTTCACCAATCAAGAGAAGCAAGAATATCAACTGAATTACAAGGTACGCAATACTTTATTATGTTCTATGACCAGGAATATATATAGTCAGATATCTTCATGTGAAGCAGCCAACTGTATTTGGAAGAAATTAGAAGTCACTCATTTTGGTACATCCAAAGTTATAGAAACAAGGAGAGCAATGCTTCGAGCAGAGTATCATGGGTTTGTTTTTCCTTATGGAGAGCCAGTATGTAAAGTGCAACAAAGGTTTATGACAATTGTCAACAGCTTATAATCTATGGGAGAAAAAGGTCTTGATGATGAAGCTCTTGTTGATAAGATTATAGATATTATGCCAAATGAATGGGAGTCAAAAAGAACAGCTATTGATGAAAATAGAAAAGTTTCCCAGATTACTCTTGATGAACTCTTTGGAACTCTTCTACAGCACGAGACAAGAATGAAAAGAGATGCTGATTTCAATAAGAAGAAGAATGGGAATGGAAGTGTAGCTTTTGCATCTAAAGCTAAAACACCTGAAAGGGTTACAAGGTCTAAATCCAAGAAAGTTGTTGTTTCTGATTCAAGTGATTGTAATCTTTCAGACAATGAGTTAGCCAATCTTGCTCGGAGGATGAACAAGATTGTGGGAAAGAAAGATTTTCAATATAGATTCAAAAAGAAAGACAGGAAAGATAGGAAAGATTCAGAGGTAACTTGTTATGAATGCAAGAAAGCAGGACATATAAGGCCTGATTGTCCTTTACTGAAGAGGAAAGATAGAAAAGAGAAAAACTCTGAAAGAAACAAGAAAAGGTTTTATAAGTCAAAGAAAGTCTTGAAAGCAAATGATACATGGAGTGCAAGTGGTAGTGATTCCTCAGATGATTCTTCAGAATATGAGATGTCAGAACAAAGGAATATTGGACTTCTAGCCAGACTACCAATTGAAGATCATTGTCTCATGGCTAAGGTACATAATGCTGAAGCTGTTACAAATGTCTCTTTAAATACAAATTATGTTGATAATAAATATTATGAATCTTCAAATGATGAACCCTCATCATCAGAAGATGATACTTTACCTTCTTTTGAAGAAGTCTCTAGATTTGCTAAGTTACTTGAAAATGAAAATTCTAAACTCAAAAAGAGATTTGAAAAAGCAAATTCTAGAATTTCTATTTTGACTAAAGAAGTATCAGATCTTTCTAAAGATCTTGATGGGAAAACTTCTGATTTTGAAAGTATTTTGAAAACCCTTGAGAAAGTCAAATCTGAAAAAGATAAACTTTCTAAGGATCTTGAAACTGCTATTTCAAAGAAAAACTTTTTAGAGTCTAACTCTAGTTCTAATTCAAATGTTTTAGAAAACTAGAATTTGGTTTTAAAACTAAAGTCAGAGATTTTATCCTTGAAAAAGTGTTTGTCAAACTTTACTCATGGAAAAGAAAACTTTGATAGGATGTATTCTCAAATTAGACCATTGAGAAATCGTTCTGGTCTTGGTTATACTTTTTCCAAACCTGTCTTTAGTAATAACTATTTTGTTCCTCAAAAAACCATTTTCTGTTCCAAGTGTCAATGTGGTGGACATTGGAGAAGAGATTGTTCTCATAACAAAACTCAATCCTTAGGATTTCATAAAGCTCATTTTGCAAAACAAATGTGGATTCCTAAAATTCTTTTATCTAATCCTTCTGGATCCAAACAAGTTTGGATTCCGAAAATCTAATTGTTTCTTTTTCAGGAAAACGAGAAGTGTATCAATAAGAACATTTGGTACATGGATAGTGGTTGCTCTCGACATATGACTGGAAACAAAGATTTCTTTGAAAAGGTTATCAATACAAAAGGTGGAAAAGTTACCTTCGGAGATAATGCTCAAGGAAAGATTGTTGGTATAGGTAATATCGTTTTTCTTGGAAAAGTTCTTATTTCAAATGTTTTATTTGTAAAAGGTCTTAGGCACAATCTCATCAGCATAAGTCAATTATGTGATGAAGGTTACCTTGTGAATTTTAGAAATGATAAGTGTCTAGTTCACAATTCCAAGGATGAATTCATTCTATCTGCTCATAGGCAAGAGAATGTTTACACTATTAACTTAGAAGACCTTAGGAACCAAAACTTACCTTGTTTAAGTGTAATAGAAGACCAATCGTGGCTATGGAATAGGAGATTAGGACACTGTAATTTGAGAAACCTAAGAAAACTCTCAAAGAAAGGACTTGTAAAAGGGCTACCGGATCTTAGATATGATTCTTCAAAAGTCTGTGATCCTTGTCAATTTGGCAAGCAACATAAAACTAGCTTTAAACCAATTAATGAAGTTTCAACTTCTAATGAATTACAGCTTGTGCATATGGATCTGTTTGGTCCTTCACAATCTAGAAGCATTGGAGGCAAATACTATGTATTTGTTATAGTTGATGACTTTACTAGATTTACATGGGTCTACTTTCTCACAAAGAAATTTGAAGCCTTTTCGTATTTCAAAACTTTTAGAGCCCAAGTTAAAAATGAGAAAAACCTACCATTGATAACTATTCACAGTGATCATGGTGGTGAATTTCAAAACTCAGATTTTGAAACTTTTTGTAGTAAGAAAGGTATTACTCACAATTTCTCAGCACCAAGAACTCCTCATCAAAATGGTGTTTTTGAAAGAAGAAATCGTATTCTTCAGGAAATGACTCGAACCATGTTGAGTGAATACTCAATTGCTAAGCACTTTTGGGCTGAAGCTGTAAGTACTGCCTGTTATACTATAAATCGTGTTTTAACTAGACCATTTCTTAATAAAACTCCTTACGAGTTATGGACTGGCCGAAAACCTAAAGTTTCTTACTTCAAAGTTTTTGGATGCAAAGTATTCATTCTGAATACAAAATAAAATTTACACAAATTTGCACCAAAATCTGATGAAGGAATCTTTCTAGGCTATTCCACAACCTCTAAGGCTTATAGAGTTTTCAATAAAAACACTTGTACTGTTGAAGAAACAGTACATGTAAAATTTTATGAAACTAACCCTTTTGTTTTCAACCAATCCAATCCTACATCCTCGGATGTGTTTTCCAAAAATGTTTATCAACCTATATTAGAAGAACATTCTGATAAGGAAAATGTTCAAGAAAGTGTTCCTGAAACATTTACCACAGAAGATTTTCTACCATATGTTGATGAACAGGTTTTACAAAACCAAAATCAATTGTTTCTTAGGAATCATCCCAGTGATAATATCATTGGTGATATAAATCAACCTGTAAGGACCAGAAATTCCTTAAGAAACGAAATAGAACATCTTGCTTTTCTTTCCCAATTTGAACCTAAAAGTCCAAGTGAGGCCTTAGGTGATGATGATTGGATCAAAGCAATGCAGGATGAACTAAATGAATTTGAAAGGAATCAAGTCTGGACTTTAGTTGGAAGACCTAAAGAAACAACTGTAATTGGTGTAAAATGGGTTTTCAGAAACAAGTGTGATGAAAATGGAATCATTGTAAGAAATAAAGCAAGACTTGTTGCTAAAGGCTATAATCAACAAGAGGGAATAGACTATGAAGAAACATATGCTCCTCTAGCTAGACTTGAATCTATTCGCATTCTATTAGCCTTCGCAGCATATTTCAATTTCAAACTATTTCAAATGGATGTCAAATGTGCTTTTTTAAATGGTTTTGTTCAAGAAGAAGTTTTTGTCGAACAACCTCCTGGTTTTCAAGACCCAAAACATCCTGATCATGTCTTTAAACTTACCAAGGCTCTATATGGTCTTAAACAAGCCCCTAGAGCATGGTATGATAGACTTACAGGATTTCTTTTACAAAATAATTATAGAAAAGGTACAGCTGATCCAACTCTTTTTATCAAAATGGAAAACAAAAATGTTTTGGTTGTCCAAATCTATGTTGATGACATCATATTTGGATCAACTCAGAAATCTTTAACCGATTCTTTTGCAAATTTAATGAAATCTGAGTTTGAAATGAGTATGATGGGTGAGTTAACATTCTTTCTAGGTTTTCAAATATCTCAAAAACCAGAAGGAACTTATATATCTCAACATAAGTATATTAAATACTTACTCAAAAATTATGGATTTGACAAAACTAAAAGTATTAGCACCCCAATTGGTACCTCAAATACTCTTGATCTTGATGAAACTGGGAAACCAGTAGATCAAACAATTTTTAGAGGTATGATAGGGAGTTTTCTATACTTGACAGCTAGTCGACCCGACTTGATGTTTTCTGTATGCTTATGTGCAAGATATCAATCTAATCCAAAAGAGTCTCACTTAAAAGCCGTAAAGAGAATCTTTCGGTATTTAAAAGACACTATGGATTTAGGACTTTTCTACTCTTCTGGAAATGATTTTGTTTTAAAAAGTTTTTCAGATGCTGACTTTGGTGGTTGTAGAATGGATAGAAAAAGTACATCTGGAACATGTCATTTCTTAGGAGATTCTTTGGTTTCTTGGTCTTGCAAGAAACAACACTCAGTAGCACTCCCCACTGCTGAAGCTGAATATGTAGCAGCTGGAAGTTGCTGTGCTCAAGTATTGTGGATGCAGCACACACTCACTGACTATGGTTTGAGTTTCTCCAAAACTCAAATTCTGTGTGATAATACAAGTGCCATAGCTCTTAGTAAAAACCCAGCACATCACTCTCGTGCAAAACACATAGATGTTAGGCATCACTTTCTTAGGGATCACACACAAAAAGGAGATATTGTTTTACAATTCATCGGAACGCAAGAACAACTTGCTGATATTTTTACAAAACCTTTACCTTCCGATAGATTTGAATTTATAAAACAGAAGCTAGGAATGATTACATTAAAATAATTATTCATATCTACTTCCTGTTTTACATCTCTCCTAATAGTAAGAAACTCCTCGTAGAAAGGGGGAGGACATTTCTTTATGTCTTTATGTTTCTGATCTTTAAATATTTACTCTATTTATATATGTTTCTTTCTGTTTATCGTATTGACAGTTTTATCGTTTCATTTTACGTTTTCCTGTTTATCGTATTGACCACTTCAGTTTTTCTGTTTATCATATTGAAATTCTTTTCCATCGTATCGTTCAAAAATTTTGTATCGTCCGATGATAGTATTAAAATTCTTTTCCATCGTACCATTCAATAGTTTTTGAATCGACCGATGATAGTATTCAAATTCTTTTCCATCGTATCATTCAATAGTTTTTGTATCGACCGATGATAGTATTGAGATTGTTTTCCATCGTACTGTCGGTTAATGGTAACAACTATTTTCCATCGTACGGTCCGATCTTAGTAATGACTTTGTTTTCCATCGGCATCATGATTTTTTTTCCTTCTTACGATTGTGTTTACTTTTGATTCATACCAAAACCAGCAATCACCTTATGTTCTCCGACAGGTTTCTTTTCATTTTTTTTTATTATTCTTTGTTTTAATCCTAACCATTGATCTGGTATTATCTAATCTTGACCGTAGAATATCAACGGTCATCTCTTTATTGCCTATAAATACCCCCTCCCCTCCCCAAACCCACATTGAAGTTTCAGGATTTGAGGCGAAGCTCTGCTCCACCAGCTATAAACCATCGTACGATCTTCTCATCGGCAGAACCTTTATGTCTTAATCTTCTGCTAATACTCCTGCCGAAATGTCTTCAAAGACTTTTACAGAGAAAGACTTTCACAGAGAAAGGTTAGTATCCCGAGAATTTTTCGATATGTACGATTCTACAATCAAGAGGATTATTTTGTTTCAAGGATGGGAACATCTCTGTGTGGAAAAGCCTGATATTCAAGATCCAGTTCTTTTTGATGAAGTTTGTCAGTTTTACAAAACCGTTTCTTTCGACAAAGATATGACTATAAACTTCGCTGTGTACGATAGAAAGTTATCTATGTCTGTGAAACAAGCGGCACATTTTCTGAATGTTTCTATAGAAGGCGATGCATTCTGTCCATCTCACAAACTACCAGAGGAAGTTGGTACGTTTAATAGAGAAAGTGCTGAAAAAACTTTGTTTGTTGTTAATGAGGGAAAGAGGAAAGTTTATCATCTTTCACCGGACAATCGGTTTGTCACTTTATGGATGAAAGTTTTTCTTGTCCCAAGAAAAGGGGATAGAGAAACCCTTAAAGTTTCTGATGTCTTTATGCTCGACTATCTTGTGAATATGAGGAAAGTAAATCTCATGGGATATATTTTTGAAACCATCAAGAATGTAAAGAAAGGAGGGATTAAATCCCAGATAATAATGTATCCATCCATCCTTACGAAATTCATTCTTGAGAGTATGAAGTTTTGTAACATTCCTTTGAAAGGAGAACCTATGGATTTGTGGCCGTCTTTGATTAATAATAGTACGATCAAAAAGCTGAATGTTTGTTTTGATTCAAATTTAAAACTTTTTGTCAGAGATGTAGAAGCTGAATTGGCTCAAAATCAATCGGCACCTATGCCAGCCAAGGACAATCAATCAACCGGTGTTACTCGAAAGTCTGATCCTCAAACTAGTTCAAAACCAAAGAAGAAGCCAAGGTATAGTAAGGAAGTTGTAGCCAAATGGAGAAAGGACAAGGAACAGAGAAAAGAGGGTGATCCGAAGTTTGGTCTTGACCCTGCTGAGGCCTTTGCAGAAAGAATAAGGGTAGAAGAAACCCTTCAAGCTGAAAAGAAAAAGAAGACTCTTTTGAAAAGAAAGGCTCAGGACTTTGATATCTCTAAAGTCTTGAAAGCAGTTGAAGATGCTAGTGCTCAACTAACTGTGGAAGTGCATCAAGAGCCCATCGTACAGAGTCTGCCTGAGAAAGAAAAAGGAAAACAAGTGATAGAAGAAGTGGAAGTAGAAGAAGGAGATTTTCTGTTAGAATTTCTTCAAAGTTCAAAGAAAAGTAGAGAGGAATCGCTTCAAAAGCTGAGCGAAGGTGTTCAACAAACTCCTCATACTGATCAGGAAAGATCTCCGGACAGGATGTTATCTCGAGAAAAGCAAGATGCTCAATCTTCTCAGTCTGATAAAGTAGTTGTCATTAGTGACAGAGTGGAAGATGAAAGAAAACAGAAAGGAAAAGCGAAAGGGAAACAGCCAGTTGTTGATTCAAGCAGATCGTATGAACTAGCATCGTACGATGAAGATACTGATTCAGAGCATACAATCTCTCTCAAGAAGAGTGATTACATTGTTCATGTTTTGAGAAGGGTGGAGAAAACAATTCCTTATTTCCCGAGGATGGAAGGGAAGATTGATTTTATTACTGAAAATCAAAGGAAAAAGTTTGGCTCTGTAAAAGAATTGAGAAAGAAAGTTTTGTCAGTAGAAGCCGATCTGAAAGTTCTTTCGGAAAGCTCAGTTGCTCATAAGAAAGCTTGCAATAAGATGACCAAGTGGTCATACAAAACTGAAAGCTCAATCAATGATCATGAATTAGCTATTGAAGATATAAGGAGGTTATCAAATGAGCTAGCAATTGCTTTCAACAAGCTTGATAAAGAAACGGTTGAAAGGCTGAACCTTTTGTCTTCTCAAAGAACCGATGTTCCTTCAGTGAAAGACTTGCAAGATAGGATGAATGCTTTCCAATCTGAATTCTCGAAGGTTTCATCTTTCAAAGATGAAATGGTTTTACTGAAGAATCAAAATTCTGAGTTGTCCAAGGATAAAAAGACTCTGCAAAACAGAATTGATACTCTTGAAGAAGTAATCAGAGTCCAGGAGGAAACCATCAGAAATCAAGATCAGATTTTTGCGGATCAACAAGAGCTTCTCAAAACTCAGGGTGAATCAATTTCTGAAGACAAGAAGGAGATCAAGAAGATGAAAGATGTGCTTCATGAGCTTATAAAGAAAGAGAAGGAAAGAGAAAACAAATGATTGTTGTATTTGTTTCTTTTGGAACTTGTTTGTTTTGTAATAACTCTTATAATCCTTTCTCTTTTATCCATTGTCTTGTATTACTTCACTAACTCTTCCAGACAATTCGAGATTCCTCCTTTCTTTTTGTAAATCACAAAGGGGGAGAATATTTACAAAGCAAAGATTGTTTTACAAAGGGGGAGAATGCATTACAATGCTCTTAAGGAAAATCTATGAATACAATCCTTAGGAAAGTTAATACCTAAGGGGGAGTTAGTTGTATTCAATTTCTTATTCAGAAGAGTTTTCAATAACTTAGGGGGAGATAAGTATTTCTTGTTTCATTTACTTTGTGTGTTTGTGCTTTCCAAAAAGGGGGAGATTGTTAAGTCAAAAGTCTTCTTTTGGCTTTTACATCATGTTTTGGAAATCACAAATATATTTTACATCATGTTTTGGAAATCACAAATATATTCTACATCATGTTTTGGAAATCACAAATATATTCTATGTCATGTTTTGGAAATCTCAAATGTATTCTATCATATGTTTGTAAATAACAAATTGTCTTTTATCATGTTTATCGTATCGTACGATGTTGATCGTACCGACCAAAACGTATCGTACTGACTCTGTCAATCGTATCGTACTGACTCTGTCAATCGTATCGTACTGACTTTGCTATTCAGATGATCATTATTTGTTTTGGTACTTTGTCAAAAACTCTCTCTGTATATGAATCGTACTCATGTTTTACATTTCTATATATCTCTTATCCTAACAAAACGATGTCGTTGAGTTAGTTATATACTAATCAAAACGATGTCGTGCTTTCTGTTTCAATATGACCGTTGGAGGAAATATGACCGTTGGAACCCGAGGCCTATAAATAGGAGGTCATTTGAAGCTGAGAACACACTGATGAACGAAGAGAACGAAAGAGACTCTGTGAACTACAAAGATTCTAGAGAGAGACACTATGACTTCTCTCATCAGCCTTGTGCGTCCGATCATCGTATCGAGGGCTTTCAAGTAATTGAAAGACAGAGGTGCCGATTACCTGCAAAATCGAGGGCTGCCGGGGATAGGCAGACAGACATGCCGATCATCGTATCGAGGGCTGCCGGGGATAGGCAGACAGACGTGCCGATCATCGTATCGAGGGCTCACCAAGGTGTTGGTGAGACAGACCTTTTATCCTAGGTGAAAGGATAACCCTTCTCTTTGGGTTAAAAGAATTGTATTACTTTTACATTTCCGCTGTTGTATTAGAAAGGGATTTGTATTGTTTCCTTTATTCTTTACTTATTCAATTGTAATTGTTTCAATTACAATCATTCCATTACATATTGTATTGATTGGTTCTATACTCTTTAAGGTAGAATCATTCATCTGTATTACTCTGATTATTGTGTTCATCTTGAATACAATTGTTTTACATAACATTAGTATTACAATACTTCATACCTTTTACATTCAATACAATTGAGGGTATTTGTATTTGTATTAGTTTAAGTTCATTTAAACTAATCTCTTTGTTACTAAAACTCAAGGTTTTTAAACCTACAATTCACCCCCCCTCTTGTATTGTTCCATCTAATAGACTTTTATATCGACTATTCGATCCAACATTTCCATGTTTCCAAAGACACTAATCTATTATTATCCTCATGCATGTATTTTTGCATTGTACTAAATATTTTTCTAATATGATGTAATATCTCTGTATGTTATGACTGGGTTGCTATAGTTGGTGTCTCAGGAAAATTTTAGTTATCCTTTGTAAATTATGATGAGACACCCATTGAGAGATCCATAGGTTTATTTCAAATCATATTTCAAAATATATCTCTAAGGATAAGTATAAGGATGAGTTAAAATTTTGGAATATGTCATGGAATTTTGGTAATGGATAGAGTGATTGGTTTCCAAGAAATATATCTATGTTTGGATACTAAAAATTGATGTGGCTCTAGCACAGATTTACCTAGTGGTAACAACTTTGATGAAATGTTCTGGGTTTGACTCAGGGTAATCTGGTACATGACAATGGGACTTGTTGCACACCTGGTTTGACACTCCCAATGGATACTCTTTGGGAATTCACAAATTTTTCATGAACCATCATAAACGATTTATATATAAGTTATCTATGAATTAACTAGGATAAAACCTATGTCTCATAGTTTATTGATGGTATAATAATTTTTACATCCTATAAGTTATTATTTTTATAACTATGTGGTTTTCTACTATAACTAGTAATGCTCACACTATTCTTCTAATTTTTTTCAATAGTGGGAACCAGATAGAGCTGGATTAATGTTGAATGTGATGGAAGAACATATGATTGGTGTTCAAGGGGGATGATCACTGGAGTTAAATATGTCATGATCATGCCAAATCAGTTTTCGTGGAACAAGATTAACAATGTTTACCTTAAAAAACACTCAGACTCACCAAGGAAGAGAAAGGAGGTGTTCACTTTGAGTTTTGGTTATGTAGACTTTTTAGGAAATACAGTTTTCTTTTCGTTGTGTTAAGGATGTAGAATTAATCACCCATGTGAATGTATTATGGTAACAAGTTGGTGTTTTTACTATAGAAATGAATGAAATAAATCAAGTTACTACAAGGAAAAAATAATTAATTTGGTTACCTAAATGGATGGAATTTGTGGCCTTCTTATGATGTTATCTAAGGATAAGTGTTTTGTGTAAAGAATCAATGGACATTATGTAACACAATTTCCCAAGATGAAGGTTCCTGAAGATAATCAACAATGTGGTGTGAGTAATGATTTAACTATTTGAGATGGAGAGACTAAAAATGAATTGTGAAGGAAAAAAAATATTGTGCAATAGGATGAGGTAGAATTGATAAAGGATTAAGGATGATGTAATTGAACTATTAATGTATTTGGATTCCAAGATTATGAATTTTGAATTATGTATGGATTTTTATGATTATGTTTTTCTTTGTATATACAAGAATATGTTGAATGGTTGTGATGGACTAGAAAGTTTATTTCATCAAAGATAACATTTTTTCAAAGGTAAGGTAACCCTATACATGTAATTTTTTATAAAATAATGTTATATGGATAAATATATCAGGGATATCAATAAGTAAATTAGAAAACATTTATTAACATAGAACTAAGTAATGACCTGTTTATAAGTGAATTATGATACCACTAATGAAGTTTACATTAGTTTTTTTCATTAAAGTATAAATCCAATATACATTGGAATGAATAAGCATGCATGTTTTCCATAATTAATTGTAGTAATTGTTTCCATGTTTCAAGAAAATATATGATGATTTTATTCACATTCATAGATTGTGATAACCAATATATACTATGTGTTATATAGGGGGATAAAATATTAAGATGATTTTGTGACTCTCATTCTAATGTTTTTGATTTTTTCCTTTGATAATGGTTATAAGGATAATAATTCATGAAAAGTATAAATAAATCTCCATGGGAAGTATTTATGCATTGAGTTTGTGTTGAAAAATTGGGTTAAAATTCTAATCAGTGATTAACCTTAATTCAATTATTTCTATCTTAATTATTATATAAGTTTCTTTAAAATATAACATCATGTATGTTGGGTGACAAACAACCAAGACCGAAAGGGAAGTGGTTCTTGAACCCCTGAACAGAAGACAATAAGGCATTCATGCCTATCATTGGCCTATGTGATGTCCTTGTAAATGTATATTCACTTTTAATTTATAAATATTTATGATGATCTATTAGTATTAATTTTTATTTTTATAGATTAATGAATTTTGTTTGAAAGAGACAAATAGTTATGCTTTTTTTATGGACATTAATATCCATTAAATCATGTTTTAATTCTTTATTAAATGATGATAATTTATAAAAATTCATTCCATGAGGTAATGAATGTATTAGAAAATTTTCAAAAAAAACAGGAGAATTAAATTTTGTTTATATAAATTTATCAAGAATTGCACAAATTTCAGAATCTGATCGGAACAAAATTTGTCCTAATACCTTAATTTTATTTGATCTGACGGACTTTTAAATCATCATATATTAATGTATTTTAGTCCTTCAACAATACTTTGATCATTCACCAATTTTTGATTGTTGACCCCAATCAGTCCATATAAATATTTATTCTTTTCCTCTGAGTCCAATATTCACTCTCAACCTACATTCTCCTGTGTGAATACCCAGTTATATATTACTTGGGGAGACCATTATTGATAAAAAAGTAAATTTTAGGGTAATTTTTAGTATCCATTTTTATGATGGGGGTTTTTTATGAATGAATAATTAATTTATTATACATTGGATAACCCCTTTGAATTTCAACAGAAAAAATTTATTTTATAGGAGGGTAGAATGTGACACCCCGATATTTTAAGAATTGTTTTTTAGGTAAATATAATCAATTGATATAATTCATTTAACATAACCATAAAAATATATTTTCAATATGCTAAAAATTACTTTAACATAGAGAAAACTTTTTAAATTTTACACTCAACACCGACATGTCATAATTTACATGCAATATTGAGTTGGCATATAATACACACAACACTGGTTTTAAAAAAAAAATTATATTTATTATATTAGTAAAATATTACCAACATATCCATTATTATTAGATATATAAATATTAATAAATAATATTCAGATATTTCTTATGATATATTTAAATATATAAATCAAATTGAAAATAAAAGATAACATTTTTGTTAAAGTCCATTTTATGTTAAAAATATTATTCTCTAGAATGAGACACATTTAATAATAAAATTAATTTTAGACACATTTAGAAATTTAATTTGTTAAAATAAAATTTCATTATGAATTCATATTGTTGAACATTTCTTAGGGATATTTTTTTGTGATTTTTCTCAGAAACATTAATTTTTGTGCATAGTAAAAAATACTGCAATTTAGTTAAAAAAATCCTTTTTTATTAATAAATATTTATTATAAATGATATAATAAATATTTATTAAGGTAAGATTATATACATATTACATCAATTAATACAACTCAAATCATTATACCCATTTTCACTTTGAAACTGAATATAAAAATATTACCAAACTTCTCAACTTTTTACTATTTTAAATCCTCGTTATTCTTTCTTGTCTACAAGATTAGCACTAATCTTAATTTTATCTCTTTTTAGATTTTAATTTCAAAAATTAGAAATATACTATTGGATTCTGTGTAATATGTAGATTTTAATATGACCATGATAATTTTTGATCCAAATTATTTTTAAAATTGAATTAAATCAATCATAATAGTTAAATCCAAATAAAGAATAAATACTGAGTAAATCATAAAATTAAATTCCCAAATGACTAAGTATCTTTTACAAAACCCATTGTATGTGCATAATTCATCCATATTATTTCCATTATTGAGTTTTTTTGTTTTTTCTGACTTTTTTTGGAAAAAACATATACAAACCTAACAATTTTCTTAAAAATTTTGAGTGCGTCCATTCCCTTCCCTATAAAAGGGAACCGCCTATACACATTCCTATCGCCTATAAAACAATTTAATTTCACCCATGATATTACCACGTAACCTTCACAAAATAAACCATTATAACATGATGATTCCTTCGGGGAAAACCCTCTCATAATGTCTTTTGGCACAATCCAAAAATAGTTACCCAATTAAGAGGTAACGTCTTCTATCATGCTCCATTACTTTAATTTCCTTTTTGACACTCTCAAAAAAAATTCTTCAATTATTGTGAGAGAACACCAGTATCCTTGGTCTACTATGATTTTTTATGCAATATTTTTGACATAAAATTTCACAGACATCTATTTATCTGATGGTGAACATACTGTTTTTTGTGTATTGTGAACTACTACCTCGAGAAACGATGATTGTTCATTTATCCTTACCATCAATCATGGTGTCCATTGTGATGGAAACACAATTTTTTTATGTAATATATTTTATATATTAGAAATTTAATCTTATTTATTCCTTTTAAAAAACACGCCTTTTTATCTTCCATTTGTTATTTATATAATAATCTAATTTGGGGATGTTTGGACTACCCCTACCCACAAAGCGATGTGATTCGTTCAAAAACCACATAGATTGTATTAAGGATGGTTTTAATGAACATTTTTTATATATATAATATATTTATGCTACTATAGTAAATATATAAAGACACACACACATATATATATATATACATACTAATGTCGGTTACATACTTTCTTTTAATACGATAATAAAAATAGAAACAATGTCAATGCGTACATATAGATTACAGTCTCCATGAACAATGTATTCAATTTCATAATTATATTAGTTATAAATTATTCTAATATTCATTTAATATATTTACTTGATATTATTATCCTGATCTACATTTTTTAATAAGGATATAAGTGTAAGGACCAATGATATAACCAATTAATACATATGTGAAGAACAATGATAATATTACCTGATGTGAAACATTAAAAAGGGTTCATTAACAAGAAGGTAATATGATGTTATAATAAAACCAAATATTGTAATAGATATAATAATATTATTCAATAAATGAGATATAATTATTTTATATTTAATATACTGGAAAATTGAATTATTAAAGAGAGTGTCAAGACACTAGGTAAGGTGATTTCATCTCACATTTAGCTTTCATAAGATAACTATTATGATCTCCAATAATTAATTTTTGTGTTTTATCTACATCAGATGAATTTATTATAGGTTCTGAGCATAGCAGAAGCACATGTATGGGTGTACATAATATTAATTCACAATTAAAAATGAACTATACAAGATTAATAGAGATTATAAAATGTCATATCTTCATAATAGAACGAAGAAAGAAAATGGAAAGAGGGAATGCCTGAAACCAAAGAGAGGATCATCATATGTTGGTTATAAATAATTTAATTAAATGATAAGAACTTCCATGATGGAATTTAATCTCCATTGATTCTTCTGGTCATCATACAATTTGATCTGTCATTTCAACAAAAAAAACAATGTGTATGGTTCCTCTAATGGTGATCCACACATGTTCTACATTTATCTGTATGTCTCTAAAGGTCTCTACATGTGCTAGTGCAGAAGAGCCTTGGAATGTGATGTACGCCTTAGATCCCCATGAGAGCTGCTTCTAATGTGATCTCCTTGATCTGGTCTCTACGGATCTCTCTCATAAGGAAAGGAATTCTCTCTTAGCTTGAGAGATTTATCCAGGCCAGTTGTGCATTTCAACAAAAATGACTATGATTAATGATTATAATGTCATTGGGATTTATATTATATAGAAAAATAATATAATGAAATAATTAACCCAATTAATTTATTAATTTCATTTAATTCTTAGTAATAACCCATGAATAATATTAACATTTCAATATTATTATTACTTGACATGAACATAGAGAATTACACCTATGATTATTTAATTAAATAAATAATTTTGTTTCTCACAAATTACCTGAAAAACTACAAGATGTGTATATTAATATAAAAGGTGTGTCCTTTTATTTTCCCATTTTCATTATTTACTCCACTATATTTTTTGGAATTTCAACAATATCATTTTATTTCTTTGATAAAATCACTGTATTATTATCTAATAAATATATTAGTTCACCCACAATATATTATCTCGAATAACTAGTGTCGAAATAAATTTGATCAGTCATCCATGGATAATTATGAGACCAAAATTAAGAATAGTCATTATTCTACTTGTTAACTGGATATTTAACTGATATAGTTTGATACACTTAGTTAGTGACCCTATGGGCCTCTTTCTCAGTGGATTTAGGTGGTGCCTTCCTAAATTCAATGCTAGAATCTAGAAACTTGCCGAGGTACCCATAGAGAAAGAAGTTAACACCTCAATGACGTGTCACCGAAATATGAATTCTTATAATGTAAAGCAATCCCTTTGTCTCTATATATTCAATCACGTTGGTTGAAAGCTAGTGCCATCAAACCATGTGATCAATTATTCTTTCTTTGGATTCCCAGAATTGAGCTTACCCACTCTTAACCAAGGACATTTATTTATTTAGGCAATATCAATTCAATCAAAGGGCCTGAGATATCAACTTCCATTATGAAAAATGAAGGAAGAAAAAATCCTTTCTCAAATTATATATTAATAGAGTATTACTCATGATGCGCCCATGATATCTTACCTAGCTACAAGAAGTGTGTCATCACAATTTTCTTTTATACATCTAAGTGCATTATTTGTAATCCCCATTAATAATAATATGTATGTATAAGGAGTAATACACATGTCTGCAGATAGGAACATCAATTGACACTATGAAATTTTTATCTCCTACTAGTGTGTCTCATTCTCATAATATCCTCTAGATGTTACAAAATGTGCACACCATGAGATGGTGACACATTGTTTTATGAGTCCTCAACCCTAATGGCCTATATTATTTGTGTCCCACAAATAACATCATCCTTACATAGAACACATATTCAAGAATAGTGTTATATAACTTCTTGGTTCTCAACATAGCTGGGATACTCTGTCACACTTTAGTAAAACATCTATCTTTTGGACATTACACTTGAATTTTCATGTCGAATAACAATATAGATGTGATAAGGTATTTATTAATTTCAAATCCATGAATGAAACACTATCCTGACGTTCAAAGTAGATGGATCTAGGTAACCAACACCAACATGTATTATATGTATCGTGTACTAAAAATATATTTTACAATCATTCTCATTTTATGATCCTTCTTCTATGGGGTTTATCTTTCAAAAGATGCCAAATTGATAAAACAGGTTTGTCTTAATTTTCCTTCAAATTCTTGGGCATCAAATGGAAAGAATACTTTCACCTTCAATCTCTTGTGCTTGTATTTTCCTTCTACCTGATTTAAATTTTACCTATCCAATGGTCCTAGTAAGCATAGTTTGATTTTTACTAGGATTAGTATAAATAACTCTACAATATTAGAATCTTTTAATTTCTCAATATTACCTAAATCATACAAAATTAATGTTTAGTGAGCTGGAATTTGACTTTAATTCATAGTTCATTTGTCTTTTGTGGGAAGTTTAATGTCATCCATGTCGGACATAAAGATTCTAATGTTTATGATCAAAAATAGTTTTGACTGAATGTATTAGAATTGACTTAATTCTTTGACAATTTATCTGAAAACATATTACAAAAATCAAGTATCTGGGAAAATATGTAAACTATGACTTAAGAATTATTGAACCTGAATAATGATATGAAAAAGTGCTAAAAGTCATTAGAAGAAGTAGTTCCCATGAATGAAGTTACCCTTATATAACAATTCTGTTATGGGGTTAAATTATGCAGGGCCAACTAAGGGAATCAGCTACATAGTTAAATAAATAATATCTTTTGGCTAACAAGTCTGTTATGTAGACTGTTTATGCAAGGCCGCCTATGGGCATGTGCTGCATAGTCAGGAAAAATAACTCTTTGAAATTTACATTCCTAGTGCTAAAAGCCAGTGAAAGTTTATGGAGATTCAAAATTTCCAAAATATAGAGTTTTCTATATGGAAAGTGGTACTTGAAAATGGAGAAGATATTTCCAAATAAGATTAACGAAGAACTACATGGATATCACTCCTACGAAGGTCTGACCCAATCTTAGGGAAGGGGAATATAAACCATAGACTTGAATACATTCAAATCATGAAAAAGGATATGGGAAAAGTATGTTAAGGATGTCTATATTTTTTGCGGATCCCACCATACTATCATTTAAGACCAACAAGGACAAAAGAGGATTTCTTCCCAAGAATGAAGATACCAGTATTTAACAAACCTGTTAGGGGGTTGAATTATGCAGGGCCACCTATGGGCATTGGCATCATAGTTAAATAATAGTATCTTTTGGATGACAAATCTGTTATGGAGACTATTTATGCAAATCTGCCTAAGGGAACGTACTACATAGTCAGGAAAAAGAACTCACAGAAGATTGACATTTTTATGACTAGAAGTCAATAAATGGTTTATGAAGATCTGAAAATATTTATGTTTAGGATTATGACACATAAATATGGGTATTGTCCAATGTATGCAAAGATACACAAATCAATACTAACCATAATCATGTTGGGGATAGGTCCTGAATAGAAATGTTGGACTTCACTACATATCCCATAAGGATGGGAATCAAGCCATATGTAGTTATTGAACTACAGTTTAACGTCGTGTGGGACAAAAGTATAGGATGTCTTAGTTTAGGGTTATAGAGCATGGAAAATTATAAGAAATACAAAATGTGTGTTTTCATGGGGTCTTTTCAACCAAGGGACTGAAAGTGGAATTTGGGGTTAGGCCAAAAGAATTGGGGCTGGATTCGAGGGACACTATAATGTTCCTACGTATCCCATAAGTATGGGAATCAAGACCACGTAGTTCTAGAAATACCATTGGTACAAATTTGGTTCATACATGAGAAGGGTGAAAGGGGACTTTAGTACAATGATGGTTTAACCCACGATAAAAGGTTCAGGTATTTCCAATGTATGCACGTAGTCTTTGAAATGAAACGTGATTGAAAATAAATGTAAATAATGATTTCCTCTCAGGTGAGGTTGTCAATGAATATTGTAGTTTATTTTCACACTGGACAAAAGTATTGTATAGTTTAACGTCGTATAGCTAGGACGAAAGTGAACCAATGTAATGATATTGATTCTAGAGGCGATTTGACGACTCAACATCGTATAAGATGGAGGTGAACCGATGTGAAGAAATTGGTTTTGGGATTGAACCTTGGAAGGTTGCCTACGTACCCAACCTGGAAGGCAAGAATCAAAGTCCGTGTAGTTCAAAAAAATAATGAATTAATGATCAAATTTTTCTTGGGGAAAACGACCTAAAAAATGATGATGTTGGGACTTACACATGGTTAGTATCCCATAGAGAGTGTTATGGTTTAACGTTTACTCTAAGCTAACGTGAGTCATACTCATTTTGGGAAACAAGAGGTAGCAACAACCCTAACGATGCACAGTTTAATGTCATGTAGGACATATAAAGGGACTATGCAGTTTAATGACTTGTAGTTAATACTATTGGTGCTGCATAGTTTAGTGTCATGTAGCAGGGACAAAATACAGTATAAAATCATGTAAGACATATTAAATGAATTTATATACTGTTTAACATAATTTAGTTATGACGATGGGGACAATACAGTTTAATGTCATGTTTTGACAAAAGGGGGACTATGTAGTTTAATGTCATGCAGTGAGGACAAAAGAGTACACCATCCAACGTTATATTGAACATATTAGGGAATTTTTCATAGTTTAACATAATGTTGGATGAAAAATGGAGGATATATTTTAGCATCATGTTGGACGAAAGTGGGAATATTTTAAGGTCATATGCATGGACCATGGATGGTTCTGTTTAATTTCATGCTAGACGTAAGGGACTTATGTACAATTTAGCGTCATGTAGTTAGGACGTCATAGTTTAACGTCATGTGGGACGAAAGGAATACATATAGTTTAATGTCATATGTACGGACCACTACTGTATAGTTTAACGTCATATAACAAGGATAATGAAGGGTACACAGTTTAACGTCATGTTGGACATATGTGAAAATAATTTAGGGTCATATGCATGGACCGTTGATGATGCAGTTTAACGTCTTACTGAATTGTGGTACAGTTTAAGGTCATACCGGACCATGGATGATATATTTTGTGTTTATACAAAATACTTCTTAAAACATCTGGCATTGGTTGGAGTAGTGATGAGTTCTCCATAAATCAAGATTAATGAATAAGCTCCATTGCAGTAGACACTATGTATTGAGTAAGGTCCTTCCCATTTTGGATCATGCTTGGGAGGTTTTATTCCTAGTATCATTGGAGTTTTGGGAACTAATACCAATTCTCCCTGAGTGAATGAACGAAGATGAACATTTTTGTTAAAAGCTCGTGCTATTTGATTCTGATAGACTTACTAGTGGTGAAAAGTGCACAATATTTTCACATCTAATCGTTCCAATTCATTCAATCACTTTTGAGATTGTTCATCTATAGATTATTGATCACAAATGGAAACTCTGTGTGAGGGTATTTGAACTTCAATTGGAAAGACTGCTTCTGTTCCATATACCAATGAATATGGAGTTGACCGAGTTGCAGTGCGTGTGGTAGTCTAATAATCCCATAAAGCATTAAAGAGTTTATCAGGACATTATTTCATATATTTATCCACCATCTTTTGCAGTATATTTGACAGAGTCTGGTGTAAAGCTTCTATCTGGCCATTGGACACTGCATGATACGGAGATGAATGGTTGGATTTGATGTTGTATTCTTGATACAATTTCCTCACCTCAGATGAACAGAAGATGGATCCATTGTCCATCAATATGTTATGAGGGACACTAAATCTTTTAATGATGTTAGACTTGATAAAGCTAAAAATGCATTTATAACTGACTTCCATGAGAGGTATTGCTTCTTCCCATTTGGAAAAGAAGTCAGTAGAAGTAAGAAAGTATTTAATCTGCTTGGTTGTAGCCGAAGGGTAAGGTCCCACCACATACATTCCCTTTGTGGAAAATGGCCATGGGTATTTAGCTGTATGAAACAACTCTAGTGGTTAATGAATGATGTTGGCATGTAATTGGCATTAATGACACTTCTTTTTGAAATCAACACAATATTTTATCATTGAATGCCAAAAGTATCCAAGCCTTCGAATCTGATCAGACAGTCTATGTCCAGTCTGGTGGGCACCACAGACTCCTGCATGCACTTCTTTCGTGACAACCATTGTCTCTTCACCATCAATGAATCTGAAGAAAACTCCATCAAAACCACGTTTGTAGAGAATTTTCTCTAGGTGATCTGGGCTGTCATAAAGAGTTATACTTACCACACGTCTCCGGATTTGTTCTTTCTCAGCTCTATTAGGTGGAAGTGTTCCATTTTGAAGGTATTCCCTGATAGAGGACATCCATCCTGTAGTATGACCATACGGTTCAGGAATTGGACTAATTTCATTAATTTCCTCTGTTCTGATTTGAACATAAGGTGAAATTGCACGATGGTGGGAAATACTGATGGTTGTCTCGTCCCGATTTGGATCTTCTAGAGCTGTGGCTATATTAGCTAGTGCATTAGCATGAGAATTTTGTGATCTTGGGACATAAGAAATTTTCCATTCCAAAGGAATTCCACCATTAACTCTCTGACGTAATCAATCAAAGGTATTAGTTCTTCTTTTCTGATGGAATAATCCCCATTGACTTGTTTGATTACCAGTTCTGAATCACCTTTCACCTTTAAGTGATTCACTTGTGCTTGAAGCGCTAATTCCAAGCCTCCGATGAGAGCTTAGTATTATTCTTCATTATTGGTACCACCTTCCCACAATAAGAAGTAATAAGGTAAAATTTCCTTTTCTATAGAAAAGAGAAAAATTCCTAATCCAACTTTAATGAATTTAGGATTTCCCATTTTCCTCCCTGTTGGACTTCTAGAAGCACCATCAAAATACATTTCCCATGCCTGAGGACTTTCTTGAATAGATAAGACTTCTTCATCATTGAGTTCAATATATGAAGATGTGTCTTCCACTAAAGGGTGTTCAGCCAAGAAATCAACCAGAGCTTGGCCCTTTATCACCTTTTGAGACACATACTGAATGTCGAATTGCGGAAAAATAACTGCCCCCTTTCCAGACGTCCTGTAAGCATTGGAAGACTAAGGATGAATTTGAGTGGGTTATTGCGAGATACCAATTGGACCTCATGATGTTGCAGGTAGTCTCTCAACTTCTAAACTGCAAAGATTAATGCCAGGCAGAACTTCTCAATACTTGAATATCTGGTTTCTACTTAAAGTATAGTATAACTGAGGTAGTAGAGGCTATTTTCATTCCCAACATCATTCTTTTGAACAAGAAAGGCACCCAATGATCGCTCTAGAGCTATCACGTAGAGGATAAGTGGTCTACCTTCAATAGGTGGCATGAGTACCGGTGGACTCAAGTGGTATTTAATGAGAATATCGAATGATTCTTGACATTCTTTAGTTCACTGGTAAGTGACTCCCTTCTTCATCAATTTGGTAAAGGGTAAACTTTTTCCTGCCAAATTGTCGATGAAACGCCGAATATAGGCTAAGTGTCCTTGAAGTCCTCTTAATTATTTCAAATTTTGAAGAGGTGACATAAAAAGGATTGACTTTGTCTTCTCTGGACCGACTTCAATACCACGATGGTGTACAACAATGCCGAGAAATTTTCCGGAGGTTACCCCAAAAGAACATTTTATGGGGTTCATCATCAAATAATGTTGTCGAAGCTTGCAGAATATGTCTTCCAAATCAGCCAAGTGATTAGAACGTTGTTTGGATTTAACAACCAAATCATCTACATAGAATTAAACAAAATTACCTTTTGAGGGTTTGAAGATATGATTCATGGCACGCTGATATGTTGCAACTGCATTCTTTAAGCCAAAGGGAATTACTCGGTAGAAAAACACACCCTGAGGGGATCTGAAGGCTGTGGATTCCTCATCTTCTAGGGCCATTCAGATCTGATTATATCTGGTATATCCATCCATGACGGAAAGTTCATCATATACAGCTATTGCATCAATTAAAAGTTCTATAATCGGAACTGGGAAATCATCCTTAGGACAATGCCGATTAAGATCTCTGAAATCAATGAAAACCCTAATTTATATTCTCTTCTTCATTACAGGGACAATATTAACTATCCAAATGGGATACTGAACTTCTATGATGATGTTAGTGTTGATAATTGTTTCCTCTTCATCTTCAATTTTGGAAGCAAAAGGTGGTTGTGTTCTTCTCACGACCTGCTTAAATCCTTGATGTTCTTCTGGTAAACCCAAATGATGAGTAGAAACATCAGGATCAAGCCTGGGAATTTCTATATAGTTCCAAGAAAATATATCTCTATTTTTCTTTACAAAAGAAATATACATCTCTTTCTCTTCAAGAGTCATTGCCGCACTGAATAATGTGGGGCGTGGATCTTCTTTTGTACCCAGATTTATTTCTCTGAGTTCATCCACAATGGTAGAGATACCCTCTTCAAATGCTGGAGGAGAATCTCTGAGATCTTCCTCTTCTTCTTCTTCATGTGTTACTTCATCCGTTTCTACTTTCATAGTAGTGGATAAAGAATAATTTTCATGATCAGAAGAGATGTCAAAATTTTCATATCATGAAGAAGAAGCTTCCATTTCCGACCCGATTGATGATGAAGGGTCTTCTTTGGGTAATAAAGAGGAGATGATGGATTGAGAATCGACATCATTGTTCACCTCTAATGATGCTATAACTTCTTCTGGCCTAATTGGTGAAGCATAGACTTGTTGTATTTCAGTAGATGAAATGAAGACATCACCATTTGTGATTTCATCACTGCTTGGTGGCTCACAAATTTTTCTCATGTTCTCTGGATTGATTTCCGTAATTGACATTATGGATCTTTCCATAAGAGTATATTGATTTGTGTCTATCTTTTCAATTTGACTGATAGGCAACACATAATCTGTACTGAAATGTTTAAATGGATTTACTGGAATCTTCTCTAAACCATATGGAGCATTAACTTTGGTAATCTTCTTTGTTGTGGATTTCTCCCTTCCCTTCATGTGATAGAATTCCGACTCAATGTATTGTGAATCACATGTCTTGAAAAGGGCCTTATTATCATAAAATGTCCCAACTTGACCATCGAAATAATATTAGATACATTGATGGTATGATGGATGGATAGCCATATGATTATGTATCCAGGGTCTTCCAAGGAAGATGTTGAAAGCTAAATCTTGATCAAAAACCATGAAATCTGAATTGGATACCAGATCTCCAAACATGGGTTCCGAGTGTAACTTCACCGAGTGGTTCTTGTTCATTTTTATCATATCCTTTTAACAACATTGTAGAAGGAGATAAATCATATTATGTGAGGCCCAATCAACAAAGTGTACGAATGGGCATGAGGTTGACTCCTAAACCATTGTCAATGAAAGCTCTTCGGATGTCTATGCCATTGACCTTTCCAGATAAGTACAAAGGTAAAAAATTCCCATGCACAAAATCATCTTCATATTCATCAGTAAAAGATATTATTTCATGGCATTCTGCATGATTATTTTCTATGTGATTGAATTCAGCTACAACAATTTCAGTTTCAAACTCATGAGAACTTGAAAAAGCCTCAATGAGTGCTTCTCAAAGATCTTTTGACAGATTTAGAGCATCTAGAATTGATATCATGTCTGATACATGGGCCAAGTGTTTAAATAAATCATACTTTTGATCTAGAGGTATGTGTTTCCCAACAGAAATATGTGGTTTAGCAGGAACCAATGAAGCAGATGATTTGGAAGTTGATGCATCTTGTATTGGGATAGGAGTTGGCAATATTCTTGGTTTTGGAATATTAGACTGATTAGATCCATTTACTTGCTGAGAGGAATGATGATGGAACCTTCAATCGGTCTTCCAAAATAACTATACCAGGGCTGAATTTTCAATTTGTAGAAGAACATTCTTGTTCTTGTATGAGATCGCTAAAGGGCTCTACCACGGGTTTCTGTTGTGTACATAGTTCTAGAAGCGGTAGAATTAGAATAGTGGCTTCTGAAAGATCCACGTCGTCCCCTGTATCCTGAGCCTCTAGAACTTCATATGATTCCCCTGTTTGATACAAGGAATTCAGGCTCATCGAAATCAAAACTGCGACTGGAATATGGATCCGTTAATTGAATCATATTAACAGAACTGAAGATTAACTATTCTTCTGATAAAGACTCTACCTGATTAGCCTGTTTAGGATGTGCCGTTTGGTGGGGAGGTGCCCGTTGCATTGAAGTAGATGACATGAATTCCTACAGAGTCAATGACAACATAGGCTTTGGCACATACTCATCATCTTATGATTCTTTTTCTTTCATTGAATCATGCCGTTTCTTCGAGGATTTTCCCTATAAAGAAGAGGTTTTTACCGCATCATTCATGGCAGAAGACACAGTCTATTTCTTTAATTGTGTTCGCAAAATATAATGAGTTCGGTTGATTGTCTTTATGACCATCCAATCATCAAACT
This sequence comes from Viscum album, assembly GCA_963277665.1. Taxonomy (NCBI): domain Eukaryota; kingdom Viridiplantae; phylum Streptophyta; class Magnoliopsida; order Santalales; family Viscaceae; genus Viscum; species Viscum album. Next base: position 1,730,087,607 of record OY728140.1, read on the forward strand.
TTTGTGCATTTTTTTATTTTTACTTCTTTCCATTCACCTTCCTCCTCTTGAACTGTAGCAATAAAACATGCTACATGAGTTGAAGAACCTTTTAGTTTGACTTGTCCCGAGTCGACCATCATCTGCAAGAGGTCATTGAAGCAAGACACTCCTGGATGCGATGCCCCAACATTTTATGAAAAGGGAAATAATTAGGATGTTCTTCATCTCCTTCTTTATTTGGCCTCTTAGTACTTGTCAATTGAACCAGATTTTTTTCCAGAGCCGAAATAAAGTAACCTGGAACATGTTCATTTCGGAAAGAGTATGTTTTTCACTTCAGATCCTCAAATTGATTTTGTCTTTGATCTCTTTGATCATCTGGGTGAAACGGACTTTGTTGTTGGTTATCTGGAGGTGGATCCCTTAGAGTAGATGAAGGTTTTGATGTAGAAACAGGTATAGGTTCTTGTTTAAGCATAACTGTAGCAGTTTCTGCTGTACACATTATTCTTCCTGGAGCTGATGGAATTACACGAGATTTAGCCTTAGCCTGTATAAGGGAATCTTTAATATGCTGAGCGATTGAAGTAAGGTCTTGAAACCCTCCTGTGTATTTCATAGGGATTAACGGAATGCGTAATTCGTTACGTAAATTTGCTACATAAATTGAAAACAATTCATCTTGAGGGAGTGATAATCTTAGGGAGTATGTTAATCCCTTCCAGCGAGCATTGAAATCTGAGACCCTTTGATTATTCCTTTGCATACAGTTTGTAAGATCAAAAACCGTTGTCTTTGGTAGAGTTGTGATGAACTGAAGAAGGAATTGTTGACAAAGATCTTCCCATCCAGTAATTGAACGGGATTGCAATCTTGTATACCAGACAAAGTATGGTCCCTGCAAGGTCCGTACGAAGCATCTGAGATTTACTTCTTATTTATACTCCGGAGTTCCCATAATAGGATCAAAACAAGACACGTAATGCGTCAAATGCTGTTCACGGTGGCCTGATCCATTGAAAATAGGGAATACAGGGTTTCCAAAACTAGATGAAGGAGAGATTGAATCTACCCATTCAAGGTAAACATTATTTTCTGGTTAAACCGGTGTGTGTTTCCCTTCCCTAGTTTCTTACTGATCTATTAATGACTCAATGGTAGTTATTAACTTTTGAGAAACATCTGGTTGAACTTTGACATTGGTAGGTGCAATTATTGGAGCTTGTACAGATGTGGTGGTTGGTGCTGCAACTGATGGTAGCACTGCCAACTGTTGTTTAACATTACCTGTAGAATTAGACCTATGAGGGTGTACTGATAGAGGAGGATATTCTTGATCCATCACAGTAGCTGCAACAAATTCCCTTGGCTAACTGACTCCAGCACGCTTAAGAAGAAGACTACCCTGAAGTAGTTCTGCATTCAACCTCCTTAATTCCTTCATTTACTCATCTTGTTTTCCAATCCTTTGCACTAGTGAGAGAGATTGGACTTCTCCAGAGGAAGGAGATGTAACCTGATTCTTTCCCCTACCTTTGTTGGATCCTTTTCGGAGAGGGGGAGTGGGTTACTCGAAATATTAACTAGTTTCAGAGTAATCCTTTGATTTCGTGTACGCACACCTTCTTCATTTGTGTCGGTGTGTACATTTTCTTGAGCAAGAACCTCTTCATCTGAGTCCCTTGAGTGAGTCTCATCTAGTGGATCAACAATAATGGCATTGATGACATTGATTGATGCATAATTAATCACATCCCTTCTATCAGCATTTTTATCATATTGTCTTCTTCCATGTCTTTGATGAGACATTGCCTTTTGTTGATTCGATCCCTTATGAACTTCTTGATGAACCGCAATTTGGACGGAATCTCCTAATAATTTGGTTCTTCGTTCTTCTTGAGGATTCTTCCCCAATTGATAAAAGACCTACTTTCTTTGAGGAGGGGATTGATGATTTGAAAAAGTCCCCAGCCCGGTGGACTGGGGCTGTTCCTGCTATTCCCACTCAACTCCTCAAATCCTATTTGTTGATTCGTAGGGTTTTTTAAAAGATTCCCTAGTCTGGAAAGCTGGGGTGGCTCTTAACATGCTATGTCTGAGACTTTCTTAAAATCTCTCTTGATATTGCAAACCATAGTACAGAAATTAGCTGGATTCATTAACCTGTATCCACATTTGTCACCTGGTTCAAAAGACCGTTGGATGATTTCCGACACTTCTGTCACTTGATGATGTGCTGGATCTATATGATAGGCATGTTAAATATTCTCGTTTTCCTGATGAAGGAGTAATTCAACAACTTTTTCTCTGTATTCTTGATTTTGAGAGGAACTAGTTGAGGCTTGTTCATGGTAATGCTTTTGATTACAAACAAAGACCATTGACTCTGGCCGGCCATGGGTAATGAAATTGCATGAGACCATTTTCAGAAGGCTTTGCTGACAGTAGAGCACCGTGAAATGCAGTGCTCTATGAACACCCCATCCTCTGACATGAATACTAGATGGTTCATTGGAAATTAACTGGCGCAACATTCTTAGTGCGCCAAGGCATGAATGGTGAAGGGTTCTCTGCTGCTTTTCAGCCTTCAGATATCGAGAGACTAATAGAGATTCCAAGTCAATGTGACTTAGTAACCCTTATATTATCTTATGATGATTTTTATATTCATTATAAGTTAATAATTTCTTCTTCAACTGACAAAGAGTTTTCCATATGTTGAGAAAAATATCATGAATTCCATCTTCCGTCACCATCTTTGGAATGTCATAATAAGAGTCAGCCAGAGGCCAAAACATGACTAGTACTTCACCTTTTTCCAGTTGTTTTCTCATGTTCACCATTTCCACTTTATCATTCAATGAAGATTATTCTACCTGATTTTACCAAAGTTTTTATTTCCTTTTTGCTGCATCGGATTCAACAAGATTGGTAGAGAAATCATTGATCAAACTAGAAGATGCATAACTTAAGGGTGGTTCGGAGATTGACCTACACTCTGGGATATCTAATGATTGAGAATGTATTTTACCTGATAGTGATGAAGCATCAGACATGACTGGTTTTTCATTTTCAAGTGACTCAAGATAAGAGGGATTTCTAGGCACTACATGGTCCACTAGAGCATTTTCTGAGCAACATGCATCACTACTGCAGAGAGGACTTTCATCGTGAAATTCATCATCATGGAGAGGACCACCATAATGGGTTACAGTAAAAGATGAGATCTATTTAAAATTGGTCTTCTGACTACATAGAGGTTTCGTATGGCTCTCATCTGAAGATGAAACTTTGAGATCAACGGAATTATCATGAAGCAAGCCTTCATGAGAAAGTGTTTGTTGAAGACATTCAGAATTAATGTTCCCACTATTTTTAAATGAGGTATTAGAATCTTGAATTACTATAGATAACTGTCTGAGGGCTTCAATAAGTCCATCATTTATCAAGGCCTTGTTACAGATTGGCTCTTGATATCCTGACAGTGCTGGGAGGGTCTTTTTCTTAGACGCCTTCTTACTCGCTTTGGAAATCACTCATTCACGAAAGTGGCTGCTCTGAGCAGGTGTATGTTCCTGATAAAGAAAGATGGCTAGGTTAGGCTGACGATCTCCACTCAAATCAGGTGTATGTGCCTACCTTGGTTGCCCATATGATATGGGGGAGTGTTCCTTACAACCCTCTTGGACTGGTACAAATTTGTGTGTCTGTTCCACAGTGAACTGTTGATGTGTCACACCACTGGTAGGGATAGATTTATGTGTCTTTCTCTGAGATGCTGTTGAAGCTATTATAATATCCTAGAAAGAATCCAGAATATGAGCAGGGATTTTCTTATTCTCTTTCAACATTGATAGAATATGCTTGGTTACTTCAGCTGCCGGAACGGGGATATATGTCCATTCCGTGATTCGAGTAGGTGTATGTGTCTGCGCCTGTCATCCTATTCTTGTCAGTGAATCCAAACAGCACTCAAGTGTGGGGGAAGAGAGTTGAGCCTGCCTCCTGTTTTTCACCGGAGATTTCCGACTGACTTATCCATGTGCTACCAAGAAAGATTGTTGGTAGGATTGATTAGTATTAGTAGGTGTATGTGCCTGATGATTGAATTTCACCGAACGTGCTTGACGAGCTCCGTCATATGTAGTCAGACGAGCTTGCGGACTAGCGGATGATGTATAAAAAGGTGTATGTTCCTGCCTATAGTACTCCACTAGAATTTTCTGGCAGGATTGGCGTGATGCAGCAAGTGGAGTCTGCTGGATAGCAGAATTAAAATAGGCAGGTGTGTGTGCCCACTCGTTGCTTGCCACCAAGTTAGGTTGGTGGACTTCTCCGGAGATGGCAGAGTTGAGAACCTACTTACTGTTAACCGGATTTCACATCTAGAAATTCATCTTGCCTGATCATGTTTGAGGAACCTGAGCCGAACGCCTTGAGTTGAAACCACCATCATGTTGAGGGCGCACGGTCGCACGAGTCTGGCGGCGATTGTTGAAGGGAGCCCTCGGGAAGGACTCATACTTCCATGAATTAAGGCCCTGAGAGACCTGCTCATTCACATCCCCAAAATATGGGAGTGAATGGTGATTGCATTCCGGGGATAACGAACCGAAATAGTTTGAGACAGTGGTTTGCACCACCTGTTTCTTGATCACTGGTCATCGTTGTTCAGATGACCGGTGTGAGTTTTTCACTTGGAGGGCTTTTCGGGCAGCCTCCAGAGTTGGGATGGTACCATGTTGACGATACTCCTTAACCAGTGAATTTGATACCCAGCGTTGAAGACGCTGAGTAGGTGATGTCATCCTTTGAGTGGATGAAGATCCAGCATGAGTAGCAGCAGTGGCATTTGCAGCAGCAGTATTTACATGTGTGAACTTGAGAGCATCCATTCATAGAAATGCATAAGTTCTTGGAAAAGAGTGCCTTTTTTATATTACATATGTAATCAAGATAAATTCAGCCACTATATCTTTTTGATGAGCACATATGTCAATTATTGTTTTTGTTGGCCCTCTCATTGAGTTTTAAATAGGGGACAAACAAATATGTAAAACATCATTTTAACTTGTTTAAGGATTCATGTCGGGTTCACCATTTTTTTTCCCTGAGAATTTGGGGATGACCTCCTTGATTGATGGTTCAAACAATCCGATCAGTTTCTAACGGGTTTGTTCGTAGAACCAGAAAAATCCAATGATTCCACATCCATTTGGACATACTTTCCAAAGGTAGGCGCTCATTAGTTTGTGGACTGATGAGGCTTAGGAATTTGCATTGGTTGAGAGGATGTGAGGTCGGACTCATCACACCTTATTGAGGGGAATTATTGTCTACTCCGGGACTCTCTTTATAGATTTAATTTATGTTCATCAATCCTTATTACATTACCAAGTATAAAATGACATTTCCTTCAGATATGACAATCAATGATTAAATATGTAGGAAATTTAGAGAATATTTTATATGTATTCGAGGTTCTTCATTGATAGAGAATCATCTGTATTTATTAGAGATTCTCTACCAATGGTATCCTTCGACACATTTATATAGAATTATCTTGGTCATCTATGATGACCATGCAGGTTTTAAAGCCACTCAGTAGGGCACTTGAAGTTTATTGTCATTCATAAGGACATGTATTATTTGAGAGTTGGGATCGAACCTGCCAATGGGCTACCTACGTATTCATTGTTTAGAAAAGGATTAAGAACCCACATAGTTCAAGTAAGGGAGTATGATGTTTATGATTGATGTCTCAAAGAAGGATTTAATAATTCCTTTAACAATATAAGCTCACGTGAGACATGCTTAGTGTGAGAAACAAGAGGTATTGGTAAAAATAAGACAATTGGGACATGAAAGTTGCAATCATAAGAAATAATGTGGGACTTATGTATGTATGACTACCCAGATAAATGAAGATTAGGATTTACTTCCGGGAATAAATCTAGGAACGGGGTCTATAAAGGTATATGTCCTTCATGGAGTTTTAAATACTCTAACATGGGGCTTATTCCTGAAAAGGAGGACCAATTTAGGAAAGGACTTATGATTTGGTTTTTTACTCCTAAGAAGGAATCCCATATCAAAGGTAAATTAGGACTGGTCAAGAAAAATTATGACTGGGGATTACTCTTAAAAAGGAGGCCTAGGTTAATAGAATTGAAAAATTTAGGGACTTGGGACTTACTCTTGAGGAGGATGCCCATATTTGAGACTTGGGATTACTCCTGAAAAGTTGGCCCATGTTACGATATTTATGATTGGGGCTTACTCCTAAGGAGGATGCCTAAATTAGGGGACGTGGGGCTTACTCCAAAGGAGGATTTCCATTTTTGAGAATTATGACTGGGGCATATTCCTGAAAAGGAGGCCCAGGTTAAGAATTATGACTATGGATTATTCCTGAAAAGGAGGCCCAGGTTAATGAGGACTTATGGCTTACTCCTAAGGGGGATTCCCATATTTGATAATTACGACGGGGGCTTATTCCTGAAAAGGAGGCCTAGGTTAATGAGTTCTCTCATCTTAAAGGATGAGGTTGAATAAATGAAATCTCAATATTTAGTGACAAAATGATGTGTAAATAACTAGGTTTTGAGAGATATTCCATATAATTACTTTCAGATAAGGAAGTCAACTCAAAAAATCATGACATAAATGGATTTGAAGAGTTTCTTGAAGACTGTAAATTGAATAGGAGAGGTGGAATGGCTTAAGAGGGGTGAAATGGGCAAGAAGGGCACCCAAAAAGGAAGGGGAACACATGTCCTGGAAGGCGCGAAGGTACTGCGTGGGCATGCAAGTCTTAGTCTTGCAGGTATACCTGCGCGACACCTGGGTACTTGCGCAATGGTTAAGCAGCAGGGTAAGACTTGAGAGACTCTTGGTTAAATCCTTTAGAATCATCTTGAGGTTCTTCCAGAATTGTGGCGCACATGTTCTATTGATGGAGTTAGGCGTCATGCAAGCGTGTCCATTTCCCTTAAGGGATGGCCACTCAGCCGCACAAGTGTTGATGAGTTTCAACACTTAGGACTTCCTCCCACTCATTAGATCTTCCAATCTAGGTAAGAAATTACCCTAGAAGTGTTTTGGAGGCTTTGAGAAGAGACTAGGGCACCGAGAGCACAAATCTGAGTTTCTGGAAAAATTCCACTCTATTGGGGGGCCCACAAGGTATATTTATAGGCTGGAGAAGCCCCGGGTGGTTATCTTTTAGGGTGCTCAAGTCACTTGCGCCACCATTAGGCATCGCGCAAGTGGACTTGCGCGATTGTGATGGAACATGCACGACGCATGTGCTTTTGAAGCCTTGTTCATACCTTTGTCGATTTTTGTTGTTTTCTTCAAAGAATGAATCAATTTGTGCTAAGGTATTTCCCTTTCCATTCTTTTAGACAATGTGACGAAAAGGAGCATCAACAATGAGTTATAGAATACTATTTTCAACTTTGGAGATTCCTACATAAAAATGATAAAGGACCACAATAATGTGAAAAGTACAATAAAAAATTTGATTTTCAATTATCAATTCATTGAGAATATAGTGAGATAATCAATGGATTGAATGAAATGAATGTTGTTTCCACTATGAATTTTGATAAATTAGAATAATGTAAATTCAATGTTACGATGCATGGAATTTTTTGATTTATATATGAATGTTTGAAGCTTAATGAAGAAAAATAAAAAATTTATAAAATTTTTTCATCCATAAATGTGAATATTTGGGATTATTTAAAAGGTTTAAAGAATGGGAATTAATAAAATATACAATATTATAAATGATTGATAATTTTTAAAAAATTATATTGTCTAATAGAATTTTATGGAAGGTAAAAATATTGAAATTTTGTTTATTTCAAGAATTCAGAAAATAAAAATAAAAATGTTGATTATTGTTTTACTATAAATTTTATTAAATGTGGATTGCGTAGTTATTATTATTTCAATGATTGGGATATATTTATATATCACCGAACTACTATAACAAGATTATCACAAAATCATTCATGAGATTCAATATTTTATGCGTTAATTTATTTTAGGTTATGAAATCATTTTGATGAATACAATGGGAACCAAAACCTATATATTTAGAAAGGTTATGTATTTAATTTTTTCAGAATTCATAACTTTTATTGTTTTATTGTTTTCTTTTTATCAACATTATCTGTATTTTGTATGTTTTTGTTGTGTTTAGTGAGTATCAATTTGTTGTTTTTCTATTTTTTTCTTACAAAATCATATATGTTGTCATTATAATTCATTATAAATATTTTTAAATTCATGTAATTTGGTTAACACTTCATGGTGTATACTTACATTCATTTTATATTGGTATTGTTTAGATTATGTTCATTCACTATCATGTCATTTAAAGAAATGGATGATTATATTAATGGGGATATTTTATATATTTTTATTATTATTTTATTAAATTAATTTTTATATCAGTTTTTTATTTATGTGTTTAGGATGAGTTAATTTTTAATTTTTTTCTTAATTTTATTTAGTCTATGGTGTTTATTTTCACTTCTATTTCTCAATCATTATAGATTACAATAAAATTATTTTTCTTCACTGTCATTATTATTAAAAATCATGGATAGATGTCCTGTTTTTGGGGGAGTTTTCTTCCTAATAATGTTTTTTTACTTGCAATGTTCTTTCAATTTTACTTGACATTTTCATCTTTTTTTGATCGGGTATAAATGTTATTGTTTAACATATTCATGTTTTATGTTAATACAGAATGGGACAATGTTGAGTGTCTCCATATCACATTATATTAATAATATATATAACCTCTATCATATTTAGAATTTTGTTATTTGTTATAATTTATTAATTATAATTTTTTCATTATTATTCATTTTTATTTCATTAATATAATTTTTCTAAAACGTGTCGAATAATTTTTCAATATAAAAAATATTACACATTGATATGATTTAATTTAAATATATTATATATTGATTATTTTATGAAGGAAGAATTTTATTCATTCATTGAATGTATAAAAAGTATATCAATATTTGAAATATATTAATTATTGGATGATGTTTCATAGCACTAAAAATATAGTAGAGTACAAAACCATTATTATTGATAGATATTAAAAATAATATTGGGGTTTTAATATTTTCTATCGTATTATGAATCTGGAAGTGTAATGAATATTAGATGTGGTTCATGATATGTGAAAATATATTGTACATGAAATATAATGATATTTTCATTGACGGATGTTTCTTATATATGATTTGATTGTTATATTTTTGTAAATTTAAATTAACTGATGTGCCCAGAGTTTACCAAATCTTCTTCTAAATGAGATCATGGGGTGATCCTTTATTTCAAAAAAGATATCATGTCCATGCAATCATGTCAGGGGAAGTGCTCTCTGGATCAAATGAGGAGTCTGGTCCAAGTCGATAATCTCTAGAGGCAATATATGCCATCTTCAGAATGTGAATCGGCCAATGCGGAGGAGGAATCAGGTGTCAGGTGTGGTGATGAGTATGGTTATTATGATTATTTTTGGTTTTGCTGGTATGTTCTTGTTGTTTGTTTTTGTGCTCTTTGATGTTGGTTTGTGTTGGTTGTGTTCGTGTGCCGTTTGTGTCCCATGGTATCTCAATATCCCAAAAAGTGTTTGTAAATAAAAAATTATGATACAGTTTGTAAATTAGTTTTTAATGGTTTAAAATTTTTTGTTCCAAATATTATTTTAAGATGTTATGAAGACATATAATGATCATATATATGTTAATTTCAGTATGTCTAAAATATTATGTACAAATAATTTCATATTTTTGATGTTGTATTGTGAATTTTTTTTCACTGGTTATGATTGGATTATCAACTATGAACTATAAATTATAGTCAATGTTATTGTATAAAAAATTAGATGATAAAAATATCTAAACTTATTGTATTATCTAATTATAGGTATTGCTTTGTGTTCTTTATGATTAATTTAAGGAGTATTTAATGATTTAATTTAAAAAATATTAATAATTATATAAGTGATTTGTCTAGTAGTGTGTGATTTATTATCGAATTTGGTTTATTTTATAATTGTTATAACTATATTCCTTATATATTATTTTTAAGTTATCTAAATGATATATTATTTCATATTTCCTTGCGAGGATTACCTATTTATCATTAAGGAAAAATCATAGATATTTTTCATAAATAAAATAAATATTTGGGTTTCTTCTATTAAAGAGTATGCTTCATGTAGTGGCATATATATGATCAATACATGATATAAATGTGTGGAAATGTTGGAAAAGAAAAATTGTTATTCATTTCTATTGTTTATTGTATGGGCGACATTAATTCATTTACATTAAAGAGGTAAATCTTATTATCATTACATGTGATACATCATCAAAAATACTTCTTCTCATTTTGTCTTCCACAGTGTTGTTCTATCATTATTCTCATAGACTATTTATACCTCTGTTATGAGGTAAATTATTTCCATGTTAACGATAAAAAAGTATATTAAATACATATTTTTATTTAAACATGAAAAATCGTTTTTTCATCCAAAATAAAATTAATTATTATTGTTTTATGAATGATATTAGTAATTATGTGATGGGTTTTCTCTCATTGGAAGACTAAATTATGTTTATACCCTTAAAAGGTTTTTTTTGAGCTTTTGATCTGGTAAAAGGAATGTTTTAATATCATTTCACTCTCATTCAAAAAATATGTATCCCTAGTGGATATCCATAGTCATATTTTGAGGGTGTGAATAGTATATTTTGGAAATTTTGGATGACAACCCCTGAAAAATAATTTTGTTTGCTTCTTCATTGTTATTTTATTTTCAGTCTTCATGAATCAATCCTTTATTATTTCTTTTATTATTCTGAAAAATTTATTCCAATATTATTTTGTAATTAAAATTTATGTATTATATTTTTTTAATATCGCTGACTAATCATCCTCCAGCCACATGTATCTCAAACATCTCAATCAAGTATACATAATTTGTCTCAATGTTGGCTAATATTTCTAATTATTTTTACAATTTGTTTTATAGATTTGTATTTTTTTTGAAACTTAATCCTAGTACATAAAAAGAACATGTGATATTTTCATATATGAATATTTTGATGATAAAAATATATTATCCCACATTTCCACAACACATTAATGGTAGTAAATATTCTCATGGGAATTGTAATATTGAATAAAAATATAAGAGTATCGACATTTTATTCAAGGATATTATGATAATATAATATTTTTTCCCTAATTAAATCTATTTAATATGACTGGTTTATATTTTTTTATATGAGTATAATGTTAATGTTATGAATATTATTTATTTCACATTTAGTGGAAATTTATTTGATCATTATGTGAAAATTTTCAATGGGTCATGAGATTTAGACACACCATTGGATTTTTATATATTATGAAATAATTAACCTTTGAAAATGGAATTCAATAAAAACTAGGAAATTCACTGTGATTAATGAATATAAGAAACTTCTATAATATAGTTTTAAGAAACATAAACATGTGAATGTGGAATTTCTATATAATAAAAACTAAAATGAGTATCATTTGAATGGAAATAGGGACCATGAAAATACACCTACATTATCATAATATCATCCAATATATGAATTTAAAATTTTCATATCATATTCATTCTTGGAATAAAAATAAAAGACACATCAAAAGTAGTTTTCTCTTAATGGTGAATCAATAAATAAGAAAATTAATTAAAAAAGAATAAAAGAAAGATATTGATTTATGGATTAGTAGTTAAGAATCAGATATAGGTAAAAAATATATAAGTGATGAGGACATTGGTGATATTTATTATTGATAAATATGTAATATTTAATTTTTCACTATCCCACTCATGTTTTTTATGTGAAAAAATTGAGTCTATAATGAAATATAAAAATATAATTATTATTTATAATCTGAATAAATAATATAAGTATAGTTATGATTTTATTATAATTCTTACCCAGGTTCTAGATAAAATAATCCAATAATTAAATTGTTATGAATGAATGATAATTTATTGTATGATAGATTTATCTCCATTTATGATGGATACATTTCACTAAAAATGGATCACAATAATTTGACAAATAATATTAAATAAGTTTATATTGGATTGTTGATGCATAGAGAAGATAATGATAAATTCAAGCAAGATAATTAAAAGAAATAAATTCACTCCAATAGTTCAAATTATGATAAATAATGGAAATCAAATGTTTTGGAGGGTGATATAATTTTATTGATGAAATAATGTTGGATGATTAAACGAAAAATAAAAAATTAGAGAATTGTAATTCGTATAACTATAATAAATTTCTATTACATTTCAAATCTGTCCAAAATAAAAATGAAAAGATTATTAGGTAATTTTACATGATTATAGAGTAAATTTATTTTCTGAGAAATCCTATGTATCATTAAATTATGTTAGTGGTAAAATTTGGTTGGTAATATTATTTCAAGAAATATGATAACAAATTTAAGGAAAATCTATATTATTTAATATTTAATTTTTCTACTAATTATTTTCATGCTCATCATGATATTGATTAATTTGAATGATTTTCATAACTACATGGATAGAATAATATTTATACTATTATATCTTCAATGTGTTAATATTTTTAAAGTGCCTATTCAGTTTCGGTTCCAAAAGTTATCATGATGAATCTAGTGGGATCCAAACTACCATATTTTCCAAAGAAACAAATTTCCTTTGACCCACATACATGACTTATATTATTTTATGATTTTTAATTTTTATATGTGGTTACTTTTTATTTTTTTTCAATGGTATGTAATTTTTCATTTTATAGTTTTCTATGTAGTTTACTGGCATGCACATAACATTTTTTATTTTTTTAACATTAATAATAATTTATTTAAAATAATAAACTATTTGACGGGTAATTATTATTTTTTTATAACAGTGGATTTATCAAGAATAGAATTATTTTTCAATTCATTTTATGAAAAATTACCATTAATAATGGGGGAAATTTAAAAATTTTAATATTTTTTTACAGTTAGAATGTATTTTTATTCTTCCTGAGATTATGGGGACATATTATTATAATATTTTAATTTTTATATTAATCATGATATGTTTATAGTGACAATGTGTTTTCTTGAATTCGTATTTTTTATCAAATAATTATTTTTATAATTGTTATTATTTATATTTTGGGATATATTTTTGGTTTTTGGGGAGGGTTGTTAACAATTTATATTTTTCAATGGAATTTTATGGATGATATATTCCTCATATTTTTATTCCCTATATAATGTGATATTAATATTCTGTTGTGAGATACTCTATTTCTATAATTTTCCTAAATGGGGAGAATTAGGTTTGTCTCTTAGTCACTTTATTTATATTTTATTACTTATCACATAAATCTCTAGTATTTTGTTTGTTATTGTTAATTATTTTTTATTAGTCCTTATATTATCATTATTATTACTTTTTTTATTCATTAATATTATTTTATAACATTCTATGTCAAATATTTTCACTACATACAAAATATTATTCTTTCATATATTTTAATATTAATATTTTATGAATAATTACTTTGAAAAATGAAATATCATATGAATTGAATGAAAGGATATTACATATTTTTGTAAATGATATTATGTCTAATGACTATGTAATTCTAACTATGTATGATATTTTACCTATATAGTATAACTTATTACATATATTAAATATTAATTTGAAATATCATACTTATTGGAATCACTTTCATATATATAGAAATTAAATATAGTGAAAAACATTACACATGGATTATAGTTATGAATTTTAATGGAGTGTAAATAATTTATTTTGAATTTATATTTTAGAGATAATTTTTTTTAATAATTTTTCTTTAATTTGGAAAATATATTATATATGGATAATATTTTTATTTTCATGAAGGGATTTTTGGAACATATATTGTGATAAATAATTCTATAATGTAATGATGTGAATAAAAAACTAATTCTAAGGTTAATTTTTTTAAAAAATGTCTATATGTTATGATAAATCAGAATAATGAGAGCTATAGGAATTCTACATAGTCTAAATTATTAATTATCATGATTATTTAATATTTTTTTCTGTATGTAGAATATTTTTATAAATTATTATGATTATATTATAAGTTAAAAACAATGATTGACAATCTATATTACAGTATTCAAAATTAAAAATATGTGAATTTAAATGGATATTGATTTATATGATTATAGAGATTATTAAAATGTTTTTAAATTAGAATTTATAGAGTATTATATAATAAGTTTGATTGAGTATTTTAATGCTGAATTGACTAAATTATATTGAAGATTCTATAAGTGATTAATGTGTTTATCTTTTTTTTATTATAGTAAGTATATATTATTCATTTTATTTTTAATAATTAAAATATTTATTATACGTGTTGTTTCCATGTGATGATTTTAATTATTGAATAAATGGAATCTGTGGAGGATGGAATGAAATGGAAAATTTATATATCATCAATTAAATCTGACTCTATAAGGAGTGGAACATATATGATCTATATAAGATATATGAGTGATTCAATCATTAGAATCGAAAAAGTTTATTCATTTCCTTACATCATTACACAAGTAATATCATTTCATTAAACATAACGGAATGAGTATTATTACATATACTCCTGAAACATCTTAAAGAGTATTTTAGTGGCTTAAATATTTTTTCCTTTTACAATTTTTTGTTATTTTGAAAAGTAATTATTTCCCATGTGTCTCTCAATATGACTATACATACATTAAAAAGTTTATAATATCAGAATATTTGGAAGAAAAAACATACAATAGTTCTTCTTGAACCTATAAAATGAATGGCAAGACATTCATCTTCTTAAAAACGAAATGTATAGGTTGTATTCTACACATGGAATGTTTCTTCCAGCCTAGATCTCGTGAATTTACCACCATATATATTTACCAAAAATATTGTTTTAGGCGTGCATTTCCTCTAGTAAATATATTCTGTAAATATTTATACTCTCCATAAAATGTTAAATATCTATATTAGATAACCATACTCTTGGTTGGAGATTATATAGAGTAGATATATGATCATTTTTATTTGAATGACTATAATATAATTGTGTTCTATTATTATTTATTATCATATTTCGATTATTTACAAAATACTAATTTATTATTTTGAGATATATTATTATCTAATTATATCAACTAATGCCCTATAGTTTATATTGATGTGCTCTAATTTGATTTTGATTAATATTTAACTCCCCATTTTTATTTTCAATAATCAGTGTCTTGGACACATATTATCTCCATCAAAAACATTATAGAGTGAATTTTTGTTCCTTCATTAGAAGTCTCTTTAAAATATTTGATAACTAACACACACACAAAAAGTCCAAGAGGAATTTTTCTGACAATGGATATTGTGGATATTTGTGGTATAGGATTTTTTGCATTATCAAAATTACTATTTAAAAGATTTTTAATCTACAAAAAATATTTTATGTGTTTAATAGTCACCATATTCCATTGAAACCTAAGTGTCGTGTTAGAAATGCGGGGAAGTTTTTTCATTATTGTGATCATGGTCTCCTAATGAATAATTTCCTATAATACGTGTAAGGGTGAAAACCAACTATTGAGGCTCTAAATCATTTAATAATTCTATAAAAATAAATATTTAAATTCTATAGGATATGTGATACTAACTATAGAATAAATAATTTTTGGGTATAGGAATATGATTTCAAAATTATTGTATTATTGATGAATAGATGTTGATGAATTAAATAAAATTTTGAAGAAAATGGTTTCCATATGATATATGTTGATATAATATTCTACATAATATAATAAATGATAAAGTATTTGTATTGTATCTATTTTATATTGATTTTATTTTACGATATTTCATTTATACATGGAGTAAATTTGAAAAAAAATAATAGTGATGATTTAGTAAACATTTTATTATGATTCATCCATTACTATAAAATTCTTGATGAGAATATAAGAATAAATGTTTTGTTACTAATAAAATAATTTATGTAATATATTTTTGAAAAAATGACTGAAATGTTCTCACCACCATTCAATGATATACTTTAATAAAAAAATTATTATTTTAATAATATTGATCAATTAATTTAGAATATCATAAATTGTGTGGTAGTAATGAAACACTGCATTTAAAGGAACATGCTTTATCTTTTTAAGTATATGATTCTGTGTCCTTGAAATATTTTTCATGAAATTATAATATCCAATAGGTTGGTTGGAGAATCATTAATCATTAAGAAGCGTAAAATTTAATACATAAAGGATTAAACCAATGTAATTAAAATATAATATATTTTTGAATCTAAACATGTTTAGTAATGTTAATAATTATTATTTTAATGTAACAAAATACATATAATATTTTTTTGAAAATGATAAAAAATAAAATTAAAATTGGTTCAAAGATTTTAAAATATGATAAAGATGAACAATGAATTAATTATATGAATCTATTAAAAAACTATGTTATTGTTGTCATAATATATGATTTGGAGAAGTAAAAATGATTTAATATTATATTCAAAATTTTAACATGAAGATTACGAATCCCAATCTAACCATTAAACAACCAATCTTGATTCCAAGAAGTTAACCTATTTAATAAATTTAGTGGGTGTATTTATTAATAAATTATATCATCATATATATATAATTACATTTTATTCAAATATTGTAAAGTAAAAAATATAAATAAAGAAACATAATGAATCTCTAGTGGTCTATCACAAGGTATATGATTAGATGTTAATATAATTATACATTAGTTATTATTCAAAAAGGATTTAAATAATATTTAAAATATATACTGTTTTTTAGAAATAATGTATCAACTTTATCATTATTATGTGTTGTATTTATTTTTGTGAAGTAAAATTAATATTAATTAAAAAATGTATGACATTTATTTATCCCTAATAAAAGGACATAAAAAATCATTATGTTCTGTAATGGAATTTTATTAACAACATGGGTAGTGTTCTATAAAGAAACCTTGAATTCTCTCTTGGGGAACATATTTTAGGGGATTATTTACTATAACTTCTGATAATTATTTTCCCAAACAAATGAAATCATACAAAGCATTCTTAGAATAATAATTCATTTGTAGAAAACAAATTTGTGTTTCTCATATTATGTTTGGATTCATGGTTGATGAATAAAAGACATAATTTTCCATAGAGAATAAAAATAAATGAAGAAGAATTCATGGTGGGGTCATGATTCATAAATTGAGTACATTATTCTTTTTATAAAACATGTAATGGATAAAGAACCTCAAATAGTGGTAGACATTATAAATGAAAAAAAAATCATATATCCCCATATGAAACTCCTAGGGGAATAAAATAACATCATGGTATTATGATGTTTCAATGGGAAAGAGTGAATGTGGATGGAAATATAGAGACGTATTAATTGATTTTTAACTTTTTTTGTATAATATTATGGATTCATTAGCACCAAATATATTTGATTTAGATAATTTAAATGGATTAGTATATATTTGTCATTGATTATGAAATTTTTTTTGATAATATTATTTTTTAAATATTTTAAATTTTTAGATAAATGATATTAATTTTTTTAGAAATTTTTTGTTTTACTATCTAACTCTACCTATTTTATATGATGTCATCAAATATTTATTGTTTCATGAATTATTATATATGGAAGCCACTTTTTGTTTCCATTAATTTCAAATAATAATTAGAATCTAGACATGGAATATTAGATATTAAAATAATTTTATCGTATTACATTTGGATGGTTAAGACTATGTTTGGAGGAAAAAATAACCCACATTGGGGTCTTAGAGTATAACTCCTCAGAAACACTATATTAATCAATTATCTTAAGAACGTTTTCTACATCTAACGTATCTCATTCCAACTCATAAGAGTGTGTCCAATAACAACATAGACATATAAAATAATTAATATAGTAATTACAATAAAATGGATACTAATAAAAAAATAGTATGATGTTTTTATGCATCAATACTGAATCACATTCCAAAAAGAGACTATGTTTCACAATAAATTTATTATTAATAACAGATTCACATTATAAATCCTCTCATTTATAAAAAATTCATTTATTCTGTGAATTTAGGTAATTTTGAAAAGCACTATAATGTAGAATGATGGATTTTAAATTTAGTCATATGATTGAATATATGAGCACTTAGTAAATAATATAATCTTTAATTATAACTAAAGAACATTATCCTCAATGTTATTTTAGAAAACATGTAATAAATTCTCTATTTATTTTAATATCATGATAAATAATATAATGAAATTACTCATCAAATGTTCTTATAAACCTAGAAAGATGAATGATCTCTAAAACCGACCTATTGTTTACAGTATTATCTCCGATGATAAAATTCAACCATGAAAACAATAATATCAATCTTGGAATGGGTAGGATAATATCTTCTTTCAATGAGTATTATATCAAATTATTTTGTCTATATAGGTTATAGGAACAAAATAACATTTTATCTAACTATATATATAAATAAGTTAAATGAATATAATTTTCTACAATGTGGATGTATATATAATATATTACATTTCATAGTTATCAACATGGTTGATTAAAGAAGAATTATGGGATCAATCTTCTGGGTGGAGAATAAGAAACTATCCTTGGGGACATTAAAGGATATTTCTTTGGAGACATAGTGGATATGATCTTTAGGGAGACCTGAATGAACCTCAGATAATATTACATGGAGTGAGAAAATTTTAGATAAAGGATTTTTCAATTTGTGGAGTTGGATATAGTCATCAAATGACCCACTATGATTTCTCCTACATTTCCCTTTATTTATAGGTTTTACTGTGTGTGTGGTAGGGTAATCATTAGTATATACATCGAGTTTAAAATGTAATTCATTCCCTATAAGATAAACTATAGGGATTGATTCTTGTATGATTTTTTATATTCACATAAATCTTATTTTGGTGGAAACAGTAAATGTACCTAGTTAATGAGTCTGGTTTAATAAATATGAAAGCTTATAAAATAACATGAGTAATTATATAAGTATTTATTTTATGAGTCTATTGAATATGGGTTGAAATAAAATTTTATCTTATACTAAAAACATTATGATCCATATGTACCACTCTTAGTGGATAGTTGAATGTGGTAACCTCAACTTTTGGTTCCCTAATTGAGCGAGTTCTCCCCTTATCATTGTACTATGTCTATATCCTAACATCCACTTTTCCTTGATGAACCAATACTAATCTTTTATCCATTTTATTATTAGTCAACAACTTCAGGAAACATTTGATCATATATCCATCTATTCCAAAATAGACTATTTATGATAC
Organism: Viscum album; assembly: GCA_963277665.1. NCBI lineage: Eukaryota > Viridiplantae > Streptophyta > Magnoliopsida > Santalales > Viscaceae > Viscum > Viscum album. The sequence continues at coordinate 1,730,107,070 of OY728140.1, forward strand.
ACAATGTCATCATCATTGGTCCTCCTTGCTAAAATGAATAGGTTTGTTCATTTAAACTCTTATGGTACCACTGGTGAAATAAATTCATTTTGGTTCAATGATATTACCATTATATTTAACGTCTAAATTTTTAGGATCTGTAACAAATGTATTATTATGGATGAATTTATGGATAAAAATGGGTTAATATATCTTTGATGTGTCGATGATGATGTAAAGCATTTGAGGATTTGTCATAACACCTTTTATTTGGTAGTGAATGTTGTTATGTGGTATGGGGTTATTCAAGAACCCTTTCCTCCTAGAAAGAAAACCTATTTACTGAGTTGATTACCTATAGAATGTGATTCATGGTGTTGGTTTGAAAAATATTAAATAAAACCCTGTCATAATTTTTATGGAATCAAGATACTTGACCATATGGAGAGATACAAATAAATCACCTAGAGATGGAATTATTAGTTCTTATGTGGAGATTCCAGACTACTCTTGGTGTAATGTGGTGGAGTAGGGTTTAATGGGTAAATAGTGGGGAACAAATAAAACAATTATTATGATTATGTTGGGCAGGAAGAACACTACCATCCCATATTATTTACCCAGTAAAGATAGATGTGATATTTGGTAGCCTCCTAATAGTGGTGTAAAAAAGAATGTCGGTGGTTATTGAATCCTTGTGGTGATGTGCAGAAGATGACTCTAAGATCATATCATATCAATTCTTATTGGGTTCAGATATTTTTATGATCATTGGGATTCTATCATGGCATGGGATAATTCTCTTCTTAAATGGTTAGAGGTGTTTCATGCACATATCTTATTTTTTCTACTATCATAACATAATATGTAGTTATCTATAATTATATATAAGGTAACTAATTAACCCATGTTTCATATCTTATCACATTTAGTGGTGTGAAATTAAAATTCCCAATCATTGGAGGATACATCATTCATTGATATAAGGAAATAAATTCACTGATAAATAAACCTAAAGGGGAATCTGGCCAATCCTCATATGGATAACTGTAGCATGTGTATCCTTACCCCAAAATTTGACTTTATCATCTTTTCGATTCTCTCTATGTTTGACCATTTTAATCCCCCTAAATATATGGTTTTTTTATTTTTTTCCTTTATGATTCTTCATGTAGGATTGAGACCAGTTATCAGTTTGTAATAAAATAATTATAATTTTGTCATCATTTAAAAATATTGTTTCTCAAAGGAGGTGTTATGAGTTATAATGATTTTTATAATTTATACAAAAGAGAAAAAAGTCAAAAAAATCCGGTGAGACTAGAATGTAAAAACTACTCATGCAAAGCACCAATGCTATATTTGATCAAGCAGAGCATAAATGTTAAAACATATCATGCATAGTGTGAATTTCATATTTATTCAAACTGAGTGATAAAAAATAGTTTATTAAATAGAAATTATCCAAAAGTTATTTTTTAGAATATTTGGTAATGTTATACAAAAAATTTTGATAGCTGAAGGAGATCACATGATCACATTATGAAATCTAAATAATAATAAGGGTGTCTTATTGTTAGATCACATTGTTCAATTAAACACATTATCATATTATCAACAGGTCATGTGAAGAACTCACATGATGATTCACATGATTTTCCTAGGATATCATAGAGGGATCATAAAAATAACTTAAATACATAACATGGTTGTAAATAGATCTCACGGTGATATAACACGATGTTTGTGATGAAAAAGAAGATTGAAAAAAAAAGAGATATCACATGGTCATTCAAAAAAATGTGATCAAATTATTTTAATTATTCCAAAATATGGGATCTCATGATTATATTAAAGACAATGACAATGATTCCATATTATTTTCATTGGTTCTCAAGAAGGGATCATTTGAATCACTTATTATTGTCTTTGGATATAATAATGGGACCACACAAATCATTCAATGATAATAAATCTAATAACCAAATAATTTTACATGGATCCTGTGAGGGGATCATGTGATCTGTGTGATGGTGATTGTAAAATAAGTATAATAGAAAACTCCTTATGATTTTATAATTCTTCTTATAAATACCAAATTACAAGTCATGAATAGGTGATGACAATTTTCTTGGGAGATTTATATAAGGAAATATGTGGACAATGGGATTCACATGAAGGGATATAATATACATTATTGATAATGTGTAATTCATTAACATACTAGTACTGATGTTTTTCATCAAAATCACATGATATAAATAATTCAAAAATAGTCTTGACAAGGGGTCTTGTGATGTAATTTTGTAAAGAGAACTATGTGAATTTTTTTCTCACTTAGGTGTACCCAATAATATAATATTATCCATGTAACCTGAAAAATTTCTCATACCTATGTTATTAGATACACATGAACCAAAATAAATTCAGATGGTCTACATGAATATAACAAAGAGTTGTGATCCAAATGAATAGAACAAAGGCTCAAGATCAAGGTAAACAAAATGAGATATCACGGTGAATATTCATGTGAGGGGTATGCACCCAGATCTCATAAAAGTTTTACACTCTAGGATCATACTCAAGAGTTATATACCAAAATCTCATTAAATGAAGACACCTTAGGATCTTGTACATGGGTTATGTAATATGATCTAGAAGAGGAGAGATAATATGAGGTCTTTTATATGGAATACACGCAAGTTATAACACGTGACAAATATAATTTCAATTTATAATTTTATAATATTAATAATACCATGAATATTCACCATTCCACAATACAATAATAAGTATATTATTAACTACTATATCTGATGTATGGAATTGAATAATGTTGTGTTGCCTACTAATATGTGTGGATATTTATAGAATAACTCTTAAAAGATGAATAATTGGAATGGATTGAAGAACATGGGAATGTGGTATGTTTTTTATGACTTAATATGGAAATTGAATTTTTGAGGTGGGTGTTAACATCATGGTTTTGAAGGATCTCATGAATATATTATGTGATCATAGTGATTTTTGGGCTCCAAAATAGTATTTTATGTATGCATATTGGATTATCCCATAGTGGGGAACCAAGTAAAAATCACTGTCTCCATGTGATTTCTTTATTTCATTATGTTATATAAATCATAATCAGATAAATTGTGTATGGATAATATAAATAAAATCACTAAATTTAAAAATAAGTGACCCTCATAATAAATGGATCACATTCCAGTGGCACATGAATAATTTTATAAGGAATATCCCTACCCTGACTAACCCCCCCCAGGGCATTCAAACCCATTTTGGTCCTATCATTTAAAATTAGATAATATGTTTATTCTCATGGATTTTTTTTTCATTTATTAGGTAATTAATATATTGAAATTTATGTTTTAGTTTACTCTTATCTCAGCGATCCATGTATAATTGAATAACATCAAATAAGAAAAATTATTTTTGAATTCCTCAGTTCGGATGTGCCTATAGAAAGAGTGTTATTTAGTAGAAGGAAATAAAAAATGTAGTAAATAATTGTTTGGATGAATGAAAAAATGAATGTATTTAACTATTCATTGATACTGTTGGAATAAGTAAAGAACCTAAACATCCATGTGATGTTGAAGCATCTGATTATGAAAACATTTATCGACATCAAAATTTTAGTTTTCTCCGTATGAAAATAGATTTGGAATATAAATTAAAAAATATTAATTCTTACGGTATTCGAATTTAAGTATAGGAAATGGAAATCAATAAGATCAAATGTTTAAATAAATTGAATGTTGAAGTGGCCACTTGTCTAAATGAATAGATTGATTCCCACCATAAATAATGTCAAAATATATCCATAGAGATAGAAAAACAAAAATAAAATGAAAATGGAAATAAACTAAACACTGATTAAAATCATAATTTTTAATCAATAAATCAACGTCATTCTACACAATAATCAGATGAGGGAGAATAAAATGCTACAAAAGAGAATTAATTTTTAAGGATCACACTACTCAAAGGACTTACAAAATAATATTAATGATACATGGTGGATATTATTTGTCTACAATTGGAAGGTGTGATGACCAAATGGAATACTCTTATGAATGAAATTAATTTTCAACACAAATAAATGGAAAATGGTTTTCAATAATTGAGATATGGAAAATAACTAATGATGAAAAAATTGGATTAATCTAATTATAAGGGAAAGAAAAACATGAATAATTATTTTCATTTATTAATTGATTATATTTCTTCAATAAATAATGAAATAAAAACATAAGAATCCATTTAGATGAAAAAACTATAATTATTATCTCGTCTCCAAGATCATATAATTTGAGAATATTTGTAATTGGCTTTGATGATCCCTCTCCCACAAATTATTGAAAGAGAACCATGAATAGTTCTAAAAATAGGTATTGTTTTAAAATTCTAATATATATCTATATAAAGACATTATATCATGTAATTACAACAAATAATATTTATATGAGATTCTTGGTTATATATAAACTAACTGTTTTGGGGATTTTAAATATATTTAAATTTTTTAAGATATAAAAATTTATAAATATGTGATTAAGTATAATATTCTATAGAAACGTTAATTTTAAGTATCCAAAAAATAACCATGAAATTATATTATTATGGAAGACTGCGACACCCCATGGGTATGTTTCAAGAATCCTCTAGGGTTAATGGTAAAAGAAATACTCTATTTGTATCAATATATCAACTGGAATATCATGAAGAAAGGTATTTTTTTTAGTAGCCGATGACTTATTTTTGTCATTCATGGTAATTTATTAATTTTTTTTTAAAATAAGGCGTTCAAGTAAAATAAAATAACGGATATCCGTCATAGTATTAGTGAATAAAAAGAAATCCTTTACTAGAATAAATAATTTGAATTTTTTTTTAAATTCATTGATTAAACAAAAGGAGCTCAATAAATGGTGTATCAAAAACATCCTCTATAATAGTAATAGTATATCACATAGAAATAATTTTAATTAAGACATTAAAAAAGTTACTATATTATTGATTTTTAGTTGAGAATAAACTATACAGAGTTAAATTCTCACCCTCGGCAAGAATGTTCATGATGAATTAGATAACTGATCAAAGAAAAGTTAAAAATGAATGCCTCAAAAAAATTACATGTCATACCACATGGTGGAAAGTGAATTTTAGCGAATGATCCCTCTAATTCAAAAACAAGTAAGAGAAGAATATATTTTGAAATGTTCTTTCTAATATGAATAGTCCTTAGAAGTGGAATATAAATTGAGTGGTGATGAAATAAATTTCTATTATGGGGTTTAGACACCAAATTTTGAAAAATTTCATATACAATAGAATAAAAATTTTAGATGAAGTCAAGTAATTTAGGTAATGAATGTCCTATAATATATCTAGATCAGTTGATGTCGGCTCTACAATTGGAAAAAATAGAAAAAGAGTACATTGTTTATTATTAAAATAATAATGGTTAGGTCTATCATGATCGACCACAATCCTATTATTTATAATTCTAGAGGTAACACTTTATCAATGCACCTAACTGTTTATAATATTTATTTTTTTTGGTACAAGATTATGTGGTAGATTTAATTCATGGGATGATTTTATTCTAAATGTGTAAATTTTCATAAAATTTATGTAGATATATACAGAAATAATAACCAAAAATCTTTCTTTTAAAATATTTTAAATGATACCATAATTATTGTTAAAAACCCATTTTAATTTTCAACAATTTATCTTGATATATCATGTTTTATAAAAATTATATAAATGCGGATGATCCATAAATGAGATTTTATAAATATTAATGTTATACTTGATTTATTTATTTTTCCAAAAATTATTTAATATTCAACAATGGGCATGTGGCCTTAGTATAAGTTGTATTCGATCACTAGTAGAATAAAATTGATGGTGAATTACAAATATTCATGTATATCATGCATATATTTTTTCCATAAAAATTATGTATTAGATGAATATTTTATGGACTCCTAGAGGATAATAGAGTAAATAAATAGGATATAAAATAGGCGTTGTAATAACCTTACCCTACTGACAGTCTTAAGTAATTGTGGAATTTCTACATGAACATTGGTGGCATCCCCAATATTCCAAAGGTATGAAATAAATGAAAAGGACATCAATACAATTTAGGGAAGATTTTCCCTTTGAAAATAAAAAATACAAAACCAATCATACCATATGATTGACAACTATATGATACATGCTATCAATAAAATACAACTCACTGTAATACCAAAGGACAATAATACCCAACTACACCATAACAAAAATCATAGTACTAAGTGGAAGAATAAAATACAATGCTCAAAGACTCCATTGACAGAACTCCCCATATCCCAACATGATTGATGATTTCACTCAATAATAAATTCCCATGTATATTAAAGAACCACTAAATAATTTTGATTCTTTACCTTTACATATGTCTTGAAAACAGTATATACATAAGCACCAATGTTCAAAAGTAGGGGGTGGGTTATGAATCTCAAAAGGTTTTCCCCAAATGACATCCCTACTCACAACACTGTGACTGAACACGTTATCAAATTTATATAAAACAATTAATATCAAATAAAAATAAATCTATTATATGATATTATTAATGATATTCCAAAGAAAAATGTTTCCTTAGAAATCACCCAGACAAGTCATCAAACCATTTCTCAAATCCAATTCACATAACCCATTCCCTTTCACAAATCCACATAGACAAACTCAATCATAAAATAATGTAGTCGACCATTGATGGTGGAAAACCATGTCCGTATTCCATCAAAATTATGGTGGATCATCATGACCAATATTTATCCCATTCAACTTAGGCTTAACCATTTAATCCATTAATCATGTCAGCACAATATTTTCTAAAACATTATGAAGGTAATTTTATTTTTTTGAAAACATGATTCTATTAATAAAACCCAATAATCCAATTAAAAATCATCATTTTCAAACCATGTTACCACTTTCACTTTCCACCAAAACACCATGTTTTAAAAATTCCATAAACTATCACCAATGAGGGTTTAAATCAGGTTTTTCATTAAAATTTCACATTCAATTTCATGGGAAAAAATATATTCCAAATTTATAAATCATGGTCTAAAAATAATTTTTGATATTGAATCCACCTACCTCAACAACAATGATGAAAACAAAGAACAACTCAAATTCAACAACAAAAATGTGCTAAATCATGAAAATCATGTTTATATCTCGCAATCTAACATTAAATCATCAGTACCTCATCATGATTGGAATCCAAAATCATAGATATGTCATGAACATTCTATATATATAAATCCATGATTGCTAATAAAATTAGATATTAGGAAAAAAATAAAAATAAATAATGACACACAAAGGGAATCAGAATTCAGTGCACCACGATCATCCAATAGATCACTCTAAGGTCAATGAGGAAATAGTCAACAACCTTTTGGAAGAAGATAACCATTGTTAGGGTCGAAAATAGTGAATAACAATAATCTTAGAGGTGAAAATGGATTATTTAAACACTTTTAGGAAGTAAAAATTTTATTGTTCATGTTTTGATCACACAAATAAGAAAACAGTGCACCAACCATGTGCTAGCCATAACTTCAAGAAGCTCCTAGAATGGTTAGTTCTAATGGTTACACAAACCATCCACCAACGGTGATGATTAGATATGACCCACATTATATGGTAACTCCTAGATGGTCACATGGTTTTTCAAAATCATGTGCCAACTTTGTTGCAGCAAAGAAGCCCATATTTCACCATCCTTGGTTTCAGATAAGAGTTTCACCATTTCTACTAACACTGCTGAAAATGTGCACCTTTATAAAATAAAAGAATCTTTCCAAAACTCCTCCAAACAATCTAAAAAATTACCCAAAAACATTACAAACAGAAAAAGGGAAAAAATAGGGTATCTTACATGAAATCTAGGGTTCTAAAATATCCCCTTCATTAGACCTTCCATCAGTAGAAATTAGAAAACCATAATTTCCATGAATGATTTTGGTCCATTTATAGATCATTTACGTCTAATGTTCCCATGATTCCTAAAAACACCAACATGGATTATTCTCATCATACACAAGACACTCCCCTTACTATCCATAATCTGTATCACCATATGAACCTATATTGTATTAAAATATAGATCAATGTGATCCTAATGAATCACATGGTTAGGATCAAGATGATACTTTTGCAACAAAGATACAAGAATCATATTATGAACTACACTAAACCATTGTACAAACATTAATTAATATGAAACCATACTAACCCACTCTATCATCTCAAAAGTATATATGTATTGAGGAGATATCTTTAACTACATTCCAAAATGATGATTCCCAATCCTTTGAAATATTATTTAGAAAATATAATCACTCAAAAAGAAAAACTATATTCATTTACAATGATATTAATATAAAATCTAATAACTCATTGTCATCTCCCTTAGTTTCTTGATCAACTAAATCTTTTCCCTTATCTCTTAGACAAGGCTCCACCCAAACATTGAAGCATCCCATATTTCCATCCAATAAAGTGGATAATGACAATGATGACAATACAATGATTCAAAATGATCCATATGTAGTGAGGGTTGATAAATATTTTTATATAATAACTCCACTAGAAATATGTGATCCTCACATGATCCACCAAAATCCATTCCATAAGCCCACATCATTTCTTCCATTTTATTTTTTGTCTTTTTGGATTTCTAATCAAGCTGTAGATGATATTTCGTTCTCAAAGTCCCCAAAGACCCATGAAACATTATTTAAACCATGTATCAATTTCTTAAACTATAAAAACTTGTACACCATGAAACTTTAACACTTCACAGATATATATTTTGGAAAATGTGTCACCATATGAGATTCGTTAATATGGATGAAATGGGATGATTTTTTGAGCTGATACAATATCACTCATATGGAATCGTATTTATGAACCATTTTCAATAAAATGTCACTAAATACATGGTTTCTACTCCCATTTCCAAATAGGAATATATAAATACTACATCATACCAGCTGATTGTTGATCCTTTACATTAAACAGCTGACACGTTAAATCTCTCAAATAAAACTCAACAACGTTATTCTTCATGATGTCCCTCAGAAAATGTGCTTTAAATTACTTATACATATTATTTATTCCTTGATAAATAAATATTCTATAATGTTGGTAAGCATGAATATGTTTTTCTTGACAATTCATTGGTATGACAATCAAATATCTAAACCAGAACGCTAAACTATGGTCCAACTTCTATCACAAATCGGTCTCCCAACCATTGAGTTATGAACTCATCAAAACACAGTCAAATTTTTATATATGTCCCTCTTTAACTGTATTCTCCATTATAGGGAAAAAATATAGAAATAAAATAAATTAACTACCATGGTCTTCAAAATCCATGTGCATGTCGGCTGTCACTGATATGAAGTGCCACTGGTTCAAAGCCTCTTTTTCCAACTGATTATATAACATACTACAAAATGAATCAAACACTGAACATCATGTTCATGGTTTATAAATCATAAAAAAATTGAATATTTGTAGATATTTCAACCATCTTCATTGTCTTATATTCAACTCATTTTTTCTATAAAAATATTTAACTTACTATTATGATTAATAAACACTATTATTTTTTCTCAGAAAAGGTAATGACGACATACATTCAATGAGTGGAACACATAATATACTCCAAATAATTTTTGGGTAGTTTACCTCATTAATCCATAGCTATTGGGGTACATATTCCACCAAATGATCTCCATTTATGAGAACAGATACTAACCTAGATCTGAAAGCAGCACAATACATCACACCCCATTCCCATGATTCCAGCAAAATCAACATTGGTTTTCATATCAGTTGAACTTAAATCACTTAAAAAGAATTCTAAAATACATATTCCATTGAAATGTAAAATTTATCCATGAAAAATATTTCATGGTTAATCTAGTCATGATTAGTCACGAGCAAAGCATTGTTAATGACAACCAATCCAAGGAAACTCTGTATCTAATTGAAATTCTTCTACAGTTTCAAATAGATAATAGATTATATCGTCAATTTTTCAATACAAAAACCACTTTTAGAGATAACATAGCCCACAAAAATACATCTTGTTAACAAAAAATGAATCTTCGCACAAATATAATGAAAATTATGATCCCACAAGATTCCCATTAGTATCACCAAGTGTTTCTCGTGATTAGAAATTTTCCATAAATAAACCAATATTTCTTCTATAAAGAAAACCACTCTAGAATCTATATATTAATGATATATCCTATTTAAAAATTAAATTAATAATACTTGTGAATTTATTATACGAAAATGAATTACCACAAACTCATAATGGTGATATCTACTCCTGAAATACTTCTTTGTATTATCCTCTTTCCAAACTAGAAATCAGTGGGGTACTTATAGCAAGACAATATTGAAGAATCTATTAGATCATGAAAAATTATTAACTATATCATAAATTTGTGGATGTTAATTTTTACTATTTTTATAACATTTTTAGGATTACGATAATCCACACATAACAGAATAGTTCTAATCTCTTTTTTAACAAATAAAAATTGTGTTTCCCAGGGAGACGTACTAGGATGAATGATGCCTTTTCATTCAATCTCCTTCAATAACACATTTGATTCCCCTAATTCAATTGGCGCAATCTAGTAAAATTAAATGAAAATGGGGTTGCTCTATGGTAGGATATTAATTATAAACTCTACTTCCCTTGTGGTGGATATCCTAATAATTTTTTCTGGTAAAACAACAAGAAATTGATCAAAAATAGTTCGAACAATAATATGCTTGATATCTCCCATCGATTACAAGGTCAATTACACCAACTGGCATGAGATCCTTCAAGCTGGTGGTTCCAACAAGCCTGTCAAACCTGCTTTAAATTCCAGTATTCTTTCAAGTGATGATTGATGCAATCAGTAGTCATAAAAATAACCATTTCATGTATAAAAAGTGATATTAGAATTGAATATTATAAAACAATTTATACCTAGTATTATGTCCCATAAATCCATGAAATACATATAGAAATACCATTTCAACTCTTCTCCATTAATAGTTATAAGACCTGATTTTCACATGATGTCTTGGCATTAGATTTGTTCCATAGGAGTATGATGTTTCAAAATAGAAGGAATTATCCCTATATTTAAACATAGAAGATCGATATCATGAGAATAAATAAATTAATAGGATTCAACAATATCAAAAAAGTGTGCATAATTGTTGAATTAAAAGGAATAATAAGTCACAACATTGATGGTCCAGACTACTAATCTTGGATCACCTTCACAGTTTCATATAATTTCTTCCATTCTACACATTGTTCTTTGATTCCTATTTGAGATTTCCATTTTCAAAAGTAATGGTATTTCAATAATCACCGTGGATAGCATGGATATAATTATGAGGATTATTGTATTTCCCTTTTCCAGTCAACTCATACAACATCTAAGATACATGAGAAGTATACAGATCACCCAAACATGGTGAACTATTATAATAGTGTGGAAAATTATCCCTATGGTTTCAATTATGGAATGCCCTATGTAGATTGGTACTATATTACTATATGTGATCCAAAAACCCCCACTAAAAATGATTTCACTTATGATTCATAAGAATATTCCCTGGTCTGGCCATTTAATTTTGATTCATCCAACTACATTTGAAATTAGTCTCCTTATTCAGCTTGTTCCCAGGATTATCGTTACCATCATTTCCTATATTTCTCAACATTCTCCCCTCACATAATGACCCTAAGATGTTTTCTTCATCAATAATCACACTATTTACCATCAATGTATATCCCATTATACAAACCATAAAAAAATATGCGACCAAATATAATGCCTTATCAACAATTCGAAAATGTTTGACATCATGGATAGATTATTAGATAATTCAGGTTTAAAGTGGACTAATTTCATATATTTAGCTACATAATTTATCAACAAATGGTTATCCTTGTTATAGATGAAACAATATATCATTAATGAAATCTTGGTCATGTGAGGATTGATTTTTTAAACAATTATTCAAAATCCTCTTATATTAGGAATTGGCCTAAATTATTCATAATTTCTAACTCCCGCAACTGAAATTCATGATCTTCCATCATTTTTATTTCAATCTTGACATTTAACACTTCTTTTATAGAGATGAAGTCAATTATTTGATTAATACTATTCATCCACACCTCTACTTTTTTTGTTTCTGAATCACCCCAAATGATGTGTACATTATGCTGATAGAACTAAATCAAGTGACCCACATTACTTGGTTCATCTATTAACATCCCTCTATATTTAGATTGAAAATATTGTAACATAATCTGAACTAGATTTTGGTTCACCTATGCCTTATGTGCAACCACATTTTCAATATCTTCTTACAGTTGGTTTCTACAACACCAACTAGGTTCTATTTTATATAAAAAACATGTTATGTATTACTATCTAGAAACTGAGGTATTAAGAATTAAAATTAATCCATGTCATATATCATAACATTTATTTAACAAAATCCTCATTTTCTAGATTGAATAACTATGGTAAATTTCAACATACTTTTTAAAGTAAAAACATTATCAAAATTCTAATACCATGACTTTTCAAAATGTCTCATTTGAAAAAAATATCAAACATTTTTCAAAAATGAATTTTGTTTTCCACAAATTAGAAACCATTACTCTAAATTAAATATTTAACCTTAGTGGGAATTTATTTATACAGTGCATATCATGCTATTCTAATTTCCTAAACCAGTGAAAATGAGATTACGACTCCTATTAGTGTCTAAAAAACTATTTATCTAACTCCCTGGTAACTTCATGTTATTCCTAAATATGTCAAGAACATATATTTATTATATAAATTACAGGTCTTGGATATCATATTTATTTTTACCATCCAAAATAATGAAGTAAACCATAACAAATTTCTACTCCAATACCGACACAACTAACACAAATTTTATCTCAGGGACCGAATAACTTGATAAAACTGTTTCCACAATGATATTTGTACTAACCAATGTGGATACCACTAGTTAATAAATTGTATTTGGACTTAAAAATACTATACCAATATTAGAATCCCTCTCATCACCATTGGATTTAGTTGAGGAATACTTACTACTTGGCCTGAGGTGACATCCCCTAGATGCCAAAAGATGGAAATAAATTCCATTGTCTTCAATATAGTTGGGGGAAATTTTTACCATTAAAAAATACCACGACCAAGCATACAATTAACGTAGACACTATATGTTGCATGATAAATAACTAATACAAATCTATGTATTATCAAATGAAAACAATACAAATCGATACAATAAAAAAAATTAGTGTGCCCAAGCAGAAGGATAAAACACAAATCTCAAAGACTCCAAAGACACAACACCAAATAACCAAATATCATCAATTCTCCAACTCCAAAATCCATTCCCATGTATCATAAAGAACCACTAAACATTTGTGATACTTTACATTTACCAATCCTGAAAAATAGTATTTGAAAAAACACCAAAGTTCTAATGTTGTTCGTCCATAATGAAACGCTCTATATTTTCTCCAAATGACTTCAAAACTCATGTCACTAGTATATAAACAGTTATAAAATTAATATGAAATAATTTATATCAAAAAATTTGAAAATATTTGTATCATAACATTATAAAATTACCATACAAAATAGTTTACAAGGAAAGCACCCAAAAAATTCATTTAATCCTTCTCAAACCAAATTTTCATATTCCAATACACTTGAAATAGAAACAAACCATCATGTGATCCACCATATAATCATGGTTTTTATCATTGATAATAGAACCTCAGGTCAATACTCTATCCCTTTGATTGTATTACTTCATCACCTATGCCAATTCCATTAAAACCACTCTTATCCATGTAGTCCAACAATCATTTGAAATCAATATTTTCAAAAAAATTACAATAAAACTATACTTTTATTGAAAATAGTTTTCCATGAATCCAAAAAATAATTCTATTTAAAATTATAACTTTTAAATCATGTTACCTATTTCACTTTCAACCAAAACACCCAAATTTCACAACACCATAAACTGTGAAAAAAGAGGGTTTCCATCAAGTATTTAATAAACATTTCAAAATCATTTTCATGTAACAAATAAATTTGAAATCAAGGCTCCATTTTATTATGTGATATGTCTATATTTAATCACCCTACCATGGTAATTATGGATAAAAGGTATAATGACACCATTCTTCAACAAAACAGTGTTAAATATCCCTAAACCTATTTTAATTATTGTTTCGTAACATCAATATATCCATATCACATTAATAATTTAATACAATATCATATATATATATATCCAAAATTTTAGATATATGAATCCAATAGAGGGAAGAGACTTATATAAATGTAAAACATCCAAAATGAAAACCATCCAAGGAAATCTGGAATCGATGAACCATGATTTCTCAGTGAATGACACCAGGATTGAAAGGTAATGCCTCTACATCCTTTTAGAAGAATAAAAATGTTGTTAGTGTTGAAATTAGTGATAAAAGGGAGGATTTTCGGGGAAAACTTATGAGATACACTTTTTTATATTCGTAAATTTGATCGTGTATGATTGGCTCCCACTATTAAGAAAATCATGAACCAATCGTGCACCAACCACTACCTCAAGAATCAACTCACACAGTTGGTTTGTGTGGTTAGAAAAATTGTGCATCAACATAGAAGAAGTCCTATAAATTACATTGCATCATTACTCTTAGATGGACTCTGCATTTTCCAACCAGTGCACCTACTTTGTTCCTACCCATAATCACATGTTTCACCTTAAAACATTTCTTGTTAGAGTTTCATGGTTTTTGCTAACCTTTTATCAAACCATTAACCTCCAAAAAATTCCCGAGATCATTCAAAAGGTCCTATAAACCCTCCCAAACATCTACAAAATTCTTCATACGCATAAAAATTATATGGTTTAGGTTTATTACATGGATCAAGGGGGTTCTACTAGTGGTCTTCCCTTTCTAAAGAGTAATTCATCATATCTATGTTGCTAAATAATCGGTATTAAAAATCTATATCTATATAAAGATGGTTATTTTATCGGTGATATGGTGATGATAACACTATGTGATAAGGCCTCATCTGAATAGATAGTCCTTCAAATAACTGATGAATGTCATGCAGCTAGAATCCATGGATGTAGGTGTGTGGCATGGAAGGAGTTGGGGTTTATCATCTTAGACTCTTGTTACCCACAAATTTTTGTTGACTCTATAAACATAGATGATATTTCAATGACGTAATGTTATTTTGTAATTTCACATTCGGAAATGCATTTAGTAGTGTGAAGCTATAAATAATTATTTCATTCTGAGATTGAAAATTTATAATAGATGCATAATTTAGATTTTATATTGATAAATGTATTCAATGGAGAAATTAAAAATACTTAACATGGCTTGGTGATCTTAAAATGACACCCAATTGTGTCATATGGGAAATGTATACGTGACATTAAAAACGGGGTATAATAGTTATTAATCATGATTTATAGATTTGAAATAATAATACATGTTCAGAAAAGTGTTTTTAGATTGTTGAAAATATGATGAATGGAGATTGTTGATTAAGGGGGGTTATAGTGATATGTGAAGGAATACCATCATTTCTTCTATGATAAATGGGACGATAAATTGAAATGAAGTATCAAATTATTACCAATTATGATAACTATATTGTAATAAATCCTTTCAAATATCCATCCTTTCACTCAAAGAAAAATCACACTAAAATGAAATATCAATTCATTAAGAAGAAGGTTGATCTTGGGTTTGTGATGATAAAGTATGTTCCTAGTGAACTACAAGTTGCATAAATCATGTCTATGTTCATAATCGAGTAAGTATTTGAAATGAATCGAATAACTCATATATTTTAGTAAACTCCCTGCATATAAATAGATTAGATTTGGGACCCCTCTCCCGAAGGTATTGTTCATTTTTATCTTGTGTTCTGATATATATTTTTTACAAGTTTCAGTACAAAAATATGTTTCCTTTGGGTTCATTGATAGTGGGGGTAGAAGGAATCAATATAGGTAGAAGGAGAATCTGATAGAGGGAGTTTTGAAACATGGGTGTTTTAAAGATGAAGATATTGAATTTGGATTTTCAAAGAGGACTAATCTGGAATAAGGGTGTTGATTTCATTATGTGATCAATTGACATGTGTAGGATGATGAGTTATTTGATGGGTTGTGGATGTGTTATCTTTTTTTTAGAAGGTTGGTTAAGGAAGGTTCATGAATTAAGTGTTAGATTGATTAACATTTAATGTTACTCTTGTTTCTCATTTCGATAATTAATCATGTTGTCTTAGAGTGATTATTAAGGAAATATGTGATCAATATCTATGGAAAAAGATTGAAAATGGGTTTTCATGAGCTTTACTTGTCATCATGTTGATTATTGATGTTTTGATGTGTTTTCAATAATCCCTGAAGAATATATCTTTAGAAAATTTCTCTCTATGGTGATTCATAGTTTTTTGTGTTTTGTGGCATAGTTTGGAACTTCTAAAAATTTATGGTTGTCAATAAATGCATGAAGAGTTATCAAGGTTTTCATAACTTACCACATGAAGCCAAAATTTCAAAATGGATCACACAAAGAACAAATGTCAATACTGATGATGTAGAGTGAGAATGTCAGAACTAGTCATGCGTCACACGAATATTATAACATATCACATGGAGTGATCACACAGACATTATGATTCCTAAAGGATAATGTTGTTTTTTGTACATGGTTATCATGTACCCCCTTTTATTAGAATATACAAAGGATATCATGTGATCACATGCTGAAAAAACATTAATATATAAGTGTTTCATGATGACATCACACATTCCACATGAGGACATCATATGATTGTCTTCAGATTGTGGGAATAACTCACGAGTTGTTCCACATGATATTCATAAGATCCCAGAGGGGGGACATGAAGAGGACAGGAATACATCCAATGGTTGATAACGAATATCATGATGAAATAATTTGAAGTACATGAAGACGAAGATAAATAAAATTAAGATGACATCACGTGGTCGTTCAAAATAATGAGATTGCAAGATTGTCTTTGGGTCATGTGATGGGATATCAGTAATTTCTTGAACACAATGTCGTTGATGTCATACAATTTTATTAGATCTTTTGAGGGTATCACATGTAACATCATAGGTAAATAAAGAATATGACATTTTCATATTTATTAATATTTGTGAATAAAATGTTAATATTACTTTAAAGGGAATGTTATGTTCGATGGCGTACCCAATACATAACAACGAGTTTCTTTGAAATCATACATTGCACACTAATAATATAATAATATTTTTTAAATTGGTTTTTAATACCTAGACATTGTAATGGCAGGAATGAACAAAAATAACTAAAAAATTATTATATATGTTTGTTAAATATTTTAACAATGACCTAATTAATGATAGCGACTTAAAATGCGAATGAATCTAATTTTAAGCATAAATATTCTAATGTTTTTTAAAAATTCGATTAACCACCATTTGATGGAGAACCCTTTTTTTAACAACTTTTTGTAAATTTTATATGTTATATTTGAAGAAATAAAACACTACTTTAGAATTAGGTAAAAAAAATTCCCTTTGTGTAAATTTTTGTTATATTTCCAATAATGTTCATTTCTGAACAAATTGTCAAAATGATGTATTTTAATTCAAAACCTACTTTTAATATAATTAATTTATATGGATATATTATCTTTTTAATTGGGTTTAAAGTTTAGTTTAAATATTTTTTAACCAGTTAATACAATGGTGGTCATTGTTATTAATTTTACATTGAAATTGGACCTAAAAAAGTGTCAATCTTTTGATAGATATTGTTTCATAAAATCACAGTATTCGTTTTGACAGCGGGAATTAATTATAAAATTAATTATTGAAACTTATATGTTTTGAATTTGGTAAAATGGACATCATTTTTTTTAATTTGGATTAAAAAATTTACTTTGGATAAATGTTTTGTATTTTTCTGACAAATGATCATTTTTAATGAATAGTGAAAAATACTGCATTTTACTTCAAAACTGCCTTTTCATCTAATTTAATGATATAGTTAGATTTTACATTTAATTGGTCATAAAGTGTAATTTAATTATTTTTTATCAATTAATACAATGTTGTTCATTGGAAGTAATTTCACTTTTCAATTGGATGTAAAAACCCATCAATCTTTTGATAAATTTTACTTCTTAAAAACACGTCTTTGGTTGTGACAACATGAATTATTTTTAAATAAATTACTACAATTTTTTTGTTTGGAATTTGGTAAAATGGATTTATTATTTGGAATTATAAGCTCATAATTATGTAATTATGACTTTTGTTTTTTGACATTATGAATAGTAACGACGGTAATTATCATTAATTAGCATGATTAATTATTAATCAGGTAGTTAAAGGTAATAAATTAATATCATAATAATATAAAATGACCCCAAAATGGGTCCAAATCCTTCTTTTGAGTCTTTTACGACCATGTGAAGTTTTTTACCAATCTTGAGTGCCCATGGAGTCACATGTGTGATATAGTGACATTTATGACATTATATTTAAAAAAAGGGAAATATAACAATGGTTTGTATATTATAAGTAAAATCGTTTTAATTTTGTTTACATAAATGATCTATTGGAATATAAATATTCATTGGATAGATAAAAATATTTCCAGAATCATCATATTTTTTTATAATCTTTAGACATTATATAGATAAATTTATTTATGACACCATGATGGTGCAATGATTACCTCATCAATGAACGATTTAAATTAAGTGAAAAGATAAGGTAAACTATAAGACATACACTTGACTAAAACCTTTTATATGGGTTTATTTCAAACTCTTTTATCCTTATCCTAAAAATATGACATTTTGGGACCTTTAAAATCTGAAAATCATTTTTCAATAAAGCAACATTTCAAAACTAGCCAAAAGTGACCATCCTCCCTCTTATAAAAGGCCTACACCTCTACCACCTTACCCTCACCTCTAAAATACTTTTATCACCCAACCTATTTTCATGTTATCTATAAATATCCTTATTTTACTCCTATAAGACTCACTTTGGGCATATGTTTTTTCAAGGAAGCCTTTGGCTCAAATCAAAAAGAGTTACCCAATTTAGAGGTAATGTCTTATTTAGAGCTTCTTTCTTTTATATTCCTTCTTCACACACCACTATATTCTTATTATTTGATACCATAATTACAACAGTATCCTAAATATACTAGGATGTTCTTATGACATTTATTCTACCTAAACTTACACACATCCCTGTCTAATGGTTAAAAAACATATTGTTTCTGTGGGTGGCGAATTACTGCCTCACGACACGATGACTCTTAAATATTATATTAACACCTCTCATGGTGGCCATTATGATGGAACTATATTTATATATGATATATATGATATTTATGTATTTTATATTCTTCTTTATTTTATATTTAAAACATACCTTTATGCTTTGCGTGTTGTGAAAATGCGATAATTTCATATGAGGAAGTGTGGACAACCGCCCCCTCAAGTGATGTGACTCTTTCATGCCAAACATGGAATTTATAAAGAATGAAATTAATGATATTATAATACCTATAAAACATATATATTATACTGGAATTATAATATATCTATGTCTAATTTAGTTTTAATGTCCATTAATATGACAAAAAATGAAAGTATAGTTCAAGCATACGTAAGGCTTACCGTCTCAATGAGCGGTACATTTCATTTCTTATCACCAAACATTATGGAATATTATTAAATACATATATACTGGATATATATGATATTTATTCCATGATCACCATTCCAATGACGATGTACCTATAACTACATGGATAATTCTTTTCAAACAAGTTCAATTTTGACACATGTACCGAACATCGACAAAACATATGATATGAACTCACATAATTAACTAATTATTATAACATGACAATTTTATATATTAATTGAATAATAAACATTAAAATAAGTCCTTATTCAATTATAAAATGACCAAGGTTTATTATTTAGGAATATAATGAAACAAACAAGACAAGTCAGACTTGGGGTAAGGGGATTTCTTATCTCACTATTAATTCCGTAAGATTTCTATTGTTCGCCAATTATTTATTTCATGTAGTGTATTTTGTACTTCCATTTGATATATATTATCATGATTCTATTTATATTCATGGTATTATGTGATTCAGTTGGTTCTTATAATCATTTGGTCATATGACTCTATTTATTACAATGAGGTAAGGGGTTTTAACTCGCTTTTTACCATGAGATTCATGCTATATTTTCCACTATCTCCATTGAGTGGTGTATGTACTACCCATTATTCTACTATTTGATTAATATACATCCATTTATGAATATTTACATCAAAATTTTATGGTTTTTCATTCATGGGGTGTATGTTTCGTAGGTTACCATATCGATAAGGGAACCTTTCACTGTCTTCTTTTTAAAAGTCTTCTTTTTGTTATATATTTTAATTAACATCTTCATATGTTGGGATAAGTTCTTATATATCCTTATTACTATAAATATTATATCCAAGTGATGTGAAACCCTTTTATCTCTCATCAATTCTTTTTCTAAAATATTATGTGACGCCATTAGGCTACTAAATTTTTGTAATGGAACTTCTTAATCCAAATTCAATTTTTTTGGCTAGACCTCTACTTCTTGAATATATCATTCTATGAATCTGTCTGAATGACCTATGATTTTTTTACACTTAATATCCAATTATATTGGGTGTATTTGTTTTTTTCACACATAATTATGTCATTTATTTTTTCATTATCTAAAGATATCGTCTTTATAAGGGACTTTGTCTCATTCTCCTTTCATTGTGGATTCCTTTAATTTATACACAACATTCATTTATACGGTGTATAAAACCCTTTAGAATTTTCACTACATTCAAAGATAATCTATTCTCTACGAATCATTTTACCAAACAACAAAAAGGAATATTTCTTTTTTTTACATTAGCGGTGACAACGACCTTTTCCGCTGCCATGAGTATTATTTGATCTTTGGCTTCCTTAAAAATATGTAATGTTTTTAAAATGAAAATAAATACCATATACACTTTTTACAAATTTTGGTATTGAAAATGGTTTTTATAATGTATTTATTATTTTAATATCATAAAATGATATATTATTATTACAATGTGGGAACGTTGTATTTCCTTTATTCTTAAGTTATGTGTTATGATTATGTTATGGTTCATGGCCATTTTTACATATACGGGTGGTTCCATCGTAAACCTAGGGCGGGTGATCCTGAGATAGCTCTCCAATTCCTTGGGTAATGTGAATGAGGTGAATGTGAATGTTTCTCCGAAGAGATTTAGGAAATATATTGTGATGGGTATTCCAAATGTGACTCCCTATGTAGCTGTAATAGCTAAAATGTTAGTATGTTATGTATGACTTAGGTTAACATTTTGAATTGTGATTACTATGTGTTATTCATAATAATTATTATTTTAGAAGGTATGATATAATGGAAAATTATAGTTTCATGGATTTGTATTTTTGAAGGGTTAATGTTTCCTTTCATTATGTTATAACCCTTACTGCTCTTTTTATGATCATCCAATGTTTTTGAAATGTTTTTCATAGGATATAAGGAAGGGTAAGAGAAAAGAAGTATTCAAGAAGATTTATATCAAGAAAAGAACTCTTGTTATATTTAATGTTTTGAAAAAATACTGTTATAGTAGATGTGTCTACTTTGTAATATTCAAGTTGATATGTAATAGTTATGTATTAATTCTCTAAAACACTAATCCTGAAAAGATCCTCGATGTGAATTAATAATCTAATTCAAGATTATGTAATTTTTTAAGGTCGGGTCCTTATAATTTGTATCAAAGGTTGGTTTAGATAACATTAGAGGATAGGGTATTCTTTAAATACAAGTGACATTACCATAATGGTTATGATTTTAGAAAGATTCATAGTTATATTTATAAAGTGAATGAGTTTAAGATAACAAGAATAAGGATATATTTGTATTTACCCTCCTCATATGATATTATATGATGATTTTACTAATATACTCATACTGAACTTTTTTGTTTTAGTAAATGGATGGATCAAGCAAACACTAAAGTAACAGTGGATGTGAAGGAAACTATGATAGTTTTCTGAATGAGAAACTGAATGATATGGGAGCTGCAATGAGAACACTATTGGTTATTCTCTACTGACTGTCTGGAGTCATGATTGACCACCAGAACCTTAGTGATTTTTACAAGGCATCATATATGTGAGAAACAAATCTCCACAGATGTTCAGTTAATAATCATAATGGTAAAAATTTTCAAAAACCAATGTCTCAAAGATGTGGAAGGAAACACATATGAAAATGATTTAAAGGGAATAAAGATTCTATAGATTTGGAAATGAAGGTCATAAATCAAGAACCTTCCATGGAAAAAGGATGCATCTAGTGACTCTAGGAAAGAGAAAGACGTTATTTTTTAAGGATCAATTGAATGTTATAAATGTGGTGTGCATTGTCATTATGAAAACAAATATCCTACAAAAAATATTCGGGAATGGGATCACTAGGATCATACAAATATTCATTTAACACTACCTAATTCCATTCCTATTGAGGATGAAGAAAATATTAATGACCAATGAAAGGTATGGATTATTTGTTAACATATGTTTTACTATTATTGAATAAGAAGATATGATTCCCGATTTTTTTTATGAATAAGTATTTCAGCATAATTTGGAAAGGAATGGGTAATAGATCATGAAGAAAGTTGAATGAGTAAGAAGAAAACATATAAGGGATTACAGAGTTATGGTAGATTTTAGGATGGTGAAATTATTAAAAGTATTAAGGATCTTTGGATTATGGGATTACATTAAAAGACTTTTTATAATATGTGTAACCCAGTTGTTTGATATATGAATATTTTTTTAATGGAATAATTATCTTTTCTTTTGTGGATATAGTTATAATGAATCATTTTGGTTTATATGATCCTTGAAATTGAGTTTATTACCAGTTAATACATTTTGGGATGAAAAACGAAGGTTATTAGATAAAATTTGTGGTTAAAATATGTTATGGTTATTTTTTTGCCTTTATCTCTTTTGGTAATGTTATTAAATTATGTAGTTTTTAAAATGGGACAACATAAAAATTGTTTGGAAACCCGTTTCATTGGACGAAGCTGTGGGAATCGAACCCCCAACCAAGGTGCTACAGGTATTTATCGTCTGCCACTAGACTACATGAAGTCCCTAGTTAGTATGACTAATTCTTTTAAGTTGGATGATATTTTGAATCATGAATAAGATGATTTTTGGTAGGTGATTAACCTATCATGGTGGATATGTGATTATGTTAATTAATTTTTAGTATGATACATTAAGAGCAACTAATGTTATTTGGAGATAAATGTTATGATATCCCTTGGAAGAATATGTGATTAAATCCTTCAGAGATTCCGGTTTCAATAGTAGTTTGGATTACATTGATGAATTTTATGGATATCTTTTTATTTAATGTTATTTATTGAACCTTGGGTTTTTTGTTGAATTTTGGAGATTAATAGTAGTATTTATTTTATAAAGTTTTATCCTTTTGGGGATTATCTGATCTTGTACTAAAAATTTTAGTTTTGGTTTTGGTCTAAAGACATGTGAAATATATAGTTCATCTTTTGTGGATTAGGTGACTCTCAAGAAGATGATAATAGTGCTCTTAATGTAAACAAGTCATCTTAGAAAATAATCTTTTGGAAAAAATACGCATTTGTGAAAGAAATATAGTAAGAGATGAAAGTTTACATGACAGGTAAGTATGTTTCCTTGTGATTTAGTTAATCTCATAAATAAATTTCTCGATAAAAAGTAACTTAAATAAAAAATGTTTTCTATTATGTTTTCTTACTATGGAATCAAATATCGTTCAAACCATCACAAGTTTGTGATTTTTTGTTGTTTAACTTTCTTCTAGGCATATTTTCTACCACTCACCATCAGAACATGATGGTTTGTTTTCTCCCCCATATCCATGTTTTCATTGAATCCCTGTATCTGTTGTCTCATGTGTCCTTTTTTACTTTTCATTATTTCTTTTAATGTTATAGTTTAATTTACTCCACTTCTGATGTGAAGATTTCAATGATGTTTCCAGGCCAAATTTTAAAATTGTGAGGATGTAATTCCCAAAATGGGGGAAGGATGTAACATCCCAAGTAAATGAAGAATATGAAATTTTTATATTTATTAATATATGTGAATAAAATTTTAATATTACTTTAAAGGGAATTCTATGTTCTATGGAATACGTAATACGCAACAACGAGTTTCATTGAAATCTTACATTGCACACAAATTATATAATAATATTATTTTAAATGGTAGTTAAATCCTAGTCATTGTAATGACAGGAATGAACAGAACTAACTAAAAAATTATTATATATATTTGTTAAATATTTTAACAATTACTCTATAACTGATATAGGCTTAAAATGTGAATGAATCCAATTTTAAGCATAAATATTCAAATAATCTTAAAAATGTCGATTAACCGTCTATTGATGGAGAACAATTTTTTTAAAACAACTTTTTTTCAATTTTATATTTTATATTTTACATAATAAAATACTTCATTAGAATTGGGACATAAAAATGTACTTTGTGTAAATATTTGTTATTTTTCCGATGAAGTTTATTTTTTAATGAATAGTGAAAATGCTGCATTTTAATTCAAAACCTTTTTTTAATCTAATTTATTTATATGGTTAGATTACATTTTTATTTGGGTTTAATGTGTAGTTAATACTTATTTCTACCATTTATTCCAATTGTGGTCATTGAAATTAATTTCACTTTGAAATTGGATGTAAACAAGTGTCAATCTTTTGATAGATATTGTTTCTTAAAAATGTGGTATTTGTTTTGACAACGAGAATTATTTATAAAATTAATTAATGAAACTTTTATGTTCTTACATTGGTACGATTGAAATAATTTCTGGAATTTAGAATATAAAATTTACTTTGGATAAATTTTTTGTATTTGTCTGACAAATGTTCATTTTTAATGAATAGTAAAAAATACTGAATTTTACTTCAAAAAAACTTTTTCATATAATTTAATAATCTAGATATATTGTCATTTTAATTGTTTTTAATGTGTAATTTAATAATGTTTTTATCACTTCATTCAATTTTGTTCATTGGAAATAATTTCACTTTTCAATTAGATGTAAAACCAATTCAATATTTTGAGAAATTTTACTTCTTAAACACTCATATTTGGTTGTGACAACGAGAATTACTTATAAATTTATTACTGAAATTTCTTTGTATGGAATTTGTTAAAAATTATTCCATATTTTTATTCATAAGGACCAAATTATTTAATTAAGACTCTTTTGTTTTTGGACATTATGAATAGTATCGACGGTAATTATATTTAATTATCATGATTAATTATTAATCGGGTAGTTAAGGGTAATAAAATAATATCATAATAACATAAAATGACCCCAAAATATGTCCAAATCCTTTTTTTATTCATGGCCAATCATGGGAAGATTTTTACCAAACTTTAGGGCCCATGGAGTCACATGGGTGTGATATTGACATTTGTGACATTATTTTTAAATAAGAAGAGAAATATAACAAAGGTTTGTATATCCTAAGTAAAACAATTTTAATTTTGTTTACATAAATTATATATTATATAATAAATATTCATTGTAAATCTAAAAATATTTCCTAAATAATGGTACTTTTTTATAATTTTTAGACATTAAATAACTAAATTTATTTATGACACCATGATGGTGCAGTGATTACCTCATTAATGAACGATATAAATAAAGTTAAAATATGAGGTAAAATATAATACATACACTTGTCTAAAAACTATTGAATGTGTGAATTTAGAACCCTTATCACCTTATCCTGAAAATATATCTTTGTGGGTCGTTTAAAATGCGAAAATCATTTTATAATAATGTAACATTTCAAGAAATTCCAAAAGTGACCTTCCTCCCTCTTATAAAATGCCCCCACCTCTACCCCCTTACCCACACCTCTCAAGCACGTGGCCTGTCCAACCTCTGATCATGTTATCTCTACAAATCCATCTCTTACTCATAGATGCCTCACTTTGGGAAGACGTATATCCAAGGAATCCTTTGGCTCAAATCAGAAAGAGTAACCCGATTTAGAGGTAATTTCTTCTCTAAAGTTAATTTCTTTTATCTTCCTTATTCACTCACCAATATCTTCTTATTATTTTATTCCATAATAAAACCAGTATCCTCAATATACTAGGATGTTTATATGATATGTATTCTACCTACACTTACAAAAACCTCTGTCTAATGGTTAAAGAACATACTATTTCTGTGGGTGGTGAATTACTACCTCACGAAATGATGATTGTTAAATCTTCTTTTAACACCTATCATGGTGTCCATTATTATGGAACTATATTTATATTTTATATATATTATAATTATTTCCTCTCTATGCTTCTATATTTAACATTTAAAACATACCTTTATGCTTTGCGTGTTGTGCAAATGCGATAATTTCATACGAGGAAGTGTGGACAAAACCCCCCTGAAGTGAGGTGACTCGTTCATGCCAAACATTGAATTTATAAAGAATGTAATTAATGAACTAATTTTACTTATATAACATATATATTATACTGTAATTATAATATATCTATGTATAATTTAGTTTTAATGTCCATTAATATGACCAAAAAATGAAAGTCGTGTTCATGCGTACGTACGACTTACCATCTCCTAGAACGATACATTTAATTTCTTATCTCCAAACAATATGGAATAATATTAAATACATATATACGGGATATATATGATATTAAATTCATGAACACCATTTCGGAGATGAATTACTTATAACTACATGGACAATTCTCTTCACACAAGTTCATTTTTGATTCCTGTACCGAACATCGACAATACGTATGATATGAAATCGCATAATTAATGAATTATTATAACATGATAATATGTGATATGAATTAAATAATAAACTTTAATTTAATTCCTTATGAAATTATAAATTGACCAGGGTTTATTATTCAGGAATATAAAGAAACGAACAAGACAAGTCAGACGTGAGGTTAGGAGATTTCATATCTCACTTTTAATTCAGTGAGATTTCCATTGTTCGCCAATTATTTATTGCATGTGGTGTATTGCGTAAATAAATTTAATATATATTATCATGATTTTATTTATATTCATGGTATTATGTGACTCAATTGATTCTTATTATATTCTGGTCATATGAATCGATTTATTACAATGATGTAAGGGGTTTTTATCTCACTATTTCCCATGAGATTCATGCTATATTTGACACTATATCCTTTGAGTGGTGTATATAATGCACATTATTCTACTCTTTGAGTAATATAAATCTATTTATGGGTATTTACATCAACATTGTATGGTTCTTCTTTAATAGGGTGTTTGGTTCGTAGGTTTTCATATTAGTAAGGGAACCTTTCACCCTCATCTTTTAAAATGGATTTTTTGTTATGTATTTTAATTAACATCATCTTATGTTGGGATATGATCTTATATGTCTTTACTTCTATAAATTGTATGTCTTATTTATGATATACCGTTTTTCCTCTCATCAAATCATTTTCTCAAATCTGATGTGATGACGTTAGGCTACCGAAATTTTATAAGGGAACTTCTTAATCCAATTTCAATTCTTTGGGTTAAACCTCTAATTCTTTGTTATGTCATTCTATGAATATGTTTTAATGACATATAATTGTTTTACACATAATATACTATTATATTTATTGTATTAATGTTTGTCACACATAATTATGTCATTGATTATTCATTAATTTAAGGATACCGTCTTTATAAGGGACTTCGTCTCAATCTCCTTTCATTGAGTAATCTTTTGATTTATACAAGAAAATCATTTATATGGCGTATACAACCCTTTTTACATTTTATTGCATTAAAAGTGGATATTTTATCTATGAAGCGTTTTACTTAACGACTTAAAGGAATGTTTGTTTTTTTATGTAAGAGGTGACAACAAACGTATCCTCCGTCACGAGTATTATTTGATCTTTGGCATCCATAATAAGCTATAATGTTTTTAAAAGGAAAATAAAAACCATATACTCTTTTTACATATTTTTTTTATTGAAAATGGTTTTTATAATCAATTATTATTTCAATATAATAAAATTTTATATTGTTATTGAAATGATGGAACATTTTCATTCTTTTATTCTTAAGTTATGTGTTATGATTCTGTTATGGTTCTTGGCCATTGTTATGTATACGAGTGGTTTCGTGACAAACCTATTGTGGGTGAGCTCGAGATATCTCTCCAATGCATTGGGTAATGTGAAGGAGGTAAACATGAATGTTTCTCCGAAGAGATTTAGGGAATATATTGTGATGGGTATTCCAAATGTTACTCCCTATATATCAATGATAGCTAAAATGTAAGTATGTTATGTATGCATTAAGTTACCTTTATGAATTCTGATTACTATGTGTTATTCATAAATATTACGATTTTTGAAGGTATGGTATGATTGAAAATTATGGTTTCATTGAATTTTATTTTTGATGGGTTAATGTTTCCTTTCATTATGTTATAACCCTTACTGGGATTTTTATTCTCATCCCATGTTTTTGAAATGATTTTCATAGGTTATAAATAAGGGTAAGAGAAAGGAAGTATTCATGAAAATTTATATTAGGAAAATAAATCTTTTTTTATTTAAGGATTTCAAAAACATAAGTTATATTAGAATTGTGTAAATTCTAATATTCAAGTTGATATGTAATAGTTATGTACTAATTCTCTAAAACTCTAACCCTGAAAAGATCCTCAATGTGCATTATTCATTTAATTCATGATTATGTAATATTTTAAGGATGGGTCGTTATATCACATGAAGTGATAATAATTCTCTATTGATATATTTCTAGGAAAAAATTAAACATTGCATGATGGTGAAACAAAACACCATGTTTTTTCCATGAATATAATTATGTGATCATAAAAAGTGAGTGATTGTGATGGAATAAAAAGTGGAACGGATATCCATCTATAATTTACAATGTCCAGGCATTGCAATATTACCTATAAATACCCACTGATCCATCCTTAAAAGGAGATTTATTTTTTATAGGTGATTTATCAATAGTTATGTCTGAAAAATTGGTTTCATGTGAAGAATTTTAGTATACATGATTGACATAATTTAGTTTCTTCACATGAGGATATTAAAGTCTTCTGTGGAAATCACAAGATCCACATAATCAATGAAATGTATTGAGAAGTTTTCTCATGATTGTATATTGTAAATAAATATATATACTATGATTTTTTCATGTCTGGAAACACCCATTTATATCAAAAAAACTATGTTTCTGAAAAAAAGTGTCCGCCTAGATTCATACAATCCATATGAATATTATAACATCATGTGATCCAGATGAATAGAAAACTACCATGAAATCCTTGTGATCATAACAATGAATCATAGTCTATGTTAATATAATAAGGTATCATTAAGGGGTATCATGGATGATTATCAAACAAGGGTTACTCACTGAGATGTCATGAATGTGTTATAGGCCATGATCTCATGGATGGTTTATGCACTTGGACCTCAAAAAAATATTATGTTCTAATATATCAAGTTGGTTTTATTTTCTATGATCTAGAATAGAGTTAATAAACAAGGAAATTACACTAGAAAATATGCACTAGGGTTAACATTGCAAAAATATCATTTTCATATATAAGTTAATAAGGATATTATGGTTCTGTATGTCCACCATTAGACGATACAAATTAAACAGGTTTAGTCACTACCACATATGAGGTAGTGAAAGGAAGAATGTGTTGATGTATAAATGTAAGTGAAGTTATTTATAGAATCATTCTGGAAATATGAAGACTTGGAATCCCTTTATTTTCATTCCAAAGTGACAAATATTTTAAATTATCTATCATGAAAAAATTATGCATGATGGTTTATTCACATCAATGTTGTGAAAGATCATGCGAGGATAAAAGTCACCTATCAGATGTTCAATGTCTCTACAAACCATTGAATATATTTTTCATTAGAATGTATAGAAATTATTTTTAATTATAAATTACATAGAAAAAGTGAAAAACATGACTAATTTTTTTCTTCGGAGATAGTGTATATAGAAAAACATTTTATGTGATGGGATCCCATGATAGAATCAGCAGGACTAAACAAACAAGTTCTGATCATTCTGATTATGGTGCTCCAACACACTACTGGATTCATGCTCCTGGGACAATCCATTAGATGTGAATCATTAAAAATATTTGTTTCTCAATTATTAAATTATTTCATTACCTTATATTCATCCTCAACTAATAACACTTATAAGGATAAGATAAATATTATAAATATATAGAAAAATAATTTACCTCCATATTAATGAATTCTAGTTCATGTGGGAAACAGAACATTTAATAATGAACATACATACCAAGATTCATCCCCCCACCTCTTATTGTATCTATAAATCATTTTTACCTAGCATTTATTAAAATCTGATAGGATAGTTATATGAGTTACATGATAAAAAAGTGTGTTCAACAACCAAAAAATACAAGGTCCTAACAATCATAGGCAATTGATCAAACCTTGTATATGTTTTATTTGTTGTCATGATATTTCAATATGATATAAAGTGAAAATTAATAATTTTTTGGAAATAATTCAACATAAATAATTAAAATAAGTTGTTCTGAAGAAATCTTCCACATTTTCTAAGTATTTATTGATTTGTTGGCATATCTTGTATGATTAGTGGTTGAGGATCTATATCATTATTTACCTGATAAAACGATAAATTAATTACATTGGAGTTTGAAGTACATTTTGATTATTTAAATTATAAAATTTAGAATAAAATAACCTTGATAGTTCATGAAATATTCATTTATTAGTTATGGAAAATTATTATATTTATATTTTTTTGATTCATTGAGAATTAAATTTATATCGAAGAATTTACATTTTAAACCATATAATGATGTAGGATTATAAATGCCTATCATTTTTTGGAGACATCCTTCATGAAAAATTATTGTTCCATGTCATCCAACCACATGAGGATTATGGAACTACCACACATTTTTTCAACATACCATATGATGGTGATGATATGTTGTATTCTTAACAAGGTAGGTGATGTTACATTGAGTAGTACGGTTGTTAGAGAGACTAGATATAATTGACAGTATGAATAAATGTATATTAACCATTATATTTTAATGATATTTAATATGGAATACACATGTTAGGTGAAGTAATTATTGGAATGAAACCACATAAGATATCGTAGGCCTTTAATGAATTTTATTGGTTTTGTGTTTCATATAGTTGGTGAAGTTAACATGGGTAGGAGCCCACATTAATTAATGTAATTCAACAACATGAGGAAATATATTAAAAATTATTAATATGTTTGAATCTACCAAATGAAGAATTATTTATCTATCATGTGAAGAAGGTAATAAAACATGGGAACATGTTTTAGGTTGAGCTCCCATTAAAATAAATGGTAGGAAAAGAAATCATGGACAAAAAAGTTAGGTTCAGTGGAAATGGGCTCACATTATAGCTTTATTAACAACATGATCAATCAAATAAATGGTCATAATGTGAAATATTTTATATTTTTTGAAGATATTTATGAACGTAGTGATAAATTGTTTTTCATTGTATTAAATCAAGGTAGATAGAGAGAATTTGAAATGTAATTCTGATGATACTTGGTACATCAATATTTAAATAATTATAAACCAGAATATCAAAAACCATGATTCATGAAATATGAGATATAGATGTATTATAAAGTAATCAAGAAGCATGTACAAATAATAATACTGAATAAAGGAAGTTAATTTAATGATTTAAGATCCATGTTTTTAAATATGCACACATACCTGACCTAGGTAATGAAACATAGATTAATCCAATTAATAGATTTAAAAAATTTATAATAGAAAAATAAAATATATAATACATGAAAATGTTGTTATAAACAAAGAAATCATAGGGGTTGATATGTCACAAAATATGATATCAAGACCATGGTTGTTGTAACGCGGATGAAACCACGATCATTATTTTTGTATTATGAAAATACCTATGAGACATTAAAAGCATGAATAATTTTTATCGATAGATGTTTGTGGGTTATAATATTTATAAAGAGACTGATAATTATGTATGTATTTATATAGTTACATACTATTACAGGGAAAATTTCATAAGGAAGTTATTTTGAATATTGGTTCCAAGAAATCTGGGGATTTGAATTCATTGTATTTAGGACATTTTTTAAAAATTAATTACAATGAAAGATAATAATTAACCAATTTTTTTAGTTATTATTATCATATAAATTTGACCAAGGTAAAAAATAAATATTGGATGAGTTATTGAGTATACATTTATTTCTTGAGATTTAAATTCTCAATGATATGAAGAAGAGAACCTCAGAATTAATGTTATTCTAAAAAACCCCTATGTGTCATTGAACAAGAAGATCCTAAGAAATAATTTGATTCGTTGAGGTATAATTATAATGGATGGATAGGGAAGATGGATAATAAAAATAATTAGTATAACTATTTGAGTTGACTATAATATTTATAAGAGAATAATTTGTGGCAAAACCTTGTATGTTTAACATAATAAGTGATTGAAGATGAGATCCTATGAAAAATTATTTTTCACTTTAATTGGAGAGGTTTTTTTTCTATAACTAAAAAAGAGTTGTTTGACTTTCTACTATAATGGGAATAAAAAATAAAAACATGTAAAATATCTAAAAAAGTTATAATAATGCATTGGTGTTATAAAAAAATGTTCTTATCCAAAATAATATCATTATAAGGTCTAGGATTCACCTATTTATTTTATTTATTTAATATTATTTGATCCACATGAGAACATGAGTCATATAGTTATACACTCCACTTTATACGTCAGATGATAAATCTACTAGGTTTTGTTATCAAAGGTACATCCAAATCACACAATGGAATATTATTATCACATTGAGTGGTGAACCTTATAAACTTTTTCTTTTTCTATGATTGTGTGTATGTTTGATTTTATCTAAAGAAATAAAAAAGCTGAAAAATATCAAGAGGGATCCATTAAACTCATTAGGTGAAATAGTTAAATTGAATAGGGAAAATATTAGTTTTTAAATAATATTAAAACTCACCAACACTCATTCATTTTCTCCTCCTCCTAGTGAATATTGTATCTCACCTAGTCCCCTAATGTGTCATAAGAGATAAATTCATCTCCGATTGGATTCATTAGACGGAATGTATCCCACATTACAGATTTAATTTTTCATTTCGTGATTTAGAAAATGGAATTGACATTTTATTAAAAAAATATCTATTTTTGATCAAGATTCTATATCAACCATGGACATGAAGAAAATATACTAATCAACCATAAGAATAAATATACTAGGGTAGTTCATGAATATAGTGGAATAACCATGTTATTCACATGGTAGGTGAATCTACCATGATAAAGTTGTTTCATGAGGTAATACTAATCAACCATAAGAATAAATTTTGACCAAAAACATAATGAACTGAGGACCTACTACATAAATATTTTTTATCTAATATATGATGATGGTAACCAACCATCATAATACATGATAAGTTGAGTGAACATTGGAATTCATGGATGGTCTTGTGACTATATAAATACATTGTAGGATGAGTGACCATGGGCTCAAACATTAGGATTACTCACCATTGATCATACCATATAGAGCATCATGAAATGGCCGATATGATATGTCTGAATTCTTAGTATCAATATTGTGGAATGTGATTGTCAAAATATTTTATGAAGGTATATGAGTTGAAAAATATAATTATTGTTTTATTTTATAATCATCAATTTTTGATTAATTATGTATCTTGATATCTATAATCATTATCATAGAAAATTGAGATAAAGAAAATTTTTAAAATATGGAATACTATAGAACAAAGAATAATGTGATGCTCAAGAAGCTGATGGTATGTTTGAAGAACCATGTACAAAATTATTCATAAAAACAACACATAGAAAAATTCATATATATAGATCCATTATTGTATTCGAAAATGTAGTACTTTGTTAATGTAATATTCCAATAGAATAAATTCAATTATGAAGGAAGAATTCCTAGTAAAAGATACTCCATGAATGATTTTTTCACAGTCAAGGTTATTTTCATATGGATGAATCCATGATCATAGTTCCATAATGAAAAAATATTTATATGAAAATTAATTATTATGTTTAGTTTTTGTAGATATATGTTTTCATGATCGAATGAGGTGAAAAAACTAGTGAAACTTCTTCATTTCTACAGAAACAATTATATAGACATGTAAGTGGTTTCTTATGGAAGCCATTATGAAGGCTGGATCTAAGAATTATACAAGTTTAATTTAAAATTATTTATATGGTTTCACAAATACTTGTATTAAAAATAAATATAATATGTAATGAACACTACAATTATTGTTTTTATATAAATTATTATATGTTGAAAAATAAAATGTGGTTGAGTTGTTCCGAATTATTTTCTATTTAGTGAAAAATAGTTTATTAATTAATAATAGTTCCTAGACATTCTTATTTTTCATAATATATTTTGGGTATCAAATATAAAAAATAACAGGAGTATTATATTTATTCATTACTAGAGTTTATGAAGGGATAAAGATGAAGGAATGATAATAAAGAGAAAAGGAAAAAGATGAATTGTACGCTCTGGTCAAGATATTCATTGAATAAGAATGTGATGCGAAATTTAGTATTTTCACATATATAATTTAAAGAGGAATAGCTATGGTGAAATATTTTTAAATATATAAATAAGATAATAATGTTTCTTGTGTGTTTTCTGTATATTAAAGGATGGTTGAACTTACTACATTGCGAAGGAATGTGAATGAGAAAGAGGAAACAAATCTACATGATGGAAACGTTTTATATTGTGTTAGAAGAATACAATGTTATCCAAATTATTATAATTTTATGTTTTTGGATGAAGTTTTGTATAGAATGTACTAAAGAAAAGATGGTAGAAATAAAACTGTGTGTATCAAGGTTATACCTAGTTCATTATAGCTCACATGTAGAGTCTACTGGGTTGTGTGATCTTTGATATATCAAGATCAGACCATAGACTATCCATCACACATTTTGGTGGTGAATTTTGTAAATTATTTTGTTCATACTTCATCATTGTGTGTTTTCTTGTGTATTTTGAGAAACAATGAAGGATAAAAAACACAAGGGTGATATATTAACGTCAATAAGTGATTGATATAAATTGAAAAGAGATAAAAATAAAAAATATAATTTTTTTTTCAAACTCACCAATGTTGATTCACCCCCTATCAATGTCATTTATATCCCTATCAGTCCCCTAAAAATCTAGGAACCTATTATAATGAAATATTGTAATCAAAAAATTGATGAATTGAAAACTCATTACTCAAATTGGGGACAATTTAAAAACCACGAAAGAACCTATATTCATATTTTTAAAGACTTTTTATGACCAGAAGATTTAATTTTTTGGTAATAATGGTGGTTATGTATGAAAAATGAATGACCAGTTGGTTGCAATTAGTGATTGAAGTTGACTTCTATTTTACCATTCATATGTTTTCCACTCCATTATAGTTGAAATACCATGGTTATCAATTCCAAGAGAAAATTTATTTTATCCTACATTTCATCTGTTCCCCATAAACATCACTGCATCCCATTATATACTGTATTCATCACAACTAATAATGATTAATAGTAAAGCCATCAAATTCCAAAAAATACAAATAATCTAGTTATACTCTAGTATAATGCAATGGGGAACAAATTAATTTGTTATTAAATGTTTAGTTTATATGAAAATAATTTTTTAAAAACATATATCCTTATTATTAAGGTAATTGAAAAGATGAATTATGTTTTAAAAAAAATATAGAATTGAATGTTGGAAAATTTATAAAACCAAGAAAATTTAACAACCTGAACATTACAAGACTATTATTTCGGGTCCTTTAGATATTATAGGAATAAAGATATGGTCATAGGGATGATATAAATATTTTGGGACAATATTAAATCTAGAGGCATGTGTTGTTTTAGGTCTTAATGTTTTCTTCCAGGATGAGTTTGCAGGACGGAAGGGTTATTCTACACTATATAATGAAACACCATGAGATGATAGGAAGTGGTGTGGTTATTTTATTTCAATATTGGGAAAGAGAAATAGATTATAATGTGTTTATATCTGATACCTTATTATTGGCTATAAAATGATGGATATTAGTAGTTGAATAATTGTAAATGGGGTACCCATACATAGATGTCCACCAGGGCAATCTTATATAAAGTTCCTCAAGTTAATAATACATTTGGTGAGTTTTAATTAGACCATTCATTTCATTTACAGTTTGACTCGAGATGAATGTGAAAATTTTTATGTGATACGTATCGAACGGTTCATCAACTCATTGGACCATGGAGTCCTAGGAGGTCAATCTTCATATTATCTTATATTGGATACATGAAATCATGGTTATTGATGTTGCAAAATTAATTTTTCTTAAGTTATATCATGTTTTTAAAATAATATTAGAAATGTAATATTATTATGTTATCTTCATGTGGGACATTATGGACAATTTTTTTAATGTTTCTATTAATTTCAATTTTAAGGTAGTCAGTCACTTGATATAAAGTGGATATAACATCATGATTTCTAGAATAGGGGCATATTACATCAAGAAGGTCTCTTTCTTATCATGGTGATATAATTTTTCAATATTTTTAATACATTGAAAAATTCATTCATTGTTTCATTTGTTTTCCAATTCTTTCAAACAATATGAAATTATATGTGTTTATATTGAGATCATTGATCATCCTTTGGTAGTTTCTATCTTTATGATTTATGTGATAAATCTCTTTAGGATCCTTGTGAATTCCCTAACCTTATATTAATTATTATATCTTATCCAACCATCTTGGGAAGTCTCTTATGGTGGTGTTTTTATTTCAGGTGATATTGGGTCATGAATTTGATGAACGTTTTTGATTAATAGGATATGGCGATTTTAATTTCATTATATTTTCCATGATATCATCTTCATATCCCCGATATGGCACTATGATATTCAAATATTTAGTTGAGGTAAGGGATTATAGAAATTTTCATTACAATTCATGTTTAATAATAGAATTGAAATAAAATTTTATTTCATTAAGATAATGATTATAATAAATATAAATCAAAAAATGAATCGGACTAATGAAATCAAATGGAAAATGGCAATACATATGAATTTTATGTGATTCCATCTTATTTCATATATATTGATCAATTTCAATTTATGTTCTCTATAATGTAGAGCATGTTAATTTTTTTGGATATGTTAAAATTAACCATTTCTATAATGATAATAACTTAAATATATTAATGATTACGTTTCATTAAATTATTGCAATTATAGTTAGGTTTTTTTTTCTTCAGATTCATAAGGAATTAGAAAATAAGAAAAAAATAAGAATTTATTGATCTTTTTTATAGTAGTAGTTTTTTATTAAAATATATTAATATATTTATTATATATTATGATAGGCAGAAATAAATGTGATATTGTTCTATGGTTTCAATGGTGGTGGCTCTATTATTCTGATGGTGTTTTTGTGAAAGGAGGGAATATTTCTATGAGAAACAATAAAAGGGTGAGGATATTGTTGGAATTATTTTCTAAAAAAATATGGTGGTTTAATAAGTATTGGTAGGATTTTCTGTGATTTTTTATTGTTTTCCTATACCATGTAATATGGCAATAACTAATTAAATGTTAAATCAAATTGAAATGCAATATTTATCAGTGATTTTAATAAATATTAATTACTATGAAGAAATGACATCATTTTAGACAATGATGGAAAATATTTAATGATTTGATTGAATTTAAATATTGGTTACAGAATGTAATGGGGAAAGAGGTGGTGAATCATGAATTACTAGAAGACCCAATCACATGGGAATCTATACTTATGTTTTGTTTTTATTTGAGGTAGTATGGTCTGCTATTTATAATGTTATAGTATCTTTTTTCAATGTGTTGTGGTTGTCTTGTAGTTGAATTTACACAATGGGTGATTTGTTTGGAATCATATCGTAATATGATTCCCTTTTGTGGTCATTATGTTTTCTATTTTCTTGTTAATTTTTATACACCACCAAAAGAGTTATAAAACATTTACAATACCAATATGATATTATTTTCAAGAGGTATTCCCAGAAATTATTCTTTTAGAGGGAATGAGTAGTTAATTTCTCCCTCATTATCAATCACTTTTTCAAAAATAGTATATCTTATAATGAATTAAGGTTATATTTTGTCATATACGATGGTTTTTTTGTTAAAGTTCAAAATATTTAGTAGCGAATATAATGATAAATGATTTGAGAAATTCATGGTAAAAGGATAGAATGGGGTTCTTGTCCTTTACATTCATATTACCATACCACGATCGAAAATGAAGTATTATGTGATTATATGGTATTTGGTATCGAGGATGATATTTATATGGTTATTAGTGTTTATGTTGAATAGTGGTCATATGTATATGAAAGGGATTAGGGTACTCTGACATATTTCATTGCGTGTTTTAGTGGAAATCTTTGGGGATGTTCATGCAGGATGCCATTTTGATGTATTAATTAATATATGTAATTTTACATGGTTATAAAATTTAGTGAGTAGTCCATAGAGAGGATCATTATTGGTGTATCTTTTTTATGTTTGGGTTGTTTTTTTATTAAATTCACTAAGTAATTACTAATATTCTTCGAAAATTCCATGATATATATTAAAATGGATTAGATATAGAATAATTTCAGACTCACACCTATTTAAATATACACATTTTTGAGGTCTCTATGTGGATGTTGTGGATCAAGATGGGTTGTTCAAGATCATGGAGTTCATGGATACTTTAAATGATTCAATTTTGTATGTTTTTATTTTATATTGAGTATTTATCATATATTTCATTACATTCATTTGTGGGATATTGGATTTCTTTTTCATGTCTTGGAGCGGATTGGAAATTTTCATTATCATTTCCTTATATTATGAGATTAATCTACTATATATACTAAACCTGGGTACTTCCCAACTGACGTGTCGCCTCCAAATTTTTCCATGTCACCTAATATCCTAACTCAATCCCAATTATACTCCAGCACCCTCTCACCCAATCTCTTCTTTCTTTCCCCCGCCACCCATAGCTTTCCTATCACCTCGCCCTCTAACCTAACTTCTCTAGCCTCAAATAGGGTTTATCACTCCTCGATTCTGTTCATCTCCTCCAGCATACCTTCACCGACCTCAACAGCCTCATCGTGCTTACCATCCCCGGCGTGGAAAACCTCTGCGGGCATACCATCGCGGATATATGAAGCCTCCTCGCCGATTTCATCATTGATATCACACAGTCAGTAGAACTCCCTTTCCACTTTCCATCAACTAAAGACATAGACATTGTGGATTAATCTTTATTTTTGTCATTCTCACATAATGTTTTTCCGCAACAACCCAGTACAGATCCTTCATCTACTATCTATGAATCAAATTTTCTCACTCCATGCTACATCTTTTACGTGTTTCCTGTGAATCTAATAAATCCGAATTTGTATCAACCATGCATCATCTGTCATCTTCTGCTTTCGGTATGTAGTTACTTTCACTGCTCAACTATCATTGCATATATTTTCTAGAGGTAATAAGATGTAATGGGATTCATTTTCATCCCATGATTATATGTTTTTCAAATATAAATCATTATGAGTAAATGGATTGAGACGTGGAAAATGAGATCCTTATATTTGGATTTCACCTTATCCTACATACCCTCTCCCTTTCTCTTTCTCATTTACTTCCAGAAAATCTCAATAGATATGGATGTTAGCTTAGATGTTTGTAATAATCATATATTTTTAATTACTTTTCTTCATTATTGGATATAGATAACATATGCTTTATTTTTTATTTAACTAAATTTATATGAAATTTGTAGGGTGAAAGGCAATATAGTTCTTCACGACAGGTGTGTTATCAATATTTTTTGATTTTGGTTAACTTAGTTCCAAAATAAAGTACTTTCAGATTGACTGTGTTGGAAGATATTAATGTTAAAGATTCAGTAAAATGGTACAATTTTATTATCCTTTATGATTTCTATGTTCTTATCTATCATCGATTTTAATCCACTTGTATTGTTATACTTTGGAAAAAACACCATTAATCTCAAGTATGATGTTTTGTTTTATTAACTAAAACCTATTTCCTTATTCATATACTAAAATAAAAAATAAAATCCTCATATATAACTATTGAGGATATGAAATTTTCAATTGACATGTTAATTGTTGAATATATATTCATATTAATTCTTTTTTTGAGAATCTATTGAACTCTTTAGTTGTTATGGAAGTGGTATAGAATTTCCAGGGATATAATCTTGTAGCTTGATTTCCAGAGAATGTTTAGCTGTGGTGATGATGGAAGGATGAATTATCAAATCCCTTTTAGCAATTGATACATATTCCTAAACTATATGCAACCTCTCAAAATCTACTTATCATAAGGTGATACTGGTACCATTGATGGTCATGGTGGTTAGGGAAGTATCTCCCATGCATTGTTTCTTTCTCATTCCTTAAATCTATATTATCGACAATTTCCAGAATTTATTGTCTCCAGTATTCATTTTTTGGAATCTACCATTCATCATTGAATGTACACAATTTAATTGATGCATTCTTTGTTCTGATGACAAGTATTAATGTTTCTCTATATTTTAAGAAAATAATCATGTTGTGGGAATGATGTATTAAATGGTGGTTACAACTATTATATGTAATTGTACTTCAATATCTATTTTGTGACATATACATTATCATTTGGTTAAATATTTGGATACTACACATTGTTACAAAATTTTATTACACTGTTAGCTGCTACTCTATTTCATTTTTTTGGCAGCATGATTATTTATAAAATTTTTCTACTAAATTGATGATTTCTTTGTATTTTTTCACTTATATTTTAATATTATGTTGTGTGTTCATGTATTCCACCATTGGGGTTTCTATTCCATTGGAATCTATGAGTTGTTCTCACTAGGGGGATCTTATTGAAGAGAATGTCTCCTATTTTGTTTTATTTGTGCATCTACTGGATTCTCCCTTGATTAAGACACTGAAATTAAAATCAAAGCCTTCCCATTTAGTCTAGTTGTAAAAAAACACATTTTAGTTGATATGCTTCCATATATTAATGATCTTGGGTTATCATGAACAAGTGGACTGAATATTTAACTGGTCACCCATTCAGAGACCATGCATCCCCTTGCCTCATAATATTATTAGATCCCTATGTCATGGATGAAGTGACCCATACCCCTTGCTTCATCATATCATGACACATAAAAGAATTCAACCTTCATTATTTTATTCGTTTTCAATTAGGTTTTAGGCATATAACAATTATGCCATAATGTAACATTGAACTGTGACCTATTATTCATTGGAAGAGTTGGACAACACAGTACCTTTGTTCTTTTAATGGATGAACTAAATGATATCCGGCATCAAAATAAATGGTGGAACATTTATCATGGTTTTTTCATGTACAAATATTATTTTATGAAAAGTTACCTTGATTAATTGAACATGTAATATAAAAAATTCCATCGAAATTAATATATGACATAGTTAAAAAGTGCCTCAGTTACCCCCCCCCAACACACATTATGGGTCATGACAATCTAATTTTTAGACCCCACTGTCTCGAGACATCACACCAACATCAACTCATTCCAATGATTTTCATATTCATATAAAGTATAATATAATGAAAAAATTTCCAAACATTATTGAATGTTTTTCATGCTTTCCCGATGTACGTGAAATACATAGTGCAATCTGAAACATTTAATTTTCTTTTAGGAATTTTATTTCCTCTTATCTCTATTTATACTATACTGTACAAATACTCTAATGAAATTATTATCTCCTGTAAGATATTTTTTGATGTGTTTATTGTATACAATAGAACATAATTACCATTTTCTGATTTTTCATGTTTTTTTCCAGAAATATTGATTTCCCATTTTCAGATTTTTTTTCATTTCTTTCCTATTACATATTTAGACTATAAAGCGATGCCAAGAATTAGGTGTGGGGTTCCACTTTAGAAAAAACACACATGTCTTCTTTTCATTTTGTAACATGCCTTTATGAACTTCTGTATGTCTTATTTTCACACAACAGACTGACAGAATTGTGCATCTTCTCTTAGATTTATCACATTTTGTTTGTCTGTTGGAATTCTTTTATCTATACCTACATTTATGCTTTTATCATTTTAAACAATGTCTCATATATTAATATTCAGTGTTTCAATATAAACTTTTCATATTTCATTCTTATTTTCTCTAATTTAAAATGTATGTTATTTTAATACTGTTCTTATGTATCATAAATTATAAGTATTACAATCCTAACTATGTACCTTCATATTTTAACAAATATTTTATTTGTTACCTTATTTATATGTATTAACTCGTGACCAGAACGTAGTCATTAGGCATCATGGTTGGATATGGGCGATCCCAAGGTGCTGAGGGGGATGGCGTGGCTGCTCTAAGAGGGGGATGATGTGGCTAAGAAATTGAACTTTTATATATACCTTTGGAAACATTTTGTCTTGTATTAACATTTATAATATATTTTTTTATGGTAAACAGCCCAATCTAATGGCACTCTATGCTATCATTTTGGTTTTGGGTTGTATTTCGAAAGAAAGTAAGAGACCATTAGTGGGATTTCTTATCATAACAATATATTTTTACCTAAAGTTGATCTTAGAAATATGATTTTTATTATGTTTGCAACTATTAATGATCCTTTAGAGAATACATTTTTGATTTCAAATCTATTTTTTTTCTATTCATGTGCGACTGTTGGTTTTGATTAGAGATACATAATAAAAATAGAGTTCTGATTGTATGGTAAGGAAAAAATGAGTATAAACTCATATATAGAGACCCAAAGTTCATTCATTTCCTACAAATTATATAATTTAATTATAAAATTACCCTAATTCTAGTTTTATGGCTCAATGCCATGATTTTAAATCATTGTAATATGACAAATTTGTAGTTGTATCTACAGATGAATCCTCAACACAGGTTCTTTACAAGACATTAGAATTTCTTCATCTACGCCCTTCTACCTTTCATCCATCTACTATACCTAATTCGAATAGTACAAATTGAGACCTCCAAATCAGTATTAGCTGTATTTATCCTACTGTGCTCTTAGAT
Organism: Viscum album; assembly: GCA_963277665.1. NCBI lineage: Eukaryota > Viridiplantae > Streptophyta > Magnoliopsida > Santalales > Viscaceae > Viscum > Viscum album. The sequence continues at coordinate 1,730,150,798 of OY728140.1, forward strand.
TTAATTACAGGTTATTATGGATGATCATATTGTGGAGATGAAATACATTCTGGTTTTGGGTTTTGGAATAACCTATTACATCTAAGACTATTAATTTTAGTGTACTAATACACTGTAAAACATATCCACTTTTAATCTACTGGGCTTCAACTATGATTCTCAGTAGGCATTATATTTATTTCCTCATCGCTTCAAAGTATGCTGCATTTCCAGGTACGTGTAACTTATTCCATTCATATTTAATATTACCAGTATAATTTGTATCCATTTAATATATATTTCATTGGTTGCATAATTTTCATAAATTACATGCATGGTAAACATCTTAGTTGGGTTTAAAAGATATATTATATGTACTCTAATATCATTAATTTTTGGGTATCTGGTTTACTCTAATGTAATTTTATTTGACCTCATGTCAAACTTACCCTATATGTTTTTGTCTTATCTCTTATTATGCTTCTATTTTATATTATATTATAGGTTTTCTCTTTATATTATGTTATATTTCTAACTAATTATTCTGTCCAGCATAAAATCCCAGTGAATTCCAAATTACCTTCAATTGCACTGTAGCCAAAATAATCTATTAGAGCATTATTTTATTTCTTGTCTCTATGGTTATAATTCTATTTTACACATTATGAAACAATATCTATAGGGGTTTGGACAGGATGAAGTCACAGTATGTGTCTTTTTCATTATTAGTTGGTTCCAACTAACAGTATGCATCATTGTTTGATACATTATTCTGCTACATCTTCTATAAATGTAGTGTTTCATATACTTTTTGAAATGTCTATTTTATGTAAATATTGTCTATTTTTATCATCTAGTAATATCTCCATGGGACATATGATTTGGTCACATTCCACAACCTATTGATGCAAGCTGGCCTAGACCTTCATCTCAGAATCAGGACTTATGTCTGTGCCGAATGGAATTTCAGGTAATTTTTCAATTTTTTGGTATGTAAAAAATATGAATGTGTTTGAATTCAAGAACATTAAAGGTATTTAATTCTTTTATATTTATAGGGGTTTCCCTTTTGAGCTGAAAAATTACTTTTTTTCGAAGCAATCACTCCAAGATGTTCATCTCTGAATCAGTCCTTAGGCTTATGCCATTCATTGTTTCAGTTGATTCAGAAGGTTTCTTCTGTTCATTATTCTAAGCTTAAAAGTGAATAGGCGCCCTCATAAAAAACACTATGTAGTCTATGGACCTCATCATATTGGCATTTCATCGTGATTATTTTAATGATTTGTTACAGTGTCAATTTTTTTTATTCTAATGGGCCATTGGTTAACTGAGAAAAGTTTGTTTTAAGCCATCATTTGGGTGATATCTTAAACATAAGTATAAACACTAAATTATTCACCATATAAGATGGCTGGAGGATTCTCTTCAACATGAAAATCCCAACATGTAAATCATGATAATAGAGAATAAATGTGACCTTTCTCATCGCGGTCAGCAAGGAAGAAGTAGATGATTTTGCAAAAGAACATGCACTTCTGTACATGGAGGCTTCAGCAAAAACAACACACAATGTTAAGGAGGTATGATCACCTTGAGTTGTTAGATTCAATGATTTTATACTAGATTAGTGTTTTCTTTCTGGCCTTCATCGAAACTCTACAAATATTCTTTAGAATATTCAGGAAGGTGTGTTTGATATAAACAATGAGGTAAGAAGCAAAAACCATTTAAATTATACTATGATCAATGAACTAAGTCCTACTTGGTTCTGGGGAGAAAAGGTCTTCCCTTTCCTTTCTCTACCATTATATTTTCTCTTTATCCTTGTATTCCAATTCTATTAACCAAATTCCATAAAAGTGTCATGATTCGGGCTTTTACATTAAGTATATGTATTAACTCGTTACCGTAAATCATTCATCAGGTATCAAGGTTGGATATGGAAGATCCCAAGGTGCGGCGGGGGATGGTGTGGTTGCTCCAAGAGGGGGATGTTGCGTCTGAGAAATTGAACTGGTACATATCCCATTGGAAATTGTTTGTCTTGTATTAACATTTGGAACAGATTTGTACATGATAAACTGCCAAATCTATTGGCACATTGTTCATTCATTTCAGTTCTGGATTGTATTTGGAAAGAAAGTATGTGATAGGGACTTTGAGAAATATACTATGAAATGTGGATGAAACAAATAATCATAACTATGAAAAGGGGAGAATGTGATCAACGGTATTTTATAGGTTTTAAATTACATGAATCCTTATAGCATGTGTGATGTCATTCACAACAAATTATTATACAACATACATAAATGACCGGACAATAGGAGGAGAGCAACTTCCAAAACACTACATGTTGGTCCTGATAGGATTTCTCAGAAGAAATGACAGGAAAATAGGAGGAGATCATGAAATGGATCTGAGGGTAAGGCACCAGGTCTTATAAAGTTACTATATTTCCTGTTTTTTTTTGTGTTTATCTTTTTTCAGGGATGTATTTTGGATGCTTTGTGGTGTTTTATCTCATTTCATCAAAAATAATAAAAAATATACAATCAATAACACAATGAGATATGATAAATTGACATATAAAAAGTAGAACTAACAAGTCCCCAAAATTTAATATACAATTACATATGTAATGTTGAATATGCAAAACATATTGAATGCCTTAACAACTTATATAATAGCGTATTGAATATAAAAAACTGGATTGGTTATGTATGAAACTCTAGATGCTTTGATAATCATATTGATAATAAATATATGATAATTACATTTCCTCAATTGTTTATATGAAAATAACATATGAAAATAAAATTTGATAACAGAATTATAGTTGAATTGAAAATAGTTGATATCACATTTAATTACTAGACTTATTATCCTTCCAACATAAAATATATCTTGTCACTTTTAATTGTGTATCATGCATGATAAAAGAAAATTTTCTTCATTATCTGTCATGTGCTAACTTTATCCATGTTTTTTTGACGTGAATAATTTTAATTAATAATTCATGTTGTGAATTATTTTTTCATTAGACTAATAAATCTAGAATTTCATAGTGTCTTCTTATTAGACCCTACAAATTATAATACTGAAATGATTCATATTTTTTTGGTTGTTACTGTGATGTTTATTCATTGCAATTAATTTGTTTTTTTAATTAAAAATTATAATGATCCATTAAAATTAATTATTTCATTAATATAATTGATTTTTCCATCTTGAACATGTAACATAAATATTTAATCCTCATTAGTTACACTAAATATTTTTAATTATTTCTATGATGTCTCCACAATTTATCCACTCCTATAGTATTCCAATATTATGTTCCCATTATTAGTGATTTAAATATATACAATATTATGAATAGTGTCATGCGAAGGCATGGGCGAGTACTAGTTCTTCCTAAATGTGTGTCTTCATACCCAAAGTAGTAGTATCTAGCATATAGACAATCCAATGTTGGATTTGGTGATCAATATGATTTTTACTACTGATTGAGGAGGGGAATAGAAAGGGGAATGACATAATTAAATTTTATTAGAGATTTTAATAATAGTTAGGATATTGATTTGGATATGAACTATTGATATAATCTGTGTTTTGTATGAAAATAATATTAATTAAACATAACATTACATTAGAATGGAATATCAAATGAATTTCATTAATTATGTTGATTTAAGATAAATATAATTAAATGATATTATTTATGATTATATGATTATATTCATAACATATTTTTTCATTTATAGATATGGAATGTGGTCAACATCCATGTGCGCTTCAGGATAGTGTGTTGTAACATGATAAATTGTTCGATTATAAAGGGATGAACCAGAAAATGAGGAAAAGACATAATTGAATATGTTACATGAGTTTTAACATTGTTATGAGGTGATGTTTTAGGTGAGTATCCATGATCATGACATTGATCACTAGTTCGAAGGGTTGAAAACCCATAAATGTGATGTACACTAGTAAAATTCTTTTTTATTAAATTATTTAATTTTTATAAGATAATAAGTGTATTAATGGTTTTTATTTCACATTGATTTTTATTAATTTGTAGTTTTATGGGATAATTTAATAATTTTACTTTATTAATATTTTTTTATGCTATAGGTAGTGAAGTGTAGGGTGTTTCTTAACCCTCGACATAGAATATTGAATGCGTATGATCTTTGGATATATTATAATGTCAAAAATAATTATCAACTAATCATTATCCTAGTGATGATGCTTGGGATTGAAAATTTTGTGAGTCACTACATCTAGTTATTTTGTATCATGAAAACCCATTAATCATGTCATCTTATCTTTAGGACATGACTAAGAATATGTGATTGAGGTAAAGGACATGTACATAGGATCATCAAGTGAGGTGAGTCCTTAGAAGATCCCTTGATCAAAATATTGGGCTGTGGGATCAGAGATGTTGGTAAATTAGTTGTTTTAATTTGTATGGATTCACCCTTAAAATTCCAGAACAAAAAAATTATATATTGTAGTTTTCATTCACCCACTATGTTATTTTGTCTATGATTATTTTATTCTGTAATTTTTACCCATTATCAATTATTGATCTCAATATTTCTTATTAGTTATAATAGGATGAAAGTCCAACTTCTGTTGCAGCATTAATATCATATATAGGGGCATGTGGTGGAGTGTTGTTGTTGGTTAACATATGGGCCAGTGGGGAAACGGAGGAGAACCTGGATAGATTGATTCCAGAGAGTTTCCAAAACCTCAAATTCATGTGATTATAAGAGGAATGAATCACTACTCAACTAACTTATTTTTCTCTATATTTGATTCTGGATATTTTCATTATTTTATTAAATCTATCATAGTCTTACCCTTAAGGAATAAAATGGAGGGAATTCCATTTCCCATGGTGTAGAATTCTCTTATTATAGGTCATCTAAGTTTACATGATATATTTCAGAGTTAAAGGATGATGATGTGGAAGCATTATACATTTAGGGGTTTAACCATTCTACAAATTCAACCATATTATTTTATTCTGGGAATAGATTATTTGTATAACATGTGTAGAGAATTAATTTATTCTATAAGAGTTATATATTCCATGATTTGTAATGATAATGTATACGCTCTTTAAGTGAGTCAAACAATCAATTGATTCATATGTCCTTAGTGTAATTTTTTCTGAAATGATAGTATTATTACCAAGTACGATGCAAGTGCAGGTGATAGTGTTTTAGATAGTTGTTGTGATTTTCATCTATGTAACATCCCAGTCATCACCCATTACATTGAAATAGGCATAGGTGTAAGATAAATTTTTCTGACATCTTTAAATACCCAAAGGATGTCAATGAATTCAACGGGATTTGAAAAAAATTTAGGGATAATTTTCTTTTTAAAATAACGCAACATGATATCAAAAATCATCCACATGTAAACTGTTGATATGATGCATGAGTAAAAAATAATATATCTAATATAATTATCCAACAATCCAAAATTTTTTAGTGACAATATAACATGGAATATAAAATGATAATACCAAATACAACAATACACAAAGACATTAGGTGATAATAACCCATGTACAACATGAACTATCTCCAAGATCCAACCCCATAATCCATGCCAATGATATAAAATTTAAATCTTTGTATGTAATATACCATTCTCTTTCGTGTGTTTCTGTATATAGTATCTGCAGAAACACCAACTCTTCCATGTAGGTGTGAGCATAAACTCAGAAATAATTCCCCATGGGCTTCCCGACACACACCACTAAGAGAAGAACTATTTTCCACATTTTTCATAAAAATGTCAAAAACTTTATAGTTTATATAAAGATATAAAAATATCCTTATATAAATAATATAGAAGTTTTTATCATATTAAATTATATTTATGAATCAAAATTCAAATAAATCAACTTTTTGATTCTTTCTATTCTAATTGGAATACCCAACCTTATTATTCCCATACACCCATACACATATGTATTCCACATGATAGTTCTATACTCATAGATGGTTTCTTATGGGTCCACCAAGTCGTCGTGTGATGAAAAATATCATGGTACCATAATGATATATGTTATAACATTCCAATATTTTTGAAAAAATATATTTTTTAAATAAAATTATGTTATTTGACAACATACATTACACTTCATACAATTTTATAAAATGTTATATACTAAATTTTCTTATTATTTAAAGAGAAAGTTATGACATGAATATTAATATTGTTTAATTGAATATGATTAATTTTTTTGGAAATTATGTATAATGGTTTTAGATAAATATATTTTATTTGATAGATAAGTAATCATTTTTTAGTAATTTCCTTTTATAAAAAAGTCATTTTTCCCTAAATAATGATGATTATAATTTTTGTGAAAAATTTAAAAGTTTATTGTTTGTAGTATTATAAATTTTATTTGAAAAATTAAAATTAATTTTTTGAATTAACGTTGCAAAATTATCCTAGAGATATTTCTAACCAATTCTCTGAAATGTTTAATTTTTTGATAAATAAAAAAAAATTTATTTAAATTTTTTTACTTTTAATTTTTCTTAAAAGACTTATTTTTTTAATTTTTTTTAAATAAAAATTTTCCAAATTTTTTTTCTTTATTCAAATTATTTCCATTGAAATAAATCCTGTGTTGAATTTATTATATAATATATTTTATAATTATGAAAATAAATTCATTAGAGAATCTATTTCTCTTCTTGTATATGATTTTCATTTTAAAATAATTACAGAAAATTCTCTAAATGGAATTTGGTAAAATAGTTCAAATATTTAAAAGAGTAATTAATCATATTATTTAATAAATTAATAATAATATTTTTCATAATTTATAGTAAATATAATAAAAAATTTAATTTTCACATTTAAGGTTAAAACATGGTTTTACGCATTTCATGGTCCCATGTGAAAATAAATTTTACATACACATGTCATTTTATTATAAATTTAATTTAATATTAAGAATAATTATGTAAAAATATATAATAAGAATCATTTATTTTTAGTATTAATGGATAAATTACCTCAATAAAAAAAATTAAAAACACATTTCTTGAGTGGAAAATAAAATGGTTAAATTAATTTAACATAGAGGATAATGAAATAACCTTTTATAAAATGATGCTTTGTATGGTGTAGGAGTGTATTTACCTCATCTTACATCCACTAAATGAATGGTCAATTCTATTGGTACTTTTCTTGAGAGTAAATTAACCTAATTGACTAATTTTAGTTATTTAAAAATGTGACACTCCTCTTAAATTATAACTGGACACCTTATCCCCACACATCTCACACATATCAAGATATTTGGATTGATCTTCCCCTAACGAATTCTCTCCTATAAATTATTATCTACGTTTAATAGCTGATGGTCATTCAAAAACCCCAAACCGTGGGTCATTAATATGAGGCCCAAATTTTGTTATCTATGTAAAGATTATTCTCATCACTAAGCACTATGTTTTCTCTTCCTATGTTAAAAAATTAGACCATATATTAATATCTAAAATATTATAGGTCGATTACATCCTCTACCACAGAAAAAAACTCATTGATTAAATGATGGTAAATTTTTATGGTTTGGTAATTGAAACCAGTATAAAAAATAGATTGAAATTCTATTTTACTTATGGAATAACATATATTCATCTCTATTCCATCCATTGGGATTGAAAAAATTGACCGGGCATACAGAGAACTTAATCCATGTGAACCAATGTATTTCATTTTCCATTACCATCACTCAATTCTAGATATAATTATAGATTTAATGTACATGTATTATATTTCTAAGATAATTATACTTCATGGATTCTAATATTACACATACCTTTCTATATTCCAATGCATTGAAAAATTATAACATTGCTCTTGTGTATATGTGGACTATTGTCTCAACAAAGCGTTGTCACTCAATTTTTTTTATTTTTTCATGGATGTTAATAAAAATTGATTTTGTGGATACATAAAATAGATATTATATTATAATGATTATTGAAATCTGAAATATGATTGACCTTTGTTAAATTTGATCCTTTTGAATTGGAAATAGTGTTCATGATATAAATGACCTACCATATCCAGGAATAATGTTATTCATTTTTCTATCTTTAACTCTTATGTATGAATTTTAATATTAATATAATAAATATATATTTTATTTATGAAAATATTAATATTCCATGTATGATTGATCAATAATTAATTTATAAGGACCAAAACTATATAACAATATCATACATGAAAAATGAAGTTGTTATCACCTAGAGAAGTGATTTTAAAAATAATTGTTAACAAAACTGGTGATAAAAATTTACAATTATATCATATAAGGCATGATATTTATGAGTATTTTTATAAATATATACAAAATAATAATTTATTAATAATAAGGTATATTCAATCATGTATCATTGATGACTAAGATGAGGTATGTAATTTGCATCTCACTTTTATTTCTGTGAGATACATGTCAAATTCCCCTTGTTTCTTTTATGTGGTGTGAATACTAAGAATGAATTTATTTTATAAAGAATTTTATTAATTTATTGTAATTTATATATAAATCAAGTGTTATTACTTTCATGGGTATATCAGTTATAATCCAATTATTTACAAATATTATTTATGATTATGGTTCCAATTATGAAATTTAATGAACGAGCTCTCAAAAATTTCGTGAGTGTTCTTCTCATGTTGTTATTTTTTTAGAATAATATATTTCCTTTCATTTTACTCTCATTATGTTCAGAAGAGAAAAAAATAATGCATTTAGGGAAATCAAGTAAAATTATCTGCTCGGTTAAAAATCCTTTCTTTTTCATGTCCTCATTTTTTAAAAAAGTTTTCAAAAATATTTTTACTATAATGAAATGTTTATTTAAGTTGTTTTTCACCATTTTTTTACTTTTTCCAAAATTATTTAAGATATATCTTCCTTTGATTTTATAGACAACACACTTTTGATTTATTAATAAATGAATGAAGTGATTATTTTTTTTATCAAGTAAGATATCAATGATATTTACCAGAATCATGACAGATCAATGATTTAAATATTCCTTTAAATTTTTCCATCAATTTTTGAAAATACTTTTTTTGTTTAATATTTGATTTATTTTTAAATATTAGATAACATATTTCAAAATGGGAAGAATACTTTCCTCAATGTAATTTTAATGTTATTCTTATTGAATATATATTCATCAATCACTACATTCTATGGCATTGATTATGTATACATATTATAAGATCCAATGGTACCATCCTTTCTTATTTCTCCAAAGGTCTATGATTATATTGATGATTTTTTTATAATGCTCATTAATTTTATATGGGTTATAAATTTATATAATAATAAGATATTTATAAAACAAGTTTTCTTTATTTATGTTATGATATAATTATATTATGAATGTTTAATACTATTATGGAAAAAAAATTTATGGTTTTTATTATTTGATGAGTTGGAATAAAATTATATATCCCTACAAGTCATTTGATAGTGCTTTTTATCTCATGGGATAATTATTTGAAACAAGTTAGTCTGAATGATCTTCTATGGAAAATATGTAAATGCGCTTGATCTTATATTGGAAGCAAGATGATGTGCTTGATCCACATTAGGAAACATATCAATGTACATGTTTGTTTATGGGAAAACAGTTTATATGCTTGATCCACAATTGATGTGGGTGGGGATTCATGATCTATCACGATACATGATATATGCCTACATTCAAGATTCACTAATATTTGATGGACTCTGTAGTTAATCATGAAATTTGAAATGAATTATATAAATATATGTATGACACTCTTATATGACATAAAATTATGATTTGTGTATTATTTATCATGTATTATCACTCTTACGATTCATTTATTTTTAAATGATATAGTTTTAAATAATGATTCATGTGTTGGGTCCATCATATATTAGGTATAAACTTTGAATGTTATTTTCATGATTTCATACCCATGTTCTTATATTATTATTTAATATGATTGTTCATTAATATCACCCATGTTTACCCTTAATGAGCATCAATGATCACCATTTCTGATGTTTATATTATCATTGTTATGATGAATGGTGTTATGTTTGATATGTATCATAAGTCTTACAATTATAAATAATATAACATGAGATGATGTAATTCACTGATGAACCATTTATTCATTTATCCAAGCTTACAAATAAAATATTAATTTCTGGCCCCAGTTTTTTAGGGATGTTTATTGAATATTCATTTATTAAGATATAATATATATGTATAAAAAATTGGGTTTCCAATATTTGGTATAAAAAAATATGTTTATTCAATATAAATATATTTTGGTTATATGAATTTAGTGACATCCCAAAAGATACGACTAAGATTAGAAAAACATAATTTTCCTCTGGTAAGGAAGAGTTTATGTGGTTTTTCAAGCAACAAATATATATATGGATACTACAAGGGGATGTGACTCTGGCACAATTTTACCTTGGTTAAATAACTAAAAAAAGATAATATCGGGATTTTAATCGATCATCACCTAATGAATGACCACATGTTTTATTTTATCAATGGTTAACACTCTAGAGGGATATGATTTATAAATTCATAGGCTTATAAAAAACAATAATAAATAATTTTAATAGATGATATCCATTAATATACAAGGATAAATCTAAGGTGTCATAGATTTAAAAAAAGGCACCATGATTTATATATCCAATTGATATTTTATTCGTGATTATATGGTTCCCTAGTACGATGAGTATTTCTCAACTATGATTTTTTTAATTAGTTATTGGAGCCTGAAGGAATCATGTGAAATATGAATGTGACAACCCATGCAACAATAATCCTTATAAGAATACAAATTTCTTAACACTAGGATGTAATATATTCTATAAATTCTCAATAAAATATCTCAATATAAAAGTGGAAACATGGGTTATGTTGACCTTATTAATTTACCAAGGATAACGAAAAATGTCATTATACTTTTATATGATAAAGTCCTTTCTCCTTCTATGAAAATTATGGTCCATCGGCCGGTTACCACTAGATCAATGTGATGAAATATATGGTATGCATTTTTTTATGCTTGACCCAATAAAAAAAGATATTTTCCAATTATTATATACATATTGAGGAAAATCAATTTCTTAATATTATTTAGAATATGTGCCAAAATTATGAAGTTTCCAATATGGAATGGGATATGTTATATAGTTATTTTTTAGTATTTTCCTCCATCATATTTTATATACAAGAATAGAAATGGAATATCATGAGTAGATGTGTAAGGATACTGTATCCATTGGTGAATTTGAAAAAAAAAATTAAAAAATTTTATGAATCAGGTTTAATCATCAGCGAAATAAGAAAAAATGTTTGATTAATCAGTGGTTTGAATCCAAATCTTCAAAAGTCATTATCTATAAGGGATTTCAGAATCTATAATTAAATCATTCGACATGCACACAATGTTGAATTGGAAGGTTAAACCCTAGTTGATTCTTTTTGATAACAAATGGAATACAAAGACTCATGGAATCTATAGTGAAATATCACATAGAGGGAAAAAATCAACCTACTACTTTAGAAAATGAGGGATTGAATGGTAAGGTGATTTCCTAACATAAACATTGGGATTATCAAGTATGGGAGACATATATATCAACAAAATGATATTAATTTAATTTAGATAATATTGTCAACTAATCAAATGATAAGGGGGTTCAATAGATTACCCACCCACACTAAAGTACTATATATGTCATGAGTTTGGTCATTATTTAATTCAATTAAATAGTCCTTTGGTAAATGTCGATATTAATCCATAACAACCTCTAAAGTAAAAGGAATATTGTATTGTTTAGGAAATAATAAAAGGCAATTTTAATCATGGTTATTATGTAAAACCCATCATCTAATTTAATGTTAGGAATATCATGTTAGAGTTTCTATGAAATATCCGAATGAAAACCCTTTTAATCATCCTTCGGTAATTTTTTTTTTGTGATTCAATGAAATTATTTTCAATGTCAATTTAGATTTTAGAATAATAAAATCACGTGTGATATTCTAAATAAACCTATGATAAAATGTCACAAGAAATACGAACATGGGATTCCAGTAGAAACTTTTTTGGTCTATAATATGAACTTATATATAGAATAAAGGTAGAATTTTCTTTTGGAATCAGAACTTACTTCATTTAAGAATGTTATAAATATATTTACACTTTCTTATTATACATTATGATTGTTTAAAAATATTTCAAGATACTATATAATATGATGAGGAATGGATATTAGATAAAATAATTCAAATAATTGGGATTCAATTTTTTGAAGATATATTTTCACGGATCCTTAGTGTTAACTATTTATGGAATAGGTTAAGATGATCATTGGGTGTTGTTGTTTATTTTTTATAAAATAATTCCATGTACTTATTCATATTGGATAAATTATATTTACTAATTTGTTGTTTGAAAAAATATAGATAAGGTATGAATAAAGTTGCAACCTTTTATGGATCCTTTGATCAATTAAATGTTAATTTCAGTTATTCATGAATGATGAAAATTCATCCCGAATTTTCATTTCATGGAATAATAGATGACATGAAAATTGACCAAATCACATTAAAATGTTGAAATTTCACATATGAATGAAATAAAGTAAGAATATATTCTCATCCAGTTTCTTCAACATTAATAAAATGATATTAAAATAAAATATTTATATACATAACTATATTTCTGATGATTGAATGTTCCTCACACCCATCATAAATTTATGAGTTTATGGTCTTTAACATTCACTTATCCATTTTAATTATCATTAATTATTAATATTTAGGAATTTTGTCTACTAGATTTCTATGTTTTATGATCCCAACTATAAAATAATACTTTTAAACCTAGTTTGGATATTTTTTAGATGACCGTAACATTTTATTTTACCTATATTCATTAAGTAGTTTTATTAACCCTTTTCATGATTTTGGATTCCATGAACAAAATTTCATATTTCAAATCCACCAATGCAAAGTGAATATTATGAGGACCCAATGTTTTAAAGGATTGAATAACGTAACACCATGAGATTTTATTAAATATTTTTTAAAAATTAGTTTAATTTATTTGATGTATCACATTAAACACAACACTATGTTTAAGAGAATTGAAATATACAAATAAAATATAATTATTTGAAGTGAATGTCATGACTTAATCATTAAAAGTAGAATATTGAATAAGAATAACCCCATTTATCAATTTAATTAATAATGTTTTGGATCACAAATATATATTGATAGATATATAATTAATGATTAGTGAAGGCTTTATATTAATCTAAAATGCATTTTTCAACAAAAAGTATTCATTATAGGTTTTTTTGAAAAATTATTAATATTGATTTTTGTAAAAAAAAATTAAAATTTATTTCAAATCATGAACATAATTTTCTCTAAAAAACCAAAATTTATATATATTTTTTTAATTTTCAGAAAATATCAATTATTCAATCTATACTAATAAATACTGATTTTTATTTGAAACATCTTTTTTCATTGAATGAATTTTCAAAGGCCTGTTTTTTAGAGTTTTATATAACTAAAATTAGTTCAATAATATTTTTATTATTATAATATATGTGTTTGTATAAGACTTCTTGTTTAATTCTAATATAAAAACATTTCTAGGTTGTGAATAATTTTCCATTGATAATCCAAATTTGCATCACCTCCTAGGGTTTAACATTAAATTTAAAACTAAAACATATATAAATTTAATTTTTTATAATCGATTCTTTATTTGTAATAATAAAAACTAATATTAGTTAAAATTTTCGACTAAATTTATAGATTTAACATAGAGTGCATATAGTGAAAAATTACTTACTACAGTTAAGAATAAAAAAGGGTTTTGTATATTCCAGGATATTGTGTTAAATGTAATTCTACACATATATTATAATTTTATTTGAATAATTATATTTCATTTTTACAAAAAAAATCCACATATTTAACCATTATCATTAATTTCTTTCCTTAAAGGACAAATAAAATAATTAAATAAGTAAAATACAAGTAACTATGGGAAAAAATAAAATCATAAAAGTATGTAAAGATATAAGATAATGGAATGAAATATTTAAAACATGTTTCCCTATCTACGTTATAGCTATGTATTAATTATAGATTCCCTCTACTCCATTATATAAAAAATATCCTTGGGATGAGATTTATTCCCCATTATTGAATAGTTTTGGGTATTTAGAAAAATGGGACTCCTCTTCAAATATAAAAGGGACCCGCTCCACTCAAATAATCACAAATCTTAATACATATGGATCAAAAATTCCATAAAAAATTATTTCCTACACATATTTATCCCTGTTCTACAGATACAGTTATACCCAAAATATTGACCCAAAAATCCTTAAAAACAGATCCAATGAAGGGTTTTATAAGCCAAGAGAATTTACTTCAGTAAGATCATTCTTTTTTACATATTCTATTACCACATTCATTCATGTAAACATAATACCAATATAATTTAATTCATATAACTATTATAAAAAAATGTTGTTTTTAAGAAATTTCATATATCAATATCCTTCTTCATCAAATGTGAAACGAAGTTATCGATCGTGTCTATGATAGACCACCACCTCAAATACCGTTATAATTAGTTTTCCTTGACCACCTCACATTTAAGGGTTTAATTGTATATATAATAAAATTTTATGTTATTTATGACATAATTAAGTATCTGGATTTATAATATCACATATTTTTTCGGACCTCCCAATCCAGTTGGAAATTAAATTAACACTCTTACGTATGAGTGCACAACCGCCTCCACGAAACGATGTGACTCTTTTTTCAATATCATTTCACATAAATTATAATAAGGATATAATTAATAGAAAATATTATATATTAGATATTATAAATATTCTTTAATGGTTTAATATTATTAACATTCCATTCCTTCAATCAGTTTAAATGGACATGTCATTCATGCAAAAGTAGGGCCCCCCGTCTCTATGATTTGTGTAATTCAATTTTCTATATCTAACTCATAAAGATAAGTATAAATATTTATATTATTAATATATATGACATTTAAATAATTTTAAAAATTATATCGGTTATGAAACTATAATAAATAAAAAATAAAAAACTATTAATGTGAAACATACATGAATAGTGAACCTGTTATCACCCAGAATAATTATTTTAATAAATATTAGTTATTAAAAAGGTGATATAATTTTATAATTAAACCATGAAAGATAATATATATATATTTATATTTATATTAATATTTACTGTTATATAATATATTTACGAAAACCCTATATTTATTATATAAGAGGCTTGAATACATAAAAACGATGTAAGACCAAAGGTAAGGGATTTTCATCAAATTTTTTATAATGTGAAACCTATCAAATTCATAGCCTACATATTTTATTGTGTGTATTTATTTCCCATTAATGTCAATAATTATAGTCAATATTAATCTAAATGGTATTTAAATATAAATCTATGTTTATATCTTTCATGGGGATTACGATTCAAAATTTACTACATTGGTAAGGGAATTATGATATAATCTAATTGTTTAATATGATTAATTATGGTTATTCATATGATAATGATATTTCAAAACCTTCAACTAAATATTATCATTAATTTTATTATCATATGGTAATTTAATTAGAATACATTATTTCATTTATGTTTACACTCTTTAAGTACTCAACTTACTAAACGAATGTATTTGCAGAAAATCAATTTTATTTATCTATTTCTTCGAAAATACATTTTATATCATGTCAATGGTAACTTAAAATTTTTAAATAAAGGTTCATGATATTATCAAATTATTTTTGAGGACATTTTTCCAATTTTGAACTTTTTAAAAAATGGATTAAAATTAATCTTAGAGATGATTTTAGAAAAATGAATTTTTGGATTTTTACTAAAAATGTGATAGGAATAATTAATTTAAAAAGTGTGAAAATAATTGTATTATTCATCATAATGGACAAACATTATTTTGAAAATAGTTTATATTATAAAATGTATGTTTTAATATATTTTCTTTCATTAATATTAGTAAAATATTTAGTGTTTAAATAAGTAATATTAAAATAAAAATAATATTTTTCATATGAATGCATTAAGGATATGTTAATGGATAAACATAAAACAATAGTGATTTTTCATATGTTTTAATAAATTGATGATCCAATGGAATCACACTTATTCATTATTTATATGGTTTGTGATTATTATGGCATGTTTTTTGGAATTAATTTTCTTTTTCATGGGTTATTCAATAGTGGATTGACAAAATTTTTATGAAACTCGTTTTATATGAAGAGGAAATGCTATGATGAAAAAATTAATGTATAATGATTTTATGCCACAAATTTTTATGTTTTTCATTATGTGATTGGTGGAACCATATTTTATTTACTACCATAGAATTCGATTGGATTTTATATCTCATTTGACAATTATGAGAAATTAACATGTCAATGTTATTGATCTGATGTGGGAAACAATTATTTTTCATCTTTCCTCTATGTGAATAATGCCTATGTACATGATATACTTTTAGAAATTGGTTCATGTGCTTTGTCAAATATGAGAAACAATTTCACATCCTTCCACTGTGGGATGTTGGTGTGAATAATTGATTTGACATTATATGTAAAACAAGTAGGGATGGATTATATAAAGTGATTATGTGGGAACGATAGTTAACCTTGTAATATGATATACAATATATACTTATATGTGTTCCATGATTCCAGGATATGAACATATGGTTCATGATATATTTATATTAATTTATTACACTTATGATTTAGGTCATTTGAAATGATAATGTCTTATACCATGAAACATTGAGATTGTCAACGATAAATTTAGTAAGAAATTTTAATGTTATATTGGTGATCACAAACACTTATGGTTACAAAAGGCTTAAATATGATCATTAATTTATGTCTCAAACATTTACCCTTAATGACCAACATCGAAAACCATATCTTATGTTTCCATTCCATGTGATATGAAAAATATTATTGTGTATGATATGTCTAATAAGGGTTATAGTAATGAATAATATAGTGTTATATAATTTATTACACTTCTGGTGAATTTTCAGAAGTATTTATGTTTCTAGATACAATACACATTTACCATTAGAATTAGTGTATTATTGAAATGTATTGAATATACATCTATTGTGATGTAATATATATGTTTTAATAGTGTGGGATTCTATATACCCCCCCTCCCCTAAGACATGTCTTTGAAAAAAACTCATTACATACATTTATGCCAAATTCCATGCCCATACATATCATGATAAATATTTACATCCAAGAAAAATTTCATCAAACATTTTCCTTACATCAAAATGCAATGATAATTTTAAAACCATGATTTTAATATTTGTAAAAAAATATGCTCTCAAAAATAAATAAAAATTTTATAAACATTAAATAATAAATAAAGATGGGTTTATTTTAAAAATTTCACAAATTTTCCACACACAAAATAAAGAAAAACAATTTTAAAATAGTGAGACTTCTTGTTCAAGAACAGTTGAAATGACATAAAATCCACATACCTCTCAACTGATGATAAAAATGAATAATGAACCAAAAACCTAGATCTAAACTTAAGCATCATAGCTTTATTTCATAAAACATATCTCATATTGATTCACATCCAAGAACATTAATCTATATATTATAGAAAAGTTCTATGACCCTGAGAGATATTAGAACAGTATATGTAAAAATAGCAAGGAAGAATATATCGGTGTCATGGGCTCACTAATGATTATATAACTCCAATGCACATTAATTCATTGAAATGTAGCTTCCTATGTAGAAGTATTTATCTCAAAATCACAGGGAGATTATTATTTATATACCCTTGATGATTAGTTGAGTAACTAGGGTATATGATATTTAATTGAAATTTAAAAATAAGACAACCTTATATGAGACCCATACACCACTATGGAATGAAGGGACCATAGTTTTGTTCCCATATAAAATGATGCATTCCATATTTTCTATATTGGGGGAATCTTGGTCAACCCACTATAAAAGGGACACTCTGTCCCAACATGTCCCTTATGCTACAAGTGTTTTGAAATTACTAGAACCCTTGAATTTCCCCCTCATATCAATACAACATAGTTAACCCATTCATTCCACAACACTCAACATCTCTATGTTGTATCCACGATCTATGGTAAACCCATTTATATTGACTTTTGGCTCTGAATTATTACACCTAAGACCCTATGTGACAATAGATCCCTCCAAATAATAGAAGCCAAAGGCTAAATCCATAAACTATGATTCATGACATAGCCTTTTAAAAACTATTCTAATACACTATAAGACCCCACCCAAACACACAAAACATATACAATTAATTATATACGTTCAAAATACATATAAATGTGTTTTTTTAACAAGGAGGATAACAATTCTCCCCACTGTTGGTAATTTCTTCCTCTAAAGGTAGAAACCCAGGGTTGTTTTGTAAGATCCTATCCAATTTCTCTTGTGTCCACTTCTGATGCTCCCATATAATTTATAATTCATGCTATTCTATTATATCACTCATACTAAAAAATTATTTTCCCAAGAAAAATCATCTCATGAATATAAAAAAATATAAATGATCATGAATCAATGTACCATCCAGTTTAATTTCAAAATGGTCACATTGAATTACATTTTTAGGATCATTTATTTACTTCTCTAATTGAGATACATGAAACACATTATGCATTGAAATAATACATGGTAGTATATCCAATGGATAAATAACATCAAATATTCATTCTTGTATCAAATAAAGGCTAATGTACCTTGGATATAACATTATTTTCTTATGAATAATATGTTTCCCAGTAGTCGGATAGATTCTCCAGAGAACATGATCATGTGTATTAAATTATAATGGTTGTTGAAGGTTATTGACATATAATTTATTATTTTTTTGGTCAATTTCAACTTACCCAATTTTAAAATAATTCAAATTCATGGTTTCTTTAATCTGGAATGGTATTATAACTAATTTCCCACATATTTTTACCAAACAATTTGAATAAATACATGGAAGAATATAAAATTATTCAAAAATACATATGTACTTAGGAAAATAATTGTTAATGTATGAGAACTCCAATAATGGAATATGGTACTCATAGAAGACACCAAAATTAGTCAACCAAATATAATCATATATTCTAATTTTTGGATAATTATTTAATATTTCTTCTCTATTAAATGGTTATATACACATTTCATGGTTGACAGAGTTCAAATGGATTGATATATGTACAAAAAATGATTTATAAACAATGGATATTGATTATAAATGATCTAAAATATGTTTAATAAATCAATAATTATTTGAAATGATTTTTGGGAAAAATCATCCCCATATTAGATAAATTAATAGAGATGAATTGAGATGACATTGTGAGTTTATTCAAACTCACCAACATGATATCATGTAAAAAAATGATCGCAGTAGTCCTTTATCCAAATACATGGATATTTTTTCAAATTTAAACATATTAATTGGTAAATTGTTCATTATAACTACTAGTCATTGGTGGTCCACATTAACCTACTAAAATGTGAGGCATTTCTGAAAAAACAGTTCATCTTCCCGATTTATGAATTCTCATCAAAACAGTATTCTCAAAAGAGTACACTTTTTCTAAACATGTGGATGAATAGCCCAGCTTAAATAATGGTTGGAAGAAATAATTGATTGATGATATGTTTGAAAAATAATATTATATCTAAAACAAAACATTGATCTCTCAACCAGCATTTATCCCCCAATAGTTTCCCCGGCGTTGAGTATTGACCACATAGACATCCATCCTGAATAAAATTTGTGAACATGTCATACCAAGTAATCCAAATATAAGATAATATATTTTGGAATTAAAAATTAAACATCCCTATGATCAGTACACTCTAAATGAATATATATGATAGATCTCATTAGCTTCCATTGATCATATTACCCTTTAGCAAATGGGTTATATAAATTCCTTCTTAATAAATATTCAATGAGATTACATTTATTGGTATTTTAAAAAAAATATGAATTAAAACGTCTAATGATATTAAATCCATATTATTTGTCATACGTTCATTTCCCTTTATTAAAAAATGTGTTTGGAGCTCTTATGATCGATAAAAATAATGAATTTATCACAAAAAAGTTAATTATGGAATACATTAAAATGATGGACTACAAAAAATAATTCTAAATATTATATTTTTGTATTTTCTTGGGCACCCATTACACTATTTTTATATATGAAAAAACTTGGTCTACATTTATATGAACACATCCCTCCCAAGAACCTGATGAATATCAAAAAACCACATAGCCTTTCTGTGAAAATGAAATGTAATGATAGGTGATTATGTGAGGTGAATCATAAGTACCTAAAATGATTTCTATAAATTATTAATCCATTGTAATGTAACACCATTCTTTTAAAATAAATTCAACAGTGTTGTAAGACATGAAAAATCAAGAAACAATCTTCTATAGTATACCACGTATCCATGTAATGTAAGTATCTCAAAAACAATAATCGGTTGATTCAAAGATATAATAGATTTTAACTTTTCCATATCTATAAAAACACATTTTAAGATATGATTTCATGGTGGATTCATAAATCTTGTATCAAAGAAATAAACTCTAAAATAATATCATAAAGGTTGTGGTGTCACATGATAACCAAAACTATAGTAAATTGCAAGAAAATTTGTACCTTAGTTCTATAAAACACCATTAGATCATGAATGAAAACAAATACAAGCGAATAAATCAAATTTCTGAAATATATTATTCAACAATTTAATGAATTTCACTATTGAATTTAAAATCCAAGTGGAATCTACAGATACTCATAATGGCCATTATGACTCAAGAAATCTATTTTATAAATACCCACCCTCCAAAAAATATGTTGATTATACTAATATCATGAATCATTCTTTGAGAACCACATGAAACCCCTTAATAGAACAACAATATCATAAAGAAATTTAATATTTTATCTATTATACATCATAACATAGTTTATAAATTGATATTCTTCACAAATCTAATGAGTTCCATAATCCATCATTATTAATTGATTCAGTTTAACAGAAGACTATGTGCATGGATAGATAAACCCATTAATTTCTTATCCTTTTTTTTGTTATTTACTATAATTTTGATATATAAATCCAATAATATGGAAGTGAAACAAGTGTTTTCTATTAAATGAGATCAATTATAAATTCCATGTCTTAATTTGGGGGTAACCTGGACAAATTATCCAATATCAAGAAACTGATTGATGATATCTATGAGAAGAAATTTGTTTAGTTGCATTAAAAAATTCAAAGGTAACCAGTGCCAATTGGTAAGATGTATTACTAACCATATAAATATTATTATCCTTATCTATGTGAATTTTCATTTTAATTTTTATAAAATAGATTCTTAATTCTATCATATAATGTGAATCTAAATTGATGGTAATAACAGTCAACTTGGGGTTTGAGAATTGACAACCATTCCATTCCCAAAATCATTTCATAGATATCCATATCAAGAAAATAGAATTCCTAAACCAATTCATCCACATCAATTTTCAAAGCACATGTTTAACACATAAAATATCGATACTCCCCCAATAAATAAAAGAACATCTTCTCAATATTCAATATTAAAATAGTCAAAGACATGAGAAGAAACAAGATTATGATTTACCCAAATCAAACAAGGCTTCTATAAGGATATAATTTATAAGAATAGTCTATCAGATCATTTATGTACCAAGTTAATCCTAATCGCTCATTATCTCAACACTATGAAAATACTTACTTACTCTCCCTTTTTCATTCAATGTTGATATTTCCTCTACTGATGAGTTGTGGAATTCCTCAAATTACAATGAATCTGTTGGTTTTATGGAAGTGTGTTATTCTAATGAGAAAACCTCATTGAATAATAAGATTTCTAAATAATTAAGAATTAAATTCCTAATTTGAAGACTATTGAGAACCATGATAACATAGTTGGCAATTTTCTTATCTGGATAAAATTATGATATTCTCTAGGTGGTTTCATAAAATCTTTCTGGGTATGATTATGTGAAACATACTAAAATCATTTAGGATTAATCTTGGTTTTTGCAGTAAAATTATTAGGCCTTTTGTTTTTACTCTTGGATCTACCAAAAAAATAAATTTAGATGTCGCATATACAATTATTCTTAGAAATTGAGTTCCTTCATATTTCAATGGATATAGACACGATTCCTCTATATGGTTTTTGAGAAATATCTCTTTCCACCACCACATCCAAATTTATCATATTTATATAGTTCATAATACAATGGTTGATAATCATTGAGTGAGTTTTGGATATTATATCCAATTAAAAAATTCATTCCTTCGAGGAGGTACTAGAAACTACATCAATTACAATTCAAGCTATATTTATAAAATTAGCTTCATATTTTTCATCAATTGATTGTATTATTTTATACAATATATTTTTGTTTTTTAGGAAATTATATATTGTATGAGGATAGAATTGTTTTTCAAACTATTAATTTATGTTCTCCCATGAAATTGCATGGTCAATTTTTTCATGAAAAACTAAATTCCTCCATTGGAAGGCCAAATCCTCAAGAATATACAAATCCAACATGAAATTCATATTATATGGTGAACAAAGGAAATCAATGTTTTTATTAATCAAATTCATCTACACCTTCTCATTTTATTCTACTAAATCCCAAAAAAATATTTGTGGATTTCTTTCTATTGACAAAGAGAATGATCATCTAGTTTAGGTTCATCATTCTTGTTTCCATGATCAATTGATAGAAAACAATGAATGTGGTTCTAGACAATTTTTTCTTCACCTACGGCTCTGGTGTAACATCATTTTCATAATCATCATATTGTTGGTTTCTATGATGTCTTTGTGGTGTTATTTATATAACCAAAAAAATTAATTACTTAGTCATTAGTCATTATAAACTAATGGCTTAAAAATTTCAGAATACTATATCAACATATAGCAAAATCATTCTATTTAAAATCCAATAATTCCATGCATTTATGAAAAAAATCATTATTCACGAAATAAAATATGATCAATGCAGTCCTAATGGGAAATATCACTACTAATTTAAGATCTGAAACCATCATTATCTAAACCCCTAATGATGAAATGAGAAAAAAATCTCTAAGTGTCTTAAAACACATTTGTACAAAAAATCCATGTTAAAATCATTTTCATCAAAAAAGGGTAGCTATATAGTTTTAAGTTATACATTTAATGTTATATCATATCAATTTCATTATTAATATCATAAAAAGACATATTAAAAAACTGTGATTGTTACCATTATTAACATCCTACCTCTCACCCAGTTTATTAGAAAAATGTGGAGGTGCTACAAACCTTATCTTACATATCCAATAAACCAAAAACTAGAACTAAAATCCAAGGTCTTAAGATTAATTTTGGGGAATATGTTCCCCAAAAAATATTTCAATATGATAACATACAATATCATTGGAAAAATATAATAACTCAAAACTAGCTTTTTTATTTTCTAACACTTTTAAGGAGATAGTGACAACCCTCATAAAAAAGTAGATCAAACATAAAATAAAACTAATGACTTATTAAACACATGTCTAAGGATATTAGAATCTCTTTCACTCAATAGTTTCAAAAGGAGGGAACTTACCTAGAAGTTTGGATCTTCCTCTAAGTTTTCCTCGTTGTGCCTTGCTAGATAATCTCATGCTTTCATATATTCTTATTTACCAATATACTACATGTTGACGCCTCAGATAAATATATGATCTTTCTTTTCAATCCATTCTGCTTGATCCCTGCAATCATCGACATGGATCAATCATTCCATCATTTTGTCAACATCTTCCCTCGATGCCTGGATCACTAGAACATCCTCCTTCATTTTATCACAATAGCGCATGATTAGTTCCATCTGAGTATCTGTATCCTCATCCATCAGGCACTAAAATCCATCAGGAGATACTACATCAAATTTTTATCCTGGGGGAAGAGAATCCTCCATCACCCTTATCATATCCTCAGAAGGTAGATGCATCTCCTATTAGTGGTCATCTACCTTTGAGTCCCTTTTCACTTGAATTTGTGATGTTTTTCTCTATTGAGCCTCATCTCCTACCTAAGGCTAGATCTCGTGCTCCTTGATTTTATCATAATTTTTGGCCGACAGTGTCTCCATCAGTTTAGGAAGATATGAAATGTCCATATGACTCTTACGTTCTAGATTCTAGGAAACAATACATCTCCATGAGTCCTTGTTTTCCTTATTCCCTTTCTTCCTTCATCATTTTTGAAGACTTTCACTAACCACACCCAAACCAATATCATCTAAGAGTTGTATATATCTCGTAGAATCGGCCTCGGAGGGGTAGTTGGAGTTTCCTTTAAACTATCCCAGTTTTCATTAAATTTTAAATTGGTTGATTATGTGGGGGTCATACAATGTCCTACCCTAGTTGGTTCCCTGACTGTTAATCAACTACTTTCCTAAATGATGTGTATGGTTCTCCCACTCATGTCTATCATTGGACATATCCTTTACAGTATAATGTATAACCCTATTCTATTTGTTGTTATCACTAGCACGCACCACCATCGCATCGGTATATGGATTAAGACATGCTGCACCCTTGGAAGTTAAAAAATAATCTCTAGTAGAGTTCCCCGAAGCTTGAGACTGAGCATTATTTAGATTCAAAGATTCCTAAACTACCACACTGCTCTAGTCACCCTATGCAAAAAAAAATTCATCTAGGAAGAATATCCAAATAACTCTGTAGGATGTTAAATATCGACATTACATTGGGATCAAAAGGTAATGTCTTTACTTGTTTATTCTTTATTGGTCCATCTCAATTTTAGGTATCCTCACCCTAGTTCATCCCATGACAAGAATTGTCACAACCATAACCAGACCCAGCACCATTCCTAACATGGGTATTACCATCTTTCCAAGGAGGACCACCTAGGATGCTGCTTCTCGGATCTGCAGCTATGCCCTGTTCCTCATTCAGAACAAACTTACTGAAAACCATATTCCTAGGGTATTCCACCAAACTAGCTTCTAGATTAAAAATGATAAGCTCATTCAAAACATTGGAAGGTATTCCATCCACACTATTACCCTGATGATTTGTATTATTGACATAACCCCCATCAGCCATGCCACCTTCTAGGCTTCCCTATGTGGCAGCATTCAGATGAATATCAGTGGGGATTCAATGACATCTGTATGTATCATTACCAAAATAATGATTGTTGAAGCAGAATGGAACCCAAGAGTCGTAACAAACCTTCCGATTCTAGTAGATATATCCTTTATTCTCAATGAATATGGATTCCAATGGCCCCTTTGAGAAATATACTTCGGCACAAATTCTTAGGGAGACTGGATGACAAACTGTACTTGTGCGGGCATCTGAATAGTTATAAGGACCTATCATAGTTCTAATTAACGAAATAATTTATGGATTCATGAAAGGTAAAAGAATATGGGGACGTGAAATCTATATCACGATAAATGGGGAGTCTCACATTAGATAAATATCTAAAGACCACTAAAATAGATTAAAGTTGAAGCCTTACTTATCTTGGGGAGCATTGACCCAAGAATAAATAAGATCTTCCTCACATGAAAAATGAATTTGAATGTGATTTGAATCTAAAAGACCGAAACCACATAATCTTGAATCCTAGAAGAATAGAAATAGAACATATTAATGATGTCAACCAATGTTCGTTTCATCCCAAAATGAGTGACCATGGTAAGATCCACCATTTCTGAATCATTCGCGAACTCCAAGGGATAAATAGAAACTGATGGAACTCCATTCCCACAAGAATTGATTTTAGGGATCACCTCGACGTGAAGAAATTGATTGAAAGAATATGGGTCAGTGAAGGGGGTAAAGGAAAGGTTGTAAGAGGGAAATGAGATAGAGGGAGGATCATCAAAGTAATTAAGAAAAATAAATAATTGTTATAGTAAAAAATGGAACATAGAACAAAGAAATTCAAAACCAAAAGACATCATGACTAAAAATATTCTGAGATACTATCCCAAGTACTATAAATATAATCTTCAAGCTCCAACCCCAACCTCCATGACAATGATATCAAGATAAATTACTAGAACTTTTTGAAACAATTTCCTTCCATGTCTCCTATTATACAACATCTATAAATTCCACAATGTGCGCATAAAGGGGTCAATATTGAATCATTTATAATGATCTATAGGATTCCCATTAGATTCCACTAGAAAAATAAATGGTTAGAATATTTTATTAACAATTTTTGAAGAAGTCACATTTTATACCAATTTTTAAATTTAATCCATGTGAGAAAAATCAAAATAAATTTATCAAATGAAATAAATTATAAGAAAAACAATTGAACATTATCAAATTTTCCTTTATTTGAATTCAACATGGAACCCCCCAACAAATTTATTCAAAAAATAACTTACATCCGTGAATTTTGAATGATTGTTCCAAACTCATGAGATGAATATCTTTGGTCCCCAAAGTCATCAAATCGAGGGCCACAATCCAGGTTCCCCAATGGAACATGCCCATTATACATGGTCACATCCAAGCAATGATCTTAGGGAAACCTCATATTCAAAATTCAATTTCAATCCATATCACCACAATACGTTATTTCATTGAAACATTTCATCAGGAACATTTCATATAACAAGTCAAACCATATTTATGTAAATATATTTTTAAAACTACAAAAAATGTGTTTTCCAAAAGACAAAATTTTCTTTCCAATTTCCAAGGAATATATTAATATTGTTTTCCTTTATTAATTATGTAATGTTTTCTTAATAAAAGCATCAAAATATTTCAACATAACTAACCATTCATGTTCTAGAATATAAGAGGCGAGTGAGAAGCAAATTACCACTCAATAGATGATGAAAATTATGATCAACCATAAAACATCTAGATTATGGCTCAAAACACACCCCTTCATTAGATTTAATAATATAAAATTATTTTTCACGTAGTAGAAAATATATCTACAAATAATGGATTAGATATATCGATTTGATTGTTTGTAAAAGAGTATATCTTATAAGAACAAGGAATAATAAAGGGGATAAAGGACTCAACAAAGTGTTCAAGTCTCCAAGGAACATAGAATTATTCAAATTTCACATTCAATTTGAATGGAATTAGCATACATATCTATAAAGTGACAGAGATAGTAATTTTTTGATCCTATATGATCATAGGACTAATGTGCTATTTTTTATTTTAATATCAACTAATAAACATAGTGAGAAAGTTTGAGAACCACTTCATAATGACCTGACCATTACACCATGGATTAGTTACTCAAGAACCCTTTAGAATCCAACTAGGAAATGATATAGGATTCCCAGTCAAACACATCTAATTACCATGGAGTATCCTATAAGGTAGACCAAATTTTTAAAGAATTGGGCTACAACTTATCCAATACCACCACAACACTACCTCCCCCAGCCAAAAGAAACATTATGATCTTTCATAGCCATTATACCACAAGGGATTTCTAATAGGATGAACAACCGAATTTACTTATTGTATTTTTATGGCATCATTATCCCCTTCATGATCCAGAAACCGAAATCCCTATGACACAACAATGATATACGGAACAACACAACCAAATTTTTATCTGGCACAAAATTCTTTCTTACTAGGACAATTTTTAATAGAAGAACCATATATGAAAAAAAACCGACATCCTATTCTAAAACCCATGCTCCCTGGTGTGTCCCTATCAAGAAAATGGTCCCCTTATAAAACTCCATCAAAACCCATTTCAAACTCCAAAAACCTAACCTAAAAATATATATGATATCAAAACACAAAAAACAAGTATAATATAACTAAAATATGGTGTTTTACTAAATTTTTTCCTTTAGCGGTTTCAATGAAACAATAGTGATGTGATATCTTATTCATGATATTGATACTTCCAATTTTGTATATAATTTTAATTCCTATTTATCATATGAAACCTTCTAACTTGAATATTTTAATGATTTTGAATGATGAGTGTAAATAGAAATGCTTCATCTTGACTAGTTTTTTCTCTTTGGGTGTTCCTGTGTTATTTTATAATAATGTAGATGGTAGTATCATGATTGTTTAAATGAAATGTCATTAAAATAGATAATAGTGAGATAGTATCCTATTCAACACATAGATTATTTTTTTGATTAGTTAAACTACTATTTTTTGTGTTTGAAGATTCTTATTCTTGATATATATCAACAGAAGATGGTATGAGATTATAATAATTCCAAATATAATTTAAAGTGTCATTATGGACACCTGTATTTCATGACCATGTTTTTTAGTTCAACAAATACTATTGATATTTTTATGGGACTCATTAATTATGTGTTTCTAGAGTTTTAAGATCGGATCATTATAGTGTTCCCTAATAATATTTATGTGTACTCAATGTCATATGATGATTAAAAAAATAATTTGTGGACTATTTTGAGATTCTATTCACACAGTCAACTCTATTGTAAGTTGTTAAATAACATGTTCTGGGTGTGGGGTGTTTATCATCATCTCCATGTGTGTTCTCATCAAGGGGTAGTAGTTGATCCTTCTACTGTTGAATTATTATTTTCATGGGTAGTTACCAAGAATGACTCAAATGTTTATAGTTTCAATGTTCTTATAGGTTAGTATCATTTGTTCATGTATTATATCTTGCATATGTTTTCCCTTTAATTGATCTCAAAATTATGTACCAAGCATTTATCTGGATTAATTAGTGTTATGGATCCCTTAACTACCTAATGAAAAATATAATCGTCTATTTTTTTCCTTTAGTTTCAAGTTGATGAAGTAATGTTAACGGATTTATTGATTCATCACATATTGGTTTAGGTTATATCATTATGTATCAAAGGGTACTGATATCATATGTTTCTTGGTACAAAATCACTTAGGAATGAAACTATTCCACCCATAATCTTGCATTATGCAATGTGGTGTTTCCCCTTATGTTATTGTGAAAGTAATAAATTAAATCTTTCATTAATTTTATTGTTTTATTCACCATCATACATCATGAATGAATCAAAAACTAATGTGAATGTCTCCAAATTGTATCCCTTCAAACAATCATATATGTTTTTTCTTTCATGTTGAAACTATTGATAATAAATTTCAATTATGAATTAATCTTCGTCAAATAGATCAAGAAATATCATTAGGTAAATCCTAATTTTAAAAAACTCTCAGTATATTTGATATTTTATTTTCAAATCACTATTAAAAATCATAACATTCAATTTAAATATTAATGATTTACTCGTAGTCTATTTTCGAATTTTAATTTAAAATATTTACACTATTTATTAAATTCCTTACAATTATTCTTCAAAAACTCATGATGATATATCTATTCCAACTAAAATATTTTAGGAATTTCAGTAAATATTTCAAATTATAATTCTAAAATAGACTACTTAAAAATTATTGATTTATCATGGTATTGTGTCTTCACCATTATGGTTCTAAACATTTTGTAGATCCCAAACATAGGGATGACAAAAAACACATTCAATACATGATTGTAGATATTTTAACAAGATATACATTCTTGATACTTATGTTCAATTCATATTTATGGTACAAAACTATTGATCATTACCAAAATGTAGGATCCAAAAACTAAGGTTCTACACAAATTTATTGATCATAACTATGTTTCCATAATCCATTAAGAAATCCAAAATAGATAGAAAAACAATAACCTAATGACATCTAGAATGTTAGAATATATAAAATAAATAATACAATAAATATAATCTTAAAATTCAAATAATTTATCATCATTAGTAAATCATAAGAGGTTATTTAAGAGAATAAAGACCAGTTAGAAAAAAATAATGTTTTGAATCAACATGTATAATCCCAACAAGATAATGGCCCAGAATTTGAAGATATCAGAAATTCATCTATTTTTTTAATATTTTTTTGATTATCATAAAAAACATAATCTTTTAAGTAAAGGTGATTTTAAATTCCTTTAACAACTTGAAATAGTTTATTCTTAAATACATTACTTCCTTAACATGAAATATGGTTTCCCTTTTAATCTCCCTAAGATTTTATAAGAATACGACATCAAACCATAGTGAATGTATACTCTCATTCAACATCGTCAAATATGCTGAAATAGTTCCCATATTTTCATTAATATATTCCAAATAATTCAAGGTATAATATTACTAGTCTATCTATGTAGATAAAATTCTTTTTATGAACAAAAATTTTGATGTATCTATCTTTTTCAGTATATTATATTTTTAAATCACATATGAGACGTTTGTTTTCATTAAGAAGTAATAATGAAATAACTCATAGTAAAAGAGTAAAAAAATTACAATTTTTTTTAATCTAATGCACTTACTATTAATAAAAATATGGATGATATTTTAGTAAAATATTATTTTCAAGTGGAATTATAGTTAAATTTTATAAAGTAATTACATAAATATTCAAACTCTTTTATATCTACAAAAGGGATTCCTTTTTGAATATTATGATTATTTATAAGAAACTCACTTTTAAAATACTGAAAATATACCATTCTATTGACAATAGTCATGGAGATTGAGTAATACAATAAGCATTACAATTTAGCACATTATAAATTTATCATATTGTTGTGATAATTTATATCTCTATTAAAGTATTAAATCTAATTAACTAATACTAAACTAAAGTATGTCACATATGTATCATAAATCGAATGATATTCACCATTATTAAATGAGTTCCTTTTTTCTTATCCTATATTATCAAAAGCAAGATTCTTTTGTTGTAATAAGTAGAAGGAAACTCTTACACTCGTTTTTTAACAATAGTTGTGTTGTTCATTGATAAAAAATTATCATTTATCATTATTAGAGAAACATAATCACTTCAACATTTTGAATCAAATAGATTTTATCTGTACATCTCAAAATACATCATATTTAGGTATCATTACTATATTCCTAAACCACTATTCTGTACATATTAACACAATCTCTAACTCACATTAGTAACAATTCATTCAAAAAATTGACATTAAATCTTATAATAGCCTCCCGCTCCTCATGTTGATTATTTAATATAGAATATGGAATTTTAAAATATATAAAAACAATTAAAGAAGTGTAAACTCTAGAATTTACATCAACATCATTCTGTTGAGTTGAAATTAAGATTATACTATTAAAATGATTTCCCAAAGTGGAGATAGGCATCTCTTATTCATCCTCTAACCTCAAAATATTTGTATCTATTGAAGGTTGGGTGTGTAAATCTAGTAAAACAACATATAGATTAATTACTATTGATTCATAAATTGAATTCCTCATATAGTCGGTGAAAAATCATGTTGATTCTTTTAGTTAAAATGATCCCCTTGATTAGAGTAAGGGTTATACTAATCTTCTCTATAATTTCACACATACCTCCCCCTTTTTTCTTCACATCCAACTTATTTTTATAGCAACACCATTATAATTATATATTTTTAAAATTAATTTTTAAAAAGTGTGATTTTTTTGACACATGGAAAAATCTATCATATTAAATTTTATCACATTTTTTTCAAATATATAATATATCCTCAAGCCATAAGGATGAAATCAATTCTTAGATTCTATATTAGTATAATGATACACTTACCCTAACATGCATCTACTTAGGATTACTTTTTACACATTCATAAAAAATAAAGGTGGTGCATATCCTGAAAGAACCATTTCAAACTCACCCACCCATTTTTAAATCCCTAATATAATGAATTTTGTAAATACCACTTTTATATTTATGCAGTTTACTATAATATTATTGATAGTTTATATTCTAAAAATATTTTACATTATATCCTCATCACTAAATAAAACATTGATCTCTATCTTTATATTAAAAAAGGATCTACCTTCATGAGGGAAGGGTAAAATATCAACTAAGTCCATTGATGAAATGGAAAATTCATTAACATTTACTTTACCATTTACTTTTAAGTGCTAGACATCCCTATTTTTATAAAAAAAATTTTCTAATTATTTTAATGGTGACTACATGAATTATTAATGAAGGTGAATTATTATTTTTTATTGAATGCATACTATCCTTGAACACATAGAAACATCTTCAATAAAAACATACATGATTTTACTATTTGAAGTCTATATGATTTCCTAGGAGAAATTGTTTTCATTAACTACAGGAAAAACGAATTTTCTACACCCTATAAGGATTTAGCATTGAATATCATATTCAACCCTGTAGTAGAACAATATAAATTATTTGGGATTAGGGTATGTTTTAAATGATAAGATATAAAACCAATTTATGATCTCTAAAATCAATTTTTTTATCCAACGTACATTTAGGATCCTTATGTAGTGTCACTCATAGAGATATGGAACACATTATTAATGAATATATAAATATAAATCTATGATTATAGAAAGAGGAAATTGAAATTATATTTCTTAACTAAAACAACTCAAACTCTCCTAATTCAATGGGGCCTAAATAAAATTTAATAATTTCCCATCTATCAGTAGGAAAAATCGTTCAAAATATATTTCCTTGATGACTAATTATGTTAATGAACTCAAGATAAATATCACACATTTTTTTGTTATCTATAATGATGGGACTGTTTTAATCAATATGATTCTTTCTTGAATAAGTTATCATATTTTTTAAAATTTTAATAACATGTGTACTAAAATATGAGTAGAACATTTTTATAATTAAATATAAATTCCATCATGGTATTTTCCATCCATACATATGAGCACATAAACATCCTATTGTGTTTTAATTGTCTTCAACAATAGATAATTCAATTATGTGTTACTTCTTACTTGAACATGAAACTAAAAATATTCCTGAGTGTATAGTTAATGTGAAATATTTTATATAATACTACACCCACAAAAAACAATGTAATAATTTTAGGAATAATAAAATTCTAAATATATTGAAAATTTTAATGAAAGTAATATGTTCCTTTTAAATACCATAAAATTATTTTTGTATAGATTAAATGTGAGTAATTAGTATTACATGAAAAATTGTATAATAAAATACAAAAAAATTAATATCTATTAGAATCTTATACTCTAAAAATATATTTGATAAAATAATACAACAAGTCCTTCCATAAAAATCTATTAGTACTTGTTTATGAATATAATGATCGTTAGTATGTTTGAAAATATATTTTGAAGAATTTGTTATCAAAACACTTATGTTGTTAAATATACTCTTCCTTCATTAATAATACATTATGAAAATAAAATCTTTCATTAATCTAGAAAATATAGAAGATCATATGATATGCAGAGGATAAATTAATACTATTGTATTTTATACTAGATATGAGGAAAAAAATCCACATAATCAATTACTTTATCTCGGTTAAAACCCTTAACTAATAATATAAATTTATTTCTAATGATCTTATAATGTTTATCCTTATTATTTCAAAAAATTGATTTATATAAAATAATAAAACAATTAGAGGGTACACACATTAGTTATCAAAATGTTCTACCTTGATTTGTTTTATCATTTTTGTAATGTCTCATATTTTCACTCTATTTTTTTAAATATTATATGGATGAATTCATAATTAGTTACTAAGACAGTGTTCTATCTTGAGGATCAATGTTCCCATAACTATTTTTTGAAATATAATAATATATTAAACATATATTCCATGTAATGTTCAAGAAAAAGTGTAATAATATTTAATGAGTGTCTGGATCAGAAATACGAGGGCACTGTTGCATTCATAATATAGGCATTACTGTAGGTGCGACCGAACATTGTTCAGCATGGGTCAGTTGTGAAAAGTCATCACGAGAGTTTTAATTGAATAAATTAAATAGAGAAAAAAATATTTTCATTTCATCAAAGAAAAAATGTTGTGAAAATTTTATATTAAATAAAACCTTATATAGTGATCTGGGTTTAGGCTTGTAACCCTGGAATCCTTTAGAGGCCCTTGAGAGAGATCCATGGAGAATTCTATTGGTAGGTGATGATAAAACTTCAGACCATTGAATGAAAACCCCCGTTTTTGGTATATGTCACTAATGATGATGATGCGGTGACCAATATTCATCTAAGATAAATCCAAAACCTAGGTAGGATGCATTATTTCAATTATTATTTGTGTTTGTTTATTTCTATGATAAATATGGATAATGCAATGAACATGTTAGATTGTGGATCGATCATACTTGTGGGATGGGATGATATTTGTGGTGTTTGTAAAGATATTATACAGTATAATTATTCTTGGTTTTTTATCAGTCATAATAGAATTTATTAGGGATGAAATAAACAATGGTTGATGATTATGCCTTGGTTTTGTTCCGTTAGAATTTTTCTCCCCTAATGTCATTTTTCCTTCTTGTGTATTATTCATTCCTCTATGATAATTGAATAAATAGTCATTTCAAAATCGTTTCTTGACATAATGATCAAAAATTGGTGATACAACATCAGGATGACTTGATAGAGGTGTGGCAATGGGTGCGGCAGTGGATCGAATGATAGTAGGTGTTGAATCTACATTCATCCAAAATGATGAAGAACACATATGATGATGTTTTTTTGTACTTTTCAAAAGATCAAATCCTCTCAATTTGGTGTTATATGGACTAGGAAAACATTAATCTCGTGTTTCATGGTAAAAATAGAATCTCACTGAGATCCAGATATCGATCGGTATCAGAGTAGGAAGAACATGGATTTCTGGAAACATTTGATACACATTATGATTAGCCTCAAGTAAATCGTGTTTTTAAATAACTGGATGACTCAACATGTACATGGTAATTAAACTGACTCAGGGTGGAGTACATGGGTTTCCTACATTGTGTGTACTCCCCCAATTGGCATGGTGTGAACTGATTACATAGACTACCCCGTGTACTGGTACTTGAAGGAAACCGGGACACCCTTAGAGGGGAGGGGTGATTCAGGGTGACAACTTTTTATTTTAATGTGATGGATCTTGTTCCCAAGTAGGTAGGAACTTGTTGAACCTACATGATGAATATGATTAGAAAGAAAACATTCATAAGCACAGAGATGACGCAACACTTTTTACTTGGTTCACCAATAAGGGCTACGTCCAATGATCATACGCCGACAGGTTGTCGGTCATACCTAATTTCACTAAACATCACAAGATGTAGATTACAATGGTTAGGAAACAGTCACTTTGTCCTTGGCTCATGACCTTTACAATTGTACAGGGATAGCTCACTGCATCCCTCGGGTCACTCCTGTTGACTTCCCCTTTCTCATAGCCTTTGGTGAAGTCCCACTCAGTTTATAGATGTAAAGGTCTCTTCATCGTTGAAAAATAATGCATCCTCTATTGAATGTAGATTCTCTGTTGAAGTCCAACTTTCATTCGTATACTAATCCCACTTTGCACCGAAGGTATCAGGAAATCTTCCAGCTGGTGTGCAGTTCCAAAAGGTCCGGAGTACCACGACCTCACCTGGCGTGCTTCTCCAGGACTGGTGTGCGAGTTTCAAGAATAGAGCACAATTCACTTGCGCGGTACATATCGGCGTGTAGGTGACACAAATAAACTTGCGCGACACAGCCTCCTTCAACCCCAACCATACACGACTCTGCACCTTTAACTCCCAAACTGCTTTGGTCACACAACAAACAACTGGCGCACAACCTCTACTTGTGTGACCCAACAACCACTTGCGTGACTCAACCAATTGTGTGAAGAGATCATGAAAAATATCTTATTCTTGAAATTCATTACAAATGAGGAGGGGTGGTACTCTATTTATAGGCAAACTGGACCCCATGCATGGTGGCACACAAGTCTCCTCACTGCACTCAAGTTCCAGCGCGCAGCTCATCTCCCCTAGCCTCTATCGCACAACTCACTTGTGAGAACACACAAACACTTGCACGACCTATATTACATTGTCATATTTTGAAGTTGTGATCATGAATAACAACTGGTGCACAATTTTCCAAACCTCCAAGGCATCGTCGCACAACTCCTTTCTCGGCGCACAGGTCACTTGCGCGAACAACCCAAAACTTGCGCGACCCTTATCCCTTTTCCATATTTATATGATCTAATCTTGAAATACATATGGCACACATGTTTTCTGTCTTTCAAGTACATGGCGATCAAGTACCTTTTCCAAAAACATTTTTCTCCATTTTTCGATTTTCAGGGCCACAAATTTGGAAAACACTAGGAAACAACGCCACCTTACATATGTTCTCTACTTGAGCTGTATGATCACTTTTCTAGAAAATATTCTGCACATCCACTGAGGATTGACAACAAACACAAAACATACTCCAATTTGTGCATAGACCAACCATGGTTCCAAAAATCTCCCCCTTTGGGTTTCATTGCAATCACCGGATAAATTCAATAGATCACCATCAACATGAAAACCAAAAAACACAGGAATCAAATCAGCCAACACTCTAAGTCTACATGAGCAGTTCTTGGTGTAGAAAACAATAGGGGATGCATGAATTGAGATATTGTGTTTTGGAATTCCCTCTGACGCCCCCCTTCACATCGTGTATTCCTGAATTTATTCCTTTCCCCCCAATGACAATAAGCCCAAAGACCGGTAATTTGATCATTGCTCAGCTCAAATACTACTCCCCCTGGATAGTATCTCCCCCACAAACCGGTATCACGTCCATAAACAGATAAAAAAAGGTATCATAAATGGGGATAGGGGAATTGTGTAACTTTCTTATACACTAGGAGGTGGCTGAACACCGAGGTTCAACCGATGTTTTTCAAACACAGCCGCTGACAGTGGATTCATCATGATATCAACCACTTGCTCATCAGTTCCCACAAGATCCATTCTAATCACCCCTTGATCAATTTTTTCATTGATATTGTAATACTTGATTTTAATATGTTTTGTACGATAATTCTAAACAGGATTCTTCATAAGATCAATTACAGTCTTGTTTTCACAGTAAATCACCATTGGTTGATTTACATCATCACCAATATCTGTTAATTGTTGCTTCATCCATAGTAGTTGAGTGCATGCCTTTTTGGGGGATATATACTTAGCTTCAGCAGTACTCAGAGATGTACTTTCTTAATTATTTCTCAACCAACCAACACATTTCTTCCTAATATAGAAGGCTCCACCACTGGTGGACTTTCTGTCTACTACATCACTGGACCAGTCATCATCAGAAAACGTGGATAATTTGTTGTCCCAACCTGCATCAAAATATAACCCAATGTTATGTGTACCTTGAATGTAACTCATGATTCTTTTGACTGCTTCCATATGTTCCTACTTTGGATTACTCTGAAAGCAGCCCGCAAGACATGTGGAAAAAACAATATCTGGCCATGTTGCTATCAGATACAGTATACTCCCAATGATCCTCTTGTATAAAATGGGATCTACAGATGCCCCATCTTCATGCTTTCCATGTTTAGTTCCAACAACAATCAGAGTTGACATTGGTTTAGAGTCTTGAATATTAAACTTCTTCAGCAGCTCTCTTTCATAATTTTACTGAGAAATTAAAGTGTATTCCTTCTTTTGAATCGCCTGAAGCCCCCAGAAATATGTGATCTCCCCAATCATAGAAATTTTAAATTCTTGTTTCTTGTGATTGGAAAATTCTTCCACTGATTTCTCCCTGCTGCCACCAAATATGATATCATCATTGTAGACTAGAACCATGAATTGATCTTTGGAAGAGTTCCTCAAATAGAGATTGTGATCCACTCCTCCTCTTTTAAATTTCATATTCTTGAGATATGAATCCAGCCGCGAGTACCACGCCCGTGGTTCCTGCTTCAAACCATAAAGAGCATTATTCAGTTTGCAGACCATTGTTTCATCAGTGCCTAAAACAAAACCCCCTGGTTGTTTAATATAGACATCTTCTTCAAGTACACCATTAAAGAATGATGTCTTAACATCCATTTGATATACTTTATATCCCCTTTGGAGTGCCATGGAAAGGAAAATATTGATTGACTCGTGTCTAGAAACTGGAGAAAATGTTTCTTCAACATCGAAGCCTTCAATCTGGGAGTATCCTTTAAATACTAATCGTTCCTTGTTTCTAATGACACTTCCATGCTAATCATACTTATTTTTTATTATCCATATTGTACCAATCACATTGTGACCATCGGGTCTCTGGAAAAGATCCCATGTTTGATTCTTGTCAAACTGATCTATTTCTTCATTCATGGATTTCACCCAAGATTCATCATTTGCAGCTTCTTCAAATGTGGATGGCCCCACAACTGACTGAAATGAAGATTGTGTGTTATTTCCAATCCTTCTTGTTTGAGTGGAAGCACTCATGTCCCCAATTATGTAGGATGGATCAATCTCAGCTATTCGATTTCTCCTTCGAGGTTTGGTTTCATTCTCTTCAGCCATAGTTTCTTCTTCAGATTCATATTCTGAGTCAATATCATGATGTGACTGCTGATTGATTCGTAGAAATTCCTCTATTTCTGTATTTTTATTTTCTCCACGTTCACTTTCTTCTTCGATTTCTATTACATCATCATGTGACATCCTTGAAGAATTTGTGGGTTTCACTTCAATTATCATAACATCACTACATTCCACACTCTTTCTTAAATTCCTATTGAAACATTTGTATCCTTTGCTATTCATTGAGTAACCAAGGAAAATTCCTTCATCCGCATTGTCTCCATACTTCCCTTGATTTGCTTCTTTGTTCCTGATGAATCATTTACTTCCAATGACACAAATGTATTTTAAAGAGGGCTTCCTTCCATTCCACAATTCATATGGTGTCTTTGTCCCACCCATATAAAGTCATGTTAGATTCAGAATATACACTGCTGCTTGAATAGCCTCTTTCCAGTAATGTCGTGGAATACGACTCTCAATCAGCGTAGTTCGTGCCATGTTGTTCACATGTCGATTCCTATATTCAAAAACTCCATTTTGTTATGTAGTTCTCAGAGCAGCTACATCATGTTGTATCCCATGCTTCACTTGATAATTTTCAAATTCAATGGACGTGTATTATCCTCCATTTTCAGATCGCAACACTTTGATTGTTCGTCCAGTATCATTCTCGGCGATTCGCCGATATTTTTTCATGTAGTCAAGGACTTGACATTTTCTATGAATGACCATCACATATTCCATTATACTATAATCATCAATGAAAAGGACAATGTACCTTTATCCATGAGTTCCAACTACATTTATTGGTCCACATACATCTGTATGAATCAGATCAAGAAGGTGAGATTCCCTTTTCTTCTTTGGCTGATATGAGCTGCAGAACAGCTTCCCATGAATGCAAGCATAAAAATACTTTTCAGGCTCACTCTTTAGGTTGGGAATGTCCATGAAAATTATCAATTTCGATATTTTCTCCATGTCTTGTTGATTGATGTGTCCCAGTCTCCGATGCCACAAATTGTTTTCTTCTTCAATAGTCATGTTACAGACATTTTCTTCACTATTAACCTGATACAAGTTTCCTTCTATTACGCATCCCTTCATAAGAGAATTGTCTGTCTTTCCCTTGATGGTGCATCCTTTCTGATTAAATGTAACTATAAGTCGTGAGTCACATAGTTTACTCATGTTGAGTAGATTATGACGTATGCCATCTACATAAAGGGCTTTAGTCTTCTTTTATTCTCTATTACCTAATTCCATACATCCACTCCCTTTTATTTTCATAGCCCCATCATTACCAAATCGTACTGTACCATCAAACTTACATTTTATATCCATTAACAGTTTGGAATTACTTGTCAAATGAGATGAAAAAACGCTATACAGAATCTAAGTACTATTGTCCTTTGTAGCTTTGAGGGCCACCTCTGCAAGGTTGGATTTCTCAATCTTCTTCCTTTCCTTCCATGAGACATTGGATTGAGTATAGAGTATTGATGGCCTTTCAATTATTTCATACAAATACCTAGGTTCTTCATAGTTGAAATCTTCTTTGAGAGGAGAAAACATGCTTGAAAGAGCAACATTGTCTTGCTGACGTGACTTGACTTGTCTTGAACATCGGTATGAGGTGTCCATGTCCTTTCCTTCCTGCAATTATTAGCCTTATGAACAAAGTTCAAAAAACAAAAACAATATCCATAGAAATTTTTTCTTTTATATGAATTAGGACATGATTTTGTGGTCCTTTGTTGAAATCTTATATCTTCTCCATTCAGATATCTTCTTGCCTCTTCGAAATAAGACAAGGTATGGCCCAGATAGCCACAGAACTGACACATCATGAGAGGAAATGTCTTCTCACTTGAAATTATCCTCATACCGTTATCCATGGGAGAATAGTTAGACTTCCTGTCATTTCTAAATGTATGAGGCTAATTTTCAGTTCACCTTTTAGTTTGGATTGGGGGTTCCTTTTTCAGCACTTTTCGAAATGTTTCAACATGTTCATCTTTCATCTTATCTTTCTTTTGGAACTTTTCACTTACAACAGTTGATGTCTCAGCTTCACAGCCAATTCCACTCTTTCCCATGCAAGAGGTTCTTTGATCACTCAATATTTTTTCCTCCCCATATGAACAATACTTGGCTCTTTCCAGTAATTCTGCATCCGAGAATCTTGCAAACTGTATTTTCTTCCATGATTAATTTGGAATTGATTCAGTCTCAAGCTTACTCCTATGAGTAACAACTTCCTCCTCAAGACCCTAAGTAGTATTGGATTTATATTCAAGTCTGGAGGTGAGTTCATTGATGACCTTTTCCTGCTCTACAATTCTAAGCTTCAAATCCACATCATCATCATTGCTATCAATTATTTTAGATTGTACCTTCACAAATTCTTCGAGTCATTCAATTTCAGATTCAAGTTGATTAATGTATTTATTTGATTCTTAAAAAATTGATTTCCACTTATTTCAACTCTTACATTTGATTTTAAGCTTGTGAACAACATCCGTAAGTTGCATCTCGAGATCTACACATGTTTTAAACAGTTTTCCTCCACCTGTATCTTCCGAATTTTCAATAGTGGAGATCATGGAAGCATGGTTCCCAGTTTTGAATTCCGGTTCTTCATCACAGAATTCATTATTATCATCTTTATCTTCTTCACAAAAAAATCATCCTTTTCATTTTCTTTCCATATTTGAAGTCTTCATTTTTGAAAAACATTCTCCAAGGCTTCTCGAAGCTTTGATCTTCACTATCATCATCATTGATCTTTATTAGGCACTGAGTGCCAATGTGCCAAACTTTTCCACAACGAAATCATGCAAGAGGTAACTTCCCTTTGAATTTCCCTTTTCCCTTCTGGAACTTCGTTGCAATAAGAGAAAAAATTTCTTTTTATTTTTCATCTTCACCACTAATATCTTTTGAAATTTTCAATTTATCCATGGCCTTAAATGCCATTTCATTACTCACAAGTGTCATAGCATCTTCTAGTTTGATTCTCATTTCATATGCTACCAAGATACATAGGAGGTCATCAAGATAATGTTATGAAATATCTATTTCCTCAAGGGCTGATACCATGGCATTGTACAGGGGTGGAACTCTTCTTAGTATTTTCTTCACAATTTCAATATCTTTGATTGTTTCTCCTAGGCCCCGAATTTCTCCAACTACTTCAGTAATTCGATTAAAGAAGGAGTGTGCATTCTCATCAGGATGCATCTTCAAATCATCAAACCTATTGTTCAATACTTGTAGTTTCACCTCCTTCACTTTGTTATCTCCTTCATATATATTCTCGAGTTTATCCCAAATGGATTTTGCTGAGGTCCAATTCATCACCTTTAGGTAGATCTGATCAGAAAGGGCTGCGGTGAGTGCATTTTGTGCTTTAGAATCTGCATCAAGAATTTTCTTCTCTATGTCACTCATAGCCAGCCCTGTTGGATCAGTAACCTGTATTTCTTGCATAGTAGAGAATAGAACTTCAATTCGAATAGATCATAGATGAGATATCATTCTGTTCATCCAGATCTGGAAATTACTTCCATCGATGTGAGGAACTCCCCTGACATTGACTACATTTTCCATGATGACAAAGGACAGATTCAACACCAGCAACCTTTACCCTCTGGTACCACTTGAAGGACCCTAGGACACCCTGAGAGGGGAGGGGTTAATTAGGGTGATAAATTTTTCTTTTAATGTGATGGATCATGTTCCCGTGACGGTAGGAAGTTGTTGAACCTGTATAATGAATATGATCAGAAACCAAACATTCAAAAGCACAGAGAAGACACATAACTTTTTACTTGGTTCACCACTAAGGGCTACGTCCCAGGAGAATACACCGATATGTTGTCCGTCATACCTAATTCCACTAAACATCACAAGATGTGGATTAAAATGGTTAGGAAATAGTCACTCTGTCCCTGGCTCACTGCCTTTACAATTGTACAGGGATCGCTCACAGCATCCCTCAGGTCAGTCCTGTTGACTCCCCCTGACTCACAACCTTTGGTGAAGTCCCAATCAGTTTATAGATGTGAAGGTCTCTTCATCATTGCAAAATAATGCATCCTCTATTGAATGTAGATTCTCTGTTGAATTCCAACTTTCATTCATATACTAATCCCACTTTGCACCGATGGTATCAGGAAATATTCCAACTGTTGTGCACTTCCAAAAGGTCCAGAGTACAACAACCTCACCTAGAGCGCTTCTCCAAGACCGGTACACAAGTTTTAAGAATGGCACGCAAGTCACTTGCATGGTAAAAATCGGTGCGTATGTGACACAAACACACATGTGCGACATTATCTCCTTCAACTCCAAACTTTCACGACTCTGCACCTTTAACTCCCAAACTGCCTTGGTCGCGCAGCAAAAAATCGGCACACAGCCTCTACTTGTGCGACCCAACAACCACTTGGGTGACTCAACCAATTGCGTGACGAGAGCTCAAAAAATATCTAAGTCTTGAACTTCGTTACAAATTAAGAGGGGTGGTCCTCTATTAATAGGAATCCTGGACCCCACGCGTGGTGGCGCACAAGTCTCCACACGGCACGCAAGTTCCAACACGCAGCTCATCTCTCCTAGCCTCTGTCGCGCAACTCACTTGCGCGACCACACCAATACTTGCACAACCTACATTCCTTTGCCATATTTTTATGTTCTGATAATGAAGAATAACCGGTGCGCAAGTTTCCAAACCTACTAGGCATCGACGCACAACTCCTTTCTCGGCGCACATGTCAATTGCGCGAACATACCAAAACTTGCACGAACCTAATCCCTTTTCCATTTTTTTATATTCTGGTCTTGAAAAAACATATGGAACGCATGTATCCTCTCTTTCATGTACATGACGCACAAGTACCTTTTCGAAAAACATTTTTCTCCATTTGTCAATATACATTGGAATGAAGAAGCATGCATTTTTTCCATAATTAATTGTGGTAATTAATGTTGTTACCATGTTTCAAGAAAATATATGATGATGTAATTCACATGAATGGAATGTGAAAACCAATATATACTATGTGTTATATAGGGGGATAAAATATTAAGATGATTTCGTGAATCACTTTCTAATGTTTTAGATTTTTTTCTTTGATAATGGTTATAAGGATAATCGTTCATGAAAAGTATAAGTAAAGATCCAGAGGAAGTATTTATGCAATGATTTTGTCTTGAAAACATGGTCAAAAATTCTAATCAGTGATTAACATTAATTTAATTATGTCCATATTTATTATTATATCAGTTTATTTAAAATAGAACATGAAGTATGTCGGGGGACGAACAACAAAGACCAAAAATGCAATGGGTCTTGAACCCATGGATAGAAGATAATAAGACATTCATGCCTACGATTGGCCTATGAGATTCCCTTGTAAATGTATATTCATTTTTAATGTATAAATATTTATGATGATCTATTAGTATTTATTTTTTTATAGATTAATTAATGTTGTCTAAAAGAGAGAAATAATTATGCTATTTGTTTTTTATGGACATTAAGATCTTTTAAAATCATATTTTAATGATTTATTCAATGATGGTAATTTAAAAAAATTCATTCCATGAGGTAATGAATGTATTAGAAAATTTTCAAAAAAAAACCCGAAAATTTAATTTTGTTTATTTAAATTTATCAATAATTACGCAAATTTCAGAAACTGATCGGAACAAAAATTGTCCTAATACCTTATTTTTATTTGATCTGATGTACTTTAAAATCGTCATAGATTAATGTATTTTAGGCCTTCAACAATCCTTTGATCATTCACCTATTTTTTATTGATGACCACAATCATTCCATATAAATATTTATTCTTTTCCTCTGAGTCCAATATTGACTCCCAACCTAAGTTCTCTTATGTGAATACCCGGTTATATATTACATGGGGAAACCATTATGGTTCAAGAATTCAATTTTAGGGTAATTTTTAGTATTCATTTTTACATTGTGGGTTTATTGTGAATTAATCATTATTGTATTATACATTTGATAACCCCTTT
The DNA here is from genome assembly GCA_963277665.1 of Viscum album. NCBI lineage: Eukaryota > Viridiplantae > Streptophyta > Magnoliopsida > Santalales > Viscaceae > Viscum > Viscum album. Next base: position 1,730,195,573 of record OY728140.1, read on the forward strand.
GAATTTCAACCAAAATATTTATTTTATGGGAGGGTAGAATGAGATACCCTGATATTTTAAGAATTGTTTTTCAGGTAAATATAATCATTTGATATAATTCATTTAACATTACCCTAAAAATATATTTTCAATATGCTAAAAATTCCATTCACATGGAGGAAACGTTTTATATGTTACACTCAACATAGACATGTCATAATTTACATGTAATATTGAGTTGGCATACAATACACACAACACCGGTTTTCAAAAAAAAATCATTTTATTATATTAGTGACATATTACCAAAATATCCATTAGGATTAGTTATATAAATATTAATAAATAATATTCAAATATTTTTTATAATATATTTAAATAAATAAATCAAATAGAAAATGTACGATAATATTTTTGTTAAAGTCTTTTTTTGTTAAAAATATTATTCTCTAGAATGGGACACATTTAATAATAAAATTAATTTTAGACACATTTAGAAATTAAATTTGTTAAAATAAAATTAACTGTTGAATTCAGAATGTTGAAACATTCTTAGAGAGAATTGTTTTTTGATTTTTCTCAAACACATTATTTTTTGTGCATAGTGAAAATACTACAGTTTAGTTAAAAAAAATCCTATATTATTATTAAATATTAATTTTAAATGATATTATAAATATTTATAAAGCTCAAATTATAAATATATTACATCAATTAATAAAATATAAATCATTATACTAATTTTCACTTTGAAACGGAATATAAAATCTTACCAAACATTTCAACTTTTTACTATTTTAAAACCTTGTTATTCTTTCTTGTCTATAGGATTATCACTAATCTTAATTTTATCGCTTTTTAGATTTTAATATAAAAAAATTAGACATATACTATTGTATTTGGTGTAATATTTAGAATCTAATATGACCATGATAATTTTTGATCCAAATTATTATTAAAATTGAATAAACTTAATCACAATAGTTAAGTCCAAATAAAGAATAAATACTGAGTAAATATTAAAATTAAATTCCCAAATGACTAAGGAACTTTTAAAACACCCATTGTATGTGTATAATTCATCCATATTATTTCCATTATTGATTTTTTTTCTTTTTTTGAGTTTTTTGGAAAAAACATATACATACCTACCAAATTTCTAAAAATATTTAAGTGAGTCCATTTACTTCCCTATAAAAGGGAACCACCTATACCCATTCCACTCACCTCTCAAAAAATTTAATTTCATCCATGATATTACCACATAACCTTCAAAAAATACACCATTCTACCTTGAAGATTCCTTTGGGGAAAACCCTCTCAGAATGACTTTTGGCACAAACCAAAAAGAGTTACCCAATTAAGAGGTAACGTCTTCTATCACACTCTTTTCCATTATTTTCCTTTTTACACTCTAAAAAATAATTCTTCTATTATTGTGTGATAAAAATAGTATCCTTAGTCTACTATGATTTTTTTATGCAATATTGTCGACATAAAATTACACATACAACCATTTATCTGATGGTGAACATACTGTTTTTTGTGTATTGTGACCTACTACCTCAAGAAATGATGATTGTTCATTTAACCTTACCACCAATCACGGTGTCCATTATGATGAAAACAAAAAAAATTTATGGAATATATTTTATTTATTAGGAATTTAATCTTGTTTATTCCTTTTAAAAAAACATGTATTTTTATCTTCTATTTGTTGTTTATACAATAATCTAATTTGAGGATGTGTGGACTACCCCTAAACTCAAAGCGATGTGATTCGTTCAAAAACCACATAAATAGTATTAAGGATGGGTTTAATGAACATTTGTGATATATATAATATATTTATTCTACTATAGTAAATATATAAATATACAAATATATATATACATACTAATGTCAGTTACATACTTTCTTTTAATACGACAATAAAAACAGAGACAATTTCAATGCATACATACGGATTACAGTCTCCATGAAGGGTGTATTCAATTTTAAAATTCTATATGTTATAAATTATTATAATATTCATTTTATATATTAACATTATATTCTTATCATGATATATTTTTTTTAATAATAATATAAGTGTATGGACCAATGATATAACCAATAAATACAAATGTGAAGAACAATGAAAATATTACCTGATGTGAAACATTAATAACAGTTTGTAAACAAGAAGGTAATATGATGGTATAATAAAACCATATATGGTAATAGATATAATAATATTATTATATAAATGAGATCTAATTATTTTATATTTATTATACTGGAACATTGAATTATTATAGAGAGTGTCCAGACACTAGGTAAGGTGATTTCATCTCACTTTTAACTTTCATGAGATAACTGTTATGATCTCTAATAATTAATTTTTGTGTTTTATCTACATAAAATGAATTTATTATAGGTTCTGAGCATAGTATAAGCCCATGTATGGGTGTACACAATATTAATTTACTATTAACAATGAACAATAAAAGATTCATAGAGATTATAAAACGTCATATCTTCATAATATAACGAAGAATGAAAATGGAAAGAGGGAGGTCCTGAAACCAAAGATAGGATCATCATATGTTGGTTATAATTAATTTAATTAAAATATAAGAATTTCCTTGATGGAATTCACTCTCCATTGATGCTTCTGGTAATGATCCAATTTGATCTTTAAATTTCAACACAAAAACAATGTGTATGCTTCCTCTAATGGTGATCCACACATGTTCCACATTTATCTGGATGTCTCTAAAGGGATCTACATGTGCTAGTGCGGAAGAGCATTGGATTATGATGTATGCCTTATATCCCCTTGAGAGCTGCTTCTAATGTGATCTCCTTGATCTGGTCTCTGAGGATCTCTCTCATAACTTGAGAGTGTTCTTGTAGGAAAGGAATTCTCTCTTATCTTGAGAGATTTATCCAAATCCATTGTTCATTTCCACAAAAAATGACTATGATTAATGATTATAATGTCATTGGGATTTATATTATATAGAAAAATTATATAATGAAATAATTAACCCAATTAATTTATTAATTTAATTTAATTCTTAGTAATAACCAATGGCTAATATTAACATTTGAATATTATTATTACTTGACATGAACCTAGTAAATTACACCTAAAATTATTTAATTAAATAAATAATTTTATTTCTCACAAATTCCCCGAAAAACTACAACATGTGTATATTAATATAAAAGGTGTGTCCTTTTATTTTCCCATTTTCATTTTTTACTCCACAATATTTTTTAGACATTCAACAATATCACTTTATTTCTTTGATAAAATCTCTACATTATTCTCTAATAAATATATTAGTTCACCCACAATATATTTTCTCGAATAACTAGTGTCGAAAAAAATTTGATCAGTCATCCATGTATAATTATGAGACCAAAATTATGAATAATCTTTATTCTAGTTGTTAACTGAATATTTAACTGATATACTTGGATACACTTAGTTAGTGACCCTCTAGGCCTCTATCATAGTGGATTTAGGTGGTGCCTTACTAAATTCAATGCTAGAATATGGAAACATGCCAAGGTACCCATAAATAAAGAAGTTAATGCCTCAATGACATGTCACCAAATATGAATTCTTAACATGTAATGTAATCCCTTTTTCTCTATATCTTCAATCACGTTGGTTGAACGCTATTTCCATCAAACCATGTGCTCGAATATTCTTTATTTGGATTCCCAGAATTGAACATACCTGCTCTTAACCAAATACATTGATTTATTTATGAAATATCAGTTCCATAAAAGGGCCTGAGATATCAACTTCCATTATGAAACAAAAAGGAAGAAAAATCCTTTCATGCATTATCTACTAATGGAGTATTACTCATGATGCACCCATGATATCTTACCTCTCTGCGAGCAGTGTGTCATAACAGTTTTCTTCTATACATCTAAGTGGATCAGTTCTAATTCCCATTAATAATAATATTAATGTCTAAGGAGCAATACACATGTCTGTAGATAGGAACATAAAATGACACTATGAAATGTGGATTTCCTACTAGTGTGTCTCATTCTCATAAAATCCTCTAGATATTACAATATTCACACACTATGAGATGGTGACACATTGTTTTATGAGTCCTCACCCCTAATGGCCTATATTATTTGTGTCCCTCAAATAACATCATCCTTATATAGAACACATATTCTAGAATAGTGTTATGTAACTTCTTAATTCTCAGCATAGCAGGGATCCTATATCATTCTTTACTAAAACATATATCTTTTGGACATTACACTTGCATTTTCATGTAGAAGAACAATATAGATGTGATAAGGTTTTTATTAATATTCAAATCCATGAATAAAACATTATACTGATGTTCAAAGTAGATGGATCTAGTTAACCAACACCAACATGTATTATATGTATCTTGTACTGAAAATATAGTTTATAAACATTTTCATTTGATGATCCTTCTTCCATTGGGTTTATCATTCAAAAGATTCCAAATCGATAAAACATATTTTTCTTAATTTTCCTTTTTTGATATACAAGATTTGTTATGAACTTAAACTATTAAGGGTGTATATAATTAAAATTTAAATGTAAAACAATGAATCTATATATTTTCAAGATATATTACACTTCATGTAATTCAATTTTTTTATAAGGATAGTATGATCCCAATTTGATGAGTTATAATTTTTTATTAAGACATTCTCATCGATTCCTGAGATTGAATTTGTTATTGTTTCCATTGGTGAAATATTATGATCCATATTTAAAGAATATTCTTGAGTTTCCTTCTCCTCTATGATTTCAAGATATACGCAAGTATTATTACCATATTATACACTTTGGAATATAAGATAGTTAAGAAAGTGATTGTAGGAATGCCTGACTTTAACCTTTCTTCAATCAGAAAACTATTTTTTCTTAAAAGGGATTATAATAATATTATACCATTATCCTATAATATTTTAATGATATTTTTACCCGTTTTTTAAACTCTTTAAAGGGTTCTTATTTTCACATTACAGACAAAAAATTCCTTTTAACATTTTACTGTGCAAAAGGAATATTTCTTTTTTACAACATACGTCATGTAAAGATTTACCCGCATCATTCCTTTGAATATTCCTTTTTATTTTTTAAAGAATAAAATTTATGAAATTTTTTTAAAAGTAATTTTTATGGAAAAATATTTCCTAAATGGTTTAAAGTCTTCTTTGTATGTTTTCAAGGTATTTTTTAAGAAAAATTATTTTTAAATGGTTTTATGAATTAAAAAACATTTTTCAAAGAAGAAATGGTATTTTCCTCAAGAAATTTTTTTGAAAGATATTTAGAAACAATTTTCCATATAATATAACATCCATTTATGTTAGTCATTTCCTTTTTGGAGATATTTTGAAGGATCCATTTATATCCTTTCTATGAATGGGTCACGCTGAATTTCATGGTATTTTTGAAACCTATTTCTCATTAATGGGTTATAGGTTTATGAAATCCATTTTTCTTTCACAGGCTATGAATATATTCAATAGTTATGGAACCAATCAATTTTCAATAGGTAATGATTTGATGAAATTTAAATGATACCAATTTCATTTTATTTGTCATGATTTTAGGTTTATAACACCTATATATTTTTGTGGTTCATTATGTGATGAATGTTTTATTATCATGTGGCTCATGTGGAAATGATTTTACTATGAAATGGATGGTACCTATATCTCCCTCCAATGAATTAGGTAATTATATGTTCTATATGAGATCAAAGGGAATATAGTTTGTAGCACTCGCCTAAAAATAAAGTGGGGGTTCTAGTTGTACCCCAAGCCTAAATGAAAGAGGGTATGTGGGTAGTAGCCCAATTGAAAAAACAAGAAGTTACATGGGGTTTAGACAAATCCAAAAATAAATGTGTACAATGGTTGTAGCCCAAGACTAAAAACAAGAATGTACCCGGGTTGTAGCCCATTTATAAAAGAAAGAGGCCACAAGGGTTGTAGCCCACGCCCAAAAAATAAGGTACATGGGTTATATCCCAAGAAAAAAAAACGAATGTGGGTACATAGGTTCATAAAACATGCCCAAAGTAGTTACATAGATCGTATCCCTATACTAACATGTTATAAAGGTCTCAGTAGGTATCCCTAACATAAAGGTTTCTATAATTATATGTCTTCCACAAATCCTATGCCTAATTCCTTTGTTATGATTCCATGGTTCATGATGATTATTTCATTATGATTCATGTCTTATAAACATCTATTCTTTATCTCAAAACACATGTTTATGATCTTTTGATATGCTTGGTATGATCTCATAATGTTACATCCATGTTATTATACTACTATGTTAATTTTTTTTCTTACATATATCCCTCTTTTACCGAAACTAAGCATCTTGGTTCACCCTGTTCTTAGGTTCACGTTTCTAGGTTATGAAGAAAGGATTCAGGTAGATGTTTTAATGGTGTAGATCTATATGGGAGATGGTGAAGATCATTCACCAAGATAGAAGATTTTGATTCAATGTTTCCAGACACACTAAACTATTATGGTTGTTGGTGATGTTTTTTTATGTAGTAAATACTAATATGTAATGATGTAATATCCATGTATGTTAAACCTAGTTGGCTATAATTCTAAAATATTTTATGAATTCCAATTATGATAATTAATCCTTATGAAATCATTTTTTTATTCTAATCCTTTTTTGATGTCCTATAATTTATAATGGATTTTAAAAATAATAACTCCATATGAAATTTACAATATTATATTTATGTGTTTTTTTATTATCCACTATAAATTATTTCAAATATTTTAATTTAAAAAATATTTTTATGGTTAGTTATAATGATATTATTTTTTTATAAAATACATATTAATTATAATTATTAAATTCATAGTGTTCTTTAATTTTATGAGAAAATATTGGGTTTCAGAATATTTTTTAATCTATGAATGAATTTCGTAATTATATTTCCTAGTTATATTAATTATTAGAATTACTTACTGTGACTGGATAATAAGAAACTCCCTTCAGAAGAAGATAATAGTTTTTAACACCATGTGAATAATCATTGTTTAATGATTTTAAGAACATTATTAAGAATATTGACATTGATTTTTGGACACACAACCCCATTAATATAGAATAAAAATAGATATTATTCAACTAACAGAATATAAGAGAGGAAGAATTAAAATATAAAACAATTTCTCTTATGACTATTGTTATATTATTTAAATCATACAGGAACCTCATTGTCCAATATATTCTCATTCATGTGGTCAAATATTACATCATGATATATCATCAAAACCATATCTCTCTACATTTGATTATGTTTTTAATCATTCTATCATTAGTGATTCTATTTATTGTAAAACATAAATTTATTTTTTCCCAAAAAAAAATATAACCAGTTGTTAGAGACCCCTATAAACCAAACTTTTCATCATTAGGTTATGACTACCTTTTTAAATAGATAGGTAATTTATGTTTATTTTTTCTGGACAAATTTATTGGTTGTTGACAAAACGAATTAAATATAAGGGAATTGAGGAGATGGCATCTCGCGGAGACGGTGACGGTGAATCGCGGAGACCTGCGGTTTGGATATTTCGTTCGAAACCCTAGATGAAGCTCGGGGATGAATTCCCTCCCCTTCCAAGAGGTGGGAGGGAGGCGAAGGAATGGGTCTCACAGCCTCCAACACCGCGAAAGCCTTTCATCCCTTTCTCAAACCCTAGCTACCATCTGGATTTCCCGTCGATTTCATTATGCCCGAAAGTTCCTGATCATCATCAGGGTGATCCTCAGCTACTGATCTCTCCATTCGAGTTATCTGAAGCATCGAGTCACTTGTATTTAACACTGGTATCACACATTGATCGGAGAAGGCCCTCGGTCGATGACTTCGACCATTTTATATTCGGAAAGTTGGATTTGCAAGAGTGCGCTATTGTTGGGCTTCTCGACAGTCGCCAATTCATGATTCTCTTTTCCTCGGAGGATGATTTGATCCGCGCCTAGTCCAGTGCCCCTCGTAGATGCAACAGATGTTGGTTCTTCCTACTTCACTGGTCGTTTGATTTATACATGAATCGTGATCCGTCAACCACTACGGCATGTGTTAGTCTTCCACAGCCCCCTCTTCCATTTCAAAATCCTGTAATTATTCGCATGATTGGTAATATGGTTGGGAGCTTTCTCTGTTATGATGTTCGTACTTCCACTGCAAGTCATCCGGTGAACCCTCATGTCCGTGTGGAGGTGGATGTTGCAAGGCCCGCGGTCAATTGGGTTTGGATCACTATTGGTGAGGAATTCAGATGGATGCAGCCCGTGATTTTCGAATCTTGGGTAGGATACTGCAACACCTGCTGTTGTCTGGGGAATATGGTGTCGAACTGTCACTCTGAGGTGCTGAACAAAAGGTCCCAGAACCGAAAGGGGAGGGTGGATGATTCCTCCAAGCTGAGAGTGGTGTCTGCTGGGGGTGTGAAACCTGGAACTATAGAGGAGAATTAGTCGTCAGTGCCTTTGAGGAGCTGTGTAGAGGTCCCTTCAAATCCTGATGTATCTACTATGTTTAGCAGGCTTTGACATGATCTGCAGTTGGGTGATGGGGTGATTCACGCGAATACCAAGGAGGCCTCTGGTTCTGGTGAAGGGGGATGTACTGCAGGTGTAAACATTAATGTGAGGGATTTGCAACATGAGGTGTGTGTGACTACATCTACTGATATGGCGAGAAATTGGTGCAAGGAAGAAGTGACTGTGGTAAATGGAGTGTAGGATGATGTTGGAAGAGGCTGTGATACGATGACGGTTTCAGATGGTAGTAATGGGGTGCATGGTAGGGTTGTGATTGATGGGGAGATGGGATTCACAGATGATACTTTCAATCGGTTCCAGGAGTTGTAAAAGGAGCTGGTAGAGGAGAGAACATCCATGACTGAGATGCATCATGAGGATCCTTAACATGAGGGAGGCAATGGGTCAAAGTATGTGTCGTAGGGGACTTTAGTTCATCCGGATTCCCCAGAACAGCCACAGTTCCTTTCTGTGATTGACACCAATGGTCAATTCCAGCAGCGTTGTGGAGGGAATGATAATTTTCTGCAGGTCATTATCCATGGAAAGTGGGGGGATTGCTATGAGAGTGATCACGAAAATTATGGAGGTCCGATCAAGCCTTCTTTTAGTGATGTGGTCCAAGGCGGGAAGTCGAAGGTGAGAGGGGCTCTATAAGTCTTGACTACCCCTCCACGACGCAGGGCATAGAAAGATTACTCCTATTTTCCAAAGTATTTAGTCACTAGGAGCTTTGGTGGCAACGAGGAGCTCTTATCCTTGGAGTGGATAAATCTGCGAAGAAAATATGCTAAGGTTCTAAGGCATTATGAAAGCTCGGAATGGGAAACAGCCACAGTGGAGGAGGATTATGGAGATGGGTATGGGTTGTGTGACATGTAAGCTCCTTTCATTTTTCCTTTTGTTGCTTTTCTACTGTACTTTTATTTTACTTTAATAAATGGTCAGGGGGTTATCCCCTGGCTGAGCTTTTCTGGTATAATCGAATTGAGTTATTCGACTAGGTGAGAAAAATGATTTGTTTTTAAAGGGTTTTACCTCTATTTAAATTTAATGTTATAATGAGTAAAATTCCGATCTATGAGGAAAGGGAATTAAAGAATAGATATAAGTTCAAATTAAACCAAACTATTTTAAAAATATTGGCTTCCATGTTTTATTTTTTACTATATTCCATGTGGTTTATTTAATTCATCATTCCTTCTTTGATTCGTAAAATATAATTTTGTATTACAAATACTTTTGTAAAATGGAATCTACTATATTATTAATTTTATTATTACATGGTGTTAAATTCTGTATTATTGTTTTCAATTAAAATATTATCACACATTTATTCATATTTTCTCTCATTGAATATATTAATAATTTTATTTTAAAAATAATAATTAATTGTTTATTAAAGACCCCATAATAGTGTCTCCATCTTAATTTCTCCAATAAAAATATATTAAAAAATATTTTCATTTTAAGAATAATTCTATCCATAGACATTATATATTATAAACTACAAATATAAATTATTGAGACATTAAAAAAATTATAGGTTTATAATCCCATTTAAGAAGATCTCAAAAAATAATAACATTGTGTTATGATCCTAATGTGGAATTGGACAAAAAATAATACGATTCAAAGGAATTAAATTTTCAACATGGGATAATGTTTAATTTATTTGATCACATCACACATACCAAAACAAATTCTATATCCATGGACATTTTCTCTCCATTTCATTATTTACTATATGAATTTTTCATGATTATTTATGGGATTTAACTAATTTTTTTAATTAATTACAACCCAAATTATAATAATCTTATAGATGGTAGAGCTAAATATTACCAGTATAGTGGACCAACAAACAAATCAATGCACTAATTTTCATAATATAGATTTAGAAAATATGATAGTTTTATTGATAACGTTATATTTCATAAATAATAATGTTTTTTGAATAATGAGTAATATATTTCAGCAATATACTCACTGAAAAATTTGGTTTCAAGATTCTTGAATTAATCTAAATGAATCGTTATTGTGTGTAAGGGAGAACTCACAATGGAGTTTTGGAGACTAAATAGTCCACTTTAAAAAATAAATAACTATAAGAAGTACCCATCAATTAATAATTATTTTCTTACATAATAACATATTCAATTGGATGAATATATTGAATAAAAAATTATGTAATATGAATATATTGATCTACAAAGAAACATAATTATTTAAAACTTCATAGGGGAGGAATACATTTGAGAATTATTAAAATATATATTTTTGGTATTGTGGACCTGATATCCCCAAAATTTGTTCATGTATTTGGTTATTTATTTAATAATGAGATATATTATATGTCATCATGTGGGTTGGAAATCCATCATATCGATGTGAGGGACCCCAACATAATTTTTTCTTTTTAACAGCCCAAAATCATGAACTAATATAACTTTATACTAATTTTATATTTGTATAATTGATAGGAAGAGATACATTACCAATGGTCACTGAAAATGGCCGATCTAAAACCAAACAACATGCGTTGATTGATATATTAAATGAAAATGGGAATGAAATGTGATGGTTTTTGAGAGATATCCATTTTATAAAATCAAAAATATAAATTTATATTATTTTAATGGAGTAGAATTTCAATCCCATTTGGGATCCCCAAAGAAGGATGAATTAATCAATGATAGAGAAGGTGTAAAAATACTGATGTTACATAAACAATATGTTTTCTAAAAAATTTAATAGTCACAATGACATAACATAGTTCACATAGTTCACATGAAAACTAGCCTAACCAATGTGAAGGGTAGAAATAATGTGTTATTTTTTATTATAATTAATAAGAATTAGAGAGTTCCCATGGACAAAATAATGTTAAATAAATTCACTCTGAATGTTCACCCATATATTTCTTCCTTTAAATAGATATTAGAGAAATTGGAGGGATGAAAATACTGTTTATTTAAATAAGGATTTTTTTGATACATTTTTTTCCCATTTCTCCAATATAATAAGACAATACAATAATTATTGGTCCCTTCAGATCTTTTTCATATAAAAAGATTCTATTATAATTTTATTATTCCCTTTGTATATTTAATTGTTTATATAAAAAATTAATATTCATACATAAGAAATATTAGAGTTTTTTATGATGACATCACTATCTTTGTATATTTATTTTATCAATTATTCAAAAAATTGGAAAATGTTTTTAATTTGTTTCGAAATAAATATTATTTTATATTTTGATAAGTTTAAATATATAATATATCAATTTATATCTATTAGGTAATTCCGTAGAAAAATAATTTGTTGACGTAGATAAATAAAAACCTTTCATGGTAAACTCTTTTTCATACCAAACATGTGTGAAATAGGTTACATATCTCTTCAGAAATGAATGTTTCTATAAATATTTGTCAAGGATTATCACAATATTTATCTTATACATTAACGAACACTTTTCAAAACAATTTATTTCAATTTTAATGTTTATTATATGGAATATTATAAAAACTTGATAAGTTTATGGATCATAATACTTGTGATGCATCCTCATAAATAGGAGAACCCTTTTGAGATAGTTTTTTATGCTTCTAGGAAAAATAATGGACCATCCATTCTCAAATAATTATAGTTAATCACATTGGATAGGATAATATTCTCTTTCTTTACATACAAAAAATATCAATGGAAAGATGACTAAAAAATTCTAACATTTATCTTCTATTTAGTAAAAATAAAATATTAATTTCCTCTAAATAGTCAAAGAATATATTTTTTTTAAATGAAACCCTTATATACATGATGATGAATATTGAATCTGAAAAACATATGTTGTCAAATTGAGGTTGATATATTAAGAGTTCTACACGTAGATCAATGACATTAAATTAACTTAAATCCAAGTAGTTGATCACTCGGTCATGCTACCCTACATGAATGAGGAGTAAAGTCTAGAAAACTTCCAACTAAAAGTTCATAATGTAAGGGATAGTTTATATTTTTTAAGGGATACGTATCTTGGTATACCTACATGGTTAATTTTCTAGTAACCTTTCCAATTGCATAATAAATTTTCCCCAAAATAAGAAAATACTATAATAGCGCTAAAAATATATATTTGGGAGTATTACTGTAAGTAGAAAATTTATAATGATAAAAAAATATGAAAACATTAGAGGGAAATTTAATATTTGAAGTGCACTGTGTTGCATTTGTTGTCAATGAGGCATGAAGTTGTCTTGGAATGAATGGAAGTCAGGGAATGTCAAGATGTGAATGACAAAGGTTGTGATGGTGTTGGTGATTAAGAGAGAATGGCCATAGTACTAAGATGCATGTCACTTAGGAGATTCACTAAGTGACATAGGAGATGATGGTTGAAACATTCTCTAAGAATATATGACGATTGTTGAGCTGCTCTTTAAGTTCATAGAACTTGTATCATGATGATACAAAGTCACAACATTGATTGAAGACCATGCATTGTATTCACAATTCATGAGGAGTTGAAAGGAGTTCCATCCACAACTACTAAGTGGATGATGTGCATTAATGAAGTCCAGGAACTATCACTTAGTGCATGTGAACATGAAGATGATCCAATTGATCTCTAATTGGATCAATGAAGCACATTGAAGAAATCTTTGATTCAGGAGCATCGGTTGAAGATGAAGAAACCTTCGGGAATTCCATTCTTAAATGATGATTATATGTTGAAGAAGGATGATGAATTCTTAAGAAGAAGAAGACAAATGGAGGAGAAGAAGAATGGCTTGGGAGAAGATGAAGAGTTGTGGCATTTGGCATTTGAACTTGGTTACTTTGTTTTTAACAAACTACTTGTTCTATTACTTGCAAAAAATTTGGCCAGCCAAGGCACCTTGAGGGTTCAACCCCAAGGCATGGGCACTAGGGCACCATGCCCGGGGGAACCCATGGGGCGAGCCAGGGCGGCAGGGCGCACCCGTAGGGCACCGCAAGGGCGCCTGGGGCACGCCTGGAGGAGCGCGGCAGGGGGCCGTGTGTAAGCCCCCGAGGACACGCGGTGGTGAAACCCGCGCGCCCGAGGTGCATAGTGGGCGCTAGGAGCGCGCCCGCAGGAGGCATGAGTCGGCGCAGAGCGCGCCCGCAGGGAGAACACGGTGCGGGGAGGCACCGTGGAGGGAGAGGATTCAACTGAGCCGGCTGGGGGAGCGCTTAGTTGATAAGGCGCGAAAAAACCGGGCGCCGTTTCGATGTGGGACGCGGATTTTTTCCGCGGGAGTGATCCTGGCCGCACGATCGATCGCGCGCCAGATCTCGGCCGCACATCTGATCCTGCGCGAGATGATCTGATCCTGGCCGTTTAACATCGCATCCGACGGCCAAGAGCTCGTCTCCTTCCTCGAGCTCAGCCGACGGCCACCCGCGACATCGCCTGAACCAGAGGCCATCCGATCACCGGATTTCGAGTTCCCGGCCACCTCTGAAGGAGCCGAAGCCTCCATTGTGATCGTCTGGCCACACTGAACACAACCATGCATTAAAATATGCATGCATGCGATGAGAGGAGAATTCGAAGCAATGCCGAGGCAAACGAAGTTGCCGAGGCTTCATGGGTTCGTGCCTTTGCATGGATTGGGCCTAGATAGAGGCATGCACACGTTCGGCCGAACATGAACGTGAGGGAAGAGAAAATAAAAGATCCCGCGTGAAACAGAGGATAAAAATCAAGATTTGGAAATATCTTTGAAGATCCGAAGATTTAGGGAATTCGAGATTTATCCCACGCGGAAGACAAAGGATCTCCTCGCCTATAAAAGGAGAGGCCGAGGCATTGGAGATGCTTGCTGATCCTTGGTTGAAAATCCGAAGTCCCGTGAGAAGCCTCTGCCTCGCGAAGAAGAAGCCCCGTGCAAGTTTACTTGCACGGATGGAGTCCCTTGCGCGCAACACCTTTGCGCGACAAGAAGAGGAGTCCCCTGTGCGCCTCACTTGCGCATCAGGAAGAGCTCTCTCTGCCCGCACACTTGCGCGGCAGGAGTAGCTTGCGCGCCCTCGGTTGAAGCCCGCGGGTGATACCCTTGTGCGACCCAAGGCAGTAGCACCCTTGCACTGCAGTGGCTACCGAGACCTTGCGCGGCCTCTTGGCTTGCGCGACTGTGACACTTGCGCGCCCCTGGTTGCACCCTGCGCACCTTGCACCCTACACGGCAGTGTTGGAGAAGAAGACCCGAGGCAGTATACCACACCCTTGGTTGTGTGCAAAACAAGAAGTCCACTACACCCTACGGGCAGTGTGTGTACATGAAGTGGAAGGCCGAGGCAGTGCCTCGTGTGTGAACTTTGTGAAGGCCGTAGCCTTTGGTGGTTGTGCAATTCAAGTGAAGGCCAAGACTTTCAAGCCTTGTGTGGGTGAAGTGAAGACCACACCTCATTTGAGTGTGTGTGTGTGAAAATTGAAGAGGAACACCCTACGACCATTTAAGGGTGTGCAACAAGAAGTGTGAAGGCCAAGCTCAAGTGTTTGCCAAAGTGAAGAAGTTTTGTGTGCAAAGAGACAAGAAGGCCGAACCTAGGTGTGTGCACTAAGAAGTGTGTATACACTTAGAAGAAGAAAAGGGAGGATATCCACACAAAGAAGAACACACATTTATGTGTGTAGACAAATTGCATAAAGTGTGTGAAGTCTGAGAAGTAGGTGTGTGCTAAAAAAAATTACACCCTCTAAGGGTTTACTGCACCAAGAAGAGAAGAAGGGGAATGCATGCATGCATGCATGCACGTGCACACGTGAATAGTGCTAAATCAGTTGTGTGCATTTGAGTTGTCCAAGACTTGAAGATCTTGAAGAAAATTGAGTTGCCATGCACTCAGTGCATGAAGTAGAGTTGAGTGAGACTGATGCCAGACTGAAGTTAAAGACATCAGCTGCCTGAGTTTTCAGTAATTGAGAAGACCCTGATCAACAGAAGTGATCAGAAGATTTGAGCAAGACCAATAGACCTTTTCAGAGGCTATTGAAGATTCTTGAAGAGTGAAGCCAGGTCATCCTGAAGAAAGAGATAAAGCCTGAGCTAGACGAGAAGCCCTGATCAACCACAAGTGATCAGAAGAGAAGAGCAAGGCCAACAGCCTTTATCCC
The DNA here is from genome assembly GCA_963277665.1 of Viscum album. NCBI lineage: Eukaryota > Viridiplantae > Streptophyta > Magnoliopsida > Santalales > Viscaceae > Viscum > Viscum album. The sequence continues at coordinate 1,730,211,298 of OY728140.1, forward strand.
AGACTTCTGAAGTTACTTGAAGAACATGAAGTGAAGAAGAGCTACTCGTGTGACTCGAGGAGCCAAGAGAAGACCCTGTGGGACTCAGGGAGAAGAAGTCTTCAGTGGGATTCTGGAGCAGGCCAGTGGGACTCTGGTAACACTGTGTGAAGCAGTATAAAGACCCTCCTGTGGGACTCAGGAGAGATACAGTGGGACTCTGTATCGACCATTGTAATTTTAACAGGTTATAATGGAGAATCCATGCTGGGAGAGCATGGAAAGGATGTAGGCCTTTGGTGCCGAACCTTGTAAATCCTTGTGTCATGTGCCTTTTCATTACTGCATTATCCGGGAAAGGTTGAGAGACATAAGAAGAGTTGATCGAGGCTTTAACCAGCCATAGAAGTTTAATTGATAAGAATCAGTTAGTAAAAAGTTTTAAGGGATCACTGATTCACCCCCTCCCCCTCTCAGTGATTCACACTGATCTGGGCACTTCAATATTATTTTGACATTTTTGACACTCTATATTGTAGAGGATAGTATAGATCAATGGGGAAAATGATGAAATTTTTAGAAATAGGTTTTTATTAGACAATTTGATTAAATGATATTATTAATTTTTTAAAATAACGTGAAAATGATAATTTCATATGAACATGTCTTAGAGATAATAAATTCCCTAAAAACCAATAGTCTTTTATAAAAATTATTGTTTTTGGGGAATTGATTATATTAGAACCATTTACTAGTACATTTTTAATTATTATATATTTATTGAATTTTATTATGTTTGAAAATGAATGTAAATTTAGACTATTAAGTATGTTGATGATAAGGTTCTATTTGATTTTTTTAGGAATAAATTATTTGTTTCGATTGGGGTACCCAGTTCCATCATCTCAGATCAAGGGACCCATTTTTTTAATACGATCGTATTGGATTTGATGGGGACACATTGAGGATTTCACATGATTTCCAAACCATAAAATCCACTAGAAAATAGTAAATATGATAATTATTATAGATATATCAAATTAATGATTTAGTAAACTATTAAACCATAATAAAAATATTACATCCAAATCTTAGAAGATACCATTTAGGATTATCATGAACATTTAATAAATCCAATAGAATGATTACATATAGGATGCTCTATGGTAAGTGTTACCACGTACATAAGGTGTTTGTATAGAAAGAATAATTGGATATTGTAAAAGTGAACACATTCCAGATTAGTGAAAGAAAATAGAGGAAACTGACATTTTGGAGTTGGTAAAAATTCAAGTGGATGTCTTTTTAATCATGTAAATTTTCAAAGAATTAATTATAGTGTATTGTGAATATTTTTAGATAGAAATAATTATTTCCATATGACCAAGTCTTATTATATAATTTGAGACATTGGATAACTGAAGGGAACATTTGTTCCAAATGGATTGTTCTTTTTATAGTTACTAATTTTTTCTATTAGGTTATATGGGTACATATAAGTAAATAAAAAAACCCATTCAATTTTAATTGAAACATGTTAATAAATATTCATGGATACCATCCACAAGATCTAGTGAAGGAGATCACACACCTTTAACCAATTTATGAACGATGAACCATCCTCATATACCTCATTTTAATAATTCATTATTTTTTATGATCCTATTTTATTATTATCATCATGAGGACTATGGTAGAATTTATCGATAACTTATAAACAATTAAATATTTGGGAGTGATCCATTATTATATTGGATGATCAAATTTTCACTTTTATTTTTAATTTTTATGTCCTTCATTTTTCATCATTATCTATCCTTTTAAAATTATAGTGTATTTTTTAAACTAATAAGGTTTTATTTGAATAAAATTAAAAACATTTAATCGTTTATAATGATAATAAACTAATATTAAAAATTTAATCAGATGATAGGAATGTTGAAATGTTAGTATTTTTAAATTCATTGTGTGGGAAATTAATACCAACACACTAGAGGTTTAAATCAAGGACCCTAAAACAGTTCCTTACATTTTTAATATCATTCATGAGAGGAATTTGAACCTATTTCAAAATATTATTTAATATTGGATTTTTATTTGGATAATAAATAAATGTTTGGATAGTGAAATTATTATAAGTAATCTAGTTAAAACTGTATATCATGTATTGACTTTTTTCTACTCATGTGTGTGGTCTTTTTTTTCAATTTTTAGAACCATTTTTCATGAAAATATATACCTATTAAAATAACATTTATAACCTATAATAAATATGAATTCAATTTTTAAAAATCTAAATAATAATCCAAAAATCTATATAAACATTATCTACATGCTGATGCATGATATAAGTGGAAATAATGTTAGGTTGTAAGGCTATAACATTGATAGAAGAAATTTTTTGGAAATTTTTTATTGAGGTGAAATGGAGATGGAATCATGTTCTATGAATATAACTTCTGTGTAATTTCATTTGTGAGAAATTCAAATATGTCGTATATATTATCCAATGTAAGGAATTTGTGTATTCCTCAATTTTATGTGGAGATAACACATATTTCCCTTATTTTAAATTTGTGACATTTTAATATAGATATTAAGAAAATATAAAAGTTTAATTAAGGATATGAAGGAGGGAAAAAAATTAATTTTGGAGATGGTCTAAAAATATAGACAACCATTGAAGTAGATGAATATTTTATGGGACCACTAGGGTTAGATTGAGTAATAATACTTATTTGAAAATAATAAAATCTTGGAAGACAATTCTATTTGTTCTATGTTATATTATTAGTCTTTTTTAATTTCTGTCCATATTGTATATAATAATTTATTTAAGATACTCCCCAATACGTGGAACGATAGATCTTGCACCAACAAAATATCATATAAATTCTATCTCTTACATGAAGATCATTATAACAAAAAATAAGCAAATTATAAACATAATAAAGTAAAGAAACATAGGAGTCTTTTTCTAATAGATTTTAATTTGGTATGATATATCCATTTGAGTATTAAGGATAATGGGATCACATTAATGTCAGGAGAATGGAATGGATGAATCCATTTTTTAACGAAACTAAAAATCAATCCCTAAGATTCAAATTAGAGAAAATACTGATTAATCTTATATATAAATTTTTTAATTAAAAACAAATAACCACAACAATTCGAAATCCCATTAAAATATCTCTGGATTTATTATAATAATTGATTTATTGGATAAAAATAAAGAAATTAATCATGTACATTGGGACACATACATAATCATGAAAGGTGGATGACATTGCTTTAATTTTATAGAAGAATGTTGGTTATAATTTTTTTTAATATCATGGAACATGTCTACATGGGATTATAATTGAAATGGAAATAAATTGATTGATCATCATAATGAAAATATAAAACAATTATATAGGGATGTTATGACTGTGTACAATGGTTTTGAAAAAGGAATCTCACATCAGATTGTTGTTTAATTTTGTTTGGGTAAACTTTATGAAGGCCTCTTTTCCTGGAGTCTAAAGCTTAAATTTGGGAGAATTTATAGCACAAAATTTTCATATATTTTGCATTTATTTTCATTATTTAAAACACAATATTATGATTATTTAATATATAAATGTCATATATATCATTTTTTTGAATAATAATTATTTCAATGGAAAAATACAATATAACATGATTTTTCAATAATTATTACATATTTTCCTATTTTAGAATAATGCTTAATCTTAATATTTGAAAATTTATTATTATTATGGGATATTAAGATGTTATATTGAATTAATTATATTTATTTGAATTTTTCATAAAAGAGACGTGAAGTCTTGTGGAGGAGTCTAGAAATTAGTCTCATACGGTGACCAATGTAGGAATATTTGTGAGACAAATCAGACAAATATATTTTGTGTATGGATTTTAAGGAGGACATGATATATTTTAATCTATCATATAATATTAGAGACAGATGAAATTTATAAAATCCAATAGTAATATGCATATGATATTTTATATCTATAGTTGAAATGAAGAATTGATAAATAAAATTATCATATGATTAAGAGATTTAGTCCAATGTATATAATATTTTTAAAATTTATGTCATTTTATAAAAATAGATAAAGTAATTAAACGATGGAAATATAACTTAATCTATGAAAAATAATTTATTAACTTGGAGGAAACTATAATATTTTTCTAAATGAGATTTTTTTTTGAAAAACATCATTATACGAACATCATGGATTAAAAAAATTAATATATGGTTATAAAAAGGTATTTATTTTGTGGAAACCAAAAAAATCTAGAGAAACACTCAGATAAGGAGACCAAAAAATTTGTGTTCATATAATTTAGATCAAAAAGAAGGATAGAAAGATTTATAATTTCAGGAATATGGGGAATTGATTAGATTAAAATATTGGAAAGATAAGGAAAAAAATTAATTTTCGTGGAATAAAATACACAATTGTTTGACCAGGATAGTGGAGAAGGAATTTCTGTCTTTACAAAGAATATTATAGTCAATATTGAGGGATGCATGGTTCATTTGACATAGGATAGAACCTATTGTTTTTTCAATTTCATATTTTAATTTTTATGTTCGATTTTAATGTATTTTTAATGGGATATTCACCACTCTTCTTTTATACCCATTAAATGGAGGGGTAAAAATATTTTGATTTAGGAAGTGAAGGTGATCTATTGTAATTATTGAGTCCTATAATTAATAAATAAAATGAACATCTAATTTTTTATTGGTTTCAGATTTCATCCTATTAATAATTTCATTATCTAAATTTCGTTTCTTGGTATTGAATATATTCATTATTTACTCCCTATGTTAATTTTTTCTATCCTCCCCCACCTAATGAATCTTTTCTCAAAGGAAATAAGTGAATTGGATTGTGAGTTTCTGGATATTGTTGGCATGTCTGTGGAATAAAAGTTTTACATATATAGTTTTTATGAACACAAACTTCTTATTAGGTATTACAATTTTAGTTTAGGGGTTGTGTATTTAAATATCAATAATATTTTATGGGATATTTACTCTGTGGTAGTCAATTTCACATTAGCCTTCATTATTACAATAAACCAAGAGTGATTAGTGAATCAATTGAGAAATATATTAGTAATAAATTTTGAAAAAGGGAATTCAAATAATTTTAATTCCTATAATATCATTATAAATTGAAATCCATCCAGGAAAATAAAAAAAATAAAATTCTTTTCTTAAATTTCCTTTCTTCGACAATTTTTTTATCCCTATACACAAAAAAACATTAGAACTCTCCGTTTTTCTTAAGTTAAAACTATTTTTGGACTAGTCCTTTCTAGATACAACACTATGTTATCCACACATACTACATTTCTCATAAGACAAATAATTTATTTTTCCTCACACTAGGAAATGTATATTATAAATATCTTAAACATCATTTTTAATATTTTCCATCATTTTTTCTTCTTTCACCCTCTAATTCATCCCCTCTTATAAGTTCACAAATTCCATTTTCAGAATTCTTAATATCTTTTCACCATCATTATAACTGAATTTAATTTAGATATCAAGAACCTTATATAATATTTTAGTATAATATAATGAACCAATTCATTAACAATAATAATTATTCATTTTCCACAATAAATATACTTTAATCCTTTGTATGATTCAAACTTATGTGACAAATTATTTTGTTATATTGAATTCCTTTGGATCACTAAATACTTTTTTGAAATATTCCATTTGTGGTAAAAAAGTATTGTAAGTGATTAATAAAAAATTACTATTTGACACAATAAAATTAAATGAAAATAAAATAAAAATATTAAGAAAAACCATTTCATTAAAAAAACTTATTTTCCCACATGAGATTTTCTTTTGAAAGATTCCCTATGAAGAGGACTGAATTGTTGAATGAAAATCATTTCAAATTAATCACATATTAAAAAACATGTCCCCATCATAAATGGAATTATACTCATTACTATTATGTTGGGTCATATTTAATTCTTCTGATGATGTGATAAAAGATAAATCACATATTTTTTTAATTAATCTCGTTCATTAAATGACCTATTAAATCACAATAACCAATTTTTTTATTAAAATTATGTAGGTTCGGAATGTAATATAGAAGTATTTTTCATAGTTAAACTACATTGGGAGAAACCAATGAGGACACAATTAGAATTATTCCAGGTACTAGAATCCACTATGAACATGGTTTGGTGAATGTTTTAGGATTTGTGAATTTAATAATATATCCACTCCACTTATAACGAGACATTCACTCACTCCACTCCATTTTTTCACTTGTCCTGAATTGAATCCACTAGTGTAGTTAAAATAGATTGAAAATAATATCATCATTATTTCATAGATACACTATTTATATTTAGGTTCTCCTTCAACTGCACTTACTACACCTCATTCACAAGAATGTTTCCATCAATATAATGAATACATATTCACCCTCCATTATTTCAATGTAAAATACTACGTACAAGTGTAGAAAGATCATAAATTATTTTTAATGCATTATTCTATGTAATTTCTCACTGAAGAATTATATTTTTTCTCGAATCATTTAGTTTTTGTAATTCTTCCCCTCGTATATAATATAAAAATGACATTATTTATAGAGACTAACATTCCCATAATTTAAAATTTTTAGAAATTTAATTTATATAATAGAACAAAAATTCTCTATATTTCTATCACTAAAGATCTCAATTTCTCTACGAGTATGATTAGAAAATATATCCAACAATTTCCATAAAATATATTTCAAATATACCCATTTAATTAAAATATTTAATTCATTAATGATAAAATATTTAAAATATAGAAACCATTAGAGATGATTAATTTTCATCATGAAATAATATTATAATAATAAAACCTATATAATTTAATTAGAAGTTGTTTACAACTCTTATATCACCATGGTATAACAACTCTCAATATACTGTAACATTCTACCTTACTTGGTTTTTTGAATAATGTTCTATAAGTCCTGTTATGGTGAGATATTTTGAAATCCCATTTGACTAGTTCACCTAGAAACTATATTCATCACTAGATCATATGTTTTATATCTAGTGAAACACCCATCCTCTGATTATATCATACATAGTTTGATCACCTAAAATAAATCACATTTTATTATTTAAGGTTAATGGTTTTTAATCTTTTTTTCCATAAATATAAAAAATTAATATTTCACATAATATTTTTTATTTATGATTTAAAATTTACTACGATTGTCTCTTGGATATATCCATTGGGATAAAAAATATTTATAAATGTGTGCAGTTATTTGGATTTAGTATTTATTAATTTTATGTGATTGATATATATATATATATATATTAATTTTTCCATCATACTATTACATAACCAAAATAAGGGAATATTTGTTTCAATGATGGATTTCTTAAATAATATAAATGGATTTAATCCTAAACAAGAATACGAAAACAGTTGTATTATGTATTCTTATTGAAAAATTAAAATGGATGTTTATCATAAGGGTATTGAAATTTTACATTGTGGTATTCTGATAATTTCATATATTTTACCAAAATAATGTCTAATTAATATGAATTTTTTAATGTTTTAATATATTATATTAATTTGAATGTTAAATGTTATCATTATTGACCAATTTTTTGAAATATTTTTCATCAGATTTGAAGGTTCACTAATTATTATAGGATTTGAAACCATATTGAGATATTTACAATTAATAATTGATAAATTTAGGAAAAAATAAATATAGGAAAACCCATATAATTAGTTTTACTAGATAACAAAAACACACTTGTATTTCATAGTTTTTAAAACCCTAAAAAAATTTAATAGAATATGAAAATAAGAAAAAGGAAAAGGAGATAAATCTAATGGGAATGAGGGATCATATTTTTACATGGAATTTCATAGAATTTAGTTAGAATGTGAATTTATATATCTCAATTATTATCTTTTATGGATCCAGGAGGAAAATAAATATCAATCCTCTATGTATGAGGCTAAAAACACAATGGAAAGGCAAAATATTTGAGATCAGAAGAAATATATCACTACATGGAGTACTATTTATGATTTAGATACAATAATTTAATGATTAATTGAGAAGGAAACTATTAATAAATATTTATGGATAAATATGGTAAAATTAAATTTGATCACTTTTCCACTCAAGTTCTTCATGAGACATAGGGTAATCTACAGGGTAATATGGGGATATATATACCATGGGTAGCATGGAAGAAATAAATAATTATTGTTAAGATAGATATTATAGTTCTATCTATGATTATATATAAATTAAAACTTTTTTTAATGATTTAAAAAATAAGTTTGATTGTTTATAGAATACTGTTTTCAACATTGGAGATTCCTACAAGGAAATGATAATGGACCACAATAATGTGAAAAGCACAATAAAAAATTTGATTTTAAATTATCAATTCATTGGGAATATAGTGAGATACTCAATGGATTTAATGAAAAGAATGTTGTTTCCACCATGAGTTCTGATAAATTAGAATAATGTAAATTCAATGTTACGATGCGTGGAATTTTTCGGTTTATATATGAATGTTTTAAGCTTCATGATGAAAAATAAAAATTTTATAAAATGTTTTCATCCATCAATTTGAATATTTGGGATTATTTAAAAGTATTTAAGAATGGGAATTAATAAAATGTATAATATTATAGATGATTGAGATTTTTTGGAAAATTCTAGTGCCTAGTAAGATTTTATCGAAGGTAAATATTGGAAATTATATTTATTTCAAGAATTTAGAAAATAAAAATAAAAATGTTGATTATTGTTTTACTATAAATTTTATTAAATGTGGTTTGCGTAGTTATTAGTATTTCAATGATTGTGAAATATTTATATATCCCTGAACTACTATAACATGATTATCACAAAATCATTCATGAGTTTAAATATTTTATGAGTTAATTTATTTTACATTATGAAATCATTTTGATGAATACAATGGGAAAAAAACCAATATATTTATTATGGTGATATATTTCATTTGTTTGAAATGCATAAATTTTATTGGATTATTGTTTTCTTTTTGTCAACAAGATCTGGATTTTGTATGTTTTTGTTGTGTTTAGTGAGTATCAATTTGTAGTTTTTCTATTTGATTCTTACAAAATCATATCTATTGTCATTATAATTCATTATAAATATTTTTAAATTCATGTAATTTGGTTACCACTTCATAGTTTATAATTACATTTATTTTATATTGGTATTGTTTAGATTATGTTCATTTTCTATCATGTCATTTAAAGAAATGGTTGATTAGATTAATGCGGATATTTTATATATTTTTATTATTATTTTATTAAATTAATTTTTTATATCGGTTTTTTATTTATGTGTTTAGGATGAGTTAATTTTTAATTTTTTTTCTTATTTTTATTTAGTCTATGGTGTTTATTGTAACTTTTATTTCTCAATCATTATAGTTTACAATAAAATTATTTTTCTTCACAGTCATTATTATTAAAAATCATGGATAGATGTCCAAGTTTCGGGGGATTTTTCTTCTTCATAATGTTTTTTACTTGCAATGGTTTTTCAATTTTACTTTACATTGTCTTCTTTTTTGATAGGTTATAAATGTTATTGATTAATATATTCATGTTTTATGTTAATCCAGAATGGTAGAATGTTGAGTGGATCCATATCACATTATATTATTAATATATATAACCTCTATCATATTTGGAATTTTGTTATTTATTATAATTTTTTCATTATAATTTTTTCATTTTTATTCTTTTTTATTTCATTAATATAATTTTTCTATAATGTGTCGAATAATAATTCTATATAAATAATATTACACATTTATAGGAATTAATTGAAATATATTAGATATTGATTATTTTATGATTGAATAATCTTATTCATTCATTGAATGGATAAAAAATATATCAATCCTTGAAATATATTAATTATTGGATGATGTTTCTTATCACTAAAAATATAGTAGAGTACAAAACCATAACCATTGATGGATATTAAAAAATATAGTGGTGTTTTAATATTATCTATCATAATAGGAATTTGGAAGAGTATAATATATTAGATGTGGTTCATGATATGTGAAAATATATTGTACATGAAACATAATGATATTTTCTATGACCGATGATTCTTATGTAAGATTTGATTATTATTTTTGGTAAATTTAAATTTTTAGATGTGCCCGGAGTTTACAAAATCATCTTCTAAATGAGATCGTGGGGTGATCCTTTATTTCAAAAAAGACAGAGTATCCATGCATTCGTGTTAGGGGCGGCACTCTCTAGATCAAATGAGGAGTTGGATCCAAGCCGATAATCTCTAGAGGCAATATATGCAATTTTCTGAATATGAATCGACCAATGCGAAGGAGGACTCAGGTGTCGGGTGTGGTGATGAGTATGGTTATTCTGATTATTAGTGGTTGTGCTGGTATGTTCTTGTTGTTTTTTTGTGCTCTTTGATATTGGTTTGTGTTGGTTGTGTTCTTGTGCGGTTTGTGTCCCATGGTATCTCACTTTCCCTAAAAGTGTTTGAAAATAAAAAATTAAGATACAGTATGTAAATTAGTTTTTAATGGTTTAAATTTTTTTGTTCCAAATATTATTTTAAGATGTTCTGAAGAAATCAAATGATCATATATATGTTAATTTCAGTATGGCTAAAATATTATGTACAAATAATTTCTTCTTTTTGATGTTCTATTGTGAGTTTTTTATCACTGGTTATGATTGTATTATCAAATATAAACTATAACTTATAATAAACGTTATTGTATAAAAAATTATGTGATAAAAATATCTAAACTTATTGTATTATCTAATTATAAGGATTTCTTTGTGTTATTAATGATGAATTTTAAGGAGTATTTAATGATTTAATTTTAAAAAAATAATTATATAAGTGATTTTTCTAGTAGTGTGTGATTTCTTATTGCATTTGGTTTATTTTATAATTTTTATAACTATATTCCTTTTATACTATTTTTAAGTTATCCAAATGATATATTATTTCATTTTTTCTTGTGAGTATTACCTATTGATAATGAAGGGAAATCATTGATATTTTTCATAAATAAAATTGATATTTGGCTTTCTTCTATTAAAGAGTGTACTTCATGTAGTGGCATATATATGATCAATACATGATATAAATGTGTGGAAATATTGGAAAATAACAATTTTTATTCATTTCTATTGTATATTGTATGAGCGACATTAATTCATTTACATTAAAGAGGTAAATCTTATTATCTTTACATATGATAAATCCTCAAAAATACTTCTTTTAATTTTGTCTTCCACAGTGTTGTTCTATCATTATTCTCATAGTTTTTTTATAACTCTGTGGTGAGGTAAATTTATTCCATGCTAACCATAAAGAATTATATTAAATATATAATTTTTATTTAAATTTGAAAAATCGTTTTTTCTTCCAAAATAAAAGGACAGTTATTGTTTTATGAATGATATTAGTAATTATGTGATGGTGTTTCTCTCATTGGAAGACTAAATTATTATTATACCCTTAAAAGGTTTTTTTGTTGAGATTTGGATCTGGTAAAAGGCATGTTTTAATATCATTTCACTCTCATTTAAAAAATATTTATCCATAGTGGATATCCATTGTCATTTTTTGAGGGTGTGAATAGTATATTTTAGAAATTTAGGATAACAACCACTGAAAAATCATTTTGTTTGCTTCTTCGTTGTTATTGTATTTACAGTCTTCTTGGATCAGTACTTTATTATTTCTTTTATTATTGTGTAAAATTTTATTCCCCTAATATTTTAAAATTAAAATTTAATTATTATATTTTTTTAATATTGCTGAATAATCATCCTCCTGCCACATGTATCTCAAACATCTCAATCAACTACACATAATTTGTCTCAAAGTTGGCTAATATTTATAATTATTTTTTACAATATATTTTATAGATTTGTATTTTTTTTAACTTAATACTAGTCCATAAAATGAACTAGTGATATTTTCATATATGAATCTTTTGATGATAAAAATATATAATCCCCCATTTCCACAACACATCAATGGTAGTTAATATTATCATGGGAATTGTAATATTGAGTAAAAATATAAGAGTATTGACATTTTATTAAAGGATATTATGATATTGTATTATTTTTTCCCTAATTAAATCTATTTAATATGATTGGTTTATATTTTTTCTTATTTGAGTATAATGTCAATGTTATGATTATTATTTATTTCATATTTAGTGGAACATTATTTGATCAGTATGTGAACATTTTCAATAGGTCATGAGATTTAGACACACCATTGGATTTATGTATTTTATGAAATAATTAACTTGTGAAAATGGAATTCAATAAAAACTAAGAAATCCACTGTTATTAATGAATATAAGAAACTTTTATAACATACTTTTAAGAAACGTAAACATGTGAAAGCGGAATTTCTATATATGAAAAATTAAAATGACTATCATTTGAAAGGAAATAGGGACTGTGAAACTACACTAACATTATCATAATATCTTCCAATATATGAATTTAAAATTTTCATATCATATTCATTCTTGGAATAAAAATAAAAGTCACATGAAAACTTGTTTTCTCTAAATGGTGAATCAATAAATAGAAAATTAATTAAGAAATAATAAAAGAACGATATTGATTTATAGATTAGTAGTTAAGATTCAGATATAGGTAAAAAATATATAAGTTATGAGGACATTGGTGATATTTTTTATGGATAAATATGTAATATTTATTTTTCACTATCCCACTCATATTATTTATGTGAAAAAATTGAGTCTATAAGAAAATATAAAAATATAATTTTTATTTGTAACCTGAATAAATAATATAAGTATAGTTATGATTTTATTATAATTCTTACCCACATTCTAGATAAAATAATCCAATAATTAAATTTTTACGAATGAATAATAATTTGATGTATTATAGATTTATCTCCATCGATGATGGATACATTTCACTAAAGAGATATCACAATAATTTGATAAAGAAGATTAAATAAGTTTATGTTGGATTTTTGATGCATAGAGAAGTTAATGATAAATTCAAGGGAGATAATGAAAAGAAATAAATTGACTCCAATAGTTCAAATTATGTTAAATAATGGAAATCAAATGTTATGGAGGGTGATATAATTTTATTGACGAAATAATGTTGGATGATTAAACGAAAAAATAAAAAATTTAGAGAACTCTAATTCGTAGAACTATAAGAAATTTTTATTAGATTTAAAATCTATCAAAAAAGAAAATGAAAATACTTTTAGGTAATTTTCCATGATTATAGAGTAAATTTATTTTTGGAGAAATCCTATGTATTGTTAAATTGTGTTAGTGGTAAAATTTGGTGGGTAATATTATTTCAAGAAATATGATAACAAATTTAAAGAAAATGTTTATTATTTAATATTTAATTTATCTACTAGTTCTTTTCATGCTCATAATGATCTTGATAAATTTGAATGATTTTTATAACTACATGTATGGAATAATATTTCTACTATCATATCTTCAATGTGATAATATTTTTAAAGTGTCTATTCAGTTTTAGTTCCAAAAGTTATCATGCTGAATCTAGTGGGACCCAAACTACCCTATTTTCCAAAGAAACAAATTTCATTTGACCCACAATCATGACTTATATTATATTATTATTTTAAATTTTTATATGAGGTTACTATTTATTTTTGTCAATGGAAAGTAATTTTTCATTTTATAGTTTTCTATGTAGTTTACTAGCATACACATAATTTTTTTTATTTTTTCAAAATTAATAATAATTTATTTAAAATAATAAACCATTTGACGGGTAATTATTATTTTTATTTTATAATATTGGATTTATCATGATTAGAATTCATTTTCAATTTACTTTATAAAAAATTACCCTTAATAATGGGGAAAATTTATAAATTTTAATATTTTGTTACAGTTAGAATTTATATTTATTCTTCCTGAGTTTATGGGGATATATTATTACAATATTTTAATATTTATATTAATCATGATATGTTTATAGTGACCAATTGTTTTCTTCAATTCTTATTTTTTATCAAATAATTATTTTTTGTAATTATCATTGTTTATATTTTGGGATAGATTTTTAGTTTTTGGAGAGGGTTGTTAAAAATTTATATTTTTCAATGGAATTTTATGGATGATATTTTTCTAATATTTTTATTACCTATATAATGCAATATTAATATTCTGTTGTGAGAAGCTCGAGTTCGATAATTTTCATAAATGGGGAGAATTATGTTTTTCTCTAAGTCACTTTATTTATTTTTTATTACTTATCACATAAATCTCTAGTATTTTGTTTATTATTGTTAATTATTTTTTATTAGTCATTACATTATCATTATTATTACTTTTTTTATTCATTGATATTATTTTATAATATTCTATGTCAAATATTTTCACTATATACAAAATATTATTTGTTAATATATTTTAATATAAATATTTTATGTATCATTACATTGAAAAATGAAATATCATATGCATTGAATGAAAGGGTATTACATATTCTTGTAAATGATATTATGTCTAATGATTCTAAAATTCTAACTTTGTATGATATTTTAATTATATAGTATAACATATTACATATATTAAATATTCCTTTGAAATATCAAACTTATTGGATTCACTTTCATACATGTAGAAATTAAATATATTAAAAACATTACACATGGATTATATTTATGAATTTTAATGGAGTGTAAATAATTTATTATGAATTTATAATTTAGAGAAATAATTTTTTTTAATCATTGTTCTTTACTTTTGAAAATAAATTACATATGGGTCATATTTAATTTTCATGAAGGGATCTTTGGAACATGTATTGTGATAAATATTTCTCTAATGTAATGATGTGAATAAAAAAATTAATTCTAATGTTAATTTTATAAAACAATGTATGTATGTTATGGTATATTGGAAGAATTAGATCTATAGGAATTCTACTTAGTCTAAATTTTTATTTATCCAGATTATATAATATTTTTTACTGTATGTAGAATATTTTTATAAATTATTATGATTATATTATAAATTAAAAACAATGATAGATAATATATATTACAGTATTCAAAATTGAAAATTTGTAAATTTAAATGGATATTTATTTATATGATTATAGAGATAATTAAAATATTTTTAAATTAGAATTCATAGAGTATTATATAATAAGTTTGATTGAGTATTTTAATGCTGAATTGACTAAATTATATTGAAGATTCTATAAGTTATTAATGTGTTTATCTTTTTATATATTATAGTACTTATATAATATTCATTTTATTTTCTATAATTTAAATAGATATTATACGTGTTGTTTCCATGTGATGGTTTTAATTGATGAATAAATAGAAACTGTGGAGGTTGGAATGAAAGGGAAAATTTATATTTCATCAATTAAATCTGACTCTATAAGGAGTGGAACATAAATGATCTATAGAAGATACATGAGTGATTGAATCATTAGAAAGAAAAATGTTTATTCATTTCCATTCATCATAACACAAGGAATATCATTTAATCAAACATTACAGAATGAGTATTATTACATATACTCCTGTAACATCTTAAATAGTATTTTAATGGATTAAATATTTTTTCCTTTTACTATTTTGTATTGTTTTGAAAATTAATTATTTATCATGTACCTCTCAATATGATTGTACATACATTAAAAAGTTTATACTGTTAGTCTATTTGGAAGAAAACACATACAATAGTTCTTCCAGAACCTATAAAATGAATGGTAGGACATTCAAATTCTTAAAAACGAAATCTATAGGTTGTATTCTACTCATGGAATTTTCCTTCTAGCCTAGATCCTGTCATTTTTTCACCATATTTCTTTACCAAAAAATTGTTTTATATGTGCATTTTCTCTAGTAAATATATTCTGTAAATATTTATACTCTCCATCAAATGTTAAATATCTATATTGGATAACTTTACTCTTGGTTGGAGATTTTATAGAGTAGATATACGATCATTTGGATTTGAATGACTAAAATATAATTGTGTCCAATTATTCTTTTTTATCATATTTTAATTTTTTACAATATACTAATTTATTATTTAGGGAAATATTATTATCTTATTATATCAACTAATGTCCTATAATTAAGATTAATGTTCTCTAATTTGATTATGATTGATATTTAACACCCCATTTTTATTTTCAAGAATCACTGTCTTGGACACATATTATCTCCATCAAAAAAATTATAGAATGAATTCTGGTTCCCTCTTTAGAAGTCTCTTTAAAATATTTGATAACTAACAGACACACACAAAATCGAAGATGAATTTTTCTGAGAATGGATATTGTGGATATTTGTGGTATAGGATTTGTTGCATTATTAAAATTACTATATAATATATTTTTAATCTACAAAAAAATTATGTGTTTAATAGTCACCATATTACATTGAAACCTAAAGGAGGTGTCAGAAATGTGGGGAAGGTTTTTCATTATTGTGAACATGGTCTCCTGATGAATAATTTCCTATAATGGTTGTAAGGGTGAAAAAAACTATTTTGGCTCTAAATCAATTAATAATTCTATAAAAATAAATATTTAAATTCTATAGGATATGTGATACTGACTATACAATAAATAATTTTTGGGTATATGAATAAGATTTCCAAATTATTTAATTGTTGATGAATAGATGTAGATAAATTAAATAAAATGATGAAGAAAATGGTTTCCATATGATATATGTTGATATAATATTCTACATAATATAATAAATGATAAACTATTTGTATTGTATCTATATTATATTGATTTTATTTTATGATATTACATTTATACAAGGAGTAAGTATGAAAAAAAATACGATGATTTAATAAACATTTTATTATGATTCATCTGTTTCTATAATATTTTTGATGAGAATCTAAGAATAAATGTTTTGTTACTAATAATATATTTTATCTAATATATTTTTGAAAATATGACTGAAATGATCTCACCTCCATTTTATGATATACTTTAATAAAAATAATTATTATTTTAAAAATATTTACCCATTCATTTAAAATATCATAAAGTTTGGGGTAGTTATGAAACACTCCAATTAAGGGAACATGCTTTATCTTATTAAGTATTTGTTTTTGTGTCCTAGAAATATTTTTCATGAAAATATAATATCCAATAGGTTGGTTGGAGAATCATTAAACATTGAGAAGTGTAAAATTTAATACATAAAGGATTACACCAATGTAATTCAAATATAATATATTTTTATATCTAAACATGTTTAGTAATGTTATTAATGAATTATTTTAATGTAACAAAATACATATAATATTTTTTGAAAATGATCAAAAATAAAATTTAAGAAGGGAATAAAATTTAAAATATGATAAATATGAACAATGAATTGTTTATATGAATCTATGAAAAACTATGATATTATTGACATAATATTTGATTTTGAGAAGTAAAAATTATTTAATATTATATTCAAAATTTTAACATGAAGATTATGAATCCTAATCTCACCATTACACAACTAATCTTCATTCTAAGAAGTTAACCTATTTAATACTTTTAGTGGGAGTATTTATTAATAAATTATATCATCATATATATGTAATTACATTTCATTCAATTATTGTAAATAAAAAAATAAAAATAAAGAAACACAATGGATCTCTAGTGGTCTATCACAAGGTATATTATGAGATATTAATAGTATTATACATTAGTTAGTATTCAAAAAGGATTTAAATAATATTTAAAATATATACTATTTTTTAGAAATAATGTATAATATTTATCATTATATTGTGTTGTATTTATTTTTGTGAAGTAAAATGATTATTAATTCAAAAATGTATGAAATTTATTTATCCCTAATAATAGGACATAAGAAATCATTATGGTCTCTAATGAAATTTTATTAACAACATGGGTTGTGTTCCATAATGAAACCTTGAATTCTCTCTTGAGAAACATATTTTAGGGGATTATTTACAATAAGTTCTGATAATTATTTTCCAAAACAACTAAAATCATACAAAACATTCCTAGAATAATAATTCTTCTGTAGAAATTTTTTTTGTTTCTCATATTATTTTTATAGTCATGGTTGATGAAGAAAAGACATTATTTTCCATATAGAATAAAAATAAATGAAGAATAATTCATGGTGGGGTCATGATTCATAAATTGAGTACATTCTTCTTTTTATAAAACATGTCATGGATGAAAAGCCTCAAATAGCAGTAGACAATATAAATGTTAAAAAAATCATATATCCCCGTATGATACTCCTAGGGGAATAAAATAACAACATGGTAATATGATGTTTCAATGGGAAGAGTGAATACGCATGGGAATACAGAGATGTATTAACTGATTTTTAACTTTTTGTGTATAATATTATGGATTCATTAGCACCAAATATATTTAATTTAGATACTATAAATGGATTATTATAAATTTGTCATTGTTTATGAATTTTTTTTGATAATATTATTTTTTAAATATTTTAAATTGTTAGATAAATGATATTAATTTTTTTACATATTTTTAGTTTTACTATCTAACTCTAACTATTTTATAGAATGTCATCATATATTTATTGTTTCATTAATTAATATATATGGAAGCCACTTTTTGTTTCCTTTAATGTCAAATAATATATGGAATCTAGACATGGAATATCTGATATAAAAATAATTTTTTCGTATTAACATTCGATGGTTAGGACTCTGTTTGTAGGAAAAAATAACCGACATTGGGGTCTTAGAGTATAAATCCTCCGAAAAACTATCTGAATCAATTATCGTAAGAATGTTTTCTAAATCTAACATATCTCATTCCAACTAATAAGTGTGTGTCCAATAAAAACATAGACATATAGAATAATTAATATAGTAATTACTAAAAAATGGTTACTAATAAAAATAGTATGATGTTTTTATGCATCCATATTGAATCACATCCCAAAAAGAGACTATGTTTCACAATAAATTTATTATTAATAATGGATTCATATTATAAATCCTCTTATGTATAAAAAATTCATTAATTCTGTGAATTTAGGTAATTTCGAAAACCACTATAATGTAGAATGATGGATTGTAAATTTAGTCATATGATAGAATATGTGAACACTTAATAAATAATATAATCTTTAATTCTAACAAAAAAACATTATCCTCAATGTTTTTTTAGAAAACAAGAAATAAATTCTCTATTTATTATAATATCATGATAAAGAATATAATTAAATTAATCACCTAATGTTTGTATAAACCTATAAAGATGAATGATCTCTAAAACTGACCTATTGTTTATAGTATTATATCTGAAGATATAATTCAACCATGAAAACAACAATGTCGATCTTGGAATGGGTAGGATAATATCTTCCCCCAATGTGTATTATATCAAATTATTTTGTATATATAGTTTATAGGAACAAAATCACATTTGATTTAACTATATATCTAAATAAGTTAAATGAATATAATTTTCTACCATGTGGATGTATATATCATATATTACATTTCATAGTTATCAACATGGTTGATGAATGAAGATTTATGGGTTCAACCATCTTGGTGGAGAATAAGAAACTATCCTTGGGGACATTATAGGATATTTCATTGGTGACATAGTGGATATGATTTTTAGGGAGATCTGAATGAACCCAGGATAATATTACATGGAGTGAGTAAATTTTAGATAAAGGACTTTTCTATTTGTGGAGTTAGATATAGTCATCAAATGACCCACTATGATATCTCCTACATTTCCCTTTATTTCTAGGTTTGACTGTGTGTGTTGTAGGGTAATCATTAGTAGATATATCGAGTGTATAATGTAATTCATTCCATATATGATAAACTATAGTGATTGATTCTAGTATGATTTTTTATGTTCACATAAATCTTATTTTGGTGGAAACTGAAAATGTACCTATTGAATGTGTGTGGTTTCATAAGGACGGAAGATCATAGAGTAAAATGTGTAATTATATAAGTATTTATTTGATAAGTCCATTGAATATGGGGTTGAAATAAAATTTTATCTCATACTAAGAACATTATGATCCATAAGGACCACTCATAGTGGATAGTTGAATGTGGTGACATCAACTTTTGGTTCCCTAATTGAGTGGGTTATCCCCTTATCATTATACTGTGTCCATATCCTAACACCCACTTTTCCTAGGTGAACCAATACACCTCTTTTATCCAAGTCATTATTAGTAAACGTCTTCAGGAAACATTTGATCATATATCTATCTATTCTAAAATAGACTATTTCAGATTCACATAGTCACCATCACGGGTCTTCTCATCTAAAATGAATAGGTATGTTCATTTAAACACTTATGGTACCATTGGTGAAATGAATTCATCTTGGTTATATGATATTACCATTATATTTAATGTCTAAATTTTTAGGATCTATAATAAATGTATTATTATGGATAAATTTATGGATAAAAATGGGTTAATAAATCTTTGAAGTGTCGATGATGATGTAAAGCTTGTCAGGGTTTCTCACAAAACCTTTTATTTGGCAGTGAATGTGCTTTTGTGGTATGGGGTTCATCAAGAACCCTTTCGTCCTAGAAATACAGCCCATTTAATGAGTCTATTACCTATATAATGTGATTCATGGTGCTGGGGTGAACAATATTAAATGAAACCCTATCAAATTTTTTTATGCAATCTAGATTCTTGACCATATGGAGAGATACAAATAAAGCACCTAGAGATAGAATTATTAATTGTTCTATAGAGATTCAAGACTACTCATGTTGTTCTGTGTTGAGTATGGTTTAATGGGTAAAAAATGGGGAACCAATAAAACCATGATTATGATTATGGTGGGCAGGGAGGACACTACCATCCCATATTATTCACCCAGTAAAGATAGATGTGATATTTGGTATCCTCCTAATAGCGGAGTAAAACAGAACGTGGGTGGTTCTTGAATCCTTGTAGTGATGTGAAAAATATGACTCTAAGATCACATCATATCAATTCTTATTGTGGTCAGATATTTTTATGATCATTTGGATTCTATCATGGCATGGGATAATGCTCTTCTTAAACGGATGGAGGTGTGTCATGCACATATCTTATTTTTTTATACTATTATAACATAATATGTAGTTATCTATAATTATATATAAGGTAACTAATTAACCCATGTTTCAGTATTTATCACATTTAGTGGCGTGAAATTAAAATTCCCAATCATTGGAGCTGACATCATTCATTGATATAAGAAAATGAATTCACTGATTTATAAACCTAAAGGGGAACCTGGCCAATCCACATATGGATTACTCTAGCATATGTATCCTTCCCCCAAAATTTGACTTCCTAATCTATTCGATTTCATCTATGTTTGACCATTTTAAACCCCCTTAATCATTTTTTTGATTTTTTCCTAGATGATTCTTTATGTAGCATTGAGACCAGTTATCCATTTTTAATAAAATAATTATAGTTTTTTCATCATTTAGAAATGTTGATTCTCAAAGGTGGTGTGAAGAGTTGTCATGAATTTTATAATTTATCTTAAAGAGAACAAATGTAATCAAATACGGTGGGACCAGAATGTAAAAACTACTCATACTGAGCACCAATGATAGATTTGATCATGTAAAGAAGGAATGTTAAAACATATCATGCATAGTGTGAATGTCATATTTATTCAAACTGAGTGATAAAAAATAGTTTATTAAACATAAATTATCCAAAAATTATTTTTTAGAATATATGTAAATGTGGTACATAACATTTTATAGCTGATGTAGATCACATGATCACGTTATGAAATATAAAAAATAATGAGGGGGTCTTATTGTTAGATCACATTGTTCAATTAAACACATTATCATATTATCGACAGGTCATGTGAAGAACTCACCTGATTATTCACATGATCTTCCTAGTATATCATATATGGATCATAAAAATCACTTAAATACTTAACATGGTTGTAAAAAGATCTTATAGTGATATAACACGATGTTTGTGAAGAAAAATAAGCTAGAAAAGAAAGAGATTTCACGTGGTCATTCAAAATAATGTTATAACGTTGTTTTCATTATGCCACAATATGGGATCTCATGATTCTATTAAAGACAATGACACTGATTCCATATGATTTTCATTGGTTCTCAATATGGGATTATTTGAATCCCTTATTATTGTGTTTGGATATCATGATGGGACCACAAAAATCATTGCAAGATAATAAATATAATAACAAAAAGATTTTACGTGGATCTTGTATGGGGATCATGTGATCTGTGTGATGGTTATTGTAAAAGATGTATAATAGGAAACACCTTATGATTTTATAATTATTCTTATAAATACAAAATAACATGTCATGAATATGTGACAAAAGTTTTCTTAGAAGATTTATATGAGAAAATATGTGGATAATGGGTTTCACATGAAGAGATAAAATATACATTATTGATAATGTGTAACTCATTAACATAATAATTCTGATGTTTTTCATCAAAATCACATGATATAAATAATTCAAAAATAGTCTTGAAAATGGGTCTTGTGATGTAATTTTGTAAAGAGATCTATGTGAATTTTTTTTGCTCACTTAGGTATACCCATTAATATAACATTATCCATGTAACCTGAAAATTTTATCTTAACTGAGTCATTAGATCCAAATGAACAAAATAATGATAGATGGTCTACATAAATATAACAAAGTGTTGTGATCCACATGAATAGAACAAAGGCTCAAGATCCAGGTAAAAAAATGAGATATTATGGTGGGGTCTCATGGTGGATATTCGTGTGAGTGGTATGCACCCGGATCTCATAAAAGGATTACACTCTAAGATCATACTCAAGA
The DNA here is from genome assembly GCA_963277665.1 of Viscum album. Lineage (NCBI taxonomy): Eukaryota > Viridiplantae > Streptophyta > Magnoliopsida > Santalales > Viscaceae > Viscum > Viscum album. The sequence continues at coordinate 1,730,234,261 of OY728140.1, forward strand.
GTTATATGCCCAAATCTCATTAAAGGAAGACACTTTAGGATCTTGTACTTGGGTTACGTAATATGATCTAGAAGATGAGAGATAATATTAGGTCTTGCATATAGAATACACCCAAGTGATAACATGTGACAAATATAATTTCAATTTATAAATATCTAAGATTAATAATACCAAGATTATTCACCATTAAAAAATATAATAATTAGTATATTATTCACTACTATATCTGAGGTATGGAATGGAAGAATGTGGTGCTGCCTACTAATATGTGTGGATATTTCTAGAATAAATCTTAAAAGTTGAATAATTGGAATGGCTTGAAGAACATTTTAATCTGGTATGTTTTTTATTACTTAATATGGAAATGGAATTTATGAGGTGGGTGTTAACATCATGGTTGTTATGGATCTCATGAATATAATATGTGTTCTTAGTTATTTTGGGGCTCCAAAAAACTATTTGATGTATGCATATTGGATTATCCCATAGTGGGGAACCAATTAAAAATCATTTTCTCCATGTGATTTCTTTATTTCATTATGTTATATGAATCATCATCAGATAAATTGTGTAAGGATATTATAAATATAATCACTAAATTTAAAAATTAGTGACCCTCATAATAAAGGGATCACGTTCCTATGGCACATGAATAATTTTATAAGGAATATCCCTACTATGACTAAACACCCCCCCTGTGGGCATTCAACCCAATTTTGGTCCTCTCATTTCAAATCAGATAATTGGTTCATTTTCTTGGATTTTTTTCCATTTATTAGGTAATTAATATATTGAAATTTATGATTATTTTACTCTTATCTAAGAGTTCCTTGTATAATGTAATAACATAAAATAAGAAAAATTATATTGGAATTCCTCAATTCAGATGTGCCTATGGAATGAGTGATATTTAGTAGAAGGAAATAAAAAATGTATTAAATAATGGTTTGGATGAATCAAAATATGAATGTATTTAACTATTCATTGATACTGTTGGAATTAGTAAAGAACCTAAGCTTCCATGTGATGTTGAAGCATCTTATTATGAAAACATTTGTCGACATCCAAATTTTAATTGTAGGAAAATAAAATTGGATTATAAATTAAAAAAAGAAAATAATTCTTACGGTATTTGAATTTAAGTATAGGAAATGGAAATCAAAAAGATCAAATGTTTAAATAGATTGAATGTGGAAGTGGCCACTGATCTAAGTGAATCAAATGATTCCCTATATAAATAATGTCAAAATATTTCCATAGAGATAGAAAAACAAAAGGAAAAAAGAAAATGGAAATAATCTAAACACTGATGAAAACCATAATTTTCAATCAATAAAACAAGGTCTTTCTACACAATAATCAAATGAGGGAGAGGAAAAGGCTACAATAATAGAATTATTATTTAAGGATCATACTACTCAAAGGACTTCCAAAATAATATTAATGATACATGGTGGATAATATCTGTCTACAATAGGAATGTGTGATGACCAAATGGAATAATATTATGAAAGAAATTAATTTTCAACACAAATAAATGGAAAACAGTATTCAATAATTGAGATAAGTAAAATAATTAATGATGAAAAAATTGAATTAATCAAATTATAAGGGCAAGAATAACATGAATAATTATTTTCATTTATTAATTGATTATACTTCCTAAATAAATAATGAAATAAAAAAATAATAATCCATTTAGATAAAAAACATATAATTATGATCTCATCTCCAAGATCAAATAATTTGAGAATATCTATAATTGGCTTTGATGATCCCTCTCCCACATATTATTTTAAGAGAACCATGAATAGTTCTAAAAATATGTATTCTTTTTAAATTCTAGGATATATATATATAAAAGACTTTATATCATGTAATTACAACAAATAATATTTACATGAGATTCTTTGTTATATATAATGTTCTTGTTTTGGGGATTTTGAATATATTTATATTTTTTAAGATATAAACATTTATAAATATGTGATTAAGTAGAATATTCTATAGAAATGTTAAATTTATGTATCCCAAAAAAATTTCCATGAAATTATAGTATTATGGAAGACTACGACACCCTATGGCTATGTTTCAAGAATCCTCTAGGGTTAATGGTAAAAGAAAAACTCTATTTGTATCAATATATCAACTGAAAAATGATGAAGAAAGGTATTTTTTTAGCAGCCGATGACTTATTTTTGTCAGTCATGGTAATTTATTATGAAATTTTATTTAAAATAAGGAGTTCATGTAAAATAAAAGAAGGTATATCCCTCACAATATTAGTGAATAAATAGAAATACTTTACTAGAATAAAGAATTTGTAAAAAATTTTAAATTCATTGAGTAAACAGAAGGAGCATAATAAATGGTGTACCAAAAACATCCTCTATAATAGTAATAGTAGATCACATTGAAATAATTTTAATGAAGACATAAAAAAGGTAAGATATTATTGATTTTTAATTGAGAATAAATTATACATAGTAAAATACTCACCCTCAGCAAGAATGTGCATGATGACTTAGATAACTGATCAAAGAAAAGTGAAAAATGCATGCCTCAATAAATTTACATGTCATGTCGCAAGGTGGAAAGTGAATTTAAGAGAATTACCCCTCCAATTGAAAAATAAGTAAGAGAAGAAAATATTTTGAAATGTTACTTCTAAGATGAATAATCCTTAGAAGTGGAATATAATTTGAGTGGTGTTGAAATAAATTTCTATTAGGGGGATTAAACACCAAATTTTGAAAATTTGCATATATTATACAATAAAAAATTTAGATGAAGTAAAATAATTTAGGTCATGAATATCCTACAATATATCAAGATCTGTTGATGTCAGCTCTACAGTTGGAAAAAAAGAAAAAGAGTACATTGTTTATTATTAAAATTATAATGGTTTGGTCTATTAGGATCGACCATAATCCTATTATTTATATTTCTAGAGGTAACACTTTATCGATGCACATAACTTTTTATAATATTTATTTTAGGTGGTACAAGATTATGTGGTAGATATAATTCATGCGGTGATTGTATTCTTAAAGTGGAATTTTTTTTAAAATTTATATAGATAAATAAAGAAAGAATAACCATAACTCTTTCTTTTTAAATTCGGTATATGATACCATAATTATTGTAAAAAAAAATCATCGATTTTCAATAATTTACCTTCATGTATCATGTTTTAGAAAAATATATAAATGATGATGCTCCATAAATGATATTTTTTAAATATTAATGTAATACATGAATTATCTATTTCATCAAAAAATAATTTAATATTCATCAATGGGAATGTGGCCTTAGTATAACTGGTATTCATTCACTAGTAGAAGAAAATTTACGGATGATAAAAAATATTCATGTATATCATTCATATATTTTTCCCTAACAATTATGTGTTAGATGAATATTTTATGGAAACCTAGAGGATAAAAGAGTAAATAAATAGAACATAAAATAGGCTTTGTAACAACCTTACCCTCCTGATTGTCTTAAGTAATTGTGGAATTTCTACAAGCACTTTGGTGGAATCCCCAATATTCCAAAGTTATGAAATAAATGAAAAGGCCATCAATACAATTTGGGGAAGAATTACCCTTTAAAAATAAAAAATTCAAAACCAATCATGCCATATGATTTGCCGTTATATGATACATGCTAACAATGAAATACAACTCACTATAATACCAAAGGACAATAATACCCAACTACACCGTAAAAAAAATCATAGTACAAAGAGGAAGAATAAAATACAATGCTCAAAGACTCCAATGACAGAACTCCCCATATGCCAACATGATCAATTCTTTGACTCCATAATAAATTCCCATGTATATTATAGAACATCTAAATAATTTTGATTCTTTACCTTTATATATGTCTTGAAAACAGTATATACATAAGAACCTATTTTCAAAAGTAGAGGGTGTGTTATGAATCTGAAAAGGTTTTCCCCAAATGACTTCCCTACTCACAACACTACGATTGAACATGTTATCACATTTATATAAAACAATTAATATCAAATAATAATAAATATTTTATATGATATTATTAAAGATATTCCAAAGAAAATTGTTTCCCTAAAAATCACACAGACAAGTCATCAAACCATTTCTCAAATCCAAATGACATAACCCATTCCCCTTCACAAATCCACATAGACAAGCTCAATCATAAAACAATGTAGTCTACCATTGATGGTGGAAAACCATGTCCATATTCCATCCCATTTATGGTGGATCATCAAGACCAATATTTATCCTATTCAACTTAGTCTTAACCATTTAATCTAATAATCATGTCAGCATAATATTTTCTAACACATTATGCCAGTAATTTTATTTTTTTTGAAAACATGTTTCAATGAATAAAACCCAATCAACCAATTAAAAATCATCATTTTCAAACCATGTTACCACATTCAATTTCCAAAAAAACACAATGTAATAAAAATTACATAAACTATCACCAATGTGGCTTTAAATAATGTTTTTCATTAAAAATTCACATTCAATTTCATGGGAAAAAATATATTCTAAATTTACAATTCATGGTCTAAAAATATGAGTTGATATTGAATCAAACTACCTTAACAACAATGATGAAAACGAAGAACAACTCGTATTCTACAACAAAAATGTGTTAAATCATCAAAATCATGTTGATGTCTTGCACTCTAACATCAAATCATCAGTACCTAAACATGATTGGAATCCGAAATCATAGATAGTCATGAACATACTATATATATGAATCCATGATTTGTAATAGAATTAGATATAAGAAAAAAAATTAAAAAATAATGGCACACGAATGGAATCAGGACTCAGTGCACCACGATCATCCAATAGATCACGATACGATCAATGTGGAAATCCCCAACAATCTTTTGGAAGAAGATAACCATTGTTAGAGTATAAAATAGTGAATAAAAATACTCTTAGAGGTAAAAATGGATTATTTCAACTCTTTTAGGAAGTAAAAAATTTAATTGTTCATGTTTTGATCACACAAATAAGATAACCGTGCACCAACCATGTGCTAGCCATAAACTTAAGAAGCACCTAGAATTGTTAGTTATAATGGTTACACAAACCATCCACCAACGGTGATGATTACATATTAATCACATTATATTGTAACTCCAAGATTGTAACATGGTTTTGCAATATCGTGTGCCAACATTGTTGCTGAATAGCAGCCCATATTTCACCATCCTTGGTTTCAGATAAGTGTTTCACCATTTCTACTAACACAGCTGAAACTGTGCACCTTTATAAAATAAAAAAATCTTTCCAAAACTCATCCAATCATAAAAAATACCTGAAAACATTACAAACATAAAAATGTGGAAAATGGTGTGACTTACTTGAAATCGAGGGTTATACAATATCCCCTTCATTGGACCTTCCATCACCAGAAATTAGAAAATAATAATTTCCTTGAATGATTTTAGGCCATTTCTAGATCATTTACATCTAATTTTCCCATGATTCCTAAAAACAAAAACATGGATGGTTCTCATCATACACAAGACACTCCCCTTACTATCCATAATCTGTATCACCATGTGAACCAATATTTTATTAATATATAGATCAATGTGATCCTAGTGAATCACATGGTCTAGACCAGGATGATAATTTTTCAACGAAGATACAAGAATCATATTATGAACTATGCTAAACCATTATAGAAACATTAATGAATATGAAACCATACTAACCCACTCTATCATCTCAAAAGTATGAATGTATTGAGGAGATAACTTTGACTACATTCCAGAATGATGATTCCCAATCCTTTGATATATTATTTAGAAATTATAATCACTCAAAAAGATAAACTATAGTCATTTACAATGATATTTATATAAAATATAATAACTCAATGTCGTCTCCCTTATTTTCTTGATCAACTAAATCTTTTCCCTTATCTCTCATACAAGGGTCCACCCAAACATTGAAGAATCCTCTATTTCCATCCCATAAAGTAGAGAATGACAATAATGACAATACAATGATTCAAAAAGATCCATATGTAGTGAGGGTTGATAAATATTTTTATATAATAACTCCACTAGAAATATGTGATCCTCACATGAGCCACCGAATCCCATTCCATAATCCCACATCATTTCTTCCAATTTATTTATTGTCTTTCTAGATTTACAATAAAGCTGTAGATGATATTCCGTACTCATAGTCACCAAAGTCCCATGAAACGTTATGTAAAACATGGATCAATTTTATAAACTATCAAAACAGGTACACCATAAAACTTTACTACTTATAAGATAAAGATTTTGGACAATGTGTACACCATATTAGATTCGTTAATAGGGATGAAATGGGCTGATTTTTTGAGCTGACACACTATCACCCATATGGAATCATATTTATGAACCATTTTACAATAACCTGTCACTAAATACATGTTTTCTACTCACATTTCTATATAGGAATATATAAATACTACATCATACCAGCTGATTGTTGATCCTCTACAATAAACTGCTGACACGTTAAATCTCTCAAATAAAACTCAACCACATTTTTCTTCATGATGTCCCTCAGAAAATATGCTATAAATTCCTTATTCATATTATTTATTCCTTGATAAATATCTCTTCTCTAATGGTGGTAATCATTAATATGTTTTTCTTGAAAATACATAGGTATGAACATCTAATATCTAAACCAGAACACTGAATTACAGTCCAACTTCTATCCCAAACAGGTCTCCCAACCATTGAGTTTTGAACTCATCAAAACATAGTAAAATTTTTATATATGTCCCACTTTAACTATATTCACCATTATAGGGACAAAAATCTAGATATAAAAGAAATTAACTACCATGGTCCTCAAAATCCATGTGCATTTCGGTTGTCACTGATATGAAGTGCCACTAGTTCAAATCCACTTTTTCCCACTGATTATATAACATACTACAAAATGCATCATACACTGAAAATCATGGCCATGGTTTATAAATCATAAAAAAATTGAATATTTTTATATATTTTATCCATCTTAATTGTCTTATATTCAACTCAATTTTTTATAAAAATATTTTACTTAGTATTATGATCAATAAAAACTATAATTTTCTCTAAAAAAAGGTAATGATGACATCAATTCAAAGAGTGGAACATATAATATACTATAAATCATATTTGGGTAGTTTACCTCATTAATCCATAGCTATTGGGAAACATAATCCACCAAATGATATCCTTATATGAGAACACAGCCTAACCTTGATCTGAATGTAGCACAATACATCACACACCATTCCCATGATTCCAGCAAAATCAACATTGGTTCTGATATCAGTTTAACATAAATCACTTAAAAAGAATTATGAAATAAATATTCCATTGAAATGTAAAATTTATCCTTGACAAATATTTCATTGGTTAATCTAGTCATGATTAGTCACGATCAAAGCATCGTTAATGACGAACCAATCCAAGAAAACTTTGTATCTAATTGAAATTCTTCTACATTTTCAAATAGAAAACTGATTATATCATTAATGTTTCAATACTAACACCACTTTTAGAGATAACATGGCCAACAAATATATATCTTGTTTTCAAAAAATGAATCTCCACACAAATTTAATGAAAACTATGACCCCACAAGATTCCCAATAGTATCTCAAACTGTTTCTGAGGCTTAGAAATTTTCCATAAATAAACCAATATTTCATCTATAAATTAAAAAACAATAGAATATATATATTAATGATATATCCTATTTAACATTTCCATAAATAATACTTTTGAATTCAAAATACAGAAATGAATTACCATATACTCATAATGGTGATATCTAATCCTGAAATACTTCTTTGTATTATCCTCTTTACAAACTAGAAATTAGTGGGGTCCATATAGCAAGACAATTTTGAAGAATCTATTAGATCTTGAAAATTTATTGAATATATCATAAATTTGAGGAAGTTGATATGTATTGTTTTTATAACATTGTTAGGATTACGATAATCCACACACAATAGAATAGTTCTAACCTCTTTTTTAACAAACAAAACTGGTGTAGCCCATGGAGATGTACTAGGATAAATGATGCCTTTTCATTTCAACTCCTTCAATAGAAAATTTTATTCCCCTAATTTAATTTTCACAATCTAGTAAAACTAAATGAAAATGGGGTTTCTCCATGGTAGGAGATTAATTATAAACTCTACTTCTCTTGTGGTGGATATCCTAATAATTCTTTTAGGTAAAACATCTAGAAATTGATCAAAAATAGTTGGAACACTAATATGATCGATCTCTCCCATCGATTCCATGGTCAATTACACCAAATGGTATGAGATCCTTCAAACGGATGGTTCCAACAAGCCTGTCAAACCTGCAATAAATTCCAGAATTCATTAAAGTGATGCTTGATACAATCAGTAGTCATAAAAATAACCATTCGTGTATAACAATTGATTTGAGAATTGAATATTATAAAACAATTTATACCTAGTATTATGTCCTATAAATCCATGAAAACCATAGAGAAATACCAATTCAACTCTTCTCTATTAATAGTTACAAGACCTGATTTTCACCTGATGTCTTGGCATTAGATTTGGTTGAGAGGAGTATGATGTTTCAAAATAGAAGTAATACTCCCAATATTTAAACATAGAAGATCAGTATCATGGGAAGAAATAAATGAATAGGATTCACCAATATCAAAAAAGTGTGCATAAGTGTAGAATTAAAAAGAATAATATGTCACTACATTTATGGTACTGACTAATAATTCTGGATCACCTTCACAGTTTCATATAATTTATTTCATACTATACATTTTTCTTTGATTCCTATTTGCGATTTCCATTTTGAGGAGTCATGGTATTTCTGTAATCACCGTGGATTGCATGGATATAATGATGAGGATTATTATATTTCCCTTTTCCTGTCAAACCATAGAACATATATGATACATGAGAAGTATACAGATCACCCGAACATGGTGAACTATTATAATAGTGTGGAAAGTTATCCCTATGGTTTCAATTGTGGCATGCCATAGGTAGATTGGTACTATATGACTCTATGTGATCCAAAAATCCCCACTAAAAATGATTTCTGTTAGGCTTCATAAGAATATTCACTGATCTGGCCATTTGATTTTGATTCATCCCACTACATTTGAAATAAGTCTCCGTATTCAGGTTGTTCCCAGGATTATTGTTCCCATCATTTCCTATATTTTTCAACCTACATCCCTCAACTAATGTCCCTAAGATGTTTTCTTCATCAATAATCACACTATTGACCATCAATGTATATCCCATTATGCAAACCATAAAAAAATATTCTCCCAAATATAATTCCTTATCAACAATTAGAAAATGTTTGACATCAGGGATAGATAATTAGATAATTCAGGTTTAAAGTGGAATAATTTCATATATTTAGATGCATACTTTATCAACAAATGGTTATCCTTCTTCTAGACGAAACAATATTTCATTAAAGAACTCTTGGTCATGTGAGGATTGATTTTTTTAACAATTATAAAAAATCCTCTTATATTATGCATTGGACTATATTATTCGTAATTTCTAACACCCTCAACTGAAAATCAAGATCTTCCAAAATTTATATTTCAATATTGACATTTAACACTAATTTTATAGAGAGGATGTCAATTAATTGATTATTCCTATTCATCCACACCTCTACTTTGTTTGGTTCCGAATCACCCCAAATGATGTGTACATTATGCTGCTAGAACTAAATTGAGTGATCTATATTCCATGGTTCATCCATTAACTTCCCTCTATATTTAGATTGAAAATCTTGTAACAATCTCTGAACTAGATTTTGGTTCACCTATGCCTCATGTGCAACCACATTTTCAATATCTTCTTATAGTTTGTTTCTACAACACCAACTAGTTTCCATTTCATATAAAAAAACACGTTAAGTATTACTCTATAGAAACTGAGGGATTAATAATTAAAATTAATCAATGTCATATATCATAACATTTATTTTAAAAAATCCACAGTTTACACATTGAATAACTATGGGAAATTTCACCAAACTTTTTAAAGTAAAAACATTCTCAAAATTCTAATACCCTGACATTTCAAAATCTCTCATTTGAAAAAAAATATCAAAATTTTTTCAAAAACGAATTTTGTTTTCCACAAATTAGAAACCATTACTCTAAATTAATTATTCACCCTTAGTGGGAATTTATTTATACAGTGCATATCTGTCTATTCTAATTTACTAAAATAGTGAAAATGAGATTACAACTCTTATTAGTGTCTCAAAAGAACTATTTATCTAACACCCTGGTAACGTGATGTTATTCATAAATATGTCAAAAAAATCTATTTGTTTTATAAATTCCAGGTCTCGGAAATCATATTTCTTTTTACCGACCAAAATAATGAAGTAAATCATAACAAATTTCGACTCCAATACTGACACAACTAACAAAATATTTATCTCAGGGACCGAATAGCCTGATACAACTGTTTCCAAAGTGATATTTGTACTAACCAATATGGATACCACTAGTTCATAAATTGTATTTTGACTGATAAAGACTATACCAATAATAACATCCTTCTCATTGCCATTGGCTTTAGTTGAGGTAGACTTAGTACTTGTCCTGATGTGACATCCCCTAGATTCCAAAAGTTGGAATTAAATTCCATTATCTTCAATATAGTTGGGGGAAAATTTTTACCATTAAAAAATACAACAACCAATCATACCATTACCGTAGACACTATAAGGTTCATGATAAAACAACTAATACAACTCTGTGTATTATCAAATGAAAACAATACATATCAACACTATAACAAAAAATAGTGTGCCCATGCAAAAGGAAAAATAAAAAATCACAAAGACTCCAAAGACACAACACCAAATCACCAAATATTATCAATTCTCAAACTCCAATATCCATTACCATGTAACATAAAGAACTAATAAACATTTGTGATACTTTACATTTACCAATCCTGAAAAAGTGTATTTGGAAAAACACCAAAGGGCCAATGTTGTTCTTCTATAATGAAACTCTCAACATTTTCCTCAAATGACTTGAAAACTCATGTCACTAGTATAGAAATAGTTATAAAATTTATAAAATATAATTTATACCAAATAATTTGAAAATATTTATATCATAACATTATAAAATTACTGTACCAAACTGTTTACAAGGAAAGCACCCAAAAAAGTCATTTAATCATTCTCAAACCATATTTTCATATTCGAATACACCTGAAATAGAAACACACCATTATGTGATCCACCATATAATCATGGTTTTTACCATTGATGATGGAACCTCATGTCAATACTCTATCTTTTTTATGGTAGTAATTCATCACCTATGTTAATTACATTCAAATCACTCTTATCCATTTAGACCAAAAATCATTTGAAATCAATATTTTCAAAAAATTACAATAAAAATATAATTTTATTAAAAATAGCTTTCCATGAATCCGAATAATAATTCAATTTAAAATTATAACTTTTAGGTCATGTTACCACTTTCACTTTCAACCAAAACACCCAAATTTCACAACACCATAAACTATGACAAAAGAGGGTTTCCATCATGTATTTAATAAAAATTTCAAAATAAATTTCATGTAACAAATTAATTTGAAATCAAGGCTTCATTTTCTTATAAGATATGTCTAGAGTGAATCACCCTACCATGGTAATTATGGTTAAAAGGTATAATGACACAAATTCTCCAACAAAATAGTGTTAAATATCCCTAAACCTATTTTAATTATTGTTTCATAACATCAATATAGCCATATCACATTAATAATGGAATAGAATATCATATATATATATATATATCCAAAATTCTAGATATATGAATCCAATAGGGGAAGAGACTTATATAAATGCAAAACTTCTAAAATTAAAACCATCCAAGGAAATCTGGAATCGATGAACGAGGATTTATCAATGAATGACTCCGGGATTGAAATGGAATTCCTCTACATCCTTTTAGAAGAATAAATAATATTTTAAGTGTAGAAATTAATGATAAAAGGAAGGATTTGAGGTGAAAACTTATGGGATACACTTTTTTATATTCGTAAATTTGATCATGCATGATTGGCTCCCACTGATAAGAATATCATGCACCAATCGTGCGCCAACCACTACCTCAAGAATCAACTCACACAGTTGGTTTGTGTGGTTAAAAAAATTGTGCATCATCATTGAAGAAGTCCTATAAATCACATTGCATCGTTAATATTAGATGGACTCATGGATTTTCCAACCAATGAGCCTACTTTGTTCCTACCCATAATCTCATGTTTCACCATAAGACATTTCTTATAAGAGTTTCATAGTTTCTGCTAACCTTTTCTCAAACCATTCACCTTCAAAAAAATCACCAAAATCATTCCAAAGGTCCTACAAACCCTCCCAAACAACTACAAAATAATTCATATGCATAAAAATTTTATGTTTTAGGTTTCTTACATGAAACAAGGGGGTTCTACTAGTGGTCTCCCCTTTCTAAAGAGTAATTCATCATATCTATGTTGCTAAATAATCTGTATTAAATATCTATATCAGTCTAAAGATGTTTATTTTATCAGTGATATGGTGATGAGAACTCTATGTGATAAGGCCTCATCTCAATAGATAGTTTTTCAAATAACTGATGAATGTCATGCAGATAGAATCCATGGATGTAGGTGTGTGGCATGGAAGGATTTGGGGTTTATCATCTTAGACTCTTGTTACCAACAACTTTTGGTTGAATCTATAAACATAGATGATATTTCAATGACGTAATTTTATTTAGTAATTTCATAGTTGGGAAAACATTTATTTGTGCGAATCTATAAATAATTATATCGTTCTGAGATTGAATATTTATAATAGAAGCATAATTTAAAATTTATATTGATAAATGGACTCAATATTGAAATTAAAAATACTTAACATGGCTTGGTGATCTTCAAATGACACCCAATAGTGTCATATGGGAAATGTATATGTGACTTTAAATAGTGGGTGTAATTGTTATTAATCATGACTTATGGAGTTGATATAATAATACGTGTTTGGACATGAGTTTTTAGATTATTTAAAATATGATTCATGGAGATTGTTGATTAAGGGGGGTTATGGTGATAGATGAAGGAATACCAACTAGTATTCTATGATAAATGTGATGATAAATTGAAATGAAGTATAAAATTATTATCAATTATGATAAATATATTGTAATAAATCCTTTCAAATATCTATCCTTTCACTCATAGAAAAATCACGATAAAATCAAATATGACTTCATTAAGAAGAAGGTTGATCATAGGCTTGTGATGATAAAGTATGTTCCTTGTGAACTAAAGGTTTCATAAATCATGTTGAAGTTCATAATCATGTATGTATTTGAAATGAATCGAATAACTCGTATAGTTTAGTCAACTCCCCGCATATAAATTGTTTAGATTTGGGACCCCCTCTCCCGAAGGTACGGTTCATTTTTATCTTGTGTTCTGATATATATTTGTTACATGTTTCAGTACAATAATATTTTACCTTTGGGTTCATTGATAGTAGGGGTAGAACGCATCAATATAGGTAAAGGGAGAAGCTGATAGAAGGAGTTTTGAAACATGGGTGTTTTAAAGATGAAGATATTGAATTTTTTTTTCAATGAGGACTAATCTGGAATAAGGGTGTTGAGTTCATTATGTGATCAATTGAAATGTGTAGGATGATGAGTTATTTGATGGGGTGTGGATGTGTTATCTTTTTTTTGAGAAGGATGTTTAGAGAAGGTTCATGAATTAAGTGATAGATTGATTAACATTAATGCTACTCTTGTTTCTCATTTCGATCATTAATCATGTTATCATGGAGTGATTATTAAGGAAATAGGTGATCAATATCTACGGAAACAGATTGGAAATGAGTTTTCATGCGCTTTACTTGTCATCAAGTTGATTACTGATGTTTTGATGTTTTTTCAATAATCCATGATGAATATATCTTTAGAAAAAAATTCTCTCTATAGTGATTCTTAGATTATTGTGTTTTGTGTCATAGTTTGGATCTTTTGAAAATTTATGGTTGTCAATGAATTCATGAAGAGTTAAAAAGGTTTTCATAACATACCACATGGAGCAAAAATTTCCAAATGGATCACACAAAGAACAAATGTCAATATTGATGATGTATTGTGAGAATTTCAGAACCGGTCATGCGTCACACGAATATTAGAACATATCACATGGAGTGATCCCACAGACCATATGATTACTAAAGAATCATGCTGTTCTTTGTACATGGTTTTCATGTACCCCTTTTTATTAGAATACATAAAGGATATCATGTGATCACATGCTGAAACAAACTTTAATATATAAGTGTTTCATGATGGCATCACACAGTCAACATGAGGACATCATATGATTGACTTCAGATCGTGGGAATAGCTCACGGGTTGTTCCACATGATATTCATAAGATCCTAGATAGGGGGCATGAAGAGGACATGAATACATCCAATGGATGATAACAGGATATCATGAAGAAATAATTTTATGTACATGAAGACGAAGATAAATAAAACGAAGAGGACATCACGTGGTCATTATAAATAATGAGATTGAAACATTTTATTCGGGTCATGTTATGGGATATCAGTAATTGCTTGAACACAATGTTGTTGATGTCATAAAATTTTATTAGATATTTTGATGGTATCACTATAGACGCCGAAAAAAGTCTATAACTCCTAGAGGAAGTTTCAATATGGAAAAGCGAAGTCATATTCGGAATCAGAGGCCTGGTCTGGAGGCCTGGGAATTGGTTCACGAAATAAAGGAGGGCTTGTGAGAAATAAATATGTGTGCACGAATCATTCCCGGGATTCGCATAATCGAGCCAATGGTGCGCGGAATTTTGCATGCCCCGGTTCCGCGCGGTGAAGCTTTGCACGCTGACGGTTCCCGTCGCGGAAACTTTCGCACTCCACCTTGAATCTGTGCTGGCTGATGCCTATAAATAGAAGGTGACCCCTGACGGTTTGGGTATTTTGGAATTCGGAGCGGCTCCCGAGCGTGCAATTCGACTCCCCCACGCGCAATATGACTTCCAGGTAATCCCACTTTTCGCGCAACCTTGACTCGGGGTTCGCCTTTGCTCCCAACTCCACTGGATTAAGTGAAATTTCCTTCTCCTCCTGGTACTTCCCTTGCACACGATCGTTGCCCCTTGCACGAAATCCCCATCTATGCGTGCAATACCTTGCACGCAATCACCTATCCACGCAATTCTCTGACCCTATTGCGCGCCATCCCGGTGGTTTGCCCGCAAACCTTCCTTTTGCGAGCAACACTAAGGACCCCTTTACCTTGACACCCCTTGGCTACCTTTCTGCGCCGGCACCTGATGTCTCTCCTGCCGATCATGCGCGCCATGCATTGTTTTCCCGTATGGCCTTCTAGGCTCGTACAAAGTGACCTAAAAGTCCCTTGGGCGGTGTTTCCCATTGCTTTTCTTTGCCTTATGCTTCTCCACATAGGCATGAAAATGGCTATTGATTCTTCGCATAGCCATTCTAACATGGACCCCTCAATGGTTTTCCCTGCGGCCCACTTTCACTACGGCCTTGCCGATGCCTTACCTCCCACAAGGGGTAGAGTGAATTGGGCATGTAAGCCCTAGGGTTGTAGAGTGAACCCAGCTCGTCCAAGCTGCAGGATGATAAACTGCTAAGCACCTCATCCTTAACACATGACGTTAAACCGTGGCCCGATACCATGATTCGCATGCATGTTCCCCCCGGCTTGGACATTTTTTACACCTCTCGTCTCCATTGGAATGGAATATTCCTCGCATGGAATGAGATCCTCCTTGTCGGAGTGTCGTTTGTCCGCGGGGGAAGGGCTTCCTCATAGGATAAGCCCCTAGCCTCTCTTACGTAAGGTTGCACCCATGCACCTCTGTTCTTACCCCCTTCCAAGGCTAGTGGAGTCCCTTTCCCATTGTGCTTTGTCACACCACGGGCCTCCACCCTAGTGTAAGCCCCAACACCCGGGGCTGCTAACCATGTGTAAGCCCCTGTTTCCTCTTTGGGCCGCTAACCACGCGTAAGCCATTGTATCCTCTTTGGCCCGCTCCAAGCGTAAGCCCCATTCCGCTTCTCACAAACGCACCCTTCATGATGTGAGTGTATGGTCCCGGCTGCCTCTTGTTTATCACACTGAGCATGACTCACATGGACTTAGAGTGCGCATCAACCATGACATCCTCATATGGGCCGCCTCAGAGCGTAAGCCCCATACCAGCGAACTACGTGGACTTTGATCCGTACTAAAGCATGGTACGTAGGAAGCCTCCACGAGGTTCAATACCACCACTCGGTCATTCCATCCTCTCCACGTTGGTTCCTCGGCCACCATGGACCGCCTCAAAGCGTAACCCCCATGTCCACCAAGGGCCGCCTTAGTGCGTCAGCCCTAGATTCCTTGTCCTGCATGATGTTAAACTGTATTCCCCCTCTTGGGCCGCCTCAAAGCATAATCCCCATGACTCACATCCATATCTCATCCTAGCTTCCCCCCTTAGGCCCAAGTGCCTGGGGAATCTCATTTTCTAGCCTAGAGATCTTACTTCCTCCAGGCTCCAATCCATGCGTCCATTCTCACAGGTCGCCTTTGAAGGTGTCCCACCATATCACCAAACTACGCAGACTTTGATTCCCTACCATTGGGAAACGTAGGAATCCTCCATGAGGTTCAAGCCCATCACTCCATCCCCTCAGATCCTTAACTAGGCCGCCACATCCAAGTGAGATCGTGCCACCCCATTCCACACCATGGTATCCGGGAAGCCACCCATGTGCTTCCCCAACATCAGTGTTCCCCCTAGGGGGTCCTTCAATCTGATCCACTCTCAGTGTTTCGATCAGTCCGATCCATCTCCGCAAGATGTTAAAATCGCGACATACCCCATGTTAAACATGGGAAGCTGAGGAAAACCTCAGATGGTACATAATTCCCCACGTTCGATCTGGGATGCCTCGAGCTTCTTCTCCCTTGATAAGCCCTGTGATAAGGGACAAAATACTGACATGTCGATCCCCAGCGTCATGACATGCCAATGACACCACAACGTGACCATTCTCTTCACCGAAGGTTGCTGCCCCGACAAGACCCCTAGGAGTTTCTCGAAGGAAGCAGCGTAATTAAATGGATTCCATGCAGATATGGCACTGGGAACGAGCTTCACGTACCCATCTTAAATCTATGAGTGAGACCCGGACTACGCAACGAGCTCCGAGAAGGAATCCTCGGAAGGAAGAACCAACATCCCATCATCCCAGTTTCGATCAAGGAGCAGACATCCCTAAATAAGGAACGGATGTCGCTCGCCTTTGGGAAGTGGGAATGCGGGGCAACAAGCCATGCATCCTCCCATCCGCGACGAACACGCATGTGCGCCCCGGCGTAAAATCATCAGAAACAGAAAATGGTGAACATGAAGTGAAGCTCTTCTCCTCAATACGGATATGGGTAGCGTTTAGGGTGTCAGAAGATTAGCATGTCACCAGGTCTAGGTACCTATCACCAGGACGTGAACCCCACTAGGGGTTGAGGCAGTCAAGATGTTGTGCACTCCATTCTGCGACGTCGTCAGCGTGGATCCTTCTCGCCGACCACGGAAGAAGGAATGACGCTGGGAAATTGGTTGTCGATTTCTTTTCCTGTTAGTACTAATGGGTTCATCCCCCTGTTTCCAAGAATTAGATCACTGCATCTGAAGCTTGATCGCCACCTACCCACCGGCGCAGGGGCAGGGGCAGTACCGATGCTGCTACCGCGTGCGGTCCCTCCATTTCCATAGTCACTCCAGCTCCAATTGCCACGAATGTTGGGTGCTCTCGCCCCCTATCCTCGTCAAAAATCATCCAGCGGAGGGTGATCAACGACCTGGTTTGTAGGTACGACAAGGAAGGGAACATCCCCACCAGGGGAATTTCTCTTTTGGATCTAGAGGGGGTTGCGCCTCACTATCTTCGCCACCCCCGAGGGCTGTGCAGGGAGCCGTCGCTCCCCACTCCGACGTTCAACCGCTTCAGGAGCCTATCCCCGGAGCGCCTTGACCCATCCGTCCCCTATTCCAATGAGGTGGGGATTGTCTGGGTCTACCCGATCGGAGACCCGTCCCAGGGGTTAACGTCAAGAAACCCCTCCAGTCTGCATCGACGTCATCGCCCGACTCCCCGAGCCGAGGACTAGGCAATCATTGTGCCCGCACCACCGGCTCCAACCCATCTGACCTGATGCTAGTGTCGGGCGTGAGTGGAAGATAATGCCCGTCCTGGGGCACCAACTTTATCTACCACTGTGGCCCGAGCCACTGCTGAATCCTACTACCAGACCCCCGCACACGTTGAGCAGGGGCAGTCACATGCCTGACTGGGATCGAGGCCCTGACCGCCCTATAAGCAGGTTGGGTCGACTCATCCGGTCGCGGGCTCATGCAATGGCCACCACGGACCAATCCACAGTAGTGCCACCCACCATGATGGCTCATTTGTGCCACTGATCTGGAAAGTAGAAGGCTTCTTTGCGACAGCTACAGTATGAGTATGACTCTTTCCAGTGCCCATTGCACTGGGTATGAGGTCACTCCCCCTACCGCTGGCCGCGAGTATGGAGCCGTTGTGTATCCCGTCACTCACTCACATGGAGGTCCTCCCCATGTACCTTTCGACATCTGTCCTGGTGCTTCCCACACCCCGACCTTCAGTCCCCTCTTCCCCTGCACTATTTCGGCCAGGGGACTCCTTGACGGAAATCATCCTTATCCTGAGGAGCCTTCCAGGGGAAGGAAGGCGGGGATTTTTTGCCGTAGGAGGAATGTCAAGGGAGTCCGGACAGAAATTATACCAGTCCAATTCTCGGACTCTGAGGCAGAGTACGAATCGACGGTGGAACCTCCCCCACAACCCTTTGAGTCAAGGGCAGGGATGGGGATGGGGCGCGTCAGTCTCGTACTCCCTGAATGCGAGATCCGTATGATTCCCTCCTCCCTCCGAAGCTATATCCAGGGGGAGGAGGAATTGGCATACCCCCGGGGGTCAAACCCGCAGTTATCACTGGCCTCCCCAGAAGCACCTTCCTCCTTAGTCAGGGAGGGTGGGAAACTTTTATAGGAACCGATAGAATAGTCTCCAGGAGACACAACCTCGGAGAGCACCGATGCTGTGACGGGAGGCCCATTCGTTGGCCCATCCTATCGTGACGTGGCATCCAGGGTATGGAAACCCTCGGAGGACGACTCAGGGATCGGTGGCCAATCGGCATGTTCGCCTTATTCCCGGTCCGCAAGCCCACCAGCCTGGCGACATGCCTCAGCGCCGTTTCTAGATCCCCAGCCATTCTCGGTTCATGAGCCGGGGCAGAAAGGTCTAGACCCCGAACCAGATTCATGGATCTTATGGACCATCCTCACAGTGGGCCACATCCCCAAGAAGTTTTGGTCGGTCACAGGATCGAATTTTGATATTCCAGAGTCACTCACCTCAGGAGAGTTTGAATGTTTCCTCCAGACTCTTCGGGTGACTCACTCCTGTCTTCGCCATCATCGAGCACCTTTTCCCGGGAGTCAAGCACATCTCGAGGATATCGGTGAGCAGTGCCATCGGGTCAACCTGGCAGCGCTCTCTGCGGTTTGGCACCCTGAGTCCCCAGGCCACCGCAGGGCCCTCCAGCAATAATGAGTTCAGAGTTTTCAAGTACTCCGCAAGGTTATCGAGCAATTCACCCCCCACGCGCACGTCCACGGATGGGGGCAGTACGCTTCCCTTCTTTTTTGTGCGATCTGCAGACATCCCGATTCACCGGGAGGCCCTGAGGGAATGTCGCCAAAGGAAGTGGTGGTAAACATGGCTGACCTTTCAGATGAGGTAAACGGTGTGGAGATCCTCTATGGGGACTCACCCCCGGAGGAAAATCTGCCACTGGACCCATCTGGGAGGATTACTCGCCACCGGAGGAGCCTCCTAGGTCTCCCCACACACACTGAGGCACTGACACTGAGCCGAAACATCGTCAGGGTAAAGATAATGTCAGGGCTATCAAGCTCGCCGACCCATCTGGCTCAGTACAGAAGCCAGAGGAAGACTCCGAGAAGGCCACACTACGCCAACAGCTTGCTGATCAAAAGAGGCTGGTTGATGACCTCTTGGCCGACTGCATTGCAGAGCTGTGGCCTGACTACGGTAATCCTAGGCCAGGATAGCAGGGGAAAAAGCACCCACCCCTTGCCGAGATTCCCTAGGGCAACTGTGACCATGTCGTCTTCGCCAATAGGGGAGAGGCCAGAGCCCATAGCAAGAGGGCACAATATGTCTCGCTGAACCCTCCCGAGTGGCGAGATCACATGGGGGACTATTCTCGTTTTCCTCCCGCTGCCCCGAGATTCGCTCCGCCAGTTGCCCCGCAAGCTGCTGAGCTTGACTACCAGATTGGAGAGCCTGAAAATGCGCTTGTGGTTAGAGATCCCCGTCTGGACCGGAATCTGCGTCCAGAAGATCTGATAGAAGTACTCATCGCCCTCTTGGAGGCCCTGGAAACTCGGCAGGTGGAAATCCCACCGGACGGCAAGCCATACCCAGCTGGGTGGATGATATGCCAGCCCCGCCGGGATTTGGGAACCCCACTTTCTCCCCCTTTAACAGTACTGGACACCCTCCAAAACACCTAGCCCACTTCAACTCAAGGTGCGGGCCCATGTTAGGGACTCCAGAGCAGAAGGAGGCTGCCAAGATCCGTTGCTTCGTCTAGACACTGGAAAGCCCAGCCTTCTTCTGGTAGAACCAGCTCCCTGTTGGATCTGTGACTAGCTGGAAGAACCGTCGCCGTCAATTCCTCTACCAGTTCCGTTCTACAACCCGAAAGTCGAATTTTGCATAACTTTTCATTTGAAAACAAAGGCCTGATGAGCGGGTCGCGGACTTGGTCGCCCGGTGGAAGGGGCTCACGTACTCCCTTGACATGCCACTAACTCAGGAGAAATTATTGACAATGTGTTTAGGGAATGTAAAGGCAGAGCTAGTTCCTTCTCTGATCACTTAGAATTACCCTGGAGGGTTCCAGGATTTCTTAGACAAGGCTCAGCGCCTCGAAGAAGCCTTGCAACAGGCCAGTCAGGAAAGCCCGCAGCCTCCTGTAATCCCTGCAAGGAGAGACACCAGAGCTGATCCCTCTGTTGTAGCCCAGATAGAGGCCCCCAGACAGCTAGTGTTTCTACTAGTAAGTCCAGCTCAGTATCCTCATAGGGGTCCACCCCCACGGGCACAACCTCCGGCCCAGCAACGACCGCCTGAAAATCGGCAAGCGCCTCTGCGTAACGCACTGCCGCCACCCAGGCGAGATATTCAGGCTCCACCTCCTCGGAATTCTCCTCTAGCCCCTGGTTATGGTCAGCCTCCAAGAGCCCCCTTTCCAGACATATGGAATCGGACTTACGCGTTTGACGAGGCCGAGTTCCCCAGTTATTTCCACAGCGCCTTGGAGCAGAGGATCATGCGACTGCCTGAGTGTCAGAAGCCAGAAGAGGCGCGTCTCACTGATCACCCTAACTACTGCCCTTATCATCGGATCCTGGGGAACACCATCTAGTGATGCTATGTGTTCCTGGACTGGCTCCAATTCCAGATTGACAACAACATAGTCAGGTTGGGCCTGACCCCAGCGCAGCTGGCAGGTGACTTCATGAGATCATATGGCAGTAGTGACAACGAGGATGAATAGAAGCAGGTTTCCGACCTTGGGTCCCAGAAGTATAATGACTGAATGGCCCGAAGGACAGTTGCTCATTCCCATGGAATCATCTGTGCCCACCTGAGTCAGCCAGAGCCGTCAGAATCTGCGATCATCATTTTGGCATCGTTTTCCCATCCTACCTCTTCCCAGAAGAGCAAGCGGCGGTGCAAGAAGAAAGAACACACCCTGCCAGTGCCGTCATCTTCACGCACGTTTGGCGATTTTATGACCCCAGAGATAGGGATCCCTCCGAGAATACGTCCGGTAGGGGATGACTCCTTGAGTGAAATCCCATGGTTCACTTCAGTCAACACCGTAGAGTTGGTAAAACCCTTTTTGACTCCCGACGATGAGTAACGCCAAGTGGACCTCCCCAATGTCCCCAGTCGTCGCCAACGTCGGTGGAGCAGAGGCTACCTGAATCATCGGGGAACAGTAGTCGTCTCCTCTAGTCAGGTCATGCACGCAACTGAGGCCAGGCAGTAGGCCCAATATAGAGATCAGCGCACGCGGCCCCCTCACCCGGTGTCGACAGGTTCGCCTCCACCACAGTTTGTGTTTATGGATCAGGAGGGACCACCTCGTCCATGTCTCAACCAGCCCTACCCTGCCACCGACCTACTACAGCCTTCCGGTCATAATGCGGTAGCTACCTCCCGGGCTTCGACTAGTGAACAACAAGACGTTCCTAGTACCAGTCAGTCACCGCTCCTACCGGAAGGGCCTATCATGCCTCCAATCATAGAGCGGCCTCTTGTAAGCAGAAGATCAGGTTTGGGTCGAAAGTGTGATGTTCTGAAGCACCTGGACGACATTCCGGAAAGGATTTCTATCATTGAGGCCCTCTGCCTATCGTCTGAAATGCGTGAGGTACTCTCCAAGGATCTAAGGATCCCCCTCTAGTTTGAGATGGAGGTGGAGACTATAGAATCCTTCCACACCAAGGCTATTGAGGACGCTGAATGTCAGGTGGTTCTCTCATTTTCCGATGAAGATGAAGACCATCCCACACAGGGGAACATTCTCCCACTGTACATCACTGGCCAGTTCAATGGCGTGGAAGTCTGCCACTATCTTGTTGACAAGGGTTCTAAGATTAACCTAATCCCAACACAGGCACTGTGGAAACCGGGTTGTCTGAGGATGATTTTACTCCCTCCGACCTCAGGATCCAGGGGTATGACAGAACCGAGAAAACTCTACTCAGAAACATTCGTTTGAATACCCAGTTTGGGGGCCTAATTTCCATAACTGAATTCATGGTTGTCTCTAAGGACACCACCTACAATGCGTTGATGGGAAGGTCGTGGCTCCACCTTCATGCATCGGTCCCATCATCGTATCACCAGTGCCTCAAATACTCCCTTAAGGGTCGAGTTGGCATGCTCCAAGGAGATGCGTCTCCTTTTTCCTCTTGTCAAGATCGTTATCTGGACTCTGACTATTACAGTAGCAAGGAAAAGTAGATCCTGGCAGGTGAGGTCAAGCCCACCACTTTCACGAGTGGTCCCTGGGCAGGTTTGGACGACACATATGTCCTCCCAATCCATTGGTTTGAGGCCACGACCCCCGACATGGGGTAGTGCTTTCTTGTTTCGGGTACCAGAGGAAGGCATATTTCTGGGTCTAAGAGGCGATGGGAAATCACCTCGTACTCTTACAGTAGCCAGGCTCAAGTGATCCCCGAGCCTCCTACCCATGTACGATATCAGGATGTTGGGCTCATGGAAACGGAAGTACGTCACACGTGTCTGTTTCGCCAGGACTAAATCGATCGGCTCAAGACAACCCGCCACTACTGCTTTGATGTCATAAAGCGTGGCCCCATGGGCTAAAGTCCAGATGGGATTAGATCAATCGCCTTTGTCGCCATGGTCTCTACAATGCATGGGTCTCCTAACATGACGATCTCTGCCGCCCTAGCCGGCACCAGCTTCTCATCAGGGCCTGACAGCCCCAAAACGGATCCCCCCAAGGATGATCCTTTCAAAAGTGGAGAGGAGGACATGGAAGATGTTCCTCTTGCCTTTGAGGAGGGCTTCCCCACCACAGTCGATGAGTTAGTGCAGGTGAACCTTGGTATTGAGGAGGACCCGAGACCCACATTGGTCAGTGCCACTATGCCCCCCAAGGAACGACAACGGTACATTGAATTCCTCAGATAGAACCATGATGTGTTCACCTGGAGTTATGAAGAGATTCCAGGACTAGATCCCCAGGTAGTCGTCCACCTCCTTGGCCTTCCTGCAAACCATCGCGGGTTCAAGAAGCCTCCCAGAAATATGCACCCCTCTCACGGTGACATGGTTGAGGGTGAAGTTGATAAGATCATCAACGCCAACATCATCAAGGAAGTCCAGTACCCCTGGTGGCTAGTCAACATTGTGCCATTTAGGAAGAAGAACGGGAAAATCAGGGTCTGTATCCACTTCTGTGATCTCAATTGCCACTGTCTGAAGGATGATTTTCCCCTTCCCGTGATAGAGTTGTTGATCGATGCCACGGCCGGGTTCCAAGCCCTCTCTTTCATGGATGGGTACTCCGGGTACAACCAGATACGGATGGCCCCCGAGGATGAAGAGTTCACTGCCTTCAAGGCCCACATGGTACTTTCTGCTACCAGGTTATGCCCTTCGGCCTAAAGAATGCAGGTTCCAACTATCAACGGTCCATGCACTGCATATTCAAGCTGATTCTCGGGACGCTGGTGGAGTGCTATGTGGACGACCTGGTGGTTAAGTCTCATCACCTCCAGGACCATCTCAAAGACCTTGAGAAAGAGTTCAGATTCCTTGGTTCCCGCCACTTGAAGATGAACCCGTTGAAGTGTGCCTTCAGGGTCACCTCTGGTATGTTTTTTGGATTCATTGTTAGGTATCAATGCATCGAGATTGACCCAGAGAAGATGAAGGCCATCAGTCATATTCCTCCCCTGAGTAATATTCGGGAGCTGAGAGGCCTTCAAGGACACTTAGCCAACATACACCGATTCATCACGAATCTGTCCAGATAGTGTAAGCCCTTTTTCCGGATCATGAAGAAGGGAACCGCCAATGAATGGGACGAAGAGTGTCAGATCGCTTTTGAGGAAATCAAGCAGTATCTGCTTCAACCTCCGGTCTTGATGCCACCCGTTTCTGGAAAGCCACTAGTCCTTTACGTGACCGCCCTGGAGTGATCCCTTGGTGCACTTCTCGCCCAGAAGAACAATGAGGGAAAAGAAAATAGCCTCTACTACCTCAGTCGCATGCTCCTCGACGCGGAAATTAAATATTATCCCATTGAGAAGAGCTACTTGGCGCTCGTATTTGATATGGAGAAATAGCAGCACTACTTGAAGCACCATGAGGTACAGATGGTCTCTCGGGTAGACCCATTGAAATACATCCTGAACCGACCAATGTTGACCGACCGATTGGCGGGCTGGGCGGTGATCCTCCAGCAGTTCGACATCAGGTTCGTACCTCAGAAGGCTGTCAAAGGACATGAATTGGAAGACTTCTTAGTTTCCCACCCAACCTTCGCGGACTTGCCACTGGATCTAGGCTTTCCTGATGAGGAAATCCTCTCAGTAGATCACACCATCCCATGCTGGTAGATTCACTTTGTCGGTTCCTCCTGGAGCCCCACCGGTAGAAGGATCAATGATCCTAGGCTTAACAGAGTGGTCCTGTGTATCGTTTTCATCACCCCGGAGAAAGTCGTTCTATCGTATTCATTCCTGTTTTCAGAAGGTTGCACCAACAATGAGGTACAGTACAATGCCCTCATTACAGGCCTCGAGTTGGCACTTCAAGATTGACGTACCCCATCTGTATGTAAAAGGGGACTCCGAGCTAGTCATCAAGCAGTTTAATGGTTACTATGCTATCAGAAAGCTAAAACTCATACAATTACTAGAGTGCACCCTCCATCTAATGGTTAAGTTACCCTCCCGGCCAGAGGTCGTTCACATTCCCTGGTCACAGAACAGTCGAGAAGATGCTTTGGCCAGCCTGGCCGCATCACTTACGGAGCCCGAACATGATGAACTAATCATCCACGTGGTGCACCAGAGAGTCATTGCTCCTGTTATTTCGAAGGGCGATCATGGCCCATGGGTGAACCATCTCACTGATGGTGCCCCTACGTCAGGATCCCCGGGGGCATCAGGCGCGTTAATAGAGACTGTTCCTGACCAGAGGATGCCCTTTGTTGAATATCTCCAGCACGACAATCTGCTGTCGGACCGAGCCGAGCGAGAACAAATCTGATGCTGCACGCCACAGTTCACCCATCAAAGTGGTCCTAGCATTGAGAAGCTCCTTTACAATCACGGATTTGATGGAGTTCTCCTTCGTTGTCTTCGAGGAGTCGAGTTCGCACAGGTCATTCAGGAAGTGCACACTGGTTCCTGTGGCGCCCACCAGGCCGGGTCGAAGTTGTCCCACCAAATTCAGAGGCTAGGATACTTCTAGCCATCCATGATCTACGACTACATTGAGTATTCAAAGAGGTTCCATGCATTCCATGTTCATGATAACTTTGTGAATTAGCCACCGGAGACTCTCCATACTACCAAGTATTCTTGTCCCTTTGTAGTCTGAGGGTTGGATGTCGTAGGTCCTTACCGACCGGCGATGGCCCGCCAGTTCCGGTTCATCTTAACCGCTACGGATTTCTTCTCGAAGTGGGTGGAGGAAATCCCACTCAGGGAAGTCAAGGCATGTTCTATCGCTGACTTCATCAGCTCCAATATCATCTATCAGTTTGGAGTACTCACGCTATCCTCACGGATAACGGAACTAACTTCAGAGTAGTCGAGCTGAAGAAATTGTACGCTAAGTACAAAATTAACTCTAACCACACCTCCCAATACCACTCGCAGGAGAATGGACAGATTGAGGCCTTTAACAAAACCCTCTCCAACATTCTAAAAAAGATGGTTGGTCAGAACAAAGAAAATTTGTCCGAACAAGCTCCCCAACGCCTACTGGGCTTATAGGAAGATGACTCGTAACTCCACCCAGCTGACTCTGTATTCCCTGGCATACGAAGGTGAGGGCGTCCTACCCATAAAGATCCAGTTTCCCTCAATAAACACGGTATTCTATGACCAGAAAGCACTGTATAGAGTTTCTGAAATCCATCTAGACAAATTGGAAGCGCTGGACCAAAGTAGGCTTAACACATTACATAACATGGAAAGGCATCAGAGTAGGATGGCTCGAGCTTTAAATAAGAATGTTTTCCTCCGCTCCTTCCTACAAGGTGACCTAGAGCTAGAACTCAGAGTGCCAATGATTCCGGGCAGGAAACCACCCAAGTTGGAGCCTAAATGGGAGGGGCCTTTTATTGTCCATAACGTCTATCCCAATGGTGCGTATTCCCTGGTGACTATGGATGGTGAGAACAAAACTCCTCCCACCAACGTCAGGTTCCTCAAGAAGTACTTTTCCTAAGCCTCCTGCGGTCCTGCATGACCTTCAACAGCACCCGACCCCACATGACCTTAAACTCACCCGATCTCTCATGACCTTAAACTGCACCAGGGTCCGAGCTCTAAGACATAAAACTAATATCCTCCTGTGGTCCTACATGACCCTAAACTAAACCTGGTCTTGGATGAACTTAAACTGCACCAGGGTCCGAGCTCAAAGACCTAAAACTAAGATCCTCATGTGGTCCCGCATGACCTTAAACTGCACCCGTTCCAGCATGATCTTAAACTCCACTTTTCCCTACATCTAGGCTCCTTGGTCCGAGTTCTAAGACCTAAAACTAAGATCTTTATTTCGTCCAACATGACGTTAAACTGTATCTCTAGAACTATGTGTGGTTTGATTTCCATCATTATGGGATACGTAGGACCGCCTGAGCACTTAGATTTCAGGTCCATCCCCGTCTCTTAGGAGATCCCACGATCTCCCGGTTGCCTCGGTCTTTTGGCATGCCCTTCCCTTGGGAATCCGCCATCATTTGGCCGCTCTCAGACTGAGCCCTTCGACCATCTACAGTGGACTGCTGATGTGTTCAGATTACTCTGGTCTAGGACCTAGAGTTTTAGATTCGACATAGACATGTTTTCTTCCACTTGTCAAGCTTAGTGTTACCCTTCATTGAGGCCCCACCATCCTTCACACCCAGAGGGACCCCCCATGAACGGCCTGGATACAACATCTAAGGTCTCTCCTACCGTCATGGGACAATGCCCCATGAGGGTTTTGGGAGATAAATTGATAAAAATCCCATGTTGAGAATGTGTTCAGCTGTTGATACTCATTTGTTTTCCCCTACTTCTAGGCTAATGAGACAGAATGTTGTGTTGCGAACATGGTTAGCAGTAATCCTCAGTCAGCACGCTGGCTTCCTGGGGCCTTGAATGTTGGTTTCATGATTCACATTTTGTTCCTCCCCCACCGTGTCAAGGTGGAATCTCGACACTCCTTGTACTAACCCTCAGTACACCCCCACACATCAGATAGACCGAGCTGCATAACGGTGTCTCTCGGGGCTCCCGCGATCTGAGCGCTAGAGGATGTACATGGGTTTCTTTTTTACAGGTTGCGTGCAGCTTGACCCTCATCCCCATGGGGAAAGAGGAGTCCCCCATACATTGCGTTTCAGGCCCAGCATATCTGGGCGCTAGCATCTCCTCCCCTCTAATTATTGAACCCTTATAAGACCCTTTGGCCCGAGGATCCTCTCTCAGAACCGTGTACGGTGATGGTATGGGATTATTCCCTCACCCACATTAGGTATGATTTATTTCATTGTACCTGTTCCTCTTTGTCCACACCTTATGATATTAAACAGTGTTGTTGGTCTAAGCCTTACGTCTTTAAACTGTGTTGTTGGTTCAAAACCATATGACCTTAAACTGTGTTGTTGGTCCAAAATATAAGACCTTAAACTGTGATGTTGGTCCAAACCATACGACCTTAAACTGTGCTGTTGGTCCAAACCATACGACCATAAACTGTGCTGTTGGTCCAAAACATAGGACCTTAGACTGTGCTGTTGGTCCAAACCATACGACCTTAAACTGTGCTGTTGGTCCAAACCATACGACCTTAAACTATTCTATTAGTCCAAGCCTTACAACCTTAAACTATGTTGTTGGTCCAAACCATACGACCTTAAAATGTGCTATTGGTCCAAACCATATGACCTTAAAATGTGCTGTTGTTCCAAACCATACGACCATAAACTGTGCTCTTGGTCCAAAACATACGACCTTAAACTGGGTTTTTGGTACAAACCATATGACCTTAGACTGTGTTGTTGGTCCTACCATGAGACCTTAAACTGTGATGATATCTTCCTGGCCGCACGACGAAAAATGGCACTGCATTGTGATGACCTCCCAATGGGGGACATCACGCTAGGTATTAGTCGATTACCATGCCGCATGTCAATGCCTATTATGGCTTGATTATTGTAGAGATGCCATGAATTTCTACCATAGGCCAGTATCCCCACAAACGAAAAACCATTTACCTTCAAGAACAAACATGATATATCAAATTTCACTTCTTTTGGTGCGAGGGCTAGACCTGCACGACTCTTTCGTCCTTTGCGCAGGAACCATATCGTGTCATGCTGCCTTTCAAGAACTATGTATGTCTTGATTCTCATCATAATGAGATACGTAGGAGAACCTGGGAACTTCCCCGCAGGCCCATCCTAACTTTTCCTGTTTGGTCTCTCAGCCTAAACACATCCCCAGGACCACATAGTAGGTATGGATTTTCCCCACACTCACGTTGGGTTTTGCAGCCGCTTTACCGTGTCTCTCCCATTCACCTTCTCCTTTGGTCTGATTTCTAAGACCTAAAACTAAGATCATTTGCTTGGATTTCCAAGACTCGATCACTCTTATGGGATTGTACTGTGTGGTGCAGGATTATGTCCTCATTTACGTCAGGTTACTCGTCGTGCCATGACTATCCCCAGATGAGATGTGTCCCCCCGTCCCACACGACGTTAAACTGTATTTCATCCAACATGACGTTAAACTGTTCTTCTAGAACTATGTGTGGCTTGATTCTCATCCTAATGAGATACGTAGGAACTCCCAGACATTTCGTCTTGGGTCCAGCCCCAGGGATTACCAAACCCCGTCCCTACATATTGTTGGCCCCTCGGACTAACTTCATGGGAAGTGGTGTAATCGTGAAATCCACCCCGAATAAGTTCGGTATGCCCCATAGTAGTAATGGTAAGCGTCAGTTCTCTCTCTAGAGAGGTCCTTCCTGAAAATTGGGATGACCCGTGACCAAGTTGGTATGTCCGCCTAATGCGCCTCTACCACGGTGGCGTAATTTCGGGAGTGTTGGACTCTGTTCGAACAAACCAACACTCCACCTTCCACACTATGCGTGCCCCTTTATTCGGATCCTCATTGTCTTTCATGTCTGACGGGACCCCCTAACAGTATGGATGATAGACCTACGATCCGCCTACTGTCCTGGGCCAACGTTCCGGAGGACTGGTCATGCTTGACGGGACCCCCTAACAGTATGGCTGATATAATTTGGTCTGCCTACTACCACAATATGGATGATAGACCTTTGCACCACCTATTGTAGCAATATGAATGATAAACCTATAGTCCGCCTGCTGTCTTGGGCCTACGTTCCAGGAAACAGACCGGCGTTATTTGAGTTAGGCCCCATGTTGCGAACATGGTCAGCGGTCAGTTCTCATTTATTGTCCCCACTCAAGGACAACACGATATGTATGCTACGTTTCCATCATGGTTAATAGTTATCCTCCATCATCACGCCCCACAGTGGTCCGAATTCGGGTAGTGTGGGTCACCATTCCTTTCCATCTCCCTATGTTCGGATGGATTTCAATGCCCCTGGCATTACCCCGCTCGTGTGTCAGAGCACATTCAGAAGGTGATATATCAATCGGTATGAGGTCTTCTCGTCAAAAATCCAGGCCCATTTTTGGATTCCTAAGGCTTGGTCAATTCCCCAAAGTTGGATGAGATTATAACACAGTTATCATTTGCTTCTCGTGTTGGGTGCGACCCAAAAGTGCTTTTTGAGGGGTTTTTATTTATTCATAATTATGGTTGAGCATATTAGACCAAGGGTAAAAATTATGGGATTTGGACATGTATTAGATTGTGATGGTGAGAAGTACAAGAAAGAGGTTCATGAGATGGACAAAACAAATCCCTTAAGGATCAGCGTGCTAAATTGACCTTTCCAGCGGTTCTACCCTTTGGTTGGTAGCCTCCAGGACCGCTTCTCGCTCCTCAAAGACTCTATCTTCATCAGCCACCACAGATCACAACTCGCCAATCCTAGCTTGTGCCTGTGCCTGCTCGTTTTGAAGTAAGGTCATCTGGCGACTCGCCTCCATCTGTTGTTCCTGCACGTCAACCAGCTGGCCCGTCAGTTTCTACAAAAGCTCAGACCATGTTGCAATGAAGGCCTCCTTATCTTCCGCCTGCCCTTAGAGGTGTCGGACCTCCTGATCTTCCCTCAGCAATGCTCGGGCACTTGCAGATCTTTCTCAACACTGGGCAACTTCGGTGCTCCGGCTGCTATCGCGTATCTTCTCGGCCATGTAATCACATACCGTCAGATGAAGATGCCGATCATCAGCCCCTCCAGCACACAAGTATAATTGCCAAGTCTTGAGTGATCCCATCCACGTCATCCAATCCTACTGGGGTTGTCTGAGAAATCACTGAATACACTTCCGCCCTTTGCGTCATGTCATCCGGCTCTCCTCGGATGCTTCTAAGTCTGATTCATCTACCTCCTCAGGTTCAGCGGGTCGGTACGTAGGAAATTTCGCCAGTAGATCGGCAGCAGGGTCTGCCTCAGGCATGTCTTCGTGAGGAATATGATCCTCGATGTCCGGGCGACCATCCTCTCTCACCCCAGTAGCAATGATGCCTTCTTCAGCCTCCATCCTCGCCTCAAGAACAGTTCCACTGATGCCCGCTGCCCCCTACTCACCAATTTCTAGGGTTGACACAGTGTAGGGAGCATGTTCTGAATGAGGTAGTATGTCTGCCACTGGTCCGATCACAGATGGACCAAGATTCGCAGCCTGACGAGACTCCAATGTTGAGATCACTACACAAGGCGTACACTATTTAGTTGGGATCTTTTGATAACAAGCGCCAGTAGTGAAGCGTGAGACTTACAGGAGTCCAGAGCATCAGTCTCAAGTGTTTCTGCTGTTTCAAGAGCCACCATGATGGGAGAACCCTCTAGGCTTATTAATTCAATGATGGCTGTCGGATCCCCATCATGTCTCACCAGTACCTCTCCTCCCTCCTCTAGTGGGGATGCCTGTCCAACACTCAGTCGCTCTTGATTGAGGTAGAGAGATGGTTTGGAAATATGAAAGGAGAATGGATGAAAAAAAATGAATGAAGATAGTGGAAAACCTCGAGTATCTCGGTTATGTCGAGATCAGAGCCGAAAATATTGCCTTTCTCTTGGAGACTCCCTTGGTAGGACTCCCCTTGAGACCCCTCAACATCAGGTCCTCCTCCTTCGTCATCTTATCCTTCTCCTTCATCTTCTTTGGTCTCCTCCTCCCCCTCCGACTCCTCGTCATTGTCCCCTTCTCCTGGAGGAATCACTTTCAGATCATGCTCCTGGCCAAGCATCACATTCACTAGGAAAGGTGGCTCTTCACGCCGACCCCTTTGGCGTGCGTATGTGTCCATGGCTGTCAGATAAGCATGTCACCGATGGAAATTTACCCGGTCAGTAACTCGAACGAGCCCAACCTCTGGCAGCTGGATCCTGTTTTGCATGATCTTCTGCCAGATGACTTCAATGCTCAGCGATTGCCGCAGGGTCTTCCAGGCCAACCATAGTGCCGATAAAATTTCATCTTGGGAAGGTTCGAGAAGGTATCTTATCTACATCCCGGGAAGTTCCCTGGCGATCTCATGTGACCCCCCGCCATGGGCAACGCGGTTGCGGCAGCGCTGTGTGATGTCCGCTGCTGATGTCTCAACCTGTGCATGTCTCATTACCTAACACACCCCTGGTACCCCCTTCCAGCAGCCCCTTGCCTTCTCCCCGGTCACCCAGTTTCTAGGTGATTAACCTCGAGTTGTCGGACACACTTGCATAAAATCCCCTGAGGGTACGCGATGGTCCAGTGTTCGGTATACTCAGTTACTAGGACAACATCAACCCCGGTGGGAGGAAGAGTAACGACATTGCCAGAGCCGAAAGTGGTAAACATCAACCACATCTGGCATAGAACACATGGATTCATCTCCAACCAGACAGTCGTGAATACCTTCTTTGGAATTTTTTGGAGGCACCCGAACATCCTGGAAAATCGGTATGGCACGTAAGGCTCGCAGATCACCTTCTCGTCGATCTGATCCACGATCACCCCACCTCGAATGCTCTGGAAATACTCCTGTTGTTCTAGAGATCCTCGCCCATTTAACACCATCTGGATGACCGGGGTGGGTAACGGGCTGAAGAGGAAGTTTTTGTGGTACCCGATGCAGATTCTCATGGCCTCCTCATTGAGCATCATCGGCACCACCCCTGTGATGTTCAGTAAGGACGGTTGCAGGACATTTCCCGGAGGACGGATGGCATTTGGGAATGTGCACCCGCCGAGGTGAGATGCCACATAGCCATGGAAGATCAGGAAGGGGCCACATAATCTCCAAGCCCCCCCCCATGAGATGCATCCCAGGATGGCGTACAGCTTGGCCAGTACGGGGACGCCCAAGTGGAACCGTTTCTTTGGGGCCATGGTACCTGCCATCACCAGTGTTGATGGACGGACACCCATCCTCACGTCCCGCACCGGTAGGAGCCACCCACTCAGGAAGGAGACAAGGAACCCGGCATACCAGATGTTTGGGTCCTGGGCCTCGATGACACTATAGCCCCATTATTGTTATTTCGCCACCTCCAGGGTCCTCCAGTATGACCCATCCCTGCTTCTCTAAGCCGCGGTTGTGCACCGTCTACCTCGTCTCGACATCTTGACAGTCGGATCCTTCTCAAGGAATAGGATGAACCAGCACTTGTAGGCAATGTCCTTCAGGAAGTCCATGACCCCCAGCCTCTCTTTGGCCAGATCCAGTAGGTGCCATGTCAGCATGGGCATCTGTCACCTATCTTTCTAGGTGTTCTATGGAGAAAAAAACTCGTCGTATTGGTAGCCCTCCAGTGGGATACCTCCGATGTAGTGAATGTCCCAGAGACTAATGCCAACTTCCCCATGATAAAGGTGGAATGTATTGGTATTAGGAGACCACCGGGTGAATAGATCCGGCCCGAGCTCAGGTTGACGGTGGAAGTGGAACATCGACGTCTACACCACCTCGAACAGGCCAATATACCGCAGTTCATCCCCGAACTGGTAGCAGGTATGGAAAACCCAGAACACCCTAGCCCACTCACTGGTGAAGTTACCCCTGGACCGCATGTCCCAATCCTTCAGCCAGTCCTTCGTGTCATCCATGATGCTCTGATGGAACGTGATCGCGTAGAGGGCTGGAGATTTCTCTGCGAAAGGCCTGTCTCCGGTAATGGTCCTCGTCCTCGGGTTCAGGACATATACGTCCATGTGTCTGGTTTCCCTGGAAGGACGACCATTTTTGGTGATGTTGTAGCGAGGAAGCTCGTCCTCTTGGGTCACCCATGACTGCGTTGTGTCCACCTAAAAACCCGGTAGGGGAACCTCCTCCAGAATGCCAAAATTCCAGAGCGGGAGGTTGTCAGACAGGGGATACGTCTTCTGGGCTGGAGTCAGCTGAATGAACAAGGTCAGGTTGTTGGAAATGATCACCTTGGCAACATAAATCTCCTCATTCACCGCTATTTCAGTCCTACGAGTGGTGGCTTCCCCCACATCATCTCGGTTTGCGGCCATCTCGAATATTTCTGGAGTTGCACAAAACCAGGATGCAGTGCGTGGAATCAGAGAGTGCTGCGTGAAATCTGATGTGGCGGCATGAAATCCAGGAGATGGGCACATAATCGGTGTGCTATGCGCAGAGTATACCAAGTAGGCGCGCAAGGACGACCGAAATTCGGACGGAATTCCACGCTGCCAGAGCGTTTCTACATGCAGCTGCGGGAGAAATTGCACGCATGAGAGCTATAATCCTATCACGCGGAAAAGCTGGTGTACGGATTGGGGACCCAGCGCCCCTTTTTATAGGCGACGCCAGGGTTTCGCACCGCGCAGAATGCAAATTCCACGCCGATCCGTCGTTTCGCATGCCGCGTGGATTGTTTGCAAGCTCAGCGCCTAGCTGTGGCCCTGCTCCGGTGTTTCGGCGTTTCCCTCGGAATCTGACCATTGCGACCTCTCGCCAAACCAATTCTGAGGGGGGGGGGGATTTTTTGATGCCGAAAAAATCAGTAACCCATAGAGTATGTTTTGAAATGGAAAAGAGAATCCATATTAGGAATCAGAGGCCTGATCCGGAGGCCAGGGAAGTGGTGCGTGAAATAAAGGAGGGCTTGCGCAAAATAAAGATGTGCACGCGAAGCATTTCCAGGATTCACATAATCTATCCAATGGTGTGCGTAATTATTGCGTTCCTCGGTTCCACGCGGTAAAGCTTTGTGCGCCGACGGTTCCCGTCTCAGAAATATTCACGCGCCGCCTGGATTCCGTGCCGGCTGATGCCTATAAATAGAAGGAGACCCCTGATGGTTTGGGGGTTGCAGAATTTGGAACGGCTCTCGTGCACGCAATTCGACTCCCCCCGTGTGCAATATAAATTCCATGTAATCCCACTTTTCACGCAACCTTTCCCTGGGGTTCACCTTGGCGCGCAACTCCACTAGCATAAGTGAATTTACCTCCACCTCCGAGTACTTCCCTTGCATGCGATCATTCCCCCTTGCGCCCAATCACCTTCTATGCGTGTAATACCTTGCGTTCTATCACCTATCCATGCAATCCTCTGGCCCTATTGCGTGCCATCCTAGTGTTTTCCGCACAAACCTTCCTTTTGCGCCCAACACCCAGGACCCCTTTACCTTGATGCCCCTTGGCTGCCTTTCCACGCCAGCACCTGATGTCTCCCCTTCCGAGCATGTGCGCCATGCGTTGTTTTCCCATACATCCTTCCAGGCTCATACAAAGTAACCTCAAGGTCCCTTGGGCAGTGTTTCCCGTTGCATTTCTTTGCCTTATGCTTCTCCGCATAGGCTCGCTAACTGCTATTGTTCTTCGCATAGCCACGCTAACGTGGACCCCTCCATGGTTTTCCCTTCGACCCCCCTTCACTACAGCCTTGCTGATTCCTTACCCCCTACAAGGGGTAGAGGGAATTGGGCATGTAAGACCTAGGGGTGTGGAGCAAACCCACCTCGTCGAAGCTGCATGACGTTAAACTGTTAATCACCTCGTCCTTAACACATGACGTTAAACTGTGGTCTGACCTTGTGCCTTGCACGCAGGGTCCCCCTAGCTCGGACATTTTTTACTCCTCTCATATTCATGGGAATGAAATATTCCTCGCATGGAATGACATCCTCCTTTTAGGAGTGGCTTTTGTCCGCGGGGGAAGGGATTCCTCGGAGTGTAAGCCCCTAGCCTCTCTTATGGAAGGTTTCACCTATGCACCTCCATACATCCCCCCTACCAAGGCTAGTGGAGCCCCTTTCCCACTATGCTTTGTCGCACCAAGGGCCTCCACCCTGGAGTATGCCCCGACACCAAGGGCTGCTAACCACGCGTAAGCCCCAGTTTCCACTTTGGGATGCTAACCACGTGTAAGCCCCTATTTCCTCTTTGGGCTGCTCCATGGGTATTCCGAATTCCGCTTCTCATGGATGCAACCTTCGCGACGTGATCGTCTGGTCCCAGCTGCATCTTGTTTCTCACACCGAGCATGACTCACGTGGGCTTTGAGCACGCATCGACCATGAAATCCTCTTATGGGATTCCTCAGAGCATAAGCCCCATACCAGCGAACTACGTGGACTTTGATCTGTGCTAAAGCATGGTATGTAGGAAGCCTCCACGAGGTTCAAGCCCACCAACCGGTCTTTCTGACCTCTCCACCTCGGTTCCCCATCCACCACGGGCAGCCTCAAAGCATAGCCCCCATGTCCACCATGGGCCGCCTCAGAGCGTAATCCCCAGATTCCTTGTCCCACATGACGTTAAACTGTATTCCCTCATCCCACATGATGTTAAACTGTATCTCGTCCCGCATGAGGTTAAATTGTATTCCCCCTCTTGGGCCTCCTCAGAGCATAAGTCCCATGCCTCACATCCATGTCTCATCCTGTCTTATCCCCTCAAGCCCACGTGCCTTGGGAAGCTCATGCCCTAGCCCGTAGATCTTACTTCCTCCAGGATCGAATCCATGCGTCCATTCTCACAGGTCGCCTTTTCTGGTGTCCCACCGTATCAATGAACTACGCGGACATTGATTCCATTCCATGGGGATATGTAGGAAGCCTCCACGATGTTCAATCCCATCACTCCATACCCTCTGATCCTTACCTAGACTGCCTCATCCAGGTGAGATCGTGCCACCCCATCCCACTCCATGGTATCTGGGAAGATGCACACGTGTTGGCCCCAACATCGTTGTTCCCCCAAGGGGGTCCTTCAATCTGATCCACTCTCAGTGTTTCGATCAGTCCAATCCATCTCCGCATGATGTTAAACTCGAGACATACCCCATGTTAAACATGGGAAGCTTAGGAAAACCTCAGATGGTAGATAATTCCCCGCATTCGATGTGGGATGCCTCGGGCTTTCATGCCCTCGAGAAGCCCTGTCATAAGGGATAGAAGACAGACATGATGATCCCAAGAGTAAAGACATGCCAACGACACCCCAACATGACCATTCTCCTCACCAATGGTTGCTGCCCCGACAAGACCCCTTGGAGTGTCTCGACGGAAGCTGCGTAATTAACTGGTGTCCACGCAGATATGGCCCCAGGAATGAGCTTCATGAACCCATCTTAAATCTATGAGGGAGACCCAGACTAGGTGACGAGCTCTAAGGTGGAATCCACGGAAGGAAGAACCAACATCCCATCCTCCCGATTTTGATCATGGAGCA
This sequence comes from Viscum album, assembly GCA_963277665.1. Classification (NCBI taxonomy): domain Eukaryota; kingdom Viridiplantae; phylum Streptophyta; class Magnoliopsida; order Santalales; family Viscaceae; genus Viscum; species Viscum album. The sequence continues at coordinate 1,730,272,144 of OY728140.1, forward strand.
TGTTTCCCTGAATAAGGAATGGATACCACCCGCCTTTGGAAAGCAGGAATACAGGGCAACAAGCTGCGCGTCCTCCCTTGCGTGATGGACACGCACACATGCCCTCGCGTAAAAGCGTCGGAAACAATCACATGTAATATCATAGGTAAATAAAGAATATGAAAATTTCATATTTATTAATATTTGTGAATAAAATTTTAATATTACTTTAAAGGGAATGTTATGTTCGATGACATACCCAATACGCAACAACAACTTTCTTTGAAATCTTACATTTGCACACTAATAATATAATAATATTATTTTAAATGGTTGTTAATGCCAAGAAATTTTAATTGTAGGAATGAACAAAAAAACTAAAAAATGGTTATATATGTTTGTTAAATATTTTAACAATGACCCAATTAATGATAGAGGCTTAAAATACGAATGAAACCAATTGTAAGCATAAATATTCAAATATTTTATAAAAAGTCGATTAACCACCTTTTGATGGAGAACCATTTTTTTAACTTCTTTTTTTCAATTTTATATTTTATATTTGATGAAATAATATCCTTCTTTAGAATCAGGACATCAAAATTTACTTTGTGTAAATTTTTGTTATACTTCCAATAATGTTCATTTCTTAATGAGTTGTGAAAATGATGTATTTTAATTCAAAACCAACTTTTAATCTAATTAATTTATCTGGATATATTATCTTTTTACTTGGGATTAAAGTTTATTTTAAATATATTTTTACCATTTAATCCAATGGTGGTCATTGATATTATTTTTACTTTGAAATTGTACATAAACAAGTGTCAATCTTTTGATAGATATTATTTCATAAAATCACAGTATTTGTTTTGACAGGGGGAATTAATTATAAAATTAATTATTGAAACTTATATGTTTTTAATTTGGTAAAATGGACGTCATTTTTCTAATTTGGATTATCAAATTTACTTTGTAAAATTGTTTTGAATTTCTCTGACAAATGTTCATTTTTAATAAACAGTGAAAAATACTGCATTTTACTTCAAAACTGTTTTTCATCTAATTTAATGATATAGTTAGAATTTACTTTTAATTGGTAATAAATTTTAATTTAATTTTTTTTATCAAATAATACAATGTTGTTCATTGGAAGTAATTTCACTTTTCAATTGGATGTAAAAACAAATCAATATTTTGATAAATTTTACTTCTTAAAAACATGTCTTTGGTTGTGACACCAAGAATTATTTTTAAATAAATTACAACAATTTTTTGTTTTTAATTCAGCAAAATGGATTACTTATTTGGAATTATAAGGTATAAATTATGTAATTATAAATCTTTTCTTTTTGGACATTATTAATAGAAACGATGATAATTATCTTTAATTAGCATGATTAATTATTAATCTGATAGTTAAGCATAATAAAATAATATGATAATAATATAAAATGACCCCAAAATGGGCCCAAAACCTTTTTTGAGTCTTGTCCAACCATGGGATTCTTTTTACAAATCTTTAGGGCCGATGGAGTCACATGAGTGTTATAGTGACATTTATGACAATATTTTTAAAAAAGAATGGAAATATAACAAGGGTTTGTATATTATAAGTAAAAAAAATTTAATTTTGTTTACATAAATGATCTATTAGACAATAAATATTCATTTAAAAGGTAAAAATATTTCCAAAATCATCGTTTTTTTATAATCTATTGATGTTATATAGATAAATATATTTATGAAACCATGATGATGCAATGATTACCTCATCAATGAACAATTTAAATAAAGTGAACAGATAAGGTAAAATATAATACATACACTTCTCTAAAACCTCATATATTGGTGGATTTATAACCCTTATCTCGTTATCCTAAAAATATATCATTTTGGGACCTTTAAAATCTGAAAATCTTTTTGCAATAATGTAACATTTCAAAACTATCCAAAAGTGACCATCCTCCCTCTTATAAATGGCCCCCACCTCTACCACCTTACCCACACCTGTCAATCCCTTTTCTCATAAAACCTCTGTTCATGTTATCTCTAAACATCCCTATATTACTCCTACAAACCTCACTTTTGGAAGATGTTTTTCTAATGAAGCCTTTGGCTCAAATCAAAAAGAGGTACCCAATTTAGAGGTAATGTCGTCCCTAGAGCTTCTTTCATTTATCTTCCTTCATAACTCACCAATATCTTCTAATTATTTGATCCCCTAATAAAAAAATGTATCCTAAATATACTAGGATGTTTTTATGATATGTATTATACCTAAACTTACACACACCTCCGTCTAATGTTTAATGAATATACTGTTTCTATGGGTGGCGAATTACTGCCTCACAACACGCTGATTCTTCAATATTATTTTAACACCTCTAATGGTGGCCATTATGATGGAACAATATTTATATTAGATATATATTATATTTATGTCATTTCTATGCCTCATTATTTTATATCTAAAACATACCTTTATTCTTTGCATGTTGTGAAAATGCGATAATTTCATATGAGGAAGTGTGGACAACTGCCCCCTCAAGTGATGTGACTCTTTCATGCCAAACTTGGAATTTATAAAGAATGGAATTAATGAACATATAATACGAATATAACATATATATTATACTATAATTATAATATATCTATGTTTAATTTAGTTTTAAAGTCCATTTATATGACAAAAAATGAAAATAAAGTTCATGTGTACGTACGACTTACCATCTCCATGAATGGTACATTTCATTTCTTATATCCAAACATTATGGAATATTATTAAATACATATATACTAAATATATATCATATTTAAATCATGAACACCATTCATAAGATGATGTACCTATAACTACATGGACAATTCTTTTCAAACAAGTTCATTTTTGACACATGTACCGAACATCCACATAACTTATGATACAAACTCACATAATTAACTAATTGTTATAACATGATAATTTTATATAATAATTTAATAATAAAGATTAAAATAAGTCCTTATGAAATTATAAATTGACCAAGGTTTATTATTTATGAATATAATGAAACGAACATGACAAGTCAGACTTGGGATAAGGGGATTTCATATCTCACTATTAATTCCATGAGATTTCCATTGTTCGCCAATTATTTATTTCATGTGGTGTATTGTGTACTTCCATTTGATATATATTATCATGAGTCTATTTATTTTCATGGTATTATGTGATTAATTTGGTTCTTATTATCTTTTGGTCATATGACTCGATTTATTACAATGAGGTAAGGGGTTTTTAACTCAGTTATTTCCCATGAGATTCATTCTATAATTGCCACTATCATTATTGATTGGTGTTCGTACTACCCATTATTATAGTATTTGAGTAATATAAATCAATTTATGTGTATTTACATCAAAATTTTATGGTCCTTCTTTCATGGGGTGTATGTTTCCTAGGTTACCAAATCAATAAGGGAACCTTTCACCCTCTTCTTTTTAAAAGGCTTCTTTTTGTTATGTCTTTTAATTAACATCTTCTTATTTTGTGATAAGTTCTTATATATCCTTATTGCTGTAAATATTATGTCCAAGTGATGATATACCTTTTTTTCTCTCATCAACTCATTTTCTAATATTTTATGTGACGCCGTTTGGCTACCGAATTTTTGTAATGTAACTTCTTAATCCAATTTCAATTCTTTTGGTTAAACCTCTACTTCTTGATTATATCATTCTATGAATCTGTGTGAATGACCTGTTATTTTTTTACACTTAATATCCAATTATATTTGGTGTATTTTTTTCACACATAATTATATCATTTATTTTTTCTTAAACTAAGGATATCGTCTTTATAAGGTACTTCGTCTCAATCTCCTTTTATTGTGGGATCCTTTAATTTATACACGACATTCATTTATACGGTGTATAAAACCCTTTAGAATTTTCATTGCATTCAAAGATAATATTTTCTATACAAAGCATTTTACTAAATGACAAAACAGAATTTTTTTTACGTTAGTGGTGAAAATGTCCTTTTCCACCGCCACAAGTATTATTTGATCTTTCTCTTCCTTAACAAGCTGTAATTTTTTTAAAATTAAAATAAATACCATATAATCTTTTTACATATTTTGGTATTTAAAATGGTTTTTATAATGTATTTATTATTTCAATATCAAAAAAATTTATATATTTATTGCAATGTGGGAACGTTGTCTTTCCTTTATGCTTAAGTTATGTGTTATGATTATGTTATGTTTCATGTCCATTGTTACGTATATGGGTGGTTCCGTGATAAACCTAGGGTGGGTGATCCCGAGATAGCTCTCCAATGCATTGGGTAACAGAATGAGGTGAATGTGAATGTTTCTACAAATATATTTAGGAAATATATTGTGATGGGTATTCCAAATGTGACTCCCTAGGTAGTTGTAATAGCAACAATATTTGTATGTTATGTATTCCTTAGGTTACCATTATGAATTGTTATAACTATGTGTTATTTATAAATATTATTATTTTATAAGGAATGTTATGATGGAAAATTATGGTTTCATTGATTTTTATTTTTGATGGGTTAATGTTTCCTTTCACTAGGTTATAAACCATACTGATCTTTTTAAACTCATATAATGTTTTTTAAATGTTTTTCACAGGTTATAAGGAAGGGTAAGATAAAGGTAGTATTCAAGAATATTTATATCTAGAAAAGAAATCTTGTATTATTTAAGGTTTTGAAAAATACTATTATAGTAGAAGTGTCTACTTTGTAATATTCAAGTTGATATGTAATAGTTATGTCTTAATTATCTAAAACACAAAACCTAAAAAGATCCTCGATGTGAATTAATAATCTAATTCAAGATTATGTAATTTTTTAAGGCCAATTCTTTATAGTTAGTATCAAAGTTTGGTTTAGATAACTTTAGAGGATAGTTTATTCTTTAAATACAGGTGACAATACCATAATGGTTAGGATTTTAGAAAGATTCATAGATATTTTTATAAAGTGAACGAGTTTAAGATAACATGATTATGTATATATTAGTATTTACCCTCCTAATAAGCTATTATATGATGATTTTACTGATATACTCATACTGAACTTTTTTGTTTTAGTAAATGGTTGGATCAAGCAGGCACAAAAGTAACTTTGGATGTGAAGGAAACTATGATAATTTTCCTAACGAGAAACTGAATGATATGGGAGCTGCAATGAGAACTCTTTTGGTTATTCTCAACCGACAATCTGGAGTAATGATTGACCACTTGAACCATAGTGATTTTTATAAGGTATCATATATGTGAGAAAAAAATCCCTACAAAAGTTCAGTTAATAATCATAAAGGTAATATTGTTGAAAAACCTATGTGCCAAAGATTTGGAAAGAAACACATAGGAAAATGTTTTAAAGGGAAAAAATGTTTCTATAGATGTGTAAATTATGGTCATAAAGCAAGAACCTGCCATGGAAAAAGGATGCATCTAGTTGACTCTAAGAAGGAGAAAGAAGATATTTCTGAAGGATCAATTGAATGTTATAAATGTGGTGTGCATGGTCATTATGAAAAAACCTGTCGTAGGAAGAAGTTTCAGGAATGGGATCAGCAGGATCATACAAATATTCATTTACCCCTACCTAATGCCATTCCGATTGAGGATGAAGAAAATAATAATGACCAATGAATGGTATGGATTAGTTCTTAACATATGTTTTCCTATTATTGAATCGAATGTTATGATTCTAGATTTTTTTTTATGAATAAGTATTTCAGAAAAAGTTGGAAAGTAAAGGTTAATAGATCATGAAGAATGTTGAATGAGTAAGAATTCAACATATAAAGGATTCAAGAGTTATGGTAGATTTTAGGATGGAGAAATTCTTAAAAGTATTGAGTATCTTTTGATTATGGATTTACATTAGAAGAATTTTTATAGTATGTGTAACCCTGATGTTTGATATATGAATATTTTATTAAAGGAATAATTATCTTTTCTTTTGTGGATATTATTATAAAGAATCATTTTCGTTTATATGATCCATGAAATTGAGGTAATTTCTAGTTAATACATTTTTAGATGAAAAAAGAAAGTTATTAGATATAATTTGTGGTTAAAATATGTTATGGTTATTTTTTGACTTTATCTCTTTTTGGTAATGTTATAAAATTATGTAATTTTTAGAAAGGGAAAACATGAAATTTTTTTGACAACCCGTTGCATCAGATGAAGCTGTGGGAATCGAACCCCAAACCAAAGTTCTACATGTATTTATCGCCTAACACTGGTCTACATGAAGTCCCTGGTTAGTATGACTAATTCATTTTAGTTAGATGATATTTTGAATCAAGAATAATTTTATTTTTGGTAAATTATTAACCTATCATGGAGGATATTTGATTAGGTTAATTACTTTTCAGTATGATACTTTAAGAGTAACTGATGTTATTTGGAGATAAATGTTAAGATTTACCTTGGAAGACTTTGAGAATAAATCATTCAGAGATTCAGGTTTCAATATTAGTTTGGATTAAATTGATGAATTTTATGGACATCTATTTATTTAATGTTATTTATTGAACCTTGGGTTCTTTTTTTTTTTGAATTTCGGAGATTAAGAGTAGTATTTCTTTTATAAAGGATTTTCCTTTTTGGGATTATCTGATCTTGTACTAAAAATTATGGTTTTGGTTATGGTCTAAAGGGATGTGAAATATATAGTTCATCTTTTGTGGATTAGGTGACTCTCAAGAATACAATTATAGTTCTCTTAATGTAAACAAGTCATCTTAAATAATCATCTTTTGGATAAAATATGAGTTTGTGAAATAAATCTAAAAAGCGTTGAAATTTTACAAGACAAGTAAGTATGTATCCCTGTGATTTAGTTAATCTCATAAATAAATTCCGCAATGAGAAGTAACTTAAAACAAAAATGTTGTCTGTTATGTTTTCTTACTGTGGAATCAAATACCATTCCACCCATCACATGTTTGTGATTTTCTGGTGTTTAACTTTCTCCTAGACATATTTTCTATCACTCACCATCAGAACATGATGGTTTGTTTTCTCCTCCATATCCATGTTTTCATGGAATCCTAGTATATTTTGTATCAGGTTACCTTTTTACTTTTTGTTCTTTGTTTTAATGTGATAGTTTAATTTACTCCTCTTCCGATGTGTGGCTTTTAATGATGTTTCCACGCCAAATTTTTAAATTGCGAGGATGTAATTCCCAAAAGGGGGGAAGGATGTAACATCCCAGGTAAGTTAAGAAGATGAAATTTTTATATTTATTAATATGTGTGAATAAAATGTTAATATTACTTTAAAGGGAATTCTATGTTCGATGGCGTATGTAATATGCAACAACGGGTTTCATTGAAATCTGACGTTGCACACTAATAATATAATAATATTATTTTAAATGGTAGATAACGCCTAGTCATTGTAATCAAAGGAATTAACAGAACTAAATAAAAAATTAATATATATGTTTGTTAATTATTTTAACAATTACCCAATAAATGATATTGGATTAAAATGTGAACTAATCCAATTTTAAGCATAAATATTCTAATAAACATTAAATTGTCGATTAACCGCCTTTTGACGGAGAACCATTTTTATACTACTTTTTTTCAAATTTATATTTTATATTTGACAAAATAAATTGCTTATTTATAATTGGGACATCAAAATTTACTTTTTGTAAATATTTTTTATTTTGCGACGAAGTTTATTTTTTAATGAATGGTGAAAATGTTGTATTTTAATTCAAAACCTCCTATTAATCTAATTTATTTATATGGTTAGATTATCTGTTAAATTGGTTTTAAAGCGTAGTTAATATTTATTTTTACTATTTATTCCAATGTGGTCATTGAAATTAATTTCACTTTGAAATTGGACCTAAACAAGTGTTAATATTTTGATAGATATTGTTTCTTAAAAAAGAGGTATTTGTTTTGACAATGGGAATTAATTACAAAATTAATTAATGCTACTTTTAAGTTTTTTACTTTGTTAAAATGGAAATAAGTTTCTGAATTTGGAATATAAAATTTACTTTGGATAAATTTTTTGTATTTGCCTGACAAATGTTCATTTTAAATGAATAGTAAAAAATAATGCATTTTATATCAAGACTTTTTTTTCATCTAATTTAATAATATAGTTAGATTGCCCTTTTAATTGTTTTTAAGGTTTAATTTTATTATGTTTTTATCACTTAATACAATTTTGTTCATTGAAATAAGTTTACTTTTCAATTGGATGTAAAAACAAGTCAATATTTTGATAAATTTTACTTCTTGAAATCTCATCTTTGGTTGTGACAACAAGAATTATATATAAATTAATTAATGAAATTTCTGTGTTTGGAATTTCGTAAAATGTATTCCATATTTGTAATCATAAGGAAAAAATTATTTAATTAATTCTCTTTTTCTTTTTGGACATTATGAATTGTAATGATGGTAATTCTCTTTAATTATCATTATTAATTATTAATCGGGTAGTTAAGGGTAATAAAATAATATCATATTGACATAAAATGACCCCAAAATGTGTCCAAATACTTTTTTTTATTCATGGCCGACCATGGGAAGATTTTTACAAAAATTAAGGGCCCATGGAGTCACATGGGTGTGATATTGACATTTGTGACATCATTTTTAAAAAAGAAGAGAAATATAACAAAGGTTTGTATAACCTAATTAAAACAATTTTAATTTTGTTTACATAAATGATCTCTTATACTATAAATAATAATTGTAAATATAAAAATATTTCCTACATAATGGTACTTTTTTATAAATTTTTTACATTAAATAAATAAATTTATTTATGACACCATAATGATGTAGTGATTACCTCATTAATGAACGATTTAAATAAAGTGAAAAGAAGAGGTAAAATATAAGACATACACTTGTCTAAAACATTTTGAATGTGTTCCTTTAGAACCCTTATCACCTTATCCTCAAAATATATCCTTTGGGTACCTTTAAAATCAGAAAAAAAAATTATAATAATGTAACATTTCTAGACTTTCCAAAAGTGACCCTCCTCCCTCTTATAAAATGCCCCAAACTCTACCCCCTTACCCACACCTCTCAAGGCCTTGTCTCATAAAACATCTACTCATGTTATCTCTACACATCTCTCTATTACTCCTAGATTCCTCACATTGGGAAGAAGTATTTCCAAGGAAGCCTTTGGCTCAAATCAAAAAGAGTTACCCGATTTAGTGGTAATGTCTTCTCTCGAGTTTCTTTCTTTTATCTACCTTATTCACTCAAAAATATCATATTATTATTTGATCCCATAATAACACCAGTATCCTAAATATACTAGTATCTTTTTATGATATGTATTCTAACTACACATACACAAACCTTTGTATAATGGTTAATGAACATACTATTTCTGTGGGTGGTGAATTATTGTCTCACGAAATGATGATTGTTCAATCTTCCTTTAACACCTATCATGGTGTCCATTATTATGGAACTATATTTTTAATTGATATATATTATATTTATGTCCTCTCTAAGCTTCTGTATTTTATATTTAAAACATACCTTTGTGCTTTGTGTGTTGTGCAAATGCGATAATTTCATATTAGGAAGTGTGGACAACCGCCCCCTCAAGTGAGGTGACTCGTTCATGCCAAACATTGAATTTATAAAAAATGTAATTAATGAACTAATTTTACTTATATAAAATATATATTATAATGGAATTATAATATATCTATTTCTAATTTAGTTTTAAAGTCCATTAATATGACCAAAAAATGAAAGTCGCGTTCATGCGTACGTACGACTTACCATCTCCTGGAACTGTACATTTCATTTCATATCTCGAAACATTATAGAATATTATTAAATATATATATTATGGATATATATGATATTAAATTCATGATCACAATTCCGAAAATGATGTACTTATAACTACATGGACAATTCTCTTCACACAAGTTCATTTTTGACTCATTTACCGAACATCGACAAAACGTATGATATGAATTCGCAAAATTAACTAAATATTATAACATTATAATATGTGATATGAATTAAATAGTAAACATTAATGGAATTCCTTAAGAAATTATAAATTGAACATGGTTTATTATTCAGGAATATAATGAAACGAACAAGACAAGTCATACGTGAGGTAATGAGATTTCCTATCTCACTTTTAATTCCATGAGATTTCCATTGTTCTCCAATTATTTGTTACATGAGGTGTATTACATACATACATTTGATATATATTATCAAGATTCTATTTATATTCATGGTATTATGTGACCCATTTTATTTTTATTGTATTTTGGTCATATGAATCATTTTATTACAATGAGTTAATGGGTTTTTATCACACTCTTTCCCGTGAGATTCATTCTATATTTGACACTATTTCCTTTTAGTGGTGTATATAATGCACATTTCTCTACTCTTTGAGTAATATACATCCATTTATGGGTATTTACATCAACATTGTATGGTCCTTCTTTAATAGGGTGTATGGTTCGTAGGTTTTCAAATCTCTAAGGGAACCTTTCACCCTCTTCTTTTAAAATGGATTTTCTTGTTATGTATATTAATTCACATATTCTTATGTTGGGATATGTTCTTATATATCCTTATTTCTATAAATCGTATGTCCTAGTGATGATATACCCTTTTTCCTATCATCAAATCATTTTCTAAAATTTGACGTGACGACACTAGGCTACCGAATTGTTGTAAGTGAACATCTTAATCAAATTCCAATTATTTGGGTTAAACCTTTATTTCATGATTATGTCGTGCTATTAATATGTTTAAATGACCTATGATTGTTTTAGACTTAATATACAATTATATTTTGTGTATTAATTTATGTCACACATAATTATGTCATTGATTTATCATTAATCTAAGGATACCGTCTTTATAAGGGACTTCGTCTCAATCTCCTTTCATTGAGGAATACTTTGATTTATACACGACATTCATTTATACGGTGTATAAAACCCTTTTTACATTTCATTGAATTCAGAGTGGATATATTCTCTAAGAATCATTTTACTAAATGACTAAAAGGAATGTTTCTTTTTTTTATGTAAGCGGTGATAACGAACTTTTCATCCTTCATGAGTATTATTTGATCTTTGGAATTCTTAATAAGATGTACTGTTTTAAAAGAAAATAATAACATATACTCTTTTAACATATTTTTTTTATTGAAAATGGTTTTTATAATGGATTTATTATTTCAATATCATAAAATTTTATATTGTTATTGAAATGATGGAATGTTTTCTTTCTTTTATTCTTAAGTTATGTGTTATGATTCTGTTATGGTACTTGTCCATTGTTATGTATATGGGTGGTTCCATAATAATCCTAGAGTGAGCAATCTCGAGATATCTCTCCAATACATTGCGTAATGTGAAGGAGGTAAACGTGAATGTTTCTCCGAAGATATTTAAGGAATATTATGTGATTGGTTTTCCAAATGTTACTCCCTATATAACAATGATAGCTAAAATGTAAGTATGTTATGTATGCATTAAGTTACCTTTATGAATTGTGATTACTATGTTTTATTCATAAATATTATGATTTATGAAGGTATTTTATGATTGAAAGTTATGGTTTCATTGATTTTGATTTTTGATGGGTTAATGTTTCCTTTCACTATTTTATAACCCTTACTGGGATTTTTATGCTCATCCCAAGTTATCGAATTGTTTTTCATAGGTTATAAGGAAGGGTAAGAGAAAGGAAGTATTCAAGAAAATTTATATCAAGAAAATAACTCTTATTTTATTTAAGGATTTGAAACAAATCAGTTATAGTAGAATTGTCTACATTATAATATTCAAGTTGATATGTAATAGTTATGTCCTAATTCTCTAAAACTCTAAACCTGAAAAGATCCTCAATGTTCATTATTCATTTAATTCATGATTATGTAAAGTTTTAAGGCTAGGTCCTTATATCACATGATGTGATAATGATTCTCATTTGATATATTTCTAGGAAAAAACTAAACATTGAAAGATGGTGAAACAAAACACCATGTTTTTTCCCATGGATATAATTTTGGGATCATGAAAAGTGAGTGATTATGATGGAATAAGAAGTGGAACAGATATACATCTACAATTTTCAATGTCAAGGTATTGGAATATTACCTATAAATACCCACTGATCCATCCTTAAAAGGAGATGATTTTTATAGGTTATTTCTCTATAGTTATGTCTGGAAAATGGGTTTCATGTGAAGAATTATAGTATACATGATTGACATAATTTAGGTGCTTCACATGAGCATAGTAATGTCTTGTGTTGAAATCACAAGATCCACATAATCATTGAAAAGTATTGAGAAGGGCTCTCATGATGGTATATTGTATATAAATATATTTACTATGATTTTTCTGGTCTGGAAACACCCATTTATATCAAAAAAACTATGTTTCCTAAACAAGGTGTCCATCTAGATTAATACAATCCATATGAATAGATCAATGTCGTGTGATCTAGATGAATAGAAAACAACCATGAAATCCTTGTGATCATAACAGTGAATCATAGTCTATGTGAATATAATATGGTATCATAAAGGGGAATCATAGATGATCATCATACAGGGGTTACTGACTGGGATGTCATGAATGTGTTATTGGCCTTGATCTCATGGAAGGTTTATGCACATGGACCTCAAAAAAATATTATGTTCTAATATATCATGTTTGTTTTATTGATTATGATCTTGCATAGCAATAATAAACAAGGAAATTGAAAAAGAAAATATTCACTAGGGTTAACATTGGAAAAATATCATTTTCATATATAAGTTAATAAGGATATTAAGGTTGTGTATGTCCACCATTTGATGATACATAATGAATGGGTTTATTAACTACCACATATGAGGTAGTGAGAGGAATAATATGGTGATGTATAACTGTAAGTGAAGATATTTATAATATCATTCTGGAAATATGAATACTTGGAATCCCTTTATTTTCATTCCAATGTAACAAATATTTTTAATTAACTATCATTAAATTTTTTTTCTTGATGGGATATTCACATCAATTATGTGAAGGATCATGTGAGGATCAAAGTCACCTATCAGATGTTCAATGTCTCTCTATACCATTGAATATATTTTTCATTAGAATGAATACAAATTATTTTTCATTATAAATTACATAGAAAAAGTGAAAAACATGACTAATTTTTTTCTCAGAAGATATTGTATCTAGAAAAAAATTTTATGGGATGGGATCCCATTATAGAGTCAGCAGGACTAAACGAACAAGTTCTGATCATTCTAAATTTGGTGCTCCAACACACTACTAGATGCATGCTCCTTGTACAATACATTAGTTGTGAATCATTAAAAATATTTTTTTCTATATTATTAAAGTATTTCATTACCTTATATCTATCCTCAGATAATAACATTTATAAGGATAACATAAACATAATAAATAAATAGAAAAATAATTTACCTCCATATTAATGAATTCTAGTTCATGTGGGAAAAGAAACATTTTATAAAGAACTTACATACCTGGATTCACCCACCACCTCTTATTGTATCTATGGGTCATTTGAACCTAGAGTTTATTAAAATTTGATAGGATAGTGTATATGAGTTACATGATAAAAAAGTGTGTTCAAAAACCAAAAACTAAAAGGTCCTAACAATCATAGGCAATTGATGAAACCTTGTATAAGTGTTATTTGTTGTCAGGATTTTTCAATATGATCTAAAGTGAAAATTTATAATTTTTTTAAATAATTCTATATAAATAATTAAAATAAGTTGTTCTGAAGAAATGTTCCACATTTTCTATGTATTTATTGATTGGTTGGCATATCTTGTATGATTATTGGTTGAGGATCCAAATCATTATATACCTAATAAAACGATAAATTAATTACTTTGGAGTTTGAAGTACAATTTGATTGTTTAAATTATAAAATGAAGAATAAAATTACCTTGATAGTTCATGAAATATTCATTTTTTAATTAGGAAAAAAATTTATATTAATATTTTTTGATTCTTTGATAATTAAATTTATATTGAAGAATTAACATTTTAAACCATATAATGATATAGGATTATAAAAATCTGTCATTATTTTGATACATCCTTCATGAAAAATGATTTTTCCATGTCATTCAACCACAGGAAGATTATAAAACTACCACACATTTGTTCGACATACCAAATGATGGTGATGATATGTTGTATTCTTAAAATGGTAGGTGACATTACATTGAGTAGTACAGTTGTTAGAGAAACAAAATATAATTTACAGTATGAATAAATGTGGATTAACCATTATATTTTCATGATACTTACTATGGCATACACATGGTAGGTGAAGTAATTATGGGAAGGAAATCAAATAATATATCGTTGGTCTTTAATGAATTTGATTGGGTGTGTGTTTCATATAGTTGGTGAAGTTAACATGGGTATGAGCCCACATTAATTAATGTATGTATACCACATGAGGAAATATATAAAAAATTATTAATATGTGTGAATCTACCAAATGAAGAATTTTTCATCTATCGTGTGAAGAAGGTAATAAAACATGGGAACATGTTCTAGGTTGAGCTCCCTTTAAAATAAATGGTATGAAAAGAAATTATGGACAAACACGGTTGGTTCAGTGAAAATGGGCTCACGTTATAGCTTTATTGATGACATGATCAATCCAATAAATGATCATAAAGGGAAATATTTGATATTTATAGAAGCTATTTATGAACTCAGTGATAAGATTTTTTTCATTATATTATATGAAGGTAGATATGGAGAAAGTGAAATGTAATTCTGATGATGCTTGGTATATCAATATTCCAATAATTATAAACCCGAATATCAAAAACCATGATTCATGAAAAATTACATATAGATGAATTATAAAGTAAGGAAGAAGGATGAACAAATAAGAAGACTGAATCAAGGAAGTTAATTTAATGATTTAAGATCAATGTTTTTAGATATGCACACATACCTTATAGGTAATGAATCATAGATAAATCCACTTATTTGATTTACATATTATATATTACAAAAATAAAATATATAATACATGAAAATGTTGTTATAAACAAAGAAATCATAGTGGTTGATATGTCACAAAATAGGATATCAAGACCATGGTTGTTGTAATGAAGATGAAACGACAGTCATTTTTTTATATTATGAAAATATCTATGAGACATTAAAATCATGAATAATTTTTATCGATTGATGTTTGTGGGTTATAATATTTATAAAGAGACTGATAATTATGTATGTATTTATATATTTACATACTATTATGTGGAATAACTCATAATGAAGTTAATTTGAATTTTGGTTCCAAGAAAACTGGGGATTTGAAATCATTGTATTTAGGAAGTTTTTTAAAAAATAATTATGATGAAAGATAATAATTAACCAATTTTTTAGTTAATATTATCATATAAATTTGACCAAGGTAAAAAATAAATATTGGATGAGTTATTCAGTATAATTTATTTTCTGGAGATTTCAATTCTCAATGCTATGAGGAAGAGAACCTCTGAATTAATATTATTATAATGAACCAATATGTGTCATTGAACAAGAATATCCAATAAAATAATTTTATTCATTGAGGTATAATTAGAAGGGACGATAGGGACGATAGATAATACAAATAATTAGCATAACTATTTGAGTTGACTATAATATTTATAGAAAAATAATTTGTGGCAAAACCCTGTATTTTCACCATAATAAGTGATTGAATAAGAGATCCAATGAAAACTTATTTTTCACTATAATTTGAGAGGTTTTTTTTAATCTTATAACTAAAAAAGAGTTTTTTGGCTTTCTACTATAATGGGAATAAAAAAGAACAAGAGGTAAAATATCTAAAAAAGGTTATAATAATGCATTGGTGTTATAAAAAAACATATTCTTATCCAAACTAATATCATTATAAGGTCTAGGATTCACCTATTTATCTTATTTATTTAAAAATATTTGAGCCACATGAGAACATGAGTCCAATAGTTATACTCTCCACTTTATAGGACACATGATAAATCTTCTAGGTTTTGTTATCAAAGGTACATCCAAATCACACAAAAGAATATCATTATCACATTGAGTGATGAACCTTATAAAAATTTTCATTTTCTATGAGTGTGTGTGTGTTTGATTATATTTAAAGAAATAAAAAAGGTGAAAAATATCAAGAGGGATCCACTAACCTCATTAACTGATATAGGTAACTTGAATAGGGAAAATTTTAGTATTTAAATTATATTAAAACTCACTAACACTAATTCCTTTGCTCCACCTCTTATTGAATATTGTATCTCAGCTAGTCCCCTCATGTGTCATCAGAGATAATTTCAACTCTAATTGGATTCTTTATACTGAATTTTTCCCACATTACAGATTATTTTTTCATTTCGTGATTTTGAAAAAATAATTGATATTTTATTAAAAATATATGTATTTTTTGATCGAGATTATGTATCAAACATGTACATGAAGAACATATACTAATCAACCATAAGAATAAATGTACTTAGGCAGTTCACGAATATAGTGGAATAACCATGTTATTCACATGGTAGGTGAATCTACCATGAAAAAGTTACTACATGAGGTAATACTAATTAACCATAAGATTAAATTTTGACCAACAACATAATGAAGTGAGGACCTACTACATAAATGATTTTTACCTACCATATGATGATGGTAATCAACCATGATAATACATCATATGTTGAGTGAACATTGGATTTCATGGAAGGTATTGTGACCATATAAATACATTGTAGGATGAGTGACCTTGGGCTCACACATTAGGATGAGTCACCATTGATTGTACCATATAGAGGATCAAGAAATGGATGATATGATATGTCTGAATGCTTAGTATTAATATTGTGGAATGTGATTGTCAAAATATTTTATGAAGGTATATGAGTTGAAAAATATAATTATTGTTTTATTTTATAAACATCAATTTTTAATTAATTATGTATCTTGATATCTATAATCATTATCCTAGAAAATTGAGATAAAGAAATTTTTTAAAATATGGAATACTATAGAACAAACAAAAATGTGATGCTACGAAGATGAATGTATGATTGAAGATACATGTACCAAATTATTCATAAAAACAACACATAGAAAATTTCCTATATATAGATCCATTATTTTATTTGAAAATATAGTACATTGTTAATGTAATATTCCAAAAGCATAAATTCAATTATTAAGGAAGAACTTCTAGGAAAATATATTCCATGAATGATGTTTTCAGAGTCAAGGTTATTTTCATATGGATGAATCCATGATCATAGTTTCATAAACAAATAAATATCTATATGAAACTTAATTCTTATGTTTAATTTTTATAGATATATGTTTTCATGATCGAAGGAGGTCAAAAAAATAGTGAAACTTCTTCATTTCTACAAAACAATTATATAGTTGTGTAAGTGGTTTCTTATGGAAGACATTATGAAGGCTGGATTTATGAATTATACAGATTTCATTTAAAATTATTTATATGGTTTCAAAAATACTTTTATAAAAAATAAATATAATATGTAATGAACACTACAATTATTGTTGTCTTATAAATTATTACACGTTGAAAAATAAAATGTGGTTGAGTTGTTCAGAATTATTTTTTATTTAGTGAAAATTTTTTAGTTAATAATAGATCCTAGATATTCTTATTTTTCGTATTATCTTTTGGGTATCAAATATCAAAAATAACAAGAGTATTTTATTTATTCATTTTTGGATTTTATGAAGGGATAAAGATGGAGGAATGATAATAAAGAGAAATGGAAGAAGATGAATTGGATGCTCTGGTCAAGATATTCATGGAATAAAAATGTGATGCACAGTTGAGTATTTTCACATAAATAATTGAAAGAGGAAGATATATGGTGAAATATTTTTAAATATATAAATAGGAGAATAAATTTTTATGTGTGTTTTCTGTCTATTGAAGGAATCTTGAACATACTACTTTGCGAAGGAATGTGAGTGAGAAATAGGAAACACATCTACATCACGGAATCTTTTTATATTGTGTTAGAAGAATATACTGTTATCCAAATTATTATCATTTTATGTTTTTTGATGTAGTTTTTTATAGAATGTACTAAAGAAAAGATGGTAGAAATAAAACTGTGTGTCTCAAGGTTATAACTTGTTCATTATAGCTCACATTTGGAGTCTATTGGGTTGTGTGATCTTTGATATATCAATATCTGACCATATACTATCCATCTCATATTTTTGTGGTGAATTTTGTAAATTATATTTTTCATACTTCATCATTTTGTGTTTTCTTGTGTATTTTGAGAAATAATGAAGGATAAAAAACAACAAGGGTGATCTATTAACGTCAACAAGTGATTGATATAAAATGAAAAGGGAGAAAAATTAAAAATATAAATTTGTTTCAAACTCACCAATGTTGATTCACCCCTATCAATGATATTTATATCCCTATCAGTCCCCTCAAAAGCTAGGAACCTATTCTAATGTAATAGTGTAATCAAATAATAATGAATTGAAAACTCATTACTCAAATTGAAGGTATTTAAAAAACCATGAAAGAACATATATTCTCATTTTTAAAGACTTTTTATGGCCACAAGATTTAATTATTTGGTAATAATGGTGATTATGGATGGAAAACGAATGACCAGTTGGTCACAATTAGTTATTTAATTTGATTTCTATTTTACTATTAATATGTTTTCCACTCCAATATAGTTGAAATATCATGGTTATCAATCCCAAGAAAAAATTTATTTTATCCTACATTTCATTTGTTCCCCATAAACATCACTGCATCACATTATATATTGTATTCATTACAACCAATAATGATTAATAGTAAATCCATCAAATTCCAAAAAAGACAAATAATCTAGTTATACTATAGTATTATGCAATGGGGAACAAATTAATTTGTCATGAAATGTGTATTTTATAAGA
The DNA here is from genome assembly GCA_963277665.1 of Viscum album. Lineage (NCBI taxonomy): Eukaryota > Viridiplantae > Streptophyta > Magnoliopsida > Santalales > Viscaceae > Viscum > Viscum album. The sequence continues at coordinate 1,730,291,162 of OY728140.1, forward strand.
AATTTTAAAAAAAACATTTATCACTATTATTAAGGTTATTTTAAAGATAAATTATATTATTTGAAAAAAAAAATATAGAATAGAATGTAGGAAAATGTTTAGAGCCATGAACATTTAACAACCTGAACATTACAAAACTATTATTTTGTGTCCTTTAGATATTATAGGAATAAAGATGTGGTCATAGGGATGATATAAATATTTTGGGAAAATATTTAATCTAGAGTCATGTGTTGTTTTAGGTCTTAATGTTTTCTTCCAGGATGAGTTTGCAGGACGGAAGGGGTTTTCTACAATCTATAATGTAACACCATGAGATGATAAAAAGTGGTGTGGTTATTTTAATTCAATATGGGGAAAGAGACAGAGATTTTAATGTGTTTATGTCTGATACCTTATTATTAGTTGTAAAATGATGGATATTAGTAGTTTAATAATGATCAATGGGGTACCCATACATAGATTTCCTCCAGGGTAATCTTATATAAAGTTCCTCAAGTTAATAATACATTTGGTGAGTTTTAATTAGACCATCCATGTCATTTGCGGTGTGACTGAAGATGAATATTAAAATTTTTATGCAATATGTATCAAACGGTTCATCAACTCATTGGACGATGGAGTCCCAGGGGGTCAATTTAAATATTCTCTTATATTGGATACATGAAATCATGGTTATGGATGTTGCAAAATGAAATGTTTTTTAAGGTGTATCATGTTATTATAATAATATTATAAATTGAATATTATTATCTTATCTTCAGGTGTGACAATATGGACCATATTTTTTTGATGTTTCTATTAATTTCAATTTTAATGTAGTTAGTCACTTGATATACATCGGATATAAGTTCCTGATTTCAATAATAGGGGTGGATTACATCAAGAAGGCATCTTTCTTATCATGATGATATAATTTTTCAATATTTTTAAAACATTGAAAAATTCATACATTGTTTCTTTTGTTTTCCAATTCTTTCAAACTATAGGAAATTATAGGTGTTTCTATTGAGATCATTGATCATCCTTTGGTTGTTTCTATCCTTCATGTTTAAGTGATAAATTTCTTTGAGATCCTTATTAATTAACTCACCTTATATTAATTATTATATCTTACCCAACCTTCTTGGGAAGTCTGTTATGGTGGTATTTGTTTTTCAGGTGATATTGGGTCATGAATTTGATGAAGGTTTTTGATTAATAGGATATGATGATTTTAATTTCATGATATTTTCCCTGATATTGTCTTCATATCCTTGATCTGTAACTACGATATTCAAATATTTAGTTGAGGTAAGTGATTAAAGAAATCTACATTACTATTCATGTTTAATAATTGAATTGAAATACAATTTTTTCATTAAGATAATGATTATAATAAATATAAATCAAAAAATGAATCAGACTATAGAAATCAAATGGAAAATGGAAATTCATATGCATTTTATGTGATTCAATGTTATTTCATATATATTGATCAATTTCAATTTATGATCTCTATAATGTATAGCATGTTTATTTTTTTGGATATGTTAAAATTAACCATTTCTATAATGATAATAACTTAAATATATTAATGATTAAGTTTCATAAATTTATTGAAATTATAGTTAGGTTTTTTTTGCTTCAGATTCATAAGGAATTAGATAATATGTCAAAAATAAGAATTTATTGATATCGTTTATAGTAGTAGTTTTTTATTAAAGTATATAAATATATTGATTATATATTATGATAGTTAGTAATGAATTTGATAGTGTTCTATAGTTTCAATGGTGGTGGATCTGTTGTTGTGATGGTGTTTTTGTGAAAGGAGAGAATATTTCTATGAGAAGCAATGAAAGAGTGAGGATATTGTTGGAATTCTTTTCTCTGATAATATGGCGGTTTATTAAGTATTGGTTGAATTTTGAGTGATTTTTTTTATATTTTTCCTATACCATGTAATATTGGAATAATTAATTAAATGATTAATCTAATTGAAATGTAATGTTTATGGGTGATTTTAATAAATAGTAATTACCAAGAAGAAATGATATCATTTTAGACAAGGATGGAAAATATTTAATGATTTGATTGAATTTAAATATTGGTTACTGAATGTAATGGGGAACAAGGTGGTGAATCATAAATTACTTGAAGACATAATCACATGGGAATCGAAACTTATATTGTCTTTTTATTTGATGTAGTATGGTCTGCTGTTTATAATGTTTTAATATCTTTTTTCAATGTGTAGTGGTTGTCTTGTAGTTGTATTTACATAATATGCGATTTGTTTAGAATCATCTCTTAATATGATTCATTTTTGTGGTTATTATGTTTTATATTTTCTTGTTAATTTTTATACACGCTGAAATAGTTATAAAACATCAACTATACCAATATGATATTATTTTCAGGAGGTTTTCCCATAAATAATGCTTTCAGAGGGAGTGAAGAGTCCATTTCCCCCTCATTATCACTCACGTTTTTTTAACATAGTATATCCTATAATGAATTAAGGTTATATTTCATCATATACAATTGTTTTTTTGTTAAATTTAAAAATATTTAGTAGTGAAGATAATGATAAATGATTGGAGAAATTCATGGTAAAAGGATAGAATTGGGTGGATGTCCCTTACATTCATATTACCATACCATGATCGAAAATGAAGTATTATGTTATTATATGGAATTTGGTAGTGAGGATGATATTTATATGGTTATGAGTGTTTATGTTAAATAGTGGTCATATGTATATGAAAGGGATTAGGGTACTCCAACATATATCATTGGGTGTGTGGGTGACAATCTTAGGGGATGTTCATGCAGGGTGCCCTTTTGATGTATTATTTAATATATGTATTTTTACATGGTTTCAATATTTGGTGAGTAGTCCATAGAGAGGTTCATTATTGGTGTATCCTTTTTATGTATGGGTTTATTGTTTTATTAAATTCACTAAGGAATTAATAATATTCTTTGACATTTCCTTGATATATATTAAACTGGATTAAATAGAGAATAATTTCATACTCACACCTATTTAAATATACACATTTTAAGGTCTCTAAGTGGATGTTGTGGATCGAGATGGGTGGTTCATGATCATGGAGTTCATGGATACTTTACATGAGTCAATTTTTTATATATGTATTTTTTGTTGAGTATTTATCCTAATTGCCATTACATTCATTTCTGGGATATTGGATTTATTTTTCATGTCTCGGAGTGGATTGGAAATTTTCATTATCATTTCCTTATATAATAATATTAAACAACTACATATACTAAACCTGGGTACTTCCCAGCTGACATGTCGCCTCCACATTTTTCCACATCACATAATATCCTAACTCAATCCCAATTATACTCGAATACCCTCGCACCATATCTCCTCTTTCTTTCCCCCACCGCCCATATCTTTCCTATACCCTCTCCCTCTAACCTGGCTTCTCCAGCCGCAAATAATGTTTATCACTCCTCGAATATTTTCATCACTTCCTGCATACCTTCACTGGCCTCGACAGCCTCATCGTGCTTACCATCCCCAGCGTGGAAAACCTCCTCGGGCTTACCCTCGCCGACATCAGAAGCATCCTCACTGATTTCATCATCGATATCACAAAGTCGGTAGAACTCCCTTTCCACTTTCCGTCCACTACAGACATAGACATTGATGATTCATCTTATGGTTTGTCGTTCTCGCATAATGTTTTTCCGTAACAACCCAGTACTGATCCGTCATTTACTATCTATGTATCAAATTTTCTAACTCCATGCTACATCATTTACATGTTTCTTGTGAATATAATAATGTTGTATCTGTATCAACCATGCATCATCTGTCATCTTCTGCTTTCGGTATGTAGGTTCTTTCATTGCTCAACTATCTTTGCATATATTTTCTAGAGGTAATTAGATGTAATGGAATTCATTTTCATCCCATGATTATATTTTTGTTTAGTATAAATCATTATCAGTAAATGGATTGAGAGGTGGAAATTGAGTTCCTTATATTTGGATTGCACCTTATCCTACATACCCTCTCCCTTTATGTTTCTCATTTGCTTTCGGAAAATCTCAACAGATATGGATGTCAGCTTAGTAGTTTGTAATATTCTTATCATTTTAATGACATCTATTCATTACTGGTTATAGAAAACATCTGTTTCATTTTTTATTTAACTCAATTTATATGAAATTTGTAGGATGAAAGGAAATATAGTTCTTCACGACAGGTGTGTTATCAAAATTTTATGAATTTTGTTTACATATTTCCAAAATATAGTACATTCAGATTGACTGTGTTGTAAGATATTAATGTTAAAGATTCAGTAAAATGGTACAATGTCATTATCCTTTATGATTTCTATGTTCTTATCTATCGGTGTTTTTAATCCACTTGTTTTGTTATACTTTCATAAAAACACCATTAATATCAAGTATGATGTTTTTTTTATTCACTAAAACATATTTCCTTATTAATATACTAAAATAAACAATAAAATCATTATATAAATATATTAAGGATTTGATCTTTTCAATTGACATATTAATGGTTGAAAATATATTCATATTAATTCCTTTTTATTGAGAATCTATTGAACTCTTTAGTTGTTATGGAAGTGGTATTGAATTTCCAAGGATATAATATTGTATATTGATTTCCAAAGAATTTTTAGCTGTGGTGATGATGGAAGGATGAATTATCAAATCCCTTTCAGCAATTGATCCATGATCCTAAAATATATGCATCCTCTCAGAATCTACTTATCATAAGGTGATACTGGTACCATTGATGGTCATGGTGGTTAGCGAAGTATCTATCATGCATTGTTTCTTTCTCATTCCTTAAATCTATATTATCGCCAATTTACATAATTTATTGTCTCCAATATTCATTTTTAGTAATCTACCATTCATCATTTAATGGACTCAATAGAATTGATGCATGCTTTGGTCTGGTGACATGTACTAATGTTTATCTATATTTTATGAAAATAATCGTGCAGTGGGAACATTATATTACATGGTGGTTGCCACTACTATATGTAATTGTACTTAAATATCTGTTTTGTGACATGTACATTAGCATTTGGTGAAATATTTGGATACCACACATTGTTATAAAATTTTATTACACTGTAAGAAGCTACTCTATTTCATTTTTTTGGAAGCATGATTATTTATCAATGTTTTCTACTAAATTGATGATCTCATTGTATTTTTCCCACTCGTATTTTAATTTTATGTTGTGTATTTATGTATTCCACTTTTAGGGTTTCTATTCCATAGGAATCTATGAGTTTTTCTCACTAGGGGGTTCTTATTGAAGATAATATCTCATATTTTATTTGATTTGGGAATCTACTGGTTTCTCTCTTGATCAAGACACTGAAATCAAAATCAAAACCATCCTATTTAGTCTAGGTGTAAAAAAAAGACATTGTAGTTGTTATGCTTCCATATATTAATGATCTTTGGTTATCATGAACCGGTGGATTGACTATTGAACTGGTCACCCATATAGATACCTTGCATCCCCTTTCCTCAAAATATTATTATCTCCCTATGTCATGGTTGAAGTGACACATACCCCTTGCTTCTTCATATCATGTCACATAATAGAAGTCATCATTTATTATTTTATTCGTTTTCAATTAGGTTTTAGGCATATAACAACTATGCCATAATGTAATATTGAACCGTGACCTATTAGTCATTGGAAGAGTTGGACAACCCACTACATCTGTTCTTTTCATGGATGAACTAAATGATATCTTGCATCCAAATAAACGGTGGAACATTTATCATGGTTTTTTCATGTAAAAATATTATTTTATTAATAGTTCCCTTTATTAATTGAACATGTAATATAGTTAAATTCCATCAAAATTGATATATGACCCAGTGAGAAAGTGCCTGAGTAACCCCCCCCCCCAAGACACATGATGGGTCATGCCAATCTAATTTTTAGACCCCAATGTCTCATGACTGCACACCAACATCAACTCATGCAAATGATTTTCATATTCATATAATGTATAAAATAAAGAAAAAACAGCCAAACATTATTGAATGTTTTTCATGCATTTCTAATGTACTTGAAATGCATTGTGCAATCTGAAACATTCTAATTTTCATTTAGGAATTTTATTTCCGCTTATCTCTATTTATATTATACTGTACAATTACTCTAATAAAATTATTATATCCGGTAAGATATTTGTTGATGTGTCTACGGTATACAGTAGAACATAATTCCCATTTTCTGATTTGTCATGTATTTTTCAGTAATATTGATTTCCCATTTTCAAATTTTTTTCGTTTCTTTCCTACTACAGATTTGGAATATAATGTGATGCCAAGAATTAGGTGTGGGGTTCCACTTTAGAAAAAACACACAAGTCTTCTTTTCATTTTGTAACCTGCCTTTCTGAACTTCTGTATGTCTTATCTACACACAGCAGACTGACAAATTTTGAAGCTTCTATTAGATTTATCACATTTTGTTTTTCTGTTGGCATTCATCTATCTGTACATATTTTTATTCTCTTATGTTCTTAAAATAATGTCTCATATATTAATATTCAGTGTTTCAATAGAAACTTTTCATATTTCATTCTTATTTTCTCTAATTTAAAATGAATGTTGTTTTACTACTGTTCTTATGTATCATAAACTATAAGTATTACAATTATAACTATGTAATTTCTCATTTTAACATATCTTTTATTTGTTACCTTATGTATGTGTATTAACTTGTGACCGGAATATATTCATTAGGCCACATGGTTGGATATGGGCGATCCCAAGGAGTAGAGGGTGATGGTGTGGCTGCTCTAAGAGGGGGATGATGTGGCTGAGAAATTGAACGGGTATATATCCCTTTGGAAACATTTTTTATTGTATTAACATTTTTAATTGATTTTTATATGGTAAACCGCCCAATATAGTGGCACTCTGTTCTTTAATTTTGGTTTTGGGTTGTATTTTAAATGAAAGTATGAGACCATTAGTTGGATTTCTTATCATAACAATATATTTTTACCTACAGTTGATTATAAACATATGATTTTAATTATGTTTGCAACTATTAATGATCCTTTTGAGAATACATTGTTGATTTCAAATCTAAATTTTTTTCTATTCAGGTGTGACTGTTGGTTTTGATTAGATATACATAATGAAAATAGAGTTTTGATTGTATGGTAAGGCTAACATGATTATAAAATCTTATATAGAGACACAAATTTCATTCATGGCCTACAAATTAAATCATTTAATTATCAAATTACCCTAATTCTAGTTTTATGGCTCAATTCCATGATTTTAAAACATTGCATTATGAAAAATTTGTAGTTGTCTCTACAGATGAATCCTCAACACAGTTTCTTTACAATCATTAAGCATTGATTTGTTTACGCCCTTCTACCTTTCCTCCATCTACTATACCTAATTCGAATTGTACAAATTGAGACCTCCAAATCAGTCATAGCTGTATTTATCCTACTGTCCTCTTTGATTTAATTGCAGGTTATTGTGGATGATCATTTTGTGGATATGAAATACATTCTGGTTTTGGGTTTTGGCATAACCTATTATAGATATGACTGTTAATTTTAGTGTACTAATACACTGTAAAACATATCCTCCTTTAATCTGCTAGGCTTCAAATATGATTCTCAGTAGGAATTATATTTATTTCCTCATCGCTTCAAATTATGCTGCACTTCCATATAAATATAACATCTTCCATTCATATTTCATATTACCAGTATCATTTGTATCCATTTAATATATATTTCATTGGTTCCATATTTTTCATAAATTACATGCATGGTAAACATCTTAGTTGGGTTTCAAAGTTATATTATATTTACCATAATATAATTAATTTTTGGGTATTTGGTTTACTATAATGAAATTTTATTTAAACTCATGTCAAACTTCCCCTATAGTTTTTGTCCTCTCCCTTCTTATGATTTTATTTTATATTATATTATAGGTGTTCTAATTATATGAGGTTAAATTTTTTAATTAATTATTCTGTCCTGCATATAATCCCAGTGAATCCCAAAATACCTTCAATTGTACTACAACCAAAATAATCTACGAGAGAATTATTTTATTTCTTATCTCCATGGTTAGAATTCTGTTTTACACATTATGAAACAATATTTATAGGGGGGTGGAGAGGATGAAGTCATAGTATGTGGCCTTTTCATTATTAGTTGGTCCCTACTAACAGTATGCAACATTGTTTGATACATTATTTGATGCATCTTCTTGAATTGTAGTGTTTCATATACTTTTTGATATATATATTTGATTTAATTACTGTCTATTTTCTTTTCATGTAGAACTATCTCCTTGGGAGATATGATTTGGTCACATTAGACTGGAATTTCATTTAAATTTTCAATTTTATATTATCTAAAACATATCAATGTATTTGAATTCAATAACATTAAAAGTATTTAATTCTATGATATTTATAGGGGTTTCCCTTTTGATCTGAAATATTACTTTTTTAGAAGAATGCACTCCCAGATGTTCATCTCTGAATCAGTCCTTAGGTCTATTCCATGATTTTTTTCAGGTGATTCAGAAGGTTTCTTTTGTTCATTATTCTAAGCTTAATAGTGAATAGGCGCCCTGCATAAACAACACTATGCAGTCTTTGGACCTCATCGTATTGGCATTTCATCATGATTATTTTAATGATTCGTTACAGTGTCAATTTTTTTTATTGTAATGGGCCATTGATTAACTGAGAAAGGTCTGTTTTAAGCCATCATTTGGGTGATATCTTAAACATAATTATATCCACTAAATTATTAACCTTACAAGATGGATGAAGGATGCTTGTCAACTTGGAAATCCCAACATGGTAATCATGATTATAGGGAATGAATGTGATGTTTCTCATTATGGTCAGCAGGGAAGAAGTATAAGATTTTGAAAAGGAACATGCGCTTCTGTACATGGAGGCTTCTGAAAAAACAACACAGAACGTTAATGAGGTATGATCTCCATGAGTTGTTAGATTGAACAGTTTTATGCTAGATTAGTGTTTTCTTGCAAGCCTTCATCTGAACTGCTACAAAGATTATTCCGAATATTTAGGATGGTGTGTTTGACTTAAACAATGAGTTAAGAAGCACAAAAAATTTAACATATACTCTGATCTATGAGTTATGGCCTACATAGTTCAGGGGAGAAAATGATTTCCCTTTCCTTTCTCTACCGTTCTATTTTCTCCGTATCCTTGTATTCCAATTCTATAATCCAAATTCCATAAATGTGTCATGATTTGGGATTTTACATTAAGTATATGTATTAACTCATTACCGTAAATCATTCATTAGGCTTCAAGGTTGGATATTTCAGATCCCAAGGTGCGGCGGGGGATGGTGTGGTTGCTCCAAGAGGGGGATGTTGTGGATGAGCAATTGAACTTGTACATATTTCTTTGGAAACTGTTTGTCTTGTATTAACATTTGGAATAGATTTGTACATGATAAACTGCCAAATATATTGGAACATTGTTCTTTCATTTCAGTTCTGGATTGTATTTGGAAAAAAAGTATGTGATAGGGGCTTTGAGGAATATACTATGAAATGTGGATTAAACAAAGCATCATAACTAAGAAAACGGTAGAATGTGATCAACAATATTTTACAGTTTTTAAATTACATGCATCCTTATAGCATGTGTGATTTCATTCACAACAAATTAGTATACAACATACGGAAATAACATGGCAATAAGAGGAGAGAAACTTTCAAAACACTGAATGTTGGTCATGATAGGATTTCATAGTAGAAATGACAGGAAAATGGGAGGAGGGCATCAAATGGATCCGAGGGTAAGGCACCAGGTCTTAGAAAGTTACTGCATTTCATGTTTTTTTGGGTTTACCTTTTTTCAAGGATGTATTTTGGATGCTTTGTGGTGTTTTATCTCAGTTCATCAAAAATACTAAAAAACATACAATCAATAACAAAATGAGATATGATAAATTTAAATATAAAAATTAGAACTAACAAGTCCCCAAAATTTAATATACAATTACATATGTAATGTTGAATATGAAAATCATACTGAATGCCTTATCAACTTCCATAACAGTGTATTGAATATAAAAAACTGGATTGGTTATGTATGGAACTCTAGATGCCTTGATAATAATATTGATATAAAATATGTGATAATGACATTTCTTCAATAGATTATATGAAAATTATATATGAAAATGTAATTTGATAACAGAATTAATGTTGAATTGAAAACATTTGATATCACAGTTAATTACTAGACTTATTATCCTTTCAACATAAAATATATTTTCTCACTTTTAATTATGTATCGTGGATGATTACAAGAATTTTTATTCATTATATATCATGTGATATCTTTATCAATGTTTTTTTCGTGAATAATTTTAATTAATCGTTCATGTTGTGATTTATTATTTCATTAGATTAATAAATCTAGAACTTCATAGTGTCTTTTTATTAGACCCTACAAATTATTATACTGAAATGATTCTAATTTTTTTGGTTGTTACTGTGATGTTTGTTCATATGAAGTCGTTTGTTTTTTTATTTTCGAAATTACAACTATCCATTAAAATTAATGATTTTGTTCATATCATTGATTTTTCCATCTTGAACATGTAACATAAATATTTATTCCTCATTAATTCCACTAAATATTTTTAATTATTTCTATGATGTCTCCACAATTTATCCACTCCTATAGTATTACAATATTATGTTCCCATTATTAGTGATTTAAATATATACAATATTATGAATAGTGTCATGCGAAGGCACGGGCGAGTACTAGTTCTTCCTAAATATGTGTTTTTCATAACCTTAGTAGTAACATCTAGCATATGGAAAATCCAATGTTGGATTTAGTGATCAATATGATTTTTACTACCGATTGAGGAGGGGAATATAAAGTGGAATGTAATTATTATATTTTATTAGAGATTTTAATAATAGTTAGAATATTGATTAGGATATGAACTTTTTATATATTATGTGTTTTGTATGAAAATAATATTAATTAAACATTTCACTACATTAGAATGGAATGTGAAATGAATTTAATTAATTATTTTAATTTAAGATAAATATAATTAAATGATATTCTTTATGATTATATGATTATATTGATAACATATTTTTTCATTTGTAGATATGCGATGTGGTCACCTTCCATGTGCGCTTCAGGTTAGTGAGTTGTGATATGATAGAATGTTTTATTATAAAATGATAAACCAGAAAATGAGAATATGACTTAATTGAAAATGTTACATGAGTTTTAACATTGTTATGAGGTGATGTTTTAGGTGACTATCCATGACCATGACATTGATCACTAGTTCGAAGGGTTGAAAACCCATAAATGTTATGTACACTAGTAATATTCTTTTTATTAAATTATCTAATTTTTATAAGATAATAATAGTATTAATGGTTTTTATTCCATAGTTATTATTACTAGTTTGTAGTTTTATGGGATGATTTAATAATTTTACTTTATTAATATTTTTCCCTTTTATTATATAGGTAGTGAAGTGTAGTGTGTTTCTCAACACTTGACATAGAATATTGAATGCATAAGATCTTTGGATATATTATAAAGTCAAACATAATTATCAACTAATCATTATCCTGGTGGGGAGGCTTGGGATTGATAATTATGTGAGTCACTACGTCTAATTATTTTGTATCACGAAAACTCATTCAACATGTACTATTATCTTTAGGATATGACTAAGAATAGGTGATTGAGGTAAAGGACATGTACATAGGATCATTAAGTGAGGTGATTCCTTAAAAGATCCCTTGATCAAAATATTGGGATGAGGGATCACAGATGTTGGGAAATTAGTGTTTTTAATTTTTATGGATTCACCCTTAAAATTCCACATCAAAAAATTATATATTGTAGTTTTCATTCACCCACTAGGTTATTTTGTCTGTGATTATTTTATACTGTAATTTTTACCAATTATCAATGTTTGATCTCAATATTTATTATTAGTTATAATAGGATGGAAGGCCATCTTTTGTTCCAGCATCAATAGAATATATATAGGGGCATGTGGCGGAGTGTTGTTGTTGGTCAGCATATGGTACAGTGGGGAAAAGGAGGAGAACCTGGATAGATTGATTCCATGGAGTTTCCAAAACCTCAAATTCATGTGATCATAAGAGGAATGAATCAATAATCAACTCTCTTATTTTTCTATAGATTTGTTTTTAGAAATTTTCATTATTTTATTAAATCTATCATAGTCCTACCCGTAGAAAATACTATGGAGGGAATTCCAATTTCCATGGTGTTGAATTCTCCTATTATAGGTCATCTAAGTTTCCATGATATATTTCAGAGTCAAAGGATGATGATGTGGAAGCATTATACATTGAGGGGTTTAACCGTTCTACAAATTCAACCATATTATTTTATTCTGGGAATGGATTATTTGTATAATATGTGTAGAGAATTAATTTATTCTAGAAGAGTTATATATTACATGATTTGTAATGATAAAGTATAGGGTCGATAAGTGAGTCAAACAATCAAGTGATTCATATGTCGTTAGTGTAATTTTTTCTGAAATTATAGTATTATTACCAAGTATGATGCAAGTAAAGGTTATAGTGTTATAGAGAGTTGTTTAAATTTTCATCTATGTTACATCCCACTCATCTCCCATTACATTGAAATAGGCATAGGTGTTAGAAACCTTTTTTGGCATCTTTAAATACCGAAAGGATGTCAATGAATTCAAGGGGATTAGAAAAAAATTAGGGATAATTTTCTTTTTAAAATACCGCAGCATGATATCAAAAAATCATCCACATGTAAACCATTGATATGATGCATGAGTAAAAAATAATATATCTAAAATAATTATCCAACACACGAAAATTTCATACTGATAATATAACATGGAATATTGAATGAAATTACTAAAAACAACAATACACAAAGACATCAGGTGATACGGTCCCATGTACAACCTAAACTATCTCCAAGATCCAACCCCATCATCCATGCCAATGATATAAAATACAAATATTTTTATGTAATATACCTTTCTCTTTCAGGTGTTTCTGTATATAGTATCTGCAGAAACACAAACTCTTTCGTGTAGGTGTGAGAATAAACACAGAAAGAATTCCCCATGGGCTTCCTGACACACACCTCTATGAGAAGAACTATTTTCCACATTTTTTATAAAAAATGTTAAAAAAATTATAGTTTATATAATGATATAAAAATATAATTATGGAAATAATTTAGAAGTTTTTATCACGTTTAATTCTTTTTAAGAAACACAATTAAAATAAATCAACTTTTTTATTCTTTCTATTCCAATTGGAATACCCAATCTTGTTATTCTCATACACCCATACACATATGCATTCCACATGATAGTTCTATACTCATAAATGGTTTCTTATGGGTCCACCAAGTCATCGCATGGTGACAAATATCATGGTACCATAATGATATATGTTATAACATAAAAATAGTTTCGAAAATATATATTTTCTAAATAATTTTTTTTTATTTGACAACATACATTACACTTCATACAATTTAATAAAATGTTATACACTAAATTTTCTTATTATTTAAAGAGATAGTTATGACATGGATATTAATATTGTTTCATTGAATATGATTAATATTGTTTTTAGAAATTAATTATAATGGTTTTAGATAAATATATTTTATTGATAGATAATTAATCATTTTTTAGTAATTTCCTTTTATTAAAAAGTCATTTTTCCATTAATAATGATGATTATCATTTTTGTTAAAAATGAAAAAGTTAATTGTTTCTAGTATTAGAAATTTTATTTGAAAATTTAAAATTATTTTTTTGAATTAACGTTACAAAATTATCTTAAAGATATTTCTAAACAATTCTCTGAAATGTTTAATTTTTTGATAAATAAAAAAAATTATTGAACATTTTTTTCTTTTAATTCAACTGAAAAGACTAATTTTTGTAATTTTTTTTAAATAAAATTTTTGAAAGAATATTATCTTTATTCCAATTATTTCCATTGAAATCAATTCTGTGTTGAATTTTTTATATAATATTTTTTATAATTATGAAAATAAATTCATTAGAGAATCAATTTCTCTTCATGTATATGATTTTCTTTTTATAATAATTACAGAAAGTTCTATAATTGGAATTTAGTAAAATATTTTAAATATTTAAAAGAGTAATTAATCATATTATTTAATACATTAAAAATAATATTTTTCATAATTTATAGTGAATATAATAAAAAATTTAATTTTCACATTTGAGGATAAAACATGGTTTTATGCATTTCATGGTCCCTTGTAAAAATTAATTTTACATACATATTTAATTTTTATATAAATTTCATTTCATATTAAGAATAATTATGTAAAAATATATAATAAGAATCATTTATTTTTAGTATTAATGGATAAATTACCTCAATAAAAAAATTAAAAACAAGTATCTCTGGTGGAAAATAAAATAGTTGAATTAATTTAACATGGAGGATAATGAAATAAACTTTTAAAAAATGATGTTTTGAATAGTGTGGGAGTGTCTTGACCTCATCTTACATCCACTAAAATAATTTTCAATTCTATTGGCACTTTTCTTGAGAGTAAATTAACCTAAGTGACTACTTTTAGTAATTTAAAAATGTGACACTCCTATTAAATTATAAATGGACACCTTGTCCCACACATCTCACACATATCAATATATTTGGATTGATCTTCCCCTAACAAATTCTCTCCCATAAATTATTTTCTAGGTTTAATAGCTGATGTTCTTCCAAAAACACCAAACCTTGGGTCCTTAATATGAGGTCAAAATTTGGTTTTTTAACAGAAGATTATTTTTGTCACTAAGATATATGATTTCTCTTTTATCTTAAAAAAATCGACTATATTTTAATAACTAAAATATTATTGGTCGATAACATCCTCTACCACAGAAAAAAAATCATTGATTAAATTATGGAAAATTTTTAAGGTTTTTTAATTGAAACCAGTATAAAAAATACAATAAAATTCTATTGAACTTATGGAATAACATATATTCATCTCAATTCCATCCATTGGGATAGAAAAAATAAATCGGGCATACAGAGAACTTCATCCATGTGAACCAATGTTATTAATTTTCCATTACGACCACTCAATTCTAGATAAAACTATGGGTTTAATGTATGTTTATTATATTTCTAAGATAATTATACTTCATGGATTATAATATTATACATACCATTCTACATTCCAATGGATTGAAAAATTATAACATTGCTCTTGTGTATTTGTGGACTATCATCTCAACAATGCATTGTCACTCATTTTTTTATTTTTTCATTGATTTTAATAAGATTTGATTTAGTGGACACATAAAATAGATATTATATTATAGTGATTATTGAAATCTGAAATAAGATTGACCTTTCTTTTATTCGATCCTTTAGAATTTGAAATAGTGTTCATGATACAAATGACCTACCATATCCATGAATAATGTTATTCATTTTTATATCTTTATCTCTTATGTATGAATTTTAATATAAATATAATAAATATATACTTTATTTATGAAATTATTAATATTACATGTATGATTGATCAATAATTAATTGATAAGGACCTAAACTATATAGCCAAATCATACATGAAAAATAAAGCTGTCATCACCTAGAGAATTGATTTTAAAAAGAATTGTTAACAAATTGGTTATAATAATTTACAGTTATATCATATAAGGCGTGATATATATGAGTATTTTTAGAAATATATGTACAATAATAATTTATTAATAATAAGGTATATTCAATCATGTATCATTGATGACTAAGATGAGGTATGTAATTTGAATCTCTCTTTTATTTCTGTGAGATACATGTCATATTCCCCCTTGTTTCATTAATGTGGTGTGAATATTAAGAATGAATTTATTTTATAAATAATTGTATTAATTTTATTGTGATTTATATATAAATTATGTGTTATTACATTCATGGAAATCTCAGTTATAATCCCATTATTTACAACTATTATTTATGATTATGGTTCCAATTGTGGAATTTAATGAACAAGCTCTAGAAAATTTCATAACTGTTCTTCTCATATCATTATTTTTTTAGAATAAAATATTTCCTTTAATTTTACTCTCATTATGTTCAAAAAAGAAAAAAAATAATTCATTTAGGTAAATGAACTAAAATTATCTCTTCGGTCAAAAATCCTTTCTGTTTCACGTCCTCATTTTGTAAAAATGTTTTCAATCAAGTTTTTACTGTAATGAAATGTTTATTTAAGTTGTTGTTTACCATTTTTATACTTTTTCCAAAATTATTTAAAATTTATCTTCCGTTCATTTTATAGACAATACACATTTGACTTATTAATAAATGAATGAAGTGAATATTTTTTTATCAAGTAGGATATCAATGATATTTACAATCATCTTGACAGATCAATGATTTAAATATTCCTTTAAATTTTTCCATCAGTTTTTTAAAATATGTTTTTTTTTAAAATTTGATTTATTTTAAAATATTCGATAACAGATTTAAAAATTGGAAGAATATTTTACTCAATGGTATTTTAATGTTATTCTTATTGAATCTATATTCATCAATCACTGCATTCAGTGACATTGATTATGTTATACATATGATAAGATCCATGGGTACTATCCTTTATACTTTCTCCATAGGTGTATGATTATATTGATGATTTTTTATATAATGCTCCTTAATATTATACGGGTTATAAATTTATATAATAATAAGATATTTATAAAACATGTTTTCGTTATTTATGTTATGATATAATTTTATTATGAATGTTTATTACTATTATGGAAAACATATTTATGGTTTTGATTACTTGATTTGTTGGAATTAAATTATATATCCCTACAATTCATTTGTTAGTGTTTTATATCTCATGGGATAATTATTTGAAACAAGTTAGTGTGAATGATCTGATATGGGAAATATGTAAATGTTCTTGATCTTATATGGGAATCATGTTGATGTGATTGATCCACATTTGGAAAGATATCAATGTACATGTTTGTTTATGGAAAAAATCCCATGTGCTTGATCCACAATTGATGTCGATGGGGATTCATGATCTATAACGATACATGATATATGCCTAGATTCAAGATTCACTAAGATTTGATGGTCTATGTAGTTAATCGTGAAATTTGAAATGATTTCTATACTTATATGGATGACACTATTATATGACATAAAATTTTGATTTGTGTATTATTTATCATGTCTTATCACTCAAACGATTCATTTATTTTTAAATGATATAGTTTTAAATAACGACTAATGTGTTGGGTCCATCATATATTAGGTATGAATTTTGAATGTTATTTTCATGATTTCATACCCATGTTCTTATATTATTATTTAATATGATCGTTGATTAATATCACCCATGTTTACCCATAATGAGCATCAATAATCACCATTTCTGATGTTTATATTATAATTTTTATGATGAATGGTGTTATGTTCGATATGTATTATAAGGGTTCAAATTATAAATAATATATTATGTGATGATGTAGTTCACTAATGAACCAGTTGTTAATTTATTGAAGTTAAAAAATAAAATATTAATTTCTGGCCCCCGTTTTTTAGTGATGCTTATTGAATATTCCTTTATTAAGATATAATATATATGTATAAAAAATTGGGTTCCCAATATTTGGTATAAAAAATAGGTTTATTCAATATAAAGATATTTTTCTTATTGAATTTAGTGACATCCCAAGAGATATGACTATGATTATAATAACATCATATTGCTTTGGTATGGAAGAGTTTATGTGGTTTTTAAAGCAATAAATATCTATATGGATACTACAAGGGGATGTGTCTCTTGCACAATTTTACTTTGGTGAAATAACTCAGAAAAGATAATATCAGGATTTTACATGATCATCACCTAATGAATGACCATGGATTTTATTTTATCAATTTTTAACACTCTAGAGGGATATGATTTATAAATTCATAGGCCTATAAAAAACAATAATAAATAATTTTAATAGATGATGGCCATGAATATCCAAGGATAAATCTAAGGGTTCATAGATTAAAAATAATGACCCATGATTTATATATACAATTGATATTTTATTCCTGATTATATAGTTCCCTAGTACGATGAGTATTTCTAAACTATGAATTTATTTTAATCAGTTGTTGGAACCTGATGGAATCATGTGGAATATGAATGTGACAACCCATGAAACAATAATCCTTATAAGAATAAAATTTTATTAACACTAGGATGTAATATATTCTAAAAATTCTCAATCAAATATCTCAATATATAATTGGAAACTTGGGTTATGTTGACCTTATTAATTAACCAAGGATGAAGAAAAATTTCATTATACTTTTATATGACAAAGTCCATGCTCCTTATATGGAACATCTGGTCCATTGGATGGTTACCACTACATCAATGTGATGAAATATATGGTATGAATTTTTTTATGCTCGACCCAATAAAAAAATATATTATCCAATTATTATTTTCATATTGAAGAAAATTAATTTCATAATATTATTTAGAATATGTGTAAAAATTATGAAATTAACAATGTGGAATGGGATATGTTATATAGTTATTTTTAAGTATTTATATCCATAATATTTTATATATAAAAAAAGAAATGTAATATCTTGAGTTGATGTGGAAGGATACTGTTTCCATTAGTACCATTGAAAAAAAAATTAAAAAAAAGTTATGAATCAGGTTTAATCATCAGCGAAATAAGAAAAAATTTATTGATTAATCAGTGGTTTGAATCAAAATCTTCAAAAGGAATTATCTATAAGGGATTTTGGAATCTATAATTAAATCATTCGACATGCACAAAAAGATGAATTGGAAGGTTAAACCCCTATTGATTCCTTTTGATAACAAATGGAATATAAAGACTCATGGAATCTATAGTGGAATATCACATAGAGGGAAACAATCAACCTACAACTTTAGAAAATGAGGGATTGAAAGGTAAGGTGATTTCCTAACATTAACTTTGGGATTATCAAGTATGGGAGACTTGGATATCATCCTAATGACATTAATTTAATATAAAGAATATTTTAAACTAATGGAATGGATATGGGGTGTAACAGATTTCCCACCCACACTAAAGTACTATATATGTCATGAGTTTGGTCATTATTTATTTCAATTCAATAGTCCTTTGGTAAATGAGGATAATAATCCATAACAACCTCTAAAGTAAAATAAATATCGTATTGTTTAAGAAATACTAAAAGGTAATGTTAATCATGATTATTATGTAAACCCATCATCTTATTTAATGTTAGGAATATCATGTTGGAGTTTCTATGAAATATCCTAATGAAAACCTTATTAATCATCCTTAAATAATTTTTTTTGATTCATTGAAATTATTTTCAATGTCTATTTTGATTGTAGAATAATAAAATCACATGTGATATTCTAAATCAACCTATGATAAAATGTCAAAAGAAATAAGAACACGGGCTTCCAGTAAAATTTTTTTGGTCTATAATAAGAAGTTATATATAGAATAAATGTAGAATTTTCTTTTAGAATCATGACTTAATTCATTAAATAAAGTTATAACTAAATTTACACTTTCATATTATACATTATGAGTGTTTATAATTATTTCAAGATAACATATAATATGATGATGAATGGATGTTACATAAAATAATTCCAATAATTGGGATTCAATTTTTTGAAGATCTATTTTCAAGGATCCTTAGTGTTAACTATTTATGGAATGGGTTATGTTGATCATTGTGTGTTATTTTTTATTTTTTATAAAATAATTCCATGTACTTATTCATATTGGATAAATTATATTTACTAATATGGTTTTTGAAAAAATATAGATAAGGTATGAATAATGTTGCAT
Source organism: Viscum album (assembly GCA_963277665.1). Lineage (NCBI taxonomy): Eukaryota > Viridiplantae > Streptophyta > Magnoliopsida > Santalales > Viscaceae > Viscum > Viscum album. The sequence goes on from OY728140.1 coordinate 1,730,311,159, forward strand.
CCTTTTATGGATCCTATGATCAATTAAATGTTAATTTCAATTATTCATGAATTAAGAAAATTCATCTTGAATTTTCATTTCCTGGAATAATATATGACATGAAAATTGACCAAATCACATTCAGATGATGAAATTTCACATATGAATGAAATAAAGTAAGAATATATTCTCATTCTGTTCCTCAACATTAATAAAATGATCTTAAACTAAAATATTTATATACATACCTTTATTTCTGATGATTGAATGTTCTTCACATCCATCATAAATTTACGAGTTTATGGTCTTTAACATTCTCTTATCCATTTTATTTATCATTAATTATGAATATTTAAGAATTTTTTTCTACTAAATTTTTATGTTTTAACGTCCCAACCATAAAATAAAAATTTTAAACCTAGTTTGGTTATTTTTTAGATGACCATAATAATTTATTTTACCTATATTCATTAATTCGTTTTATTAACCCTTTTCATGATTTTGGATTCAATGAATGAAATTTCAAATTTCAAATCCACCAATAAAAAGTTAAAATTTTGAGGATCCAATATTTTAATGGATTGAATAACGTAACATCCTGATATTTTATTAAATATTTTTTAAAAATAAGTTTAATTTATTTTATGTATAACAGTAAACACCACACTATGTTTAAGAGAATTGAAATATAAAAATAAAATATAATTATTTAAAGTGAATATCATGACTTAATCATTAAAAGTTGAATATTGAAAAAGAATAACCCCATTTATCAATTTAATTCATAATGTTTTGGACCAATAATATATATTGATAGATATGTAATTAATTTTAAGTGAAGTCCTTATATGCACCAAAAATACATTTTTAAACAAAAATTATTTATTATAGGTTTTTTTAAATTATTAACATTGTTTTTTGTTAAAAAAATTAAATTTTATTTCAAATCATGAACATAATTTTCTATAAAAAACCAAAATTTATATAAATGTATTTTTTTTTTCATTTTTAAAAAATATCAATTATTCAATCAATACTGATAAATATCGATTTTCATTTGAGACATTTGTTTTCATTGAATGAATTTTCATAGGCCTTTTTTTAGAGTTTTATATAACTAAAATTAGTTCAATAATATTTTTATTATTATAATATATGTGTTTGGATAAATTTTTTTGTTGAATTCTAATATAAAAACATTTCAAGGTCGTGAATACTTTTCCATTGAAAATTTAAATCTGCAACACCTCTTAGGGTTTAATTTAATATTTAAAACTAAAAAATATATAAATTTAATTTTTTATAATTGATTATTTATTTTTAATAATAAAAATTAATATTAGTAAAAAATTTCTACTAAATTTCTAGATTTAACTAACAGTGCAAATAGTGAAAAATTACTTTCTACAGTTAAGAATAAAAAAGGGTTTTTTATATTCTAGTAAATTGTGTTAAACACAATTCTAAATATATATTTGAATTTTATTTGAATAATTATATTTCATTTTTACAAAAAAACACATATTTAACCATTATCATTAATTTATATCCTTAATGGAAAAATCAAAGAATTAAATAAGTAAAATACTAGTAACTGGGGGAAAAAATAAAAACATAAATGTATATAAACATATAAGATAATTGAATGAAATATTTAAAACATGTTTCACTATCTACGTTGTAGGTGTATATTAATTATAGATTCCCTCCACTCCATTATTTAAAAATATCCTTGGGATGAGATTGATTCCCCATTATTGAATAGTTTTAGGTATTTAGAAAAATGTCACTCCTCTTTAAATATAAAAGGGACCCTCCTGCGCTCACTTAATCAAACATCTTAATACATCTCGATCAAAAATTCCCTCAAACATTATTTCCTACACATATTTATCCCTATTCCATAGATACAGTTATACCCCAAATATGGAAAAAAAGTCCTTAATAACAGATCCAATGAAGGTTTTTAGAAGCCAGGAGAATTGACTTCAGTACAATCATTCTTTTTTTATTTCTTCTATTACCACCTTCATTCATGTTAACATAATACCAATATAATTTAATTCATATAACTATTATTCTAAAATTTTGTTTTTACGAAATATCCTATATCTATATCCTCTTTCATAAAATGTGAAATGAAGTTATCGATCGTGTCTCCGATAGACCACCACCTCAAAAACTGATATAATTAGTTTTACATGACCACCTCTCATTGAAGGGTTTAATTGTAGATTTAATAAAATTTTATTTTCATTATGACATAATTACATATATGGATTTATAATATCCCTTATTTTTTTGGACCTCCCAATCCATTTGGAAATTAAAAATCCACTCTTGTGTATGAGTGGACAACCGCCACCACGAAACGATGTGACTCGTTTTTCAATATCATTTTAAAAAAATAATAAAAAGGATATATTTAATAGAAAATATGATATACCAGATATTATAATTATTCTTTAATGTTTTAATATTATTAACATTCCATTCATTCAATCTGTTTAAATAGACATGTCATTCATCCAAAAGTAGGGCCCCCATCTCCATGATTTATGTAATTCAATTTTGAATATCTGACTCATAAAGATAACTATAAATATTTATATAATTAATATATATGAAATTTAAATAATTTTAAAAAATATATCGGTTATTAAACTATAATAAATTAAAAATAAAAAAATATCAATTTGAAACATACATGAATAGTGAACCAGTTATCACCCAGAATAATGATTTTAATAAATATTAGTTATTAAAAAGGTGATAGAATTTTATAATTAAATCAAGAAATATAATATATATATATATATATATTATATAATATATTTATGATAACCCTATATTTATTATATAAGAGGCTTGAATACTTAAAAAGGATGTAAGACCAAAGGTAAGGGATTTTCATCAAATTTTTAATAATGTGAAACATATCAAATTCGTCGCCTACTTATTTTATTGTTTGTATGTATTTCCCATTAAGGTCAATAGTTATAATCAATATTAATCTAAATGGTATTTAAATATAAATCTATGTTTATATCTTTCATGGGGCTTATAATTCAAAATTTACTATATTGGTAAGGGAATTATGTTATAATACAATTGTTTAATATGATTACTTATGGATATTCATATGATAATGAGATTTCAAAACCTTCCACTAAATATTATCATTAATTTTATTATCATATGGTAATTTAATTAGAATACATTATTTCATTTAAGTTTACACTCTTTAAGTACTCAACTTACTAAACAAATGTATTTGTGGAAAATCAATTTTATTTATCAATTTTTTAGAAAATACATTCTATATCATGTCACTTGTAACTAAAAATGTTTAAATAATGGTTCATGATATTATCAAATTATTGATGAGGAAATGTTTTCCAATTTTCATCTTTTTACAAAATGGATTAAAATTAATCTTACAGATGATTTTAGAAAGATGAATTTTTTTCTTTTTACTGAAAATGTGATAGGAATAATTCATTTAAAAAGTGTGTAAATAATGGTATTTCTCATCATAATGGAAAACATTTATTTAAACAATAGTTTATATTATCAAATGTATATTTTAAAAGATTTTGATTAATCAATATTAGTAAAAGATTTAGAGTTTAAATAAGTAATATTAAAATAAAAATAATATTTTTCATATGAATAAATTAAGGATATTTTAATGGATAAACATAAAACAATAGTGATTTTTCATATTTTTTAATAAAGAGATGATCCAATGGTATCACACTTATTCATTATTTATTTGGTTTATGATTATTATGGCAAGTTTTTTGGAATTAATTTTCTTTTTCATAGGTTATTCAATATTGAATTGATAAAATTTTTATGAAACTAGTTTTATATGAAGAGGAAATTATATGATGAAAAAATTAATTTATAGTGATTTTATGACACAAATTGTTATGTTTTTCATTATGTGATGGGTTGAAACATATTTTATATACTACCATAGAATTCAAGTGGATTTTCTATCTCATTTGACAATTATGAGAAATTAACATGACAATGTTATTGATCTGATGTGGGAAACAATTATTTTTCATTTTTCCTCTATGTGAATAATGACTATATACATGATATACTTTTAGAAATTGGTTCATGTGGTTATTCAAATATGGGAAACAATTTCACGTCCTTCCACAATGGGATGTTGGTGTGGATTATTGATTTGAAATTATATGTAAAATAGGTAGGGATGGATTATATAAAGTGACTATGTGGTCACGATAGTTAACCTTGAAATATGATGTAAAATATATACTTATATGTGTTCCATGATTCTAGGACATGAACATATGGTTCATGATATATTTATAATAATTTATCACACTTTTGATTTAGGTCAATTGAAATGATAATGTCCTATACCATGAAACTTTCATATGGTCAACGATAAATTTAGTAAGAAATTTTTATACTATATTGGTGATCACATACACTTATGGTTACATAAGGCTTTCATATGATCATTAATTTATGTCTCTTAAAGTTACCCTTAATTACCAACATCGAAAACCATTTCTTATGTTTCCTTTCGACGTGATATGAAAAATATTTTTTTGTATGATATGTCTAATAAGGGATATAGTTTTGATTAATATAGTGGTATATGATTTATTACACTTCTTGTCAATTTTCTGATGTATTTAAGTTTCTAGATACAATACACATTTACCATTAGAATTAGCATATTATTGAAATGTATTGAATATAAATCTATTGTAATGTAATATATATGTTTTAATAGTGTGGGATTCTATATACCCCCTTTCCCTAAGCCCTGTCTTTGAAAAAAACTCCTAATAGACATTTATGCCAAATTCCATGCCCATACATATGAAGATAAATATTTACATCCTAGTAATATTTCATAAAAAATTTTCCTTAAATCAAACTGCAATGATAATTTTAAAACCATGATTTTAATATTTGTAAAAAATATTTTCTCAACCTGAAATAAAAATTTTATAAACATAAAATAATAAATAAAGATGGGATTATTTTAAAAATTAAACAATTTTTCCACACACAAAATAAAGAAAAATAATTTTAAAATAGTGAGTTTTTATGTTCAAGAACAATTGAAATGACATAGAATCTAAATACTTCTCAGCTGATGATAAAAATGAATGATGAACCTAAAATATAAATCTAAACTTAAACATGATACCTTTATTTCATAAAAAATATCTCATACTGATTCACATCCAAGAACATTAATCTATACATTATAGAAATGTTCTATGACCTAGAGAGATAATAGAATAGTATAAATAAAAAAATCAATGAAGAATATATTGGTGACATGGGGACACTAATGATTCTATAACTCCAATTCACATTAATTCATTGAAAAGTAGCCTTCTAGGTAGAGGGAATTATCTCAAAATCAAAGAGAGAGTATTATTTTTATACCCTTGATGATTAGTTGACTAATGAGGGTATCTGATATTTAATTGAAATTTAAAAATAAGACAACTTTATATGAGACCCCTACACAATGATGGAATGAAGGGACCATAGTTTTTTTCCCATAGAGAACGATGCATTCCATATTTTATATAGTGGGAGAATCATGGTCAACCCACTACCAAAGGGACACTCTGTCCCAACATGTCCCTTATGCGACAAGTGTTTTGAAATTAGCAGAACCATTGAATTTCCCCCCTCATATCACTACAACATAGTTATCCCATCCATTCCACAGCACCCAACATTTCTATGTTGTATCCATGATCCATGGAAAACCCTTTTATATTTACTTGTGGCTCTGAATTCTTCCACCTAATTCCCTATGTGACAATAGATCCCTCCAAATAATAGAAGCCAAAGTCTAAATCCATAAACTATGATTCATGACATAGCCTTATAAAAACAATTCTAAAACACTATAAGACCCCACCCAAGCACACAAAACATAAACATATAATTATATAAGTTCAAAATACATAAAAATGTTTTTTTTAACATGTAGAATAAAAATTCTCCCCACTGTTCGTAATTCCTTCCTCTAAAGGTAGAAACCCAGTGATGTTTTGTAAGATCCTAGGCAATTTCTCTTGAGTCCACTTCTAATTCTCCCATATGATTTATAATGATGCAATTCTATTATATCACTCATACTAAAAAATTATTTTCCCAAGAAAAATCATCTCATGCCTATAGAAAAATATAAATGTTCGTGAATCAAGGTACCTTCAAGTTTAAGTTCAAAATGGTCCCATTGAATTACATTTTTAGGATATATTATTTATATCTCTAATTGAGATAAGTGAAACACATTATGCATTAAAATAATACATTGTAGTAGATCCAATAGATAACTAATATCAAATATGCATTCTTGTATCAAATAAAGGATAATGTACCATGGATATAACATTATTTTCATACCGATAATATGTTTCCCAATAGTCTGATAGATTTTCCGGAGAACATGACCATGCGTATCAAATTATAAATGTTGTTGAAGGTTATTGACATATAATTTCTGATTTTTTTTGGTCTATTTCCACATACCCAATTATCAAATAATTAAAATTCATGGTTTCGTTAATTTGGCATTGTTTTATAACTAATGTCTCACCTATTTTCACCCAAAAATTTGAATAACTCCAAGGAAGAATATAAAATTCTTAAAAAATACATATGAACATAGGACAAATAATTGTTAATGTATGAGAAATCCAATAATTTAATATGGTGCTCATATAAGACAACAAAATTAATGAACCAAATATAATAATATATTCTAATGTTTGGATCATTATTTAATATTTCTTATCTATTAAAGGGTGGTATACACATTTCTTGGTTGACAGAGATCAAATGGATTGATATATGTACAATAAAATGATTTATAAACATTGGATATTGATTAGAAACGATCTAAACAATGTTTAATAAATCAATAATTATTTGAAATGTTTTTTAGGAAAAATAATCCCCATATTAAATTAATTAATAGAGATGAATTGAGATGACATTGTGAGTTTATTCAAACTCGCTAACATGATATCATGTAAAAAATTGATATCGGTAGTCCTTTATCAAAATATATGGTTATTTTTTCCAATTTACACATTAATTGGTAAATAGTTCATTATAACTACTAGTCATTGGTGGTCCACCTTAACTTACTAAAATGTGAGGCATTACTAAAAAACACTTCAACATCCCGATTTATGAATGTCGAGTCAATAAGATTTTCCTTATGAGCTTTTCTATTCCTTCTTATATTGAAGATCACAAACACCTTATACTTAAGAAAATTTTATTATTACTCAAATAAGGAAAATTTACTTCCTTAAGGAAATTTACCTTAACATAGATTTTCTTATACATAGCTATTTTTTTCCCTTATAATCAAAAATCGGAATTGCAACCAAATTATAGGAGTCTTATAATAAAAAAATTGGAGCATTCTGTTTTTAGGATCCGAATCTTGGATGTGATATGTAATATATTTTTAATCCGCTTTCTGGACTCCAAACTATGTAGAAGATCAAATTCGAACTATTTAGAAGTTCGACTCCGAACTCTTAAGAAGTTAGACTCCTAACTCTTAAGAATTTCGACTTCGAACTCTTAAGAAGTTCGACTCCGAACTCTTAAGAAGTTCGACTCCAAACTCTTAAGAAGTTCGACTCCGAACACTTAAGAAGTTCAACTCTTAAGAAGTTTGACTCCGAACTCTTAAGAAGTTCCACTACTAACTCTTAAGAATTTCGATTCTGAACTCTTAAGAAGTTTGACTCCGAACTCTTAAGAAGTTCGACTCCGAACTCTTAATAAGTTCAACTCCGAACTCTTAAGAAGTTCGACTCCGAACTATTAGGCAGTTCGACTCCGATCTCTACAGATTTAGAATCTGATTTCTGATGAAACCAGACTCCGATTTCTTATATAATAGAATCCGAATTTTTCTTAACATAGACTCTGAACTTCACTTTGATCAGACTCCGAACCCCTGACTTGCTTACACTCCGAATTATTAATTAGCCTTTACTTACGTATGCTTCATTCTAAAACGATGTCGTACATTCAGTTATACAAAGTTTGTTATAAAACGGTGTCGTCTATTTTGTTATAAACTAACCGTTGTCTAAGTGACATGTGTACAGGTCCCTCCAATCTTTAAGGAAAATATGACCGTTGGAGAAGGATCCAACCTTACCTATAAATAGGAGCTCATTTTAAAGAGCTCGATACTGATGATAGATGAACAACTTGGTTTTGTGCATACATTCTGTTGAAGTGATTTCTAGAGAGAGAGGCTCTTATTAACTCTCAAAACTTCGTGCTACTCCGAATGTTTGTGATTACATTCGAGGGCTTCTGGGAATAGGAAGACAGAGGTTGCTGACACCTTGAAGTTCGAGGGCTTCCTTGCTGAGGAAGACAAAGGTTGCCAACTACCTTGATGTTGGGGGCTTGCGGGGATAGCAAGACAGAGACTCTGATCTTCATATCGAGGGCTTACCCTGGTGTGGGTAAGATAGACTTACTTGAATGTATAAATCAAGGGACCTTTATCCAAGGTTGTTGGATACCCTTCTCTTTGGGTTAAAAGACTTATATCTTGTTACTAGTAGTTCTACTACTTTTTTTTATTCCGATGCATTTTTGTATTATAAGGAATGTATAACATTCTTATACTTCCTTACTTGTACTCTGTTTCATTTAGATTCTATATGCTTTAAGGTAGAATCTCATATTGTAACCTTTTGTTAAGTTTCAATTTCCGGAACCATTTTTCCGGAACCTACTTTCGGAATCTCTTTCCAAGTTTGTATTCGGTGTTAGAGGTGTTGTGAATTTTCTTAGTTTAACTTTGTTAAACTTAGAACTTTACTTTTCTTAAGGAAAAAATAGCTATTCGTAACCAACATTAAAGGTTCCAAAAGGAATTTTTAAATTATACAATTCAACCCCCTCTTGTATATTGAGCATCTACATCACTATTTCGATCCTACAATTGGTATCAGAGGGTGGAAACCTCATACTCTATACCAATATTACATTTGGTATCAGAGAAGGTCTCTGAAATACTTGTTCTTACGAATAAGTTTTTCTTGCTCATTTTATCATTCCGAACTATCTCATTACGAATTTTCCCATTCCGAACTTTCTCATTCCGAACTTTGTTATTACGAATCTTTGCTACTAACAAGTTTGTGTATCGAAGGATTTTTCTAGTATGGAAGGAATTAATGTTGGATCAATTGATAATCTAAATCCTACAAGACCACCTATATTTGATGGTAATGACTATGAGTACTGGAGAGATCGAATGAAGACTTTTGTTATCAACATTGGAGTAGACAATTTTGTAATGCTTACTGGTGATTATAAAATTACTGAAAAGGAAGTCAGAACATTCATAACCAGGAAAAGAAAGAATATCAACTCAACTATAAGGTACGCAATACTCTACTTTGTTCAATGACTAGAAATATATATAGCCAAATTTCGTCATGTGAAGAAGCTAATTGGATATGGAAGAAATTAGAGGATACACACTATGGGACTTCTAATGTGATTGAGACTAGAAGAGCTATGCTTAGAGCTGAATATCATGGCTTCAACATTCCTTATGGAGAACCAATATGTAATGTTCAACAGAGATTCATGACTATAGTCAACAGTCTACAATCTATGGGAGAGAAAGGTTTAGATGATGAAGCTCCTGTGGATAAAATAATTGATATTATGCCCAATGAGTGGGAGTCCAAGGGAATAGCTACAGATGAGAAAAGGAAGGTTACTCAGATTTCACTTGATGAGCTTTTTGGAACTCTTCTAAAACATGAAACTAGATTGAAGAGATATGCAGACAACATCAAGAAAAAGAATGGAAATGGTACTGTTGCTTTTACTACAACTTCAAATCAGATGAAAGCTAAGACACCTGAGAGAGTAACCAGGTCCAAGTCTAAGAATGTTAATTTTCAATCCGAATCTAGTGAGAGTGAAGTCTCAGAAAATGAATTAGCCAATCTTGCTCGAAGGACGAACAAGATAGCGGGCCAGAGAAATTTTCAATCTAAGTATAAGAAAAAGGAGAGGAAAGATAAGAAAGATGGAGAAGATACTTGTTATGAGTGCAAAAGAGATGGACATATTAGACTAGATTTCCCTATGCTCAAAAAGAAAGAAAGAAAAGAAAGACATTCAGACAGGAACAGAAAGAAGTATTATAAAGCCAAAGTTAAGAATGTTCTGAAAGATAATGACACCTGGAGTGCCAGTGGGGGTGACTCTTCAGATTAATCTTCTGATTATAAATCTTCAAGACATAAGAATCTTGGTCTTATAGCTAGATTACCTATTGACTGTCATTGTTTTATGGCTAAGGTACGAAATGCTGAATCATTGACCAATGTTTCTTTAAATTCTAATAATAGTAAGTATCATTACTCTTCTGATGAAGAATCATCTTCTGATGAGGAAAATACTTTACCTACTTATGAAGAAGTCTCTAGGTTTTCTGAACTTCTTGAAATTGAGAATTCCAAACTCAATAAGAAACATGATAAGGAAAACTCTAGAAATTTTATTCTTACAAAAGAGATATCAGATCTTTATAAAGATCTTGATATGGTAAATGCTGATTTTGAAAGTATTTCAAAAAATCTTGTGGAAGTAAGTTCTGAAAAGAAAAAACATTCTGAATAATTAGAAAAAGTAATTTCTAATAAAAATGTTTTAGAGCCTAGCTCTATTTCTAAAACTAATGATTTTGAGGATAAAAACTTGTTTGTAAAACTCACGTCCGAAATTTTTTCCTTAAAGAAGTGTTTATCAAACTTTACCCATGGTAGGGAAAATTTTGATAAAATGTATTCTCAAATACGACCTTTACGAAATAAATCCAGATTAGGTTATACCCATGCAAAACCAATTTTCAGTAACAATTATTTTTTTCCTCAAAGAGCCCCATTTTGTACCAAGTGTCAATGTGGTGGTCACTGGGCAAAGAATTGTTGCTTAAACAAAACCCAATCTTTAGGATTTCACAAATCTTACTTCTCAAAGAAGATGTGGGTTCCTAAAATTTTATTATCTGGAAATCTCGGATCCAAACAAATTTGGATTCCGAAAGTCTAATTTTCTTCTTGATTTTAGGAATATAAAGAGTGTACCAGCAACAATACTTGGTACATGGATATTGGATGTTCTCGGCACATGACTGGTAACAAAAGCTATTTTGAAAAGATTATCAAAACGAAAGGAGGAAAGGTAACATTCGCAGATAATGCTAAGGGAGAGATTCTTAGTATTGGTAATATTGTTCTTCTTTGTAAAACCTTGATTTCAAATGTTATTTTTGTTAAGGGTCTTAAGCACAACATCATTAGCATAATCCAGTTATGCGATGAAGGTTACCTTGTGAATTTTAGGAATGATAAGTGCTTAGTTCACAATTCCAAGGAAGAATTTATTCTCTCAGCCAATAGGCAAGAGAATGTTTAAACTCTGAACTTAGAAGACCTCAGAAGCCAAGATTTACCTTCCCTAAGTGCAATGGAAGATCATTCTTGGTTATGGAATAGAAGAATAGGTCACTGTAACCTTAGGAACCTATGTAAACTCTCAAAGAAGAAACTAGCTAAGGATCTACCAGAGCTTAGATTTGATTCTTCTAAAGTTTGTGATCCTTGTCAATATGGCAAGCAACATAAATCTAGTTTTAAGTCAATCAGTGAAGTCTCAACAACCGATGCATTACAGTTAGTGCACATGGATCTTTTTGGTCCAACCCAAACTGGAAGTATTGGAGGAAAATACTTTGTGTTTGTTCTAGTTGATGATTACACAAGGTTTACTTGGGTCCATTTTCTAGCAAATAAATCTGAATCATTTTCCTATTTCAAAAGTTTTAGAGCTCAAGTTAAAAATGAGAAAAACCATCCATTGAAAACTATTCATAGTGATCATGGAGGAGAATTTCAAAATTCTGATTTTGAAACTTTTTGTAGTAAGAAAGGTTTTACTCACAATTTTTCAGCACCTAGAACTCCTCAACAGAATGGTGTAGCTGAAAGAAGAAATAGAATTCTTCAAGAGATAACTAGAACCATGTTGAGTGAATATTCTATCGCTAGAAATTTCTGGGCTGAAGCTATAAGTATTTCTTGTTATACTATAAATTGAGTTTTGATTAGACCTTTTCTTAATAAAACTCCTTATGAGTTATGGAATGGTAGAAAACCAAGACTTTCCTACTTCAAGGTTTTTGGTTACAAAGTATTCATTTTGAATACTAAAGATAACTTACATAAATTCGCACCAAAATCTGATGAAGGGATTTTCTTAGGACATTCCACAACCTTTAAGGCTTATAGAGTATTAAAAAAATATACTTGCACTGTTGAAGAAACAGTACATGTAAAATTTGATGAGTCAGATCCTTTTGTTTTTAAAACACCCCTACCTACATCCTCGAATGTGTTTTCAAAAACTGATTATCAACCTTTGATAGAATAACCTTCTGATAAAGATAATGTTCTAGAAGATACTTCAGAAACATTTACCCCAGAATATTTTCTACCCTATGTTGATGAACAGGTTTTACAAAACCCAAATCAGGTTTTTCTTAAGAATCATCCCAGTGATAGTATCATTGGTGATGTAAATCAACCTGTAAGGACTAGAAGTTCCTTAAGAAATGAAGTAGAACATCTATCATTTCTTTCCCAATTAGAACCAAAAGGCACTGATGAAGCTTTAGGTGATGATAATTGGATCAAAGCCATGCAAGATGAACTAAATGAATTCGAAAGGAATAAAGTCTGGACCTTGGTTGAAAGACCTAAGGAAACTTCTGCTATTAGAGTAAAATGGGTTTTCAGAAATAAATGATATGAAAATGGAGTCATAGTTAGAAATAAAGCTAGACTTGTTGCTAAAGGCTATAATCAGCAAGAAGGAATAGACTATGAAGAAACCTATGCTCCAGTAGCTAGACTTGAGTCTATCCGTATTCTACTTGCCTTTGCAGCATTCTTTAATTTCAAACTTTTCCCAATGGATGTGAAGTGTGATTTTCTTAATGGTTATGTTCAAGAGAATTTCTTTGTTGAACAACCTCCCGGCTTTGAAGATACAAAACATCCCGATCATGTTTTTAGACTTACCAAAGCTTTGTATGGCCTTAAACAAGCCCCACGAGCATGGTATGATAGACTCACTGGATTTTTTCTTCAAAATAACTATGTTAAGGGAAATACATATCCAACTCTTTTTATAAATAAAGATAAGAAAAATGTTTTGATTGTTCAAATTTATGTTGACGACATCATATTTGGTTCAACTCAGCTGTCTTTGACTGACTCTTTTGCAAGTCTAATGAAATTTGAGTTTGAAATGAGTATGATGGGTGAGTTAACTTTTTTCCTTGGATTTCAAATTTCTCAAAAACCAGAAGGAACCTACATATCTCAACATAAGTATATTAAATATCTTCATAAAAAGTATGGTTATGACAATACTAAGAGTATAAGTACTCCCATTGGTACCTCAAATTCTCTAGATCTTGATGAAGCTGGAAAACCAGTAGATCAAACATCTTTTAGAGGTATGATAGGAATTTTACATTACTTAATAGCTAGTCGACCAGACTTAATGTTTTCAGTATGCTTATGTGAAAGATATCAATCCAATCCTAAGGAATCTCACTTAAAGGCAGTAAAAAGAATTTTTCGCTACCTTAAGGGAACTATGGATCTAGGATTATTTTATACATCTGGAAATGATTTTGTTATAAAAAGATTTTCTGATGCTGACTTTGTTGGATGTAGAATGGATAGAAAAAGTACATCCGGAACTTGTCATTTCTTAGGAGATTCACTAGTTTCTTGGTCCTGCAAGAAGCAACATTCTGTAGCACTCTCCACTGCTGAAGCTGAATATGTAGCAGCTGGAAGTTTTTGTGCTCAAGTATTGTGGATGCAACACACACTCACAGAATATGGATTGAGTTTTACTAAAACTCAAATTTTGTGTGATAACACAAGTGCCATTTCATTAAGTAAGAATCCTGCACATCACTCCCGTGAAAAACACATAGATATTAGGCATCACTTTCTTAGGGATCACACACCCAAAGGAGATATCATTCTTCTATTTATTAGAACACAAGATCAACTTGCTGATATTTTCACAAAATCCTTGACTTCTGATAGATTTGAATACATTAAACAGAATTTAGGGATGATAACCGTAAGGTAATCCTTCTTAATTAACCTTCTGTTGAAAAAGTCTCCTTACAGTAACAAACTCCTTTTCATAGGCGGAGTACATTTGTTTGTTAGAATAACAATTTCTTTTGGATTATTTTCAAAATTTTCTGAACTAAGATTTCCGGAATGGAAATTTCCGGAATTGAAATTTTCCGGATTGTTTTTTTCCCTTCTTCAAAAACTTCTGGAATGGAATTCTCGTAATGAAAATTATCAGAATGAAGATTTTTGGAATGGGATTTTTGTAACAGTTTTTTAGAATTTTCATAATAAGTTTTTTTGAATATTACCAATTTCAAATAATACTTCTTATCAATCCGTAAGTTATGATTTCCCTATCTAGTTTTATAATCATATTTTTCTTATTGGTATCTTCACTGATTAGTTCGGATTCTAGTTTTGCCTCAAATTAGTATTTTTTTTAAAACCTCAAATGATCGGAGTCATTTTTTCCCCTCGGGATTATTCTCAACCGTTAGATCAGATCAAAGTATTTTCAACCATTGGATGATCATTGGAAGATCAACGGTCATTCTCTTTGCCTATAAAAAGGGGGTCCCGAGACTCTTCCAACATCGGTTTTCAAGCTTTTTCATCTCGAAGCCCTGCTGCTCCTCTTAAGTCCGGTTCCGAACCTTGTGAAGCTGATCTGAATCCTACAGTTTACTTCACTCCGAATGTCTATTGAAGCAACTTCACAAGATATGTCAACTACGAAACAGATTTCAAAGTGGTTAGTTTACAGAGAAAGGATAGTTTATCCGGATTTTTATAAGCTTGATTCGATCATTTTGAAAAATATTAGACTAAATGGATGGGAAGATGTCTGCATAGCCAAGTCAGAAAAATAGGATCTGGTTTACACTGATATGTTGATATAATTTTATGAGTCTGTTTCCTTCCTAGTAGAAGATGGCATAGAAAAATTTTCTTTTAACTCTTATGGAAAGACTTATAAACTCTCTTGCACTAAGGAAGCAAGCCTGGTGGGTATAGCATATGAGGGAGAAGCTGAATTTTGCTCTCACAAACATCTGGATGTGCAATGAAGTTTCATTAAGGAAAAAGAACTACAGTGTCTTGGGCTCAAGGATGATTCAACTACAAAGATTGCTCGGCTCGCTCCGAATCATATAATACTACAACTATGGGTGCAAGGTTTTTTGGTTCCGAGAAGAGGAGATGAAGATAATATGAAGAAGTGTGATATCTATGTCTTAGATTTTTTGGTAAATCTAAGAAAGATAAACCTGATAAGGCATGTCTTGGTTACGATCAAAAATATCAAAGAAGGAAATCTGAGAGCTCAGATTATTATGTATCCAGCCTTATTATCAAAGTTGATTGTTCGGTGCTTAGAATCTTTCAAAGTTGCCTGCAAATCAATGATCCAGAATTGCAAGCTCATGCTTGTCAGTGATGATACACTTAGGAGAATGAAGATGGTATTTTCTAGTGAATTCAGAGAATTTTACCCCTATCTGTGGAAGAATTTTAAGCAGCTAAAAAAGAAACACAATCTACGAAACCTTTAAGAAAGAAAAGGAAGAAGAGAAAGTCTAAGGAAGTAGTTTCTGATGAAGATGTTCCTCAGCCGAAGGAAACTGAATCTTTACCACCCAAACCGAAGAAGTAGAAAATCTATACAGATGAAGTAGCAGCAAAATGGAGGAAAGATAAGGAAATGTGGAAGGAAGGGGATCCTCAATTCAGACTCGACTCTGCTGAGGCTAAGGCTTTAAATGAAAAGGCTGCTGAGGAGATGGAAAGACAAACGAAGGAAAAGAAGTTGAGGAAGAAGATGTCTGAAGATGAACTAGTTCAATTGTTGCTAAAAGGTACAGAGTTGGCTTCTGAAAGGCTTCCAGTTCCGGAAACTTTCAGAGTCGAACCTTCATTACCAGAAACACCAGCAAAAACTTTTGTCACTCTAGAAAAGAACAAGGGTAAAGAACCTGCAGTAGAAGCTGAGAAACAAGGTGCTGAAGAAGTTGAGGAAGAGGTAGAACAAGTAGAGGAAGAAGAAGAAGAAGAAGAGGAGAGTGAAGATCTAGATACCTTGATAATAAAATTCAGGATTATAAGGCTGAATCCGGAAAAATAGTATCTCCAGGGAAGGGAGATGAGGAAGCCGGCAAGAAACACCAAAAGGAAGAAGAAGAGAATGCGTTGTTTGATGAAGAAGAATCCTATCAATGGAACTATCTTGAAGAAGGACAATAAAGACATCAACCATATGAAGATCATATTGTTCAAGTTTCTGAATCTGAGGAAGTTTCTCCAAATTTTCAATCCATTCCAAAATCCGATAAAGGCATGCAAGATTTAATGGAGACACCTATTAAGAATATCATTAGAAAGAAAGTGGTTGGTGGTACCTCTAGAAGGAAGCTGATGCCAGTCGAAGAAGAGGAATCTCAAAAAGAAGTCTCGGATTCGGAATAATCATCCCATGGGCATGATTTTGTGGTTCAATCTCTGAGAAATCTTGTGGACACAATACCATTTCTTCCAAATATAGATTCTAGATGCCAGTTGTTGCAACAATCTATGAATCAAAAATCGGATTCATTATCCATGGTAATGGATAAGTTTCTAAAGTTGGAAGATGACCAGAAACGTTTTCTGATCGATTACGATGTACATAGGAAATCTTGTAGTAAAGTAACCAAGTGGTCTAAGAGAGTAGATAAAGATTTAGTACATTTTGAAAATTTTCAGGCTGATGTTCAAAGTGCCTTTGGAATGGAGGAAAAAAAGGTTACTGAAATTTCTGAGAAGTTGACCCAGGAACATAATGTCCGGAATCAAAAGGTCAGGGATCTAAATGGAAAGCTTAACTCAGTATCTCAGAATTGGAAATTTGAAAGAAATTTCCGGATTGAGTTTCAGCAGAGGATGGAGAAACAGGATGAGTTGTTGAATTTTCAAAAAGAATCATTGGAGGCTCAAGAATAGCTGTTAAAAGCCCAAGAAGACAAGGTAAAAGTCTTGGAGAGGCAATGGGAGGAAGACCAAAGAGACCTGAAGAAACTCGAAGCCTTGTTGAAGCAGCTTATTCCAAAGGAAAAGGAAGACAAATGAACCCACTCCGATATTTTGTTGTAGTTGTCTTTCCTTTTATTTTTTTGCCCACAACTCTAATGAAAGATTATCTGTTCGGTTTGTCTCTTGCTGTATACTAATGTTTCAGGTAGCATAATTTGTTTTCCATTCCCTTCAATTATTTTTGAAAATCACAAAGGGGGAGAAGGAAAAAGAACTGTTCCTGAGGAGGAGAAAAGAAAAAATTTATGAGTGAAATATCCTTAAGGAAAGGGGGAGTTTCCCATTACGTTTTGTTTCATTCTTACAATTATGAAAACTCTACTCCGGAAACCAAGAATACAATCCTTAGTGTTTCAATGCCTAATGGGGAGTTAGTTGTATTCACATCTATCCCTGAACGAAGGGAGATAAGTTTTAAATAGTCTAATGAAATTTTTTTTCTTTTACTTTTTCAAAAGGATGTTTGTGCTTTCCAAAAACGGGGAGATTTTTGAGTCAATAAGGTTTTCCTTATGAATTTTTCCATTCCTTCTTGTTTTGAAAATCACAAACACCTTATACATAAGCAAATTTTATTATTACTCAAATAAGGAAAATTTACTTCCTTAAAGAAATTTACCTTAACATAGATTTTTCTTATACATAGCTATTTGTTTCCCTTAAAATCAAAAATCGGAATTGCAACCAAATTCTAGGAGTCTTATAATAAAAAAATTGGAGCATTCTGTTTTTAGGATCCTAATATTGGATGTGATCTGTAATATATTTTTAATCTGATTTATGGACTCCAAACTATGTAGCAGATCTAATTCGAACTCTTTAGAAGTTCGACTCCGAACTCTTAAGAAGTTCGACTCCGAACTCTTAAGAAGTTCGACTCCGAACTCTTAAGAAGATCGACTCTGAAATCTTAAGAAGTTCGACTCCGAACTCTTAAGAAGTTTGACTCTGAACTCTTAAGACGTTCGACTACGAACTCTTAAGAAGTTCCACTTCGAACTCTTAAGAAGTTCGACTCCGAACTCTTAAGAAGTTCGACTCCGAACTCTTAAGAAGTTTGAATCCAAACTCTTAATAAGTTCAACTCCGAACTCTTAAGAAGTTCGACTCCGAACTTTTAGGCAGTTCGACTCTGAACTCTACAGATTTAGAATCTTATTTCTGATGAAACGAGACTCTTATTTCTTATATAATAGAATCCAAATTTTTCATAACATAGACTCCGAACTTCACTTCGATCAGACTCCTAACCCTTGACTTGCTTACACTCCGAATTATTAATTATCCATTACTTACGTATGCTTCATTCTAAAACGATGTCGTACATTCAGTTATACAAAGCTTGTTATAAAACAGTGTCATCTATTTTGTTATAAACTAACCGTTGTCTAAGTGACACGTGTACAGGTCCATCCGATATATAAGGAAAATATGACTGTTGGAGAAGGAGCCGACCTTACCTACAAATAGGAGCTCATTTGAAATAGCTCGATACTGATGACAGATGAACAACTTGGTTTTGTGCATACATGCTGTTGAAGTGATTTCTAGAGATATAGGCTATTATTAACTCTCAAAGATTCGTGATACTCCAAATGTTGGTGATTACATTCGAGGGCATCCGGGGATAGAAAGATAGAGGTTGCCGACTACCTTGAAGATCGAGGGCTTCCTTGCTGAGGAAGACAGAGGTTGCCAACTACCTTGAAGTTGAGGGCTTGCAGGGATAGCAAGACAGAGACTCCGATCTTCGTATCGAGGGCTTACCCTAGTGTGGGTAAGGCAGACTTACTTGAAAGTATAAATCAAGGTACCTTTATCCAAGGTTGTTTGATACCCTTCTCTTTGGGTTAAAAGACTTATATCTTGTTACTAGTAGTTCTACTACTTGTTTTTATTCCGCTGCATTTTTGTATTATATGGAAAGTATATCTTTCTTATACTTCCTTACATGTACTCTATTTCATTTAGATTCTATACGCTTTAAGATAGAATCTCATATTGTAACCTTTTGTTATGTTTCAATTTCCGGAACCATTTTTCCGGAACCCACTTTTGGAATCTCTTTCCATGTTTGTATTCGGTATTAGAGGTGTTGTGAATTTTCTTAGTTTAACTTTGTTAAACTTAGCCCTTTCCTTTGCTTAAGGAAAACATAGTTATTCGTAACCAACTTTAAAGGTTCCAAAGGAATTTTTAAAGTATACAATTCACCCCCCTCTTGTATATTGAGTATCTACATCACTATTTCGATCATACAATTGGTATTAGAGGTTGGAAACCTCATACTCTATACCAATCTTACAATGAATTCTCATCAAAATATTATTCTCAACAGAGTATACTTTTTCTAATCTTTTGGATGAATATCCCAGCTTAAATAATGGTTGGAAGAAATAATTGATTGATGATATGTTGGAAAAATAATCTTATATCTAAATCAAAACATTGATCTCTCAACTAGCATTTATCCCCCCAACAGATTCCCCGGTGTTGAGTATTGACAACATATATATGCATCCTGAATCAAACTTGTGAACATGTTGTACCTAGAAATCCAAATATAGGTTAATATATTTTGGAATGAAAAATTAAACATCCCTATGATCAGTACACTCTAAATGAATATATATCATAGATCACATTAGCTTCTATTGATCATATTACCCTTTATCAAAAGGGTTATATAACTTCCTTCTTAATAAATCTTCAATGAGATTCCCTTTGTTGGTATTATAAAAAAATATGAATTAAAACAACTAATAATATTACATCCATATTATTTTTCATACATTTCATTCTCGTTATTAAAAAATGTGTTTGGAGCTCTTATGATCGATAGAAATAATGAGTTTATCACCAAAAATTAATTGTGGAATGTATTAAAATGAGGGACTAAAAAAATAATTCCAAATATTTTATTTTTATATTTTCCTGGGCACCCATTACTCTATTTTTAAATATGAAACAACTTGATCTAATTGTATACGAACACATCCCACCCAAAAACCTGAAGAATCTCAAAAAACCACATAGCCTTTCTATGAAAATGAAATGTAAAGATAGGTGTTGATGTGAGGTGAATCATAAGTACCTAGAATGATTTCTATAAATCATTACTCCATTTTAAAGTAACACCATTCTTTTAAAATGAATTCAATGGTGTTATAAGACATGAAAAATCAAGAAACCATCTTCAATAATATACCACTAATCCATGGAATGTAAGTATCTCAAAAACAATAATCTGTTTATTCAATCATATAACAGATTTTAACTTTTCCAGATCTATAAAAACACATTTTATGATATGATTTTATGGTGTATTCATAAATATTCTATCAAAAAAATAAACTCTAAAATAATATAATAATGGTTTTGGTGTCAAATGATAACCAAAACTATAGTAATGTTATAGAAATTTTTGACCTTAGTTCTATAAAAAACCATTAGATCGTCAATGAAAACCAATACGAGGGAATAAAGAAATTTCTGAAATATATTATTCACCAATTTAATGAATTTTTCTAATTAATTTAAAATCCATGTGGAATATAAACATACTCATAATGGCCATTATGACTCAAGAAATCTATTTTAAAAATACCCACCCTCCAAAAAATATGTTGATTATACTAATATCATGAATCAATCATTGAGAACCACGTGAAACCCCTTAATAGAACAACTAAATCATAAATTCATTTAATATTTTATCTATTATACAGCATAACATAGTTTATAAATTGATATTCTTCACAAATCTAATATTTTCCATAATCCATCATTATTAATTGATTCAGTTTTACGCAAGAATATGTGCTTGGATTGATAAACCCATTAATTTCTTATTTTTTCTTTTTTTTGTTATTTACTATATTTTTGATATATAAATCCAATAATATGGAAGTGAAACATGTTTTTTCCATTAAATGAGATCAATTATAAATTCCACTCCTCAATTTGGGGGTAACCTAGGGAAATTATCCATGAAAACATCAATGAACTGATTGATGATATCTAGGAAAAAAATTTGTTCAGTTTCATTAAAAAATTCCAAGGTAACCAGTGCCAATTGGTAAGACATATTACTAACCATATATATATATATATTAAGATCCTTATCTAGGTGAATTTTCATTTCAATTTTCATTAAATATGTTCTTAATTCTATCATATGATGTGAAACTAAATAGACAACTATAACAGTAAACTTAGGGTTTGAGAATTGACAACCATTCCATTCCCAAAAATCATGTCATAAATATCCATATCAAGAACATAGAATTCCTAAACCAATTCATCCACATAAATTGTCAATGCACATGTTTCACACATAAAATATAGACCCTCCCCCAAGAAATAAAATAACATCTTCTCAATATTAAAAATTAAAATAGTCAATGAGATGAGAAGAAACAAGATTATGATTCACCCGTATCAAACAAGGATTCTATAAGGTTATAATTCCTAAGAATAGTGTATCAGATCGTTGAATACCAAATTAATCCTAATGGATCATTATCTCAACACCCTGAAAATAGTTAATTACTCTCCCTTTTTCATTCCCTGTTGATATTTCCTCTACTTATGAGTTGTGTAATTCCTCAAATTATAATGAATTAGTTGGTTTTATGGATGCGGGTTATTCTAATGCGAAAAACTCATTGAAGAATAGGATTTATAAATAAATTAGAATTAAATTCCTAGTTTGAAGACTATTGAGAACTATGATAATAGAGTTGGCAATTTTCTTATCTGGAAGAAATTATGTTATTCTCTAGGTTGTTGTATAAAATCATTCCTT
This sequence comes from Viscum album, assembly GCA_963277665.1. Classification (NCBI taxonomy): domain Eukaryota; kingdom Viridiplantae; phylum Streptophyta; class Magnoliopsida; order Santalales; family Viscaceae; genus Viscum; species Viscum album. The sequence continues at coordinate 1,730,333,269 of OY728140.1, forward strand.
GTATGCTTATGTAAAACATACTAAAAACATTTAGGATTACTCTTGGTTTTGTAATAAAATTATTAGGCCTTTTTTTTACTCTATGATCTACAAAAAAATTTATTTAGATGTCACATATAAATTTATTCATAGAAATTGAGTTCCTTTTTCAATGGATATAGACACGATTCTTCTAGATGGTTTTTGAGAAATATCTCTTTCCACCACCACATACCAATTTATCATATTTATATAGTTCATAATACAATGGTTGATAATCATTGAGTGAGTTTTGGATATTATATCCTAGTAAAAAATTCATTTCTTCAAGGAGGTACTTGCAACTACATCAAGTAAAATTCAAACTATATTTATAAAATTAGCATCGTATTTATCATCAATTGATTCTATTATTTTATACAATATATTTTGGTTTTTTAGGAAATTATAAATTGTATGAGGGTAGAATTTTTTTCAAACTATTTATTTATGTTCTCCCATGAAATTACATAGTCAATTTTTTCATGAAAAACTAAATTCCACCATTGGAAGGATAGATCCTCAAGAATATAAAAATCCAACCTAAAATTCATATTAGATGGTGTACAAATTAAAACAATTTTTGATTAATCAAATTAATCCACACCTTCTAATTTTCTTCTACTGAATCCCATAAAAATATTTGTGGTTCTTCTTTCTAATGATAAAAATAATGAACATCTATTCTAGGTTCATCATTCTTGTTTCCATTGTCAATTGATAGGAAATAATGAATGTTGTTCTAGACAATTTTTTGATCACCTATGGCTCGGGTGTAACAACATTTTTATAATCATCCTATTATTGGTTTCTATGATATCTATGTAGTGTAATTTATATAACAAAAAAATTAATCACTTAGTCATTAGTCATTATAAACTAATGGATTATAAATTTCTTATTTCTATATCAACATATACCAAAATCATTCTGTTTAAAATCCAATAATTTCATGCATTTTTGAAAAAAATCATAAATAACGAAATAAAATATGATCAATGCAATCCTAATGAGAAATATCACAACTAATGTTTGATATGAAATCATCATCATATAAACCCCTGATGATGAAATGAGAAAAAATCCTCTATGTGTCTTAAAACACATTTGTTCCAAAAAAAATCCATGTTAAAATAATGTTCATCAAAAAAAGGGTAGCTATATAGTTTTAAGCAATACATATAATGTTATCTCAATTTAAATATTAACATCACAAAAAGACATATTAAAAAACTGTGATTGTTACCATTATTAACATCCTATTTCTCACCCATTTTATTATAAAAATGTGGAGGTGTTACAAACCTTATCTGACATATCCATGAAACCAAAAACTAAAACTAAATTCCATGGTCTTAGGAAGAATTTTGGGGAATATGTTCCCTAAAAAATATTTCAATATGATAACATACAATATCAATGGAAATAAATAATAACTCAAAACTAGATTTTTTATTTTCTAACACTTTTAAGGAGATAGTGAGAACCCTTATGAAAATGTAGATCAAACATAAAAGCAAACTAATGACTTATTAACCACATGTCTAAGGCTATTATAATCTCTTTCTCTAAATAGTTTCCAAAGGAGGGAACTTACCTAGCAGTATGGATCTTCCGTTATGTTTTCTTCATAGTGCCTTTCTAGATAATCTCAAGCTTTCATATATTCTTCTTTACTAATATACAAAATGTTGAAGCATCTAATAAATATATGATCTTTCTTGTCAATCCATTTGTCATGATCCCTGGAAACATCCACTTGGATCAATCATTCTATCATTTTGTCAACATCTTGCCTCAATTCCTGGATCACCAGAACACCCTCTTTCATTTCATCACCATAGTGCATGATTAGTTCCATCTGAGCATCCAAATCCAAATCCATCACCGAATAAAATCCATCAAGAGATACTAAATCACATTGCTGTCCAGGGGGAAGAGAATCCTCCATCACCAACATCATCTCCTTAGAATGCAGATGCATCTCCTCTTGGTGGTCATCTACCTTTGAGGCCCTTTTCACTTGAAATTGCGACTTTGTGCTCTAGTGAGCCTCATCTCCTACCTCAGGCTAGATCTCATGATCCTTTATTTTACCGTATCTTTTGGTTGACTGTGTCTCAATCAGTTTAGGAAGATATGAAATGTCTTTATAACCCTTAGGTTCTAGATTCTAGAAAACAATTCATCTCCATGAGTCTTTGTTTTTCTTATTCCCTTTCATCCTTCATCGATTTTGAAGACTTTCACTTACCACACCCAAACCAATATCATTTTAGAGTTGTATATCTCCCTTAGAATTGGCCTCCTAGGGGTAGTTGGAGTTTCCTTTAAACTCTCCCTGATTCCATAAAATTTAAAATTGGTTGCTTAAGTTGAGGCCGTACAATGTCCTCCCCTAGTTGGTTCCCTGACTGTTAATCAACTGATGACCTAAATTATGTATATGGTTCTCCCACTCATGTCTATCCTTGGACATATACTTTCCTGTAGAATGTATAACCCTATTATATTTGTTGTTATCACTAGCACACACCACCATCACATAGGTATATTGATTGAGAAATGATGCACCCTTGGAAGTTGGACAAGAAGCTCTAGTAGAGTTCCCCGAAGATTGATACTGAGCATTCTTTAGATCCAAAGATTCCTAAACTACCACACTAGTATAGGCACCCTATGAAAACAAATTTCTTCTAGGATGAATATCCAAATAACTCGGTAGGCTGTTAAAGATCGATATTACATTTGGATAAAAAGGTAAGGTCTTTACTAGTTTTTTCATTAACGGTCCATCTCAATATTTGGTATCCTCACACTAGTTCTTCCCATGAAAAGAAATGTCACAACCATAACTAGACCCAACACCATTCTTGACATGGGGATTACTATCTTCCCTAGGATGACCACCCAGGATGCTGCTTATTGGATCTGCAGCTATGCCATGTTCCTCTTTCAGAACATAATTACTGAAACCCATATTCATAGGGTATTCCACCACACTAGCTTCTAGATTAAACATGTTAACCTCATTCAAAACATTGGAAGGGATTCCATCCACACTAGTACCTTGATGATTTGTATTTTTGACATAACCCTCATCATCCATGACACCTTCTAGGATTCCCTATGCGGCAGCATTTCGATTAATATAAGTAGGGATTCAATGAAATCTTTATGTATCATTACCCAAATGATGATTGTCGAAGTAGAATAAAACCCACGATTCATAACAAACCTTCCGATTCTAGAAGATATCTCCTTTATTCTCAATGACTATGGATTACAATGGTCCCTTTGTAAAATCTACATCGACACAAATTCTTAGAGAGACTGGATGACAAACTGTACTTGTGCGGGCATCTAAACAGAGATAGCGTCCTATCATAATTCTAATTAACGAAATAATTTCTGGATTCATGAAAGGTAATACAATATCAGGAAGTGAAATCCATGTCACCATAAATGGGGAGTCTTGCATCAGATAAATATCTAAGGTCCACTGAAATAGATTACAGTGGAAGTCTTACTTATCTTGGGAAGAATTGGCCCAAGAATAAATAAGATCTTCCTCACATGAAAAATGAATTTAAATGTTCTTTGAATCTATAAGACTGAAACCATCTAATCTTGAATCATGGAAGAAGAGAAAATGAACCTATTGAAGATGTAAACCAAAGGTCGTTTCTTCCCAAAAAGAGTGACCATGGTATGCTCCACCATTTCTGAATCATTCGCGAACTCCAAGGGATAAATAGGAACTGATGGGACTCCATTCCCACAAGACTTTAAATTAGGGCTCACCTCGACGTGAAGAAATTTATTGAAAGAATATGGGACAGTGAAGGGGGTAATGGAAAGGTCGCAAGAGGTAAATGAGATCGACGGAAGAGCATCAAAGTTATTAAGAAAAATAAAAATTTATTTGAGTGAAAATGGAACATGGAACACCGAAATTCAAAACCAAAATACATCATGACTGAAAACATTATGTGATACTATCCCATGTACTATAAATATAATAATTAAGCTCCAAACCTAACCTCTATTCCAAATATATCAAAATAAATTACTAGAAATTTTTGAAATAATCCCCTTACATGTATCTTATTATACAACATCTATAAATTCCACAATGTGCACATAAAGGGGTCAATATTGAATCATTTAGAATGATCTATAGGCTTCCCAACGGATGTCACTAGAAAAATAAATGGTTAGAATATTTAATAAATGTTTTTTGAGAATGTCATATTTTATACCAATTTATAAAATAGATCTATGTGAGAAAAATCCAAATAAATTTCTCAAATGAAATAAATTATAAGAAAAACTATTGAACATTATCCAATTTTTCTTTATTTGAATTCAACATGGAACACCCAAAAAATTTATTTAAAAAATACCTTACACCCCTGAATTATGAATGATAGTTCCAAACTCATGAGATGATTCTCTTTGGTCCCCTAAGTCATCAAATCGAGGGCCACAATCCTGGTTCCCTAAAGGAACATGCCCATTATCCAAGGTCACATCCAAGCAATGATCTTAGGGAAACCTCATATACAAAATTCCATTTCAATCCACTTCACCACAATACATTATTTCATTGAAACATTTCATTAGGAACTTTTATTATAACAAATCGAACCATAATTATGTAAATATATTTTTAAAACTACACAAAATGTGTTTTCTAAATGACATATTTTTTTCCAATTTCCAAGGAATATATAAATATTGTTTTCCTTTAATAATTATGTAACGTTTCCTTAATAAAATCATCAAAATAATTCAAAATAACTAACAATTAATGTTCTAGAATAGAAGAGGTGAGTGGGAAGCAAATTACCACTCAATAGATGATGAAAATGATGAAAAACCATAAAACATCTAGATTATGGCTCAAAACGCATCCCTTAATTAGATGTAATATTATAAAATTATTTTTCACATAGTATAAAATATATCTAAGTATAATGGATTAGATATATGGATTTGAGTGTTAGTAAAATGGTATATCTTATAAGAACAAGGAATAATAAAGGGGATAAAGGACTCAATGAATTGTTCAAGTCTCCAATGAACATAGAATTATTCAAATGTCGCATTCAATTTGAATGGAATTAGCATACATATCTATAAAGAGACAAAGATAGTAATTTTTTTATCCTAGATGATCATAGGACTAATGTTATATTTTTGTATTTAATATCAACTAATAAACATGGTGAGAAAGTTTGAGAACCACTTCACAATGTCATGACCATTACGCCATGGATCAGTTCCTCGAGAACCCTCTGAAATCCAACTAGGAAATGATATAGGATTCCCAGTCAAACACATATGATGACCATGGAGTATCCTATAATGTAGACCATATTTTTCAAGAATTGGGCTACAAATTATCCAATACCACAACAACTGTACCTACCCTAGCCAAAATAAACATTATGTTCTTTCATATCCCTTATGCCACAAGGGATTTTCAAATATGATGAACAACCAAATTTAATTCTTGTATTTTTATGGAATCATTATCCCCTTCATGATCCTGCTACCGAAATCCCTATGACACAACCATGATAGACAGAACAACACAACCAAATTTTTACTTGGCACAAAATTCTTCTTACTAGGACAATTTTTCGTAGATGAACCTTACATGGAAAAAAACCAATGTCTTATTCTAAAACCCATTCTCCATGGTGTGTCCCTATCAAGAAAATGGTCCCATTATAAAACACCCTCAAAACCCATTTGAAACTCCAAAAACATAACCTAAAAATATATATGATATCAAAATAAACACAACACGTTTAATATAACTAAAATAGGTTGGTTTGCTAAATTTTTCCCTGTAGTGGTTTGAATGAAACAATAGTGATGTGATATCTTTTTCAGGATATAGTTACTTCCAATTTTTTATATAATTATTATTCCTCTTAATCATATGAAACCTTCTGACTTGAATAATTTAATGATTTTAAATGATGATTGAAAATAGAAAAGTTTCATCTGGACTCGTTTTTTCCCTTGGGGTGTTCATATGTTATTTTATAATAATGTTGATGGTAGTACCATGATTGTTTAAATGAAATGTCATTAAACTAGATAATAGTGGGATATTATCCTCTTCAACACATAGATGATTTTGTTGATTAGTTAAACTACTATTTTTGGTGCTTGATGATTCTTATGCATGATATATATCAACAGATGATGGTATGAGATTATAATAATTCCAGGTATAATTTCAAGAGTCATTATGGACACCTATATTTCATGTCCATGTTATTTAGTTCAACAAATACTATTGATATTTTTATGGGACAAATTAATTATGTGTTTCTAGAGTTTTAAGACCGGATCATTATAGATTTCCCTAGTAAAATTTATATGTACTAAATGTCATATGATGATTAAAAAAATAAATTTGAGGACTATTTTGGAATTCCATTCACACTATCAACTCTATTGTAAGCAGTTAAATAACATGTTCTGGGTGTGGGGTGTTTATCATCATTTCATTGTGTTTTCTCACCAAGGGGTAGTAGTTGATCCTTCTACTGTTGAATTATTATTTTCATGGGTAGTAACCAAGAATGTCTCAAATGTTTATAGTTTCAACGTTCTAATAGGTTATTATAATTTATACATGTATTATATCTTGCATATTTTTTCCCTTTAATTGATCTCAAAATAATGTACCACACGTTCATGTGGATTAATTAGTGTTATGGATCCCTTAACTACCTAATGAAGAATATAATCGTCTATTTTTTCCTTTAGTTTCAAGTTGACGGAGTCATGTTAATGGATTTTTTGATTCATAAAATATTGGTTTAGGTTATAACATTATGTATTAAAGGGTGCTGATATGAGATGTTTCTTGGTACAAAATCTCTTAGGAATTAAACTATTCCACCTCTAATCTTGCGTTATGCAATGTGGTGTTTCCCCTGATGTTATTGCGACACAAATAAATTAAATCTTTCATTAATTTTATTGTTTTATACAAAATCATACATTGTGAAGGCATCAAAAACTAATTTGAATGACTCCAAATTGTATCACTTCAAACAATCATATATTTTTTTCTTTCTTGACAAAACTGTTGATAATAAAATTCAATTATAAATTATTCTTGGTCAAATATATCAAGAAATATCATTAAATAAATCCTAATTTTAAAAAACTCTCAGTATGCTTGATATTTTATTTTTAAATCACTATTAAAAATCATAACATTCAATTGATATATGAATGATTTACTAGTAGTCTATTTTAGAATTTTAATATAAAATATTTACACTATTTATTAAAATCATTACAATTATTCTTCAAACAAATCAAGTTGAGATATCTATTCGAGCTAAAATACTCTAGAAATTTCAGTAAATATTTCAAATTAAAATTCTAAAATAGACAGCTTCAAAATTATTGATTATCTTGGTATTGTGTCTTCAAAATTATGGTTCTAAACATTGTGTAGATCCCAAACATAGGGATGACAAAAAATAAATTTAATACATGATTTTAGGTATTTTAACAAGATATACATTCTTGATACTTCTGTTCAATTCATATTTATGGTAAAAAAATAGTGATCATTACCAAAATGTTGGATTCAAAAACTATTGTCCTACAAAAATGTATTGATCGTAACTATGATTCCATAATTGATTAAAAACATCCAAAATAGCTAGAAAATGAACAACCTAGTGACTTCAAGAATGTTAGAGTATATAAAATAAATATTACAATAAATATAATCCTAAATTTCAAATAATTTATCATCATTAGTAAATCATAAGAGGTTATTTATGAGAATAAAAATCAATTAGAAAAAAATAATGTTTTGAATCAACATATATAATCCCAACATGATAATGGCCCAGAATTTGAAGATATCAGAGATTCAACTATTTTCATAATATTTTTTTGAGTATCATCAAAAAACCTAATCTTTTAAGTAAAGGTGAATTTCAATAACATTAACAACTAGAAATAGTTTATTCTTAAAAACATTACTTCCCTAACATGAAATATGGTATCCCTTTTAAACACCCTATGAATTTATACGACTACCACATCAAACCATAGTGAATGTATACTCTAATTCAACAACTTCAAATTTTCTGAAATAGTTTCCATATTTTCATTAATATATTCCAAATCATTCAATTTATAATATTACTAGTCTATCTATGCAGATAAAATCCTTTTTATGAACTAAAATTTTGAAGTATCTATCTTTATCAGTATATTATATTTTAAAATCACATATGACATGTTTGTTTTAATTAAGAAGTAATGATGAAATAACTCATAGTAAAGGATCCATATTTTTTACAATTCTTTATTCATCTAACATGCTTACGATTAATAAAAATATGGATGGTATTTTAGTAAAATATTATTTTCAAGTGGAATTATCGTTAAATTTTGTTAAGTAATTACATAAATATTCAAACTCCTTTATATCTACAAAATGGATTCCTTTTTGAATATTATTATTATTTATAAAAAACTCACAATGAAAATAAATAACATATATCATTCTATTGACATTATTCATGGAGATTGAATAATTCAATATGCATTACAATTTAGCGCATTATAAATTAATCATATTGTTTTGATCATCTATATCTCTATTAATGTATTAAATCTCATTAACTAATACTAAACAACATTATGTCACATATGTATCATAAATCGAATGATATTCACCATTATTAAATGAGTTCCTTTTTTCTTATCCTATAGTATGAAAAGAAAGATTCTTTTATTGTCATAAGTTGAAGGAAACTCTTAAACTCGTTTTTTAACAATAGTAGTGTTGTTCATTGATAAAACATTATCATTTGCCATTATTGTAGAAACATAATCATTTCAACATTTTTAATCCAAAAATATTTATCTTAACATCTCAAAAAACATCATATTTAGGTATCATTACTATATTCCTAAACCACTATTCTCTACATATTAACACAATATCTAACTCATAGTAGTAACTAATCATTCACAAAATTGACATCAACACATATACTAGCCTCCCGCTCCACATGTCAATTATTTAATACAGAATATGTAATTTTAATTTCTACAAACCCATTTAATGAAGTCTAAACTCTAGAATTTACATCAACATCATTCTGCGGAGTTGAAATTAATATTATACTATTAAAATGATTTCCCAAAGTGGAGAAAGGAATCTCTTAATCATCCACTAACCACAAAATATTTGTATCTATTGAATTTTTGGTGTGTAAATCCACTAAAACAACATATAGATTAATTAATATTGATTCATTCATTGAATTCCTCATATAGTCGGTGTGGAATCTCGTTTATTGTTTTAGGTGAAATGATCCCCTTGATTATAATAAGGGTTATACTAATCTTCTCTATAATTTCACACATACCCCCCCATTTTTTCTTCACAACCAAGTTTTTTTATAAGAACACCAATATAATTTTATATTTTTTAAAATTAATTTATAAAAAGTGTAATTTTTTTGACACATGGAAAAATCGGTCATATTAAATTTTTTCACAATGTTTTCCAATATATAATATATCCTCAAGCCATAAAAACGATATCAATCGTTATATTCCATATTATTATAATGATACACTTACCCTAACATGCATCTACATAGGATTACTTTTTACGAATTCATAAAAAATAAAGGTGGTGCATATCCTGAAATAACCATTTCAAACTCACCCACCCATTTGTAAATACCTAATAGAATGAATTTTGTAATTACCATTTTCATATTTAGGTAGTTTACTATTATATTTTTGATAGTTTATATTCTAAAAATATTGTACAATATATCCTCATCACTAGATAAAACTTTGATCTCTATCTTTATATTAAACAAGGATCTACCTTCATGAGGGAAGGGTGTTATATCATCTAAGTCCATTGATGAAATGGAAAATTCATTACCATTTACTTTACCATTTACATTTAAGTGTTATACATCCCTATTTTTATAAATATTATTTTTGGTAATTATTTTAGTGGTGACTACATGAATTATTAATGAAGGTGAATTATTATTTTTTATTGAATGCATATTGTACTTTCGGAACACGTAAAAACATCTTCAATAAAAAACATTCACGATTTTTCTATTTGAAGTTTATAGGCTTTGCTAGAAGAAAATGTTTTCATGAACTACAGGAAAAAAGAATTCTCTACACCCTATAAGGATTTTGCATTGAATCTATCATTCATCCCTATAGATTAACAATATAAATTATTTGGGTTTCGGGTATGTATTCAATGATAGGATAGAAATCCAAATTATGATCTCTTAAATCAATTTTTTTTATCCTACATACATTGATAAACATTATGTAGTGTCACTCATATGTATATGGGACACATGATTAATGAATATGTAAATATAAATCTAGGATCAGGGAAAGAGGAAAGAGAAATTATATTTCTTAACTAAAATAACTCAAAATCTCATAATTCAATGGGGCCTAAATAAAATTTCATAGTTTCAAATCTATCAGTAGGAAAATTCATTCAAAATATATTTCCTTGATGACTGATAATGTTAATGAACTCAAGATAAATATCGCACGTTTTGTGGTTATCTATAATGATGGGATTGTTTTAATCAATATAATTCTTTCTTGAATAAATTATAATTTTTTAAAAAAATTTAATAACATGAGTTCTCAAATATGATTAGAACATTTTTTTAATTAAATATAAATTCCGTCATGGTGTGTTCCATCCAAAACATATGAGCTCATAAACATCCTGTGGTGTTTTAATTGTATTCAACGATAGATAATTAAATTATGTGTTACTTCTTACTTGAACATGAAACTTAAAATATTCCTCAGTGTAAAGTTAATGTGTTAGATTTTATATTATACTACACCCACCAAAAACAACGTAATAATTTCGGGAAAAATAAAATTCTAAATATATTAAAAAATTTAAAGAAATTTAAATGTTCCTTTTAAATACTATAAATTTTTTTTTGTAGAGATTAAATGTGACTATTTAGTATTACCTGAAAAATATATAATGAAATACAAAAAAATTAATATCTATTAGAATCGTATACTCTAAAAATATATTTCATAAATGAATACAACAAGGCCTTCCATAAAAAGCTATTAGTACTTGTTTATGAGAATAATGATCGTTAGTATGTTAGAAAATATATTTTGATGAATTTGTTGTCAAAACACTTATGTGTTTTATCATACTCTTCCATCATTAATAATACATTAAGAAAATAAAATCTTTCATTAATCTGGAAAATATAAAATATCATATGATATGGAGAGGCTAAATAATTAATATTTTATTTTATACTAGATATGAGGAAAAAATCATCCACATAATCAATTCCTTTATCTCGGTTAAAACCATTAACTAATAATATAAATTTATTTCTAATGATATCATAATTTTTATCCTTATTATATCTAAAAATTGTTCTATAAAAATTAATGGAACAATTAGAGGGTACACACATTAGTTACTAAAACTTTTTACCTTGAATTGATTTATAATTTTTGTAATTTCTCAGATTTTCACTGTATTTTTTTAAATATAATATGGATAAATTCATGATTAGTTTCTAAGACAGTGATCTAATATAAGGCTCAATGTTCCCATAACTATTTTTTGAAATATAGTAAAATATTAAATATAAATTCTATGTAATGATCAAGAAAAAGTGGAATAATATTTAATGAGTGTCTGGATCAGAAATATGAGGGCATCATTGCATTCATAATAGAGGATTTACCGTAGGTGCGACCGAACATTGGTCGGCATGGGTCGATTTTGAAAAGTCATCAAGAGAGTTTTAATTGAATAAATTAAATAGAGAAAAAAATATTTTCATTTCATCAAAGCAAAAAAATTGTGAAAATTATATATTAAATAAAACCTTATATAGTGATCTGGATTTAGGCTTGTAACCCTGGAATACTTTAGAGGCCCTTGAGAGATAACCTTTGAGAATTCTATTTGTAGGTGATGATAAAACTTAAGATCATATAATGAAAAACTCTTATTTTTGGTAGTTTTCACTAATGATGACGATGCAGTGACCAATCTTCATCTGAGATAAATCCAAAATCTAAGTAGGATGCATTATTTCTATTATTATTTGAATTTGTTTATTTCTATGTTGAATATGGATAATTCAATGAACATGTTATCTTGTGGATGGATCATACTTGTGGGATGGGATGATATGTGTGGTGTTTTTCTAGATATTATACAGTAGAATTATTCTTGGTTTTTTATCAGTCATACTAGAATTTATTAGGGATGAATTAAACAATGGTTGATGATTATCCCTTGGTTTTGTTCCTTGTTAATTTTTCTCCCCTAAATTCATTTGTTCTTCATGTGTATTCTTCATTCATATATGAGAATTGAATAACCGGTCATTTCAAAATTGTTTCTTGCCATAATGATCAGAAATTGGAGATACAACATCAGGATGACTTGATGGAGGTGTGGCAATGGGTGCGGTAGTGGATCGAATGATAGTAGGTGCTAAATTTTCATTCATCAAAAATAATGAAGAACACATATGATGATGTTCTTTGTGCTTTTTCAAGGATAAAATCCTCTCAATTTTGTGTTATATGGACTATGAAAACATTGATATCATGTTTCATCGTAAAACTAGCATCTTAGTGAGATCCAGATATCGATCGGTATTAGAGTAGGAAGACCATGGATTTCTGGAATCATTTGATACACAGAGTGATTAGCCTCAGCTGCATAGTGTTTTTAAATCATTGGGTGACTCAAAATGTACATGGGAATTACACGGACTCATGGTGGAGTACATGGGTTTCCTACATTGTGTGTACTCCCCCAATTGGCATGGTGTGAACAGATTACATAGACTACCTCGTGTACTGGTATATGAAGGACCCCGGGACACCCTGAGAGGGGAGGGGTGATTCAGGGTGATAACTTATTATTTTAATGTGATAGATCTTGTTCCCATGTTGTTAGGAACTTTTTGAACTTGTATGATGAATATGACCAGAAAGCAAACATTCACAATCACAGAGAAGACACAACACATTTTACTTGGTTAACCACTAAGGGCTACGTCCAAGGAGGATACGCTGACAGGTTTTTGTTCGTACCTAATTACACTAAAAATCACAAGATGTGTATTACAATGGTTAAGAAACAGTCACTCTGTCTTTGGCTCACTGCCTTTACAATTGTACTGGGATAGCTCACTGTGTCCCTCGGGTCACTCCCGTTGACTCCCCCTGGCTCACAGCCTTTGGTGAAGTCCCACTCAGTTTATAGATGTGAAGGTCTCTTCATCGTTGCAAAACTATGAATCCTCTGTTGAATGTAGATTCTCTCCTGAAGTCCAAGATTCATTCGTATACTAATCCAACTTTGCACCGAATGTATCAGGCAATATTCTAGCTATCATGCAGTTCCAAAAGGTCCAGAGTACCACAACCTCACATGGCGCACTTCTCCAAGACTGGCGCGCATGTTTCAAGAATGGTTTGCAAGTCACTTGCACGGTACATATCGGCGTGCAGGTGACACCAACACACTTGCGTGACACAACCTCCTTCAACCCCAATCATGTGTGACTCTGCACATTTAACTCCCAATACGACTTGGTCGCACAGCCAACAACCGGCGCGCAGCCCCTACTTGTGTGACCCAACATCCCCTTGCACGACTCAACCACTTCCATGAAGAGAGCTTGAAAATATCTAAGTGTTGAACTTTGTTAGAAATGAGGAGGGGTGGTCCTCTATTTATAGGAAAACTGGACCCCCTGCGCGGTGGCGTACAAGTCTCCTCACGGTGCAGAAGTTCCAGCATGGAGCTCATCTCCCCTAGCCTCTGCCGCGCAACTCACTTGCGCGACCACACCAATACTTGTGCGACCTACTTTCCTTTGCCATATTTTTAAGTTCTGATCATGAATAAAAACAGGTGCGCACGTTTCCAAACCTCCTTGGCATCGTCACACAACTCATTTCTCGGCGCATAGGTCACTTGCGCAAACAACCCAAAACATGCATGACGCTTATCCCTTTTTGATTTTTCTATGTTATGATTTTGAAAAAAATACGGCGCGAAATTTTCCTCTCTTTCAAGTACATGGAACGCATATTTATTTGCCAAATTTTTTTTTCTCCATTTGTCGATTTTCAGGCCCAAAAATTTGGCAAACACTGGGAAACGACGCCACCTTTTTTTTGTTCTCTTCTTGAGCTGTATGATCACTTTGCAAGCACATATTCTGAACTTCCACTGAGAATTGACAACAAAAACAAAACATACTCCAATTTGTGAATTGAAAGACCATGGTTCCCAAAATCTCCGCCTTTGGGTTTTTTGGAAATCACCAGATAAATTCAATAGATCATCATTCACATGAAAACCTAAAAACGTAGGAATCAAATCATCCAACACTCTAAGTCTACGTGATCAGTGCTTGGTGTAGAAAACAATATGGGATGTGTGAATTGAGATATCATGTTTTGGAATTCCAACTGAAGCCCCCTTCACATTGTGTATGCATGAATTTATTCCGTTCTCCCCCATTGACAATAATCCCAAAGACTGGTAATTTGATCATTGTTCAGCTCAAATACTACTCCCCCTGGATAGTATCTCCCCCACAAACTTGTCTCACATCCATAAACAGATAAAAAATTTATCATAAATGGGGAGAGGGGAATTGTGTAACTTCCTTATGCACTGGGAGGTGGCTGAACACCGAGGTTCAACCGATGTTTTTCAATCACATCCACTGACAATGGCTTCATCGTGATATCACCCACTTGCTCATCAGTTCCCACATGATCCATTCTAATCACCCATTGCTCAACATTTTCTTTGATAATGTGATACTTGATTTCAATATGTTTTGTATGAGAATGATGAACATGATTCTTCATAAGATCAACTGCTCTCTTGTTATCACGGTAAATCACCATTGGTTGCTTTACGTAATCACAAATATATGATAATTGTTGCTTCATCCATAGCAGTTGAGTGCATGCCTTTATGGCAGATATATACTCAACTTCAGCAGTTCTAAGAGAAGTACTTTCTTGTTTCTTTCTCAACAAGCCAACACATTTCTTCCCAATATAAAAGGCACCACCACTGGTGGACTTTCGGTCTACTACATCACCGGCCCAGTCAGCATCTGAAAATGCTAACAATTCACTATCCTAGCCTGCATCAAAATATAAACTAAAGTTATGTGTACCTTGAATGTAAGTCATGATTTTTTTGACTGCTCCCATATGTTCCTCATTTGGATTATTCTGAATGTAGGCTGCAAGAAAGGTGGAAAAAACAATATCTGGCCATGTCGCTGTAAGATACAGTAGGTTCCCAATGATCCTCCTGTATAAAGTGGGATCTACAGATGCCCCCATCTTCATGCATTCCAAGTTTACTTCCAAAAACAACCCGAGTTGACATTTGTTTGGAGTCTTTCATATTAAACTTCTTCAGCATCTCTCTTGCATTCTTTTACTGAGAAATTAAAGTGTATTCCTTATTTTGAAACACCTGCAGCCCCAAGAAATTTTTGGGCTCCCCAATCGAAGAAATTTCAAATTCTGATTTCATGTGATTGGAAAATTCTTCCACTGGTTTCTGCCTACTGCCACCAAATATTATATCATCAACGTAGACTAAAACCATGAATTGATCTTTTGGAGAGTTCCTCACATAGAGATTGTGATCCCCTCCTCCTCTTTTGAATTCCAGCTTCTTGAGATATGAATCCAGCCACGAGTACCATGCCTGTGGTGCCTACTTCAAACCATAAAGAGCATTCTTCAGTTTGCAGACCATTGTTTCATCAGTGCCTAAAACAAAACCCACTGGTTGTTCAATATAGACCTCTTCTTCGAGTACAACATTCAAGAATGATGTCTTGACATCCATTTGATATACTTTATATCCTCTTTTGATTTCCATGGCAAGGAAAATCCTGATTGACTCCTGTCTAGAAACTATAGAAAAGGTTTCTTCAACATCAGTGCCTTCAATCTGGGAGTATCCTTTATATACTAGTTGTGCCTTGTTTCTGATAACACTTCCATGCTCATCAAACTTATTTTTGAAGACCATTTGGTACCACGCACATTGTGACCATCGGGTCTCTAGACAAGACCCCATGTCTGATTCTTGTGAATCTGATATATTCTTCATTAATGGCGTTCACCCAAGATTCATCATTTGCATCTTCTTCAAATGTGGATGGCTCCAAAACTGACAAAAATGTAGATTGTGTGTTATTCCCCATCCTTCTTTTTTGAGTGGGTGCACTCATGTCCCTATTTATGTTGGATGGATCAATCTCAGCTCTTAGATTTCTCCTTCGAGGTTCAATTGCATTCTCATCATCCATAATTTCTTTTTCAGATTCTTCTTCTGAGTCAACATTATGATGTGACTGCTGAGTGTTTTGTACAACTTCCTCTATATCTATATTTTTATTTTCTCCACGTTCACTTTCTTCCTCAATTTCTATTACATCAGCATGTGAAATCCTTGAATCATTTGCGGTTTTCTTTTCAACTATCATAACATCACTACTTTCCACAATCATTCCTAAAACCTTGTTGAAACATTTGTAGGCTTTACTGTTCATTGAGTAACCAAGGAAAATTCCTTCATCTGCATTGTCGTCAGACTTCCCTTGATTCCCTTCTTTGTTCCTAATGACGAATTTTAATTCCAAAGACACGAAAGTATTTCAAAGAGGGATTCCTTCCATGCCACAATTCATATGGTGTCTTTATCTCACCCATGTAAAATCATGTTCGATTCATAATATACACTGAATATTGAACAACCTCTTTCGAGTAATGTCGTGGAATACGACTCTCAATCAGCATACTTCGTGCCATGTTGTTAACCTATCGATTCCTATGTTCAATAACTCCATTTTGTTGGGGAGGTCTCACAGCAGCTACCTCATGCTGTATCCCATGCTTCTCCAGATAATTTTCAAATTCAATGGACATGTATTCTCCTCCATTGTTAGATCTTAACACTTTGATTGTTTGTCTAGTACCATTCTTGGTGATTCGTCGATATGTTTTCATGCATTCAAGGACTTGTCATTTCTTATGAATAACTATCACACATGCCATTATACTATAATAATCTATGAAAAAGACAAAGTACCTTTCTCCATGAGTTCTAGCAACATTTATTGGGCCACATACATTTGTATGAATCAGATCAAGAAGGTGAGATGTCCTTTTCTTCTTTGGCCGATATGAGCTGCAGACCAGCATCCAACGAATGCGAGCATCACAATACTTTTCATGCTCACGCTTCAGGTTAGGAATGTCCATGAAAATTCTCAATTTTGATATTTTCTCCATGTCTTGTTGATTTATGTGTCCCAGTCTCCGATGCCATAAATAGTTTTCTTCTTCAACAGTCATGTAACAAAAATTTTCTTCACTATCAACCTGATACAAGTTGCCTTCTGTTCTGCATCACTTCATAATAGAATTGCATGTATTTCCCTTGATGGTGAAACCTTTCTTATTAAAAGTAACTATAAGTCCCGAGTCATAGATTTGACTCATGTTGAGTAGATTATGAAATAGGCCATCTACGTAATGGACTTCAGTCTTCTTTAATTCTCCATTAGCTAATTCCATACTTCCACTCCCTTTGATTTTCAGAGCTCCATCATTACCAAATCATACTATACCATCAACCATCCATTTTATATCCATTAACAGGCCATCATTACCTATCATCTGAGATAAACAACCGCTATACAGAATCTAGGTACTATTTTTCATTGTAGCTTTGAGGGCCACCTCTGCAAGGTTGGATTTCTCAATCATCTTCCTTTCCTTCCATGAGACATTGGATTGAGTATAGATTACTGATGGCCTTTCAATTATTTCATCCACATACCCAGGTTATTCATAGTCAATATCTTTTTTGAGTGGAGAAAACCTATTTGAAAGAGAAACATTTTCTTGCTGACGTGACTTGACTTGTCTTGAACTTCGGTATGAGGTGTCCATGTCCCTTCTCTGCCTGCAATTAGAAGCCTTATGACCAAAGTTAGAACAAAGAAAACAATATCCATAGAAATTGTTTCTTCTATAATAATTAGGATATGAATTTGTTCTCATTTTTTGAACTCTTATATCTTCTCCATTCAGATAGCTTCTTTCCTCTTCGTAATAAGACATGGTATGGCCAAGATAGCCACATAACTGACACTTCATGGGAGGAAATTTCTTCTCACTTGAATTTATCCTCATACCTTCCTCCATGGGAGAATAGTTAGAATATCTGTCATTTCTGATTGTTTGAGGATAATTTTGAGTTCCTCTTTTAGTTTCGATTGAGGTTCATTTTTCAACACATTAGGCAACGTTTCAACATGTTTAACTTTCATATTCTCTTTATTTTGGAACTTTTTACTTCCAGGAGTTGATGTCTCAGCTTCACAGCTAATTACACTCTTTCCCATGCAAGAGGGTCTTTAATCACTGAATATTTTCCAACCCCATATGAACCACACTAGGCTCTTTCCAGTAATTCTGCATCCGAGAATCATACAAACTATATTTTCTTCCATGATTCTTTTGGAATTGATTCAGTCTCAAGCTTACTCCTAAGAGTAACATCTTCCTCCTCAAGACCCTCAGAAGTCTTGGATTTTTATTCAAGTCTAGAGGTGAGGTCATTGATGTCCTTTTCCTGCTCTTCAATTATCAGCTTAAAATCCACAACATCGTCATTTCTTTCAATTATTTTAGACTGTACCTTCACAAATTATTCCAGTCATTCAATTCAGCTTCATGTGGATCAACGTATTTAGTTGATTCTTCTACAATTGATTTCCACTTATTTCAACTCTTACATTAAGTTTTAAACTTACGAACAACATCCTTAAGATGCATATCAGGATCTAAACCAGTTTTAAACTATTTTTCTCCACCAGTATCAACTGACTTTTCAACAGTCGCAATCATGGAAGCATGGTTCCCAGTTTTGAATTCTGGTTCTTCATCACCGAATTCATTATTATCATCGTCTTCTTCTTCAAAAACAAAACACTTCCTTCACATTTTCTTTCCAGATTTGAAGTCTCCCTTTTTCAAAAACCTTCTCCAAGACTTCTCAAAGCTTTCAACTTCACTATATTCATCATTGATCTTTCTTAGTCACTGAGTGGCAATGTGCCCAACATTTCCACAATGAAAACATGCAAGAGGTAACTTCCCTTTGAATTTCCATTTTCCCTTCTGGAACATTTTTGAAATAAGAGAAAAAATTTCATTTTCTTCATCATCTTCACCACTATTATCTATTGAACTTTTTAGTTTATCCATGGCTTTAAATTCTATTACCTTACTCACATGATTCGTAGCATCTTCTGGTTGGATTCTTATTTCATATGCTACCAAGCTACTTAGGAGGTCATCTAGAGAATGTTTTGAAGAATATCATTCCTCGAGGGCTGATACCTTTTCATTTTATAGGGGTGGAAGTCTTCTCATTATTTTCTTCACAATGTCAATATCTTGGATTTCTTATCCTAGGCCCCGAATTGCTCCAACTACTTCAGTGATTCAATTAAAGAAGGAGTCTGCATTCTCATCATGATGCATCTTCAAACCATCGAACCTATTGTGAAGAACTTGTAGTTTCACCTCCTTCACATTGCTATCTCCTTCATATATTTTCTCGAGTTTCTCCCACATGGATTTTTCTAAGGTGAAATTCATCACATTTAGGTAGATCTAATCAGAAAGGGATGTGGTGAGTGCATTTTGTGCCTTAGAATCTGCATCAAGAATTTTCCTGTCTATGTCACTCATAGCCAGCCCTGTTGGATCAGTGACTTGTATTCCTTTCATAGTAGAGAATAGAACTACCATTCCAAGAGATCATAGATGAGATATCATTCTGTTCTTCTAGATCTAGAAATTACTTCCATCAATGTGAGGAACTCCCCTGACATTGATTGCATTCTCCATAAATACAAAGGCCTGATTCAACACCAACAACCTTTACCCTCTGATACCACTTGAAGGACCCTGGGACACCCTGATAGGGGAGGGTTGAATCAGGGTGACAATTTTTTTTAATGTGATGGATCTTGTTCCCACATTGGTAAGAACGTTTTAATCATGTATAATGTATATTATAAGAAATCAAACATTCACAAGCACAGAGAAGACACAATAGTTTTTAACTGATTCAGCACTAAGGGCTACGTACAAGGAGAATACGTCGACAGGTTTTCGGTCATACCTAATTACACTAAACTTCATAGGATGAGGATTAAAATGGTTAAGAAACAATCAATCTCTCCCTGGCTCACTACCTTTAAAATTGTATAGGGATAGCTCACTGCGTCCCTCGGGTCACTCCCGTTGACACCCCATGGATCACAGCCTTTGGTGAAGTCCCACTCAGTTTATAGACGTGAAGGTCTCTTCATCATTGAAAAATAATGCCTCCTCTGTTGAATGTAGATTCTCTTTTGATGTCCAACATTCATTCATATACTAATCCCACTTTGCACCGAAGGTATCGGGAAATCTTCCAACTGTCGTGTTGTTCCAAAAGGTCTCCAGTACAACAACCTCACCTAGCGTGCTTCTCCAAGACCGGCGCACAAGATTCAAGAATGGCGCACAAGTCACTTGCATGGTACAAATCGGCGTGCAAGTGACATCAACACACATGAGTGACGCTACCTCCTTCAACTCCAAACTTGCGCGACACTGCACCTTAAACTCCTAAACTGCCTTGGTCGCACAGCCAACAACCGGCAACAGCCTCTACTTGCGAGACCCAAAAACCACTTGTGCGACTCAACAACTTGCGTGACTCATCCACATGCACTATGAGAGCTCAAAAAATATCTAATTCTTGAACTTCGTTACAAATTAGGAGAGATGGTACTCTATTTATAGGCAAACTGGACCCCGTGCGTGATGGCGCGCAAGTTTCCTCACAGTGTGCAAGTTCCAGCATGCAGATCATCTCCCCTAGCCTCTGTCACGCAATTCACTTGCGCTAAAACACCAATACTTGCGCGAACTACTTTCCTTTTCCATATTTTGAGGTTCTGATCATGAAGGAAAACTGGTGCACAAGTTTCCAAACCTCCTAGGAATCGACGCGCAACTCCTTTCTCGGCGCGCAGGTCACTTGCACGAACAACCCAAAACTTGCGTGAACCTTATCCCTTTTCCATTTTTCTATGTTATGATCTTCAAAAACATATGGAACACAATTTTACTCTTCTTTAAGTACATGGCGCGCAAGTACCATTTCCAAAAATATTTTTCTCCATTTGTCGATTTTCAGGCCCAAAAACTTGGAAAAAACTAGGTTATGGCGCCACCTTGTATCGATTCTTTTCTTGAACTGTATGATCAATTTTCTAGCACATATTCTGAAAATACACTAAGGATTGAAAACAAACACAAAACACACGCCAATTTTTGCATAGACCGACCATGGTTCCAACAGTACATGGGAATGGTTTCACGTGTTGGCACTGTATACCGGGACATGGACTGAGTATATGGATGGACCCCAGAAGGAAGAACATAATGTGCAACCCTTATGACATTTCGTGTACCCATATTCAACATGAAAAGATTTGGAATTACATGGGAAATTGTACATGAGAAATACCCAAGGTCAATAGACACACAAAGTAAAGTTTCCTACATGGCTTGATCCCTTTTCCATTATTTCATATACTTGATTTTTTTTGTTTTATTCCCTTTATCGTTTCCATAAAGGAATGTATAAATCATTTCATACTCTTAAGAATATGATCCCTTAATCCAGTCTTCTGAGTTATATTTGATGGAATCCCAAATGAGTCCCTATAGAAGGATCCACTATTCATTCATCATTATGTAGGTGGAGTTCTCATTATCGATGTGACAAACAATACATGGGATCTAATCCTCTATTGGGTGGGTTAGTCCCTATTGGGTTGTTTGGATGACATCATGTCCCTGGCTATGATCCTCATCTACAATATCATATATCTTTATTCTTATCTATCTGTGTATCTTTCTCATTGTTAGACTTGACAAGAAGTACCTCTCAAATAGAAATCATTTGTGCTATCAGACTCAAGATTTTGTTCTCTCAGATGAGTGTGTTTTGGAATCTTCATGCTGAATTCCAAGGGATGGTATTCATTTGTTGTGACTCACCTATACACTGTGGGTTTAGTTGAGTATATCTAGATATTATTGTTATATTTTTTGTATACATATACTTCTGTAGGGTTGATGGTAATTTTCTTTTTTGTATTAATTTTTCATTTTGTGGTTTACAACTGAGTATTGTTATACTCACCCTTGCATGATATTTTCCAATAAATTTCATTTATTATGAAGACAATTGACCATTTGATGGAGTCATAGGTATACTAGGACTAGACTGTGCATTGTGCCATTGGGCATACCTATGTGTGTTCTTGCCGCTTTGATTCATCTGGATCGTTACATTTTTCTTATTGGATAGTCTCCTGTTATTAACCTATTGTGGTGGGCTTTGATTTTTCCATTTTTACATAATTTTCATTTTTTCATACACTTGTTGTGGGATACAATAGACTGTAGGGTTTTTTTGTTTTTTATATATATGATCATTTTATGGGTGTGGAGATGTCTGAGTGATTACAGATGAATATGAAATGACTTCCATGTATGTGATATGACTACCCAGTTCTAGTCACCAGCTACATGCCTATTAGAGGTGAGTTATAGGAGTCAGTTAATGGGCCCCACTAGTATGGGTCGTGATAGTGTGGTATCAGAGGTGGTCGGTTCAACATTTGGACCTGGAGTCTATGATGTTGGTTGAGGCCAATAGTGTTTTGTTTCTTGATTTCTTATTTGAGGGCAGGGAATCCAATTTTGGTACAATGTCTAACATATCTATACACCAACACACTAATAACCAGAATTTTGACATCGTACATTAACAAAATGCTTTCATGAAAAATAATGGTTCATCAATCGTATAGAAATGGTTTGTGTTTTCCATGTCCTTGTTAAGTCATCTCTCCAAATATTCTCATTGACCATGGTACATAATTTTTTTCCTATAAGATGACTCTACAACACATACCATCTAGAATTCATCTTCTTGATCACAAGGATAACCCCCCTTTGTGATGATGCTTTGATATATGGACGTGTTCCCCAGATATATCCTCCATGTAGTTCACCATCCATACTGCAACATATATAGAAAGATATAGTACCGGAAGTACTAGTGGATGAGGAGTTCATGTTCTGCGTACTTTTTGAGTTTCTGTGATTGCAAACCCACAAGTTTCGAGGTGATACTCATCCAATGGTGGCTAAGAAATAGCTTAAAGCAGTGTCCCTTGTTTTCTATCAAATCAGGACCACAAAAAATCAGATGGTCGTCCTAGTATCAATACATATACATAGCTCAGTAGGACGATGGTGGAGTTTGGCTATCCAGACACACGAAGTGGTGACTCTATTGTGGATAGAGTTTGATCACCTCATTATATAGGAGTATTCATAAGTTATGTTGTGGGTTATCCGTATACAATAACTTCTTAAACTCTAGTAGGGAATCGTTACAGTAGATTACTATTCATGAAGGTGAAATAACATTTCCTTGTACTCTATGGATTTTGATAGGGTTTATTAATTCAGGGCTTGGACCATCAAATGAGGTCTACGTAGAGACATTCATTATAGAATTATTCCTCTATGAATTCCAAATTAGGGTGGGGTGCTTCAGTGATCTTTGGTGGTTGAAAGATTATTTGATGGGCATATCCAACTTGTGATAGTTGGCAGTGGACGATTAAGAGTATAGACTTTGGATAAAAGGGATCTGATATCAGTCCTAGGGACCTGGATATTTGAGACAATTATTGAGGTGTTCCTAGGATTGGGTATCTTCAATCCAAGGCTCACAGGGTGGGTACATTCCTCCTAGGGAGAGGAGGTGCAATTCATGTGATGGTATGGGTCATCTCACCCATGATTTTCCAAAACATTATGTTGATAAAATGGTTATTTTGGTAAGACCACCAAGGAAGAGACAATGTTAGGAGTAGGTAGATCTGCAGGGTAACATATGTGTTGGTGGAGCTAGGACAACTGCAGGAGGTGGTACACATTTTGAATTTCTACCACAACCACCCCAGATAGGCTATTCTAGGATAAGGGAAAGAGGATAGGGGAGAGGAAAATTTCAAGCGGCTCAGTCGTATGACCTAGGGGATCTAATAATGATTCAAGGTAAGATCTGTTTATTTTATAATTTTGTTGCATCATTAATGGATATAACAACTTTTTATTTCATTCTCACCACTTATCATGTTTTATACAAAGAGATTCTGGTTGAACATTTGAATCGACCATTAGGTTGTGATACACATACTAGAGAATAATCAATGACCACGCACTTGTGCCGACAGTGTGCCTAACCCTTGGAGGAGAGACTTCTGGTTGGATCAATGTAGTGGAAGAGTTTAGTCCTTAAGACTTAACTCTTGGGAAATTTTTTATATATATAGTACAATACAATATTTACATTTTTATGTGGTGGTTGGGGTGTGTCCACCGTGATGGAACAAGGTTTACATTTGTTTGTGGAATGGATGCCCTTGCAATGTAGGATGGACCCATTTAGAAGTTTGTTTAGTATATTACTCACTAGTTGGATAACCTGGCCCTCAGTGATGTATATGTTATAATATTATAGTTTCTATTAGACATGGGAAGTATATGGACATAATTCATGTAGATGATCCCAGAATACCACCCATTTGGGAGACATAATTCTAAATTTATTTACACTCTATAAAGGAATTGATATCTTCACAAGCATATCATATGGCTTTCATAGAGCTACACTAGCTAAGGTCATAGTTATTGGATTTTCATATGAATGTATTCTTGATGCCTATTGTTTCACATTGGACATCCTTATAATTTCTAGAAAGGAAAATGGGAGATTGAGGTTGTGTGTGGAATACCAGATCTTGAACTAGGTGACTATGAAAACAAGTATCCACTACAAAGCATCAATGACCTCTTTGATCACATGAATGGGGAATGATGATTCAAAATCATGACATCTGATTAATCTATCAACAGCTGAGTGTATGTGATGAGGATATACCAAAAATGGCTTAAAGATATTATTTTGGTCATTAAGAGTATTTGGTGATTCCCTTTGATGAGACGAACACCCTAGAAGTGTTCCTGGGACTCATAAACCATATCATTCAGCATTTATTTAACCAGTTCATGGTAATAATCATCAATGATATCCTTGTGTACTCAGAATCTGATTAGTATCACATGAGACACATAAGTGTGGTTCTTGATGTAATCTGGGAGCACCAGCTTTATGGGGAACTCTCAAAGTGGATGTTCTAAAATCAGGCAGTGTAATTTCTAGGACACATTATCTTAGTGGGAGGACTAGTAGTGGACTTGGACAAGGTTGAGGTGGTTCTTGGTTGGGATCCACCTAGGAACATGACATAGGTGGGGTGCTTCCTTGGGTTAGCATATTAATAATATAGATTCATACCTGATTTCTCAAGGATATTGACACATATGAAATTTTTAACTCAAAATGGGAATCAATTCATTTGGAAAGAGATGTTCCATAACTATTTTCATTATTTAAGGTAGAGTTTTAGGAGCACTCAGATCATGATATTTCCGAAGGAGGGTGTCATGTTTGTTGTGACCTTCGATGCATCGGTAATTGGGCTTCGTTGTGTCATGATGCAGAGGCAACTGGTGATTTACTATTGTTCATGACAGTTTATACCACATAATCAGAACCACACGACCCATGATCTTTAGTTATTAGTAGTAGTCTTTTCATGGATGATGTCGAGACACTACATGCGAGGTGATCAATTTATCGTCAACTCCAACCAATGGAGTTTCTTGTATATGTTCTCTCGGAAGGATATGAGCTTCAGACTGAGGTGATGCCTAGAGTTCCACTAGGTTTATTCCTTTTTTATTTTCTATACTCTTGTTATGGGGAATTTGGTGAAGGATGCACTCATCAATTGAACTAGATTTCAATTTCTAGTTGGGATGTTGGAGTAGTTGGACTTATTGAAATTATCATATGGGAATGTAGATGGAGTAGCTTACCACTAGTAAATCGTTGTTACCACTCCACTCTTATAGTGTGTATAGAAGGAACATCATAGAGATACTGAATACAATACCATATGTGCTCATATTTCCACAATGTGTTCTTATAATATATATTCAAAATGTGCGGAGCATGGTTTACTTTATAGAGGACGTACAATATTAATAGTGATGTTTATTAAGGTGGTTTTGAGGGTGTTTCAAAAACCCCATTTGGATGTACATATGGGAATTTAAAAGATTTACCATGACATCTGGTTTCAATTTCCGAGGCTTAGGATGAAGAAACAAGTTAAAGAGTTTGTATCTTAATTCCTTTCTTGTTTGAAAGTGAAGGATAAGCAACATGTTCTAGTGGGTTTAGATAAAAACCTTTGGGATCTATAAATTATGTGGGATGGGACATTTATGGACTTTATTAGGTGCTTACCATATAAATATAGGGGAATGAATTCCATCTGAGTGGTCCCTGAAAGACTCACCAGGTCTTTCCACTTCCTAGCTATCCGAGAACATAATTTAGTAGAGATCATGGGATTCCTTTATATTCAAGAGATAGTTAGACACCAGGTATTTCCATCAATGATTGTTTCTTATCATGATTATCACTTTACATCTCGATTGTGTAAGAGATTATAGGAGGAATTTGTGACCCAATTACGCTCAAGTACAAAATTCCTCCAACTAACAGATGACCAAAAGGAGTGGAGCACTTAGTTTCTAGAGGACATGTTGTCGGATTTCATCATAGAATTTTCCATAATTGTGAGGATAACCTACCACTAGCAGAGTGTGAAAAAAATTATAGATACCATTCCACCATCAGTATGGAACCATTCGAGGATTTTGATGGGGTGACCCTATGGTCACAACATTTATTGAATGACTAAAGAGATTAAACACTCCTGGGAATAGAGGTGGTGTAAGCTACTACCGTGAAGGAGAAGATCATTCCGGAGAATATTTGGACTATATAGAGCCTTCTTATTTCTTATGTTGATTGGCAGTGGAGGCCTTTGGGGTTCGAGGAAGGAGACGATGTGTTCGTTTGGGTTTCACCTCGACATAGATTATGGATATTTGGTTGAGTCGTAATGTTATCCGTCGTAATTTTCATATCATTTAAGATACTATTTATAGTGTGAGAGTATTAATAAAAGTTTTATCTACACCTAAAGTTAGACTAGGTACTTGAAGTACTGCATGTGTCATCGATGAGGAGGTACAACCATGACCCATCACACGTAATTGACCGGGCAGTTCTAGATATCGGAGAGAGAGAGAGACATTTCATGATTACCTAGTGGAGATATAGGATCAGTAGTAGATGATCCTTAGTGGTTGATCGATTAATTTAGTGCGTGTCTGGTGAAAATAATGGAATCTTTTGGGTAGCACTTGGGAGTGGGAGGCTATGATTCATTATTAGTACCCTCCCCTTTTTGAGTGATCTTTTTTTAGATATTTGAGGACGTAAATACACCATGTGGGGATAATTTAATGTCCTAGATTTTTAAGATATTATTTTTCTATATTATTATTTCTGACGATTTCGCTGGGGCGCACACATTCATCTCATTCGGGGATGAGAGACGTGGCTTTTTGGTTTCCCGCATTCCCTCTTTTCAAAGGCGGGTGGCATCCACTCCTTATTTAGGGATGTCTACTCCTTAATTGAAATGTGATGAGGGGATGTTAGTTCTTCCTTCCATGGATTCCTCCTCGGAACTCGTCACCTAGGCCGATTCTCCCTCATAGACATACTATGTTGTTCGTGAAACTCTTCCCGGCAAAATATCTTCATGGGAACCAGTTAATTAGGTTGATTCTGTCAGGACATTCTAAGGGGTCCGGGCATGGAAGCAACCTTCGGTTATGGGAGTAGTCTCGCTGGGCATCACTGGCGGGTCTGGAAACTAGGTATTGGTGTGTATGTCTTCAGTACCTTATTATAGGTATTCTCGAAGGTGATGAAGCCTGAGGCATCCAACATGAAATGTGGAGAATCGTATGACATGTGCATATATATGAGTTTTTTCTCAGTTTCTTATTATTAACACTAGGTATGCCACATGTTTAACATCTAGCGGAGATGGATCACGCATATCAGAACACTGAATAAAGTGGCTTAGACAGAGGATCCCCGTGGATGGAACACCAATACTAGGGCCATCGCCTGGGTGAATTCTCTAGTGTTGTTAAATGGAACAGGGAATGGGGTGGCATGATCCCACTGGGATGTGGCGGCCCGGGTAAGGATCAGGATGGCTGATGGAAGGATCTGTGAAAGGGATGGTGAATTGCATGAATCTTTCATGGGGATGACAATGGTTTTGGGCATGAGTCTTGAAGAGGCTTCCTACGTATCCCCGTGTCATGGAATCAAAGTCTGCGTATTTCATAGATGACGTCTTACCGACGATTAGGGTTTTCAAAGGCTTACCAGTGGTTGATGTCACAACGGCTTACCACTACATGGGGTCACAAAAATATACCACTGATTGGAGTGACAATGACTTACCGCTGAATGATGGATACAGTTTAACGTCATGCAGGACATGGCGATCTGATGTGAAGGAGGACGTGGGGTCCAATGGGTATCAGTCTTGAACCATGTAGAGGATTTATACGTACCTTACCTTGGAAAGGATAAAAGACCTCATAGTTCAGATGAAATTTAGGGTTTACGCTCTATGGTGACCCATGGGGTCGGTGAACATATGTGAATAAGGACCTGGGGTCCAAGTGGATGGTGGGATTGAACCTTAGGGAGGCTTCTTATGTACCATACCTTGACAAGGATCAAAGTCCTTGTAGTTCAGGATGATGACATGGGGCTTACAATCTAGGCTGCCTAGGCTGTTGGTGAACTGACGTGATGGGGTGTTGGGACGAGTGGGTGGTGGTGGGATTGAACATCATGGAGGCTTCCTATGTACCATTCCTTGACATGGATTAAATTCATCATATTTCAGGATGGGGCGTGCAGCTTACTCTCTAGGATGCCCAAGGTGTTGGTGATGCAACAGGAAGATGGTCTGAAAGACCGGGTGGTGGT
The DNA here is from genome assembly GCA_963277665.1 of Viscum album. Taxonomy (NCBI): domain Eukaryota; kingdom Viridiplantae; phylum Streptophyta; class Magnoliopsida; order Santalales; family Viscaceae; genus Viscum; species Viscum album. The sequence continues at coordinate 1,730,362,583 of OY728140.1, forward strand.
GGGCTTGAACCTCAGGGAGTCTTCCAACATCCCATGAATTGACATGGGTCAATGTCCTCGTAGTTCAGAACAGTGTGGGTCTTACAATCTAGGTTTCCCATGATGATGGGGGCTTGGTGCACCGACAAAAAGATGGTCGGGACTAATGGACGGCGGTGTTCTTGACCGTCATAGAGGTTTCCTACATACGTTGCCTTGACAAGGATAAAAGAACACATAGTTCATGATGAAAAGAGGATATTGAACAGATGCGAAGGGGTGTCAGGAAAACTGGGTGTTAGGCACGAACCTCATAAAGGCATCCTATGTACCTTGCCTTTGTGAAGATCAAAGTCCTCGTAGTACAGGTGTTGGTGTCGGCAGACCAAAGTGAAGGTGGACCTAGGATCCAATGGATGGTGGGATTGAACTTTAGAGAGGCTTCCTATGTACCCCAGCTTAGCATGGATCAAAGACCTGATATTTTATGATGGCATCAGTAAACCGATATGATGGTGGACCTATTGTCTGATGGATAGTGGGTTTGATCCTCTATGAGGCTTTCTACGTCCACTTTCATAGCATGGATCAAAGACCTCATAGTCTAGGATGGTTTGGGGCTTACACTCTAGGCTGCCCATGACGATGGGGGCTTGGTGCACCGACGTGAAGATGGTCGAGACCAATGGATGGCGGTGGGATTGAACCTCAGGGATTTTACTACGTACCTTTCCTTGACAAGGATCAAAGACCACGTAGTTAAGATTTAAAAGAGGATATTGAACCAACATGATGGGGTGTCAGGACAAATGTGTGTTGCGATTGAACCTCAAAGAGGCTTCTTATGTACCTTGCCTTGGAAAAGATCAAAGTCCACATAGATCAGGAGGTGGTGTCGGTGAACCGACGTGAAGGTGGACCTGGGACCCGATGGATGGTGGGATTGAAACTCATGGAGGCTTCCTACGTACCCTGCCTTATCAGGGATCATATACCTCGTATTTTAGGATTGTTTCGGTAAACAGACAAGAAGGTGGACCTGGGGTCTGAAGGATGGTGGGATTGAACCTCAAATAGGCATCCTACGTACCCTACATTATCAAGGATCAAATACCTTGTAGTTCAGGATGATGTCGGTAAACCGACAAGAGGGTGGACCTAGGGTCCGATGGATGGTGGGCTTGAACCTCAGGGAGGATTACTTGTACTCAACTTTAGAAAGGATCAATGAGCATGTAGTTCAGGACGAAAAGGGTCTACTGAACTAACGCGAAGGGGTGTCGTGACAACTGGGTGTTGGCCTTGAACCTCAGGAAGGCTTCCAACGTACCTTTCATTGGCAAAGATCAAATTACGCGTAGTTCAGGTCGTGTCAGTTAACTGATGTGAAGGTAGACCAGGGATCTGGTGGATGGTGGGATTGAACCTCCTGGAGGCTTCTTACATCCCATTCCTTAGCAATGATCAAATACCTCATAGTTCAGGATGGCCTCTATAAAACGACATGAAGGTGGACCTAGGGTCCGATGGATGGTGGGCTTAAACCTCTGGTAGGATTGCTACATACGCTACCTTAGCAAGGATCAATGACCTCACAGTTCAGGATGGCATCATTAAACTGACATGAAGGTCGACCTGGGGTCTGATGGATGGTGGGATTGAACCTAAGGGAGGCTTCCTACGTACCCTCTGTTAGCAAGGCTCAATGACCTCATAATTCTAGTAATGTTTCTCTACTTACTTGGTTATTTCATTTCAATACATATATGTGAAAATCATATTGTATTATAATACCCAAGAAGTATTGTAGATAAAAATACCTTTATATGATTAATATTAACTGAACATGAAGCGGGTAATTGCTTCTAGGATTTCAGTTTTTAAACTTCCATTAATTTATTTCATTTTGTGATTCAAATAATATAATGTTAAATAACCAACCACTTTTCATTAAAGGACATGACGAAGGTGTCTTTGGTGTAACATTCCATAAGCCTTTTTGCCTTGTCATTCAATGTATTCACCATAAGAAAAAAAGATGGTGTTATCTCCAATATTCTTATTAATTGGAGAATGTTACCATAACGGTAATGAAGAGCTTACTCTATACAGTTCGTTTGTACCTTTAAATGAAACAATATTAATTGGGTGTAACATGTATATGAATTGGATGTCATGATTGATTGAGAACCGTAAATCAATTTACACAATCCGAGTGCAATCATCACATTCAAATCTTGCTTCATTTTCTCCTCGAAAAGATCATGGAGATGAGACTACTTGTAATCATCATCCAATTCACGATGTAGATACCACAACTTAAATCATAATTTGATGATCGAATTATGGAAAAACCATAATATGCTTTATTCATGAGTCTCCTGTAAGCAGTTTTACAAACTCGCTTCTTAAGGTGGATTAACAGGTTGGGACACAAGCACCATGAATTTTCCATTATGGTAGTAATGTGTGGAAGCACCTATAATACACTTGTAATTTATTGCTTGTTTGGAAATTAAATTTGTCAAATTTTTATCTCAATTTTATTGTGGTATTTCATTCCATTATCTACCAATATACTTTAGCAAATTGTACTTTTGTGTGATTACCTAATGTGACATCACTGGTTATTTAATCATTAATTGTCTCCCACTATTTTTTTTGAAATCTAGGAACCCTCCGTACTAAAATCCGAATACTCTTGAGTATTCTAGTGGCAAGGACCTATAAACCTCCCTCATAGTCTACAAGATATGGCTACACCACTACTCAGAGGATCCAAGGTAGGCTTTCGGCTGTCCAATCGCATTAACATGCGGTTCCTTGATCTGTTGAGTGAAGTCCCAGCTTAAAAATTCATTAAATGATTTACTCAATGCTTGACTCTAAAATTACCACAACCTGGATAAGGATATTTCATTGCTGCAATTTTAGTTAAGTCAACCCTCCACACAAATAAGAACTCCACGGTAGTAAGAGACACCATCAGCTGAGGCATGAACTGGAACCTCGTACACCCAGTTTTGTTCAAACTTGAATGATGGAAGGTTGTTTGTGACATAATATTGTCTTTGAGGGTTTTATTGGTTTCTCTAAACTAATGTGATCCATTTCTATTAAACTTGTTCATCTATGTTGTCGCACTCACAACTGGACATTAATAGAAAAACATATGCCACTTCTTTATGCATTTTATTATCTATTATTTTACGTATTTTTCCCGCTATTCTAAAATGAATAAAATAATAAATACATGCATAAATTCCATACTACTACCTAACTAGTCTTGAGTATCTAAAAAACCTATGGCGCGTCATACCTGAGTCAAAACATGACTCTGGATGCATTTTTCCCCCTCGTCTTGTATGTCTACTTTTTATATAAAGTATCGCCTCATCTTGGTGCAGTCAATACCACGTCTTGGAGTACTGTCTTGTCTTGGAAGAATCCTCATGTCATCTTGCACCGTCTTCATCAACGTGCACCACCTCATCTTTGAGGGGTCCACGTCCTTCTCCTTTGCATCATCTTCATTTGTGGTACAAGAATACTCACGCATAGAAGAGGGGGACTTCTTTATAAATGTACATCAAATAAATTGGACACGTAGGTCGTTATATATTTTAACCGAAAAATAGATGATGTGCATACCATCATTAAATTAATTACACACATCACACGTAGTTTAAAATAATAAATTAAATAAATAATTTAAATGAAGACATATGGGGCTAGTGCTCAAGACCAGTAGTCGGGAACAAAAAATTGCGCGAGTACAAATTAAAATGCATAAGTAAGTACAAGGGTTATTTAATTAATTTAAATGAAGTGAAAATTCAATGAATTTAATTATTTGTTTTTCATTTAATTAATTTAATTTTAATACATAAAATTAAATTAAATCTACTAGGGTATTAAAACATATCATTTTTACCATAATTAATATATTAATTCAATTACTATGTCCGGTTACCTGCCCACTAAGAGGATCGGGCGGCATATGGAGGCAGGGGTACCAGCCGTGGAGCCCACGGTTGAGCGGTTCCAAACTGCCCGGGAAGGGCGGGCTACACGGTCAACCGCTACTTGAGGAGGTGCCTATCTCAATAGTGCGTGGGTGCTGTGCGCTAGGGAACCAGCTGCGTTGGGTGGTCTGACTTGTAGCGCACGATCGGGAGAAGACCGTGGTATGCTCACAGAGGCTAGGCAACAGCGAACCACCGGGGCTGGATTCCCCTCTAGTTCAAAGAGAAGCACACCTATGGCAGTGGGAAGGGAACCGCATGGGTGGAACTGCCAGGAAGGTTTCAGGGATGCGCATGAGGGAGGAGGCAGGCGGCCAGGGCCTGCTCGGAGATGCGGCGTGATTCTGTACTGTGTGGGAGGCTAGTGCAGGTGGTAAGAAACCCACTAGGGTGCAGGTAGTGTGGAGGCCGAGTAGTATCAGGATGGGGGACTCGCCGGGAGAAGGGAAGGCGGTGGGCCGAGCTGCATGTGCTGGAGGGTGCACCGTCCGGGATGGCGGGACGATGGAGAGGAGTCCAAGGAAGCCTGTTAGAGGAGTAGCATTGCAGTTCGGCACACGGGTCCGCTAGGAGAGGGGCGCGGAAGGCCTGTGAGGAGGCCGGACAAGCCGGCGGTGCGGCGTTCGGAGCGTGTATTCGGCGCGCATCCGGGATTGTTTGAGGGAGGAGGCAGGTGGAGGCGGGTGACCTGTGCGGTGGGGCGTCGTCCTCGTGCTGCATCCATGCAGCCCGATGGTGGAGCATCCGCGTGGTGATGCATGCGCCGCACCTGAGAGAGAGGAGTGGTCCGCTCGGACCCCTGGAATTCATCAATTTTTTGTTGTTTTTTCTTCCTCGTGCAAGACCCCCCCCATTCTGCTTGACCCACAAAAGCCACACCCCCGTTATTTTTTTATTATCTCTTTAAGACTTCTTTTAAGTCATATTCAATAATCATATATATTTTTAAAATTCTTCCTAATATTTTCTAAAGGCTTAATGATAGCCTTTGAAATTAAATAATCATATAATTATTATAATGAAATAATAACTTATTATTATTACATTATTATAATAATAAACTAATTATTATTATAATAGTAATATTTTTGTACAAATTATATTATTTATAAAATATAATTTTTACAATAAATTTTTTTTCTAATGAACTGATTGAAATTCAAACGGTTCAAAAAAGTGAAATAAAATTAGAACCCAAGTAAAACATGAACAAGATCCATTACAGAAATTTTGAATGGCCATATCTTGGTCGTTCAAAATCGGATTGAAACACAGTTTGATCCATTTTGAATGTTTTTAAATCCTCAACTTAATTTTATGGAAATTAATTTTATTTGGCTTAGAAAATATACGCGATCGCTCTGATACCACTGTCAGGTTTCTAGGGCCCGCAGTGGAAGCGGATGTGCGGCGGATTTTAAAATTTTCGTCGGCGAGATGACGGAAATTGTCGTCGCTAACGATCCGAGCCCCAGAGAGGTGTGAGGATCTCACATAGATTATAAAGTGTAAAAAAAGTAAAAAGTAGACATACATGATTCAGATCTGAATCCATTGTCAACCGCACCTTGTTGATGTTGATCGTTGCACGATGGATCCATTGCAGGATCCCTCTAGATTGCCCACACACGCTTTAGAAATCTGCAGGAACACTGATCGTCGAACTCTGGGTGCTAGCACGATGATCCGATGATATATTCGACGTTCCAACGATCACTGCATCCTCGATCTTGCGATGTTTGAGGAGAAACTCGATCCAAGATCGTATCGATAGCTTCTCTCTATAGAGAGCGTGAGGAGAGAGAGGCTCTGTCCAAATTGACATGAATAGTTGTTGCGTTGGAGCCCCACTCCTCTATATATAGTGGATCATAGAAATTACCTGGTTGGTTTCCCCGAACCCTGTTAATTCCATGTCCATAAAATAAATAATTATGAAGACTTAAAACTGGGTCAATATTATTTATTTATTTTATCACATACTTGTAATATATATGTAATATATTAAGCGATAAAATCTAATACATTTAACTCGAATCGTTGTACCGCATAATATTATGCGAACCTTGAATATTAAAATAATATTTGTTCAATTATTATTTTCTCATATTTTCTGAACACTTAAATACATTAAATAAATTAGATCCCAAATATTCATAACATTAATATTAATGAATTTATTTAATTCATTTGTTTATCGAAAACATTGACAATGCTCAGACACCATGGTGGTTCCCACTATGTCCATATACTTATTCAAATGAATAGGTAGGATTCTTGAATAGACTATTGTGTGTGACCCTCTAGGCCCTTATCTCAATAGTAATGAATAAAATACACACACCAAGAGTGGGGTATTGCAACCCGTCATGGCCCCTAAAGAGATAAGTATAGTCATTGCAATGACTACCAACCTACAAACACTGACTGCATACTATACTCTCTTTGTCATTAAATATCTCATAAAGCAGGATGCACACTTGTGTCATCGTCCTTATCTTACTTTATTATTTTTTGATCTAGCCAGATGGATTTTCCTTCCTACTACTTTTTCCAAAGACTTATGAAGGTGGAACCATTTTGATCAACCAAGCATGAGATATACAACTTCCTAAACTTGAAAGCGACAAATCCTTTATTGACCATTCAACCAACATCATACCACCAACGACACACCCAAAACAAACTACCTCTCCATGACATTACTGTCATGGTTTTCTCCTTGCATCAAAGTACGTAATTAGATGATATACATTGGTAATGGTCTCAAGTCATGAGACCAATACACATGTCCGAAGATAGGAACTACCAATGACACCCAAAACATGTGGTGTTCCTATTGGCGGGTTGGTCCTCATGATATCATTTCTAGAGATCACCATGTGAGAACTTCATGAGATGAAGTATCAATGCTTATGACCCCCCAACACCTGATTGTCAGACATCTACTGTGTCTAGTCAGTAAGATGTATCTAGACTATAGAACATATATTTATGATTAATGTCATAGTATCTAGAGGTTCACATTATAGCCTGGGATCTGCTATAACCTATCGATACAACCATTAATATTTGGACATTACCTTTTCAATAGTGGATGCAGAATACTCTATATTATTATGGTAAGATTAAATCATGTATTTCTATGTGTATACACGACCGGGTAATCCATAGTACTGGATTGTTGGGTCTAGTGAACCCACTATTTCAACAGTAAGGAACACTCGTACTGTAGGCTGTTAGAGAATAGCCAGTGGAAAACCTAGGGGTTTAGTGTCAGCACTAGGAAACAGCCAATAGTCAGGCTGGTAGCCTTCATCACAGCTCTCATCTGTGGTTGGATCCTGCTGGTGAGGGATACCAACATGGGAGTGTGACCATGTACTTTCCTCATGGCGTCCATGTTGGCGACAGGAGGGCGGGTCAACCTAGCGATCCCAATTCTCACAAATATATATAAGATGTCATGGCACATCAGCAAGGGGATGAGGCCACAGAGGGTATTCAGTACGTTCCATATCCTTTACAGGTGGATAGCGACAGACATCAGGGGGATCTATGAGTATCTGAACCTCATCTCACATCTAGTGTCGAACATCTACCCATCGATCCTAAATACCATGGGGAGCTTTCCAACCAAGCTAACCAAACCATCGGTTCTGAACAGGGTGTGGAGGGTTGAGGAAATCAATTTCCACATGTTTCTGTTACTGATGGGGGCCATCACAGTTGATTTTCGGGGAGAGAAAGAGCATCGATACTACCTCCTATCCATTTGAGGTGGAGTCTTGGTCGCCTTGGTGGATCGCGAGCACTTCAACGAGCCATACACCCCAAACCGTATTTCAAGGAAATTATGGTGCCTGCAGCGACTGACCCCACAGGTCTACATGGAGGTATTCCACGAGGAGGACCCATGTGTGATGGGGCAGATGTGACTCATGTTCACATAGGAAGACAAGATGATGTGGAATGAACTGCATCCACCGACGGCCATCCTCGGGATGGTAAAGGAATATGCCCGGAGCTGGGAGGCGGCCTACCTAGGGGAGACGCTGAAGCAGCCAACCATTATATATGTTGATGGTGAGCATCACCGACAATGGGGATGAGGCCGAAAGGCTGCAAGGGTATCTCATAGTGGCATGGCTCCTGTAGCGGCGACGCCCGCACAAGTTGTGGGTGAGGTTGTGGTAGCAGATTCAGCAGCAGCGGCGGACCTAGTGGTCCTAGGGGAATAGAGTCATCCAGAGGGGTGGCCGCCGAGATGATTCCACATGATTTCTACTCCTACCCCTGGGAAACGGCTAGCCCATATTGACATGCCATAGAATGTTGTCTTCTCGGAAGCTTGAGAAATTTGGGAAGTCAACCAGAAATTCCTCAGCCCGTCTAAGTTACAGAAGAACCATAACCACCTCAGGATGGAATTTCTGAAGATTGGCCCTATTGGATCCGGTTTTGTAGTATCCCAGGTGGAGGCGGAGTAATACCTTACTGAACTGGAAGACTTTATCAACTCCCAAGGTTCCCTACACCCGATGACAGACCGGGTCACCGTGTTATTGTATCACATGGTCCCACCATAACTGTCATCTGCTGACATGATGGAGCGCTTCACTCTACTGGAAGAATCGGACGAGTCCTCCTGGGGTGACGAGGAAGGAAGAGGGAGTCCGGTAGGGGAGAGTGATGTTGGCGATCATTCCTCAGATCTCGAAGATTTATAGGAGTCCCTCAAGGTAAAATCCCAATTTTTTTCTAAGGTTCTGCTCTTAGGTTAGTCAAGATTCCTTATCAGAATTTTCATTGTGCATGAGGACTTTGTGCATAGTCCTCTTTCTCACCCCTCAGTGGTTGCCGACGCGGGACCATCTGGATCCACGCTCGTGGCTTCATCATATTCCGTGTCTGGTGGGGCTAGGACACTAAAGGCGGCTCCCCCGGAGTCTATAGACAGGGCAACCATATACGGGGGTCCATGTCTCGGGGTCCTGATGACATCATCTCGAGAGCAATACTAGGTATTTGACCTCTGTAAGTCTCTTCTACCGAATTTATGACTGTCATCCCCTAACCACGTCAACTGACATTAATTTGTCCCTTTTTTTCATGTACAATACTTCAATTGGCTTGGGCTACTGCGGAGATGTTGGTCGGGACTTCTGGTTGCACCCTTCCCAAAGGCATGCCAATGGTTGTGGAGGTGGACATCTAGCTTGGATGAACTGTAGCGCTTCCAGTCACTAGTGGGGATGACAGTGGGACTATACCTGAGGTTATCGTGCTAGGATCCGATGATGAGGATCAACCAGACAGTTCATGACCTTCCACATCTGATCCAAAGCTATACATGGACCTGGATGAGGAGTTCCTGGGGGGTATTCCCTGCATACAACCCTTCCAATCACGCCGACTAGGGCGAGATGGCCTCTAACGATGGGAACAACAAAATAAACTGTCTCTGATCATGGAAGCTGATCACATGCTTCATCAATGAAACCCCTATGAACTATAGTTAGATGAGATGGATAAACTTCTCTCGGGTCCGCTTTAACTTTGACCTAGGGGAGTGGATGCCCAGAGCCCTCTCATGCTCATTCGAGATCGTATGGAGGAAAAGATTCGGGAGTTGAAAATGGCCTTAGTGTGGGATGGTAGCGGAGGAAGGCGGTGAACATCAAGAGGATCCGGGAGACCAAAAATGAGGTTGAACGGTTGCTGGACAAGACATATGAGCATTCCACATCCCTTGATGTGCTATCAGAGCTCGTCTTGCGACTGAAGGCCCGGCTGGTGGAGCCCGAAGAGGGCATAAAGCGAGCCTTTGAGGAGATGGCAGTTATCCAGACTGGTGTGGAGCGGGCTCGGGTTGCGGCCAGTAAACTGCACCCTCTCGCTATTGAGGAGGAGTTGGAGGTAAAAAGGCAGCAATAACTCTTGGACGCCACCATCCAGAGGGTGGAGAAGCTGCAACGTTCCTTTGACAAGGTCAATCTGTCCATGGGGGGAGTCGACCCTTGGGTACTATAATGATTACAATACTTTAAATGTACTTTCATTCTTTGATTGTTTGATGTCATATAATTCATGAATTTAGTTTTTTACATTGGTTTATTGCATCCATGATATGTTCGCAGAGCATCCAGTGATCATTCCCTAAGCTAACGTGGGTCGTGCCCGATGTCAAAAACAAGGGATTACCAAAATATCACCCCATCCAATCATAGGAGTGAAAACCAAGATTCGGACATCTGGGGTTTGAACAACTGGTCCGGATTTCTGGGAGGAAATTGGAGAGACCTGACTAGAGAATGAAGCTCTCAGAATATCCGAATTTCAGTTTTCCTAGTGTGCTCTTGTGCATGAACAGGGTAATGCCAGGGGCACTAAAATCAATCCGAACAGATGGGAATGGGAGGATTGAACCATGATAACAAGTATTCTGAACATTGTAAGGGTGTTGTGACAATAAAGAATAATTGTTGACGGCATTAAAAACATGGTATTCTTATTGTATTAGCCTTGAGTGGGGATTGAAATTGAGGGACAACTGCTAACCATGTTTAAAACATGGGGCCTAACTCAAAATGTCATCTGTTAGTCTTTTGGAACGTTGGACCAGGACAATAGGTAGGCCATAGGCCAGTCATTCATACTATTAGGGGGTTCCCTTAGACATGAAAGAGGTCAAGGGTCTGAATAAGGGGCACACAATGTGAGGAATGTGGAGTGATGGTTTGTTTAAACAGAATCCAACACTCTCGATATTACACCACCATGGTGGGGGAAAATTATATGGACGCAACGGTCTTATCATGGATCATTATTTCTTTTATATTGGACCTCTTTGGAGAGGGAGTCTTCGCTTCCGAATGTCATCGTGGGGAATCCCGAACTTGTTCAGGAAAAAATTTCAGTTACATGGTTCCCCACAAGGGGTCAGGCCAATGGCCGAAAATGGGGAGAAATATGATTTATGATTCGTGTGGATATTCCCTAGGTGAAATACCTCAGTTTCTCTATGTATCCCATAACGATTGTAATCAATCAGTACGTATTTATAGAAGCACAGTTTAAGGTCACGTGGGATGATGAGAAGCATTGCTGCGCTGGTGCACATCCTACCAAAACTACTAATCCCACGTGAGTCATGATCTATGTGGGAAACAAGATGTAGTGGTTGGAATTTCCTGACACATGAAGGAACATGGTAGGGTGAAGGGCCCCTCAGTGAATGCTGGCCCAATGATGCTAAATCGTCCATGTAGTGCACCTAGATGCACGAAGAAGAAAGGCTGAGTATGTCATAATTCCACTTGAACCTGAGGATGTGGAAATGTGTGAATCATGACACTCGAAATATATATCACAATGATGGTGGAGTGATGATGAGGGATATCTGTTTACTGTGTTCAAAAAATAGCATCTGCATCACGTTATCCTAGAATGGGGACAGACAAATGAGGGTCGACTGTTTACCATGATCGAAACATGAGACCTGCCACAAACTTCATCCAAGATCTTTAGAGACGTTGGCCCAAGACGGTAGGTGAGTCGATGCAGCTTGGGTCCAGTCCATTAGGGGGTCCCTTCGGATGTGGAAAATGATGATGATCCAAATAGCGTGCTCTTGATGCTTGGACGTGGAACGAGGGGAATGTCCCCATGAAAATTCCCCACTTCAGGCTCTTTGTCAAAACACATATGAATTCGACAGCGAGGCGTATTAGAGAGAGGGATTCGAGCCCCTTCCTATAGGGAGATCATAGTTTAGGGTCATATATCTCGGACCATGTATGATAGGAAATAAGGGAGACACAAGTTGTGGATTTGGGTCGAGGGACCAAAAACAAGAGTTATGTTGGGCCCGAGGTAAGGTGAATGGACGTTTGTATGTACCCCCTGAGAATGGGGATCAATCTGCACATAGTTTTAAGAGGTGGCATGGTAAGGTGCCAGTTTCAGGGATAAAACGGGCATGCAGATGTGGCCCTCGCATCGGAAGAAGCAGTAGTAGAGAAATCTAGTTTGTTCATTAAAGTGAGTGGTTTGTTTTTCTAAAGCGATAGACCTAGGGTAGAAGACCCTGGAATCGGCATGAGAATAAAGTCGTAGTATGCGTTGATAAAGGGTATTGCGTGTGACCAATACCAAACATGGTTTTCCCCTTGTGTGAGTACATCACGATGCAGTGCCGTTTTTCGTCATGCGGCCAGGACGATAATGTCTCAATTTAAGGGTCGTGCGATGGGACCAGGCGTGAATTTTAACGTCACGCAACACAGACGTAGTAGAGGCTATAATAAATGGGGAATGTGTACGGTGAAAAAAACATACTCGACATGACAGAGGAGATAATCCCATACCATACCTTACACAATTCTATGAAAGGATCCTCAGGCCAAGGGGCCTGAATAGAGGTAAGAGGGTAAAGGGGATGGAGAAACTAGATCCCAACTGAGCTGGACCTGAAAACGAGACGTTCAAGTGTTCCTACGAATCCCATAAGGATTGGAATCAAGCTGTATGTAGTTCTAGAGGAGATCATATGTAAGGGTCTTTGAGCTCGGACTAGGTGGGGAGGAGACACGGGAGGCACATCGTGGATTCTTTTCAAAACCCCACGTGAATGAGGACCCATAAGGTACTCGCTACAACACATGTTCCTCAGAGAGTTTGGGCAGAGGGACCGAAAGAGACGGGACATAATTTTGGATTCCTAGGGATGGAAGTGGAGACGAGATGCTTGGGTTGTCCTACGTATCTCATGGGTATGGTAATCAAGACGTACATAGTTCTGGACAAGATCTTAGTTTATGGTCTTAGAGCTCGGACCATAGATGAGTGAAAACCCTCCAAGAAAGTGCAGACCTCAACCCAATCCCTATTCCCACAACAATCAAACTCATTGTGGGAAACAAGGGAGGATGATTTTTATTGAAATACTGGGAGCGCAGGCCAAAGGGAAATCGATGCGGAGCCCCGAATGAGGCCCTTATCGCGGCTTTTGTCCTCAAAACGTATGATTGCACACTGAATAATAGTAAAAAGATTTTCAAATTTCTACTTAGACATTATGTGGTGGAGAATGATTATAATCAAGTAACCATAATTTTGGGCTTAATGGTGTTGGCATGGTGTTGGAGGATAACTATTGACCGTGTTCGGAACACATTATCCATATCGTGTTAGCCTGGAATGGGAACAACAAATAAGCATCAACTGCTGACCATAATCAAAATGTGAGACTAGTATTGACTTATTGTCTGCGACCGTCATGGAAACTGGCTCGTAATGGTAGGAGAGCCCTTAGGCCAAGAATCCATGCCACTTGGGGGGTCCCTTTAGGTGTGAAAGGTGATAGAAGCCCAAATGAAGGGGAACACAAAGCCTGAAAAACGGGTCGAAGCATGTCCGAGCAGAGTCTAACATTCCAGGTACAAACCTAGAGCACCCTTAAGCACATTGATGAATCAACTAAGAGGGTCGACGAGGGTACTCAGCTTGATATTAACTAATTTAAAGGGATGAGTATAGAATAGGGGATAAAGAATTCCTAGGAGGGAGAGGGTAGGCCAAGGGGCCAAGGTGAAATGGAGATTTCTGGGAGATGGGGCTCGACTCAAAGTCTAGATATTCGGGCGGTCCTACATATTCCATGAGGAGGGGAATAAAGCCACACATAGTTCTGGAAGCTCATGGGGGTAAGATACCCTAATGGGAGGGGTGTACGGCCAGACGAATAACTAGATGTGAATGTGGACGTAATCCCACAGCACACCGTAAACTCAGGGAATGAACTTGGGCTAGGGCCCGAGAAGGCCATGGGGCCTGAGGCTGGGCCTCGGTCAGGATGGCCTGACCAGTTTGTAGTTTAATGTTTTGCAGTGTGGATGAAATAGAGGATGAAGATACCTCAAACAAGTGAGGTGTACGACACGACGAATAACCCGACGTGAATGAGGAAATAATCCCATACCACACCACACCCTCCTAAATAGGATCTTAGGCCAAGGGCCAAAAAATGCCAAGGGTCCTGATACAGGGCCTCGGTCAGGAAGGCCTGACCGATTTGCAGTATAAAATCTTGCAGTGTGGACTAAAGAGAGGATAAGGTGTCTCATCTGGGGATGTGTACGACACAGTGAGTAACTCGACGTGAATGAGGACATAATCTCATACCACAGAGTACAATCCCATAATAGAGAACCTGGTCTAGGTGCCCAAAAAGGCCAGGGGTCCTGAGGCTAGGCCTCTCATGGAAGGCCATACGCCCTCTTGTTTGGATGCTGCCTCATCACAGCTCCTAATACCACTTGAGAAGTGCTTGGTGTGGGAAACAAGGAACCGTTCTTATCTCTCCCTTCCATATGGGGGACTAAAACCTGTCTTTGTTCGAAGGGATTTTGTCACTTAGAGATACAACGAGTCATAAAGAAAAACTACCCTCAATGTTTGGGACATCTTAGAGTGTTTTCTAAGTCGCAGGACAACTTTTTACCATGTTCGAAACAAAGAGTCCCTTTATTAACCTAAAATGGGAGAAAAAATGAGCATCATCCACTGACCTTATTCGAAATGTGGGACTTGTATTATCCTGCTCCTCAACATTTGCGAGGGTGTTGGCCCAAAGTGGTAAAAGTGACCTTAGGCCTAGCATCAATACTAGTTGGGGGCCCTGCTAGATGGGGAAAATGATGGAGTCCCAATCAAAGGAGTTGGTGAAGCATAGCAGTACCCGTCTATAAATGAGGCGAACGTCTCCAGGGAGAGGGACATATGGCCGGATCCCGATTAGATCGATGTTAATTTGGGATAATGTCTTCACCCTACCATATGTCTTGACCCGAGGGGATGATTTTGGCATTTGGGTTGGGCCAACAGACAAAATGTACGGGTGTTCCTATGTATCTCATAAGGATGGGAATCAAGCCATTCGTAGTTCCTGAAGGCCATGTAGTTTGACGTCATGCGCCGAGGATGTGGGAGGATAGAATAATGGATAGTGGGCACATGGTGAGACCGTTACAATCCCGGTATGAGTGGGGATAAGGAAGCCTACACCATATCAGGAAAGGATCCTCTTGGAGAACTACACCAGGAGAGAAATAGTCAAAATGAATAGTTTGTGGCTGGGATCAAGAAGAGGTGTCTGAGTGTTCCTATGTATACCATAAGTATGGGAAACAATCCATAGGTAGTTATCAAAATGAATTTTAACATCATGCATGATGATGGAAATTTTAACGTCATGGCGGAACGGCGTGCAGTTTAGGGTCATGCGAGACCAGCGTGCATTTTAGGGCCATGCAGGACCAGCATGTAGTTTAGGGTCGTGTTGGACCAGGATGCAATTTAGGTTCATATAGGACCAGCATGCAATTTAGGGTCTTGTAAGACCAGTCAGTTTAAGGTCGTGCCGGACCAGTCAGATTAAGGTCATGCAGAACCAGCATGGCTAGGAAATGTATTGCCTGAGGAACATGGCACTGGTGGGAGGAGTTATATGCTCACCATACATGGTCACCTGGGAGTATGACCCATTGGTGTAAACCCTGTGAATTAGGTATGGTCCTTCCCATTTGGGCACCAACTTGGGTGGTTTCTTACCGGGGATCATTGGCACCCTGAAGGCCAATACCATGTCGCCTTGCCGAAAAGAGCGAAGGCGAAACTTCTTGTTGAAGTCTCTAGCTATGTTATTCTGATTCCTTTCCAGATGATGCAGGGAATGAAGTGTATTTTCATCAAGTGATTCCTATTCATCCAGATGAATTTAGGCTACATTATTTATTGCCTTATGGTCATAAACCACTGTGCGTAATGAGGGTAGCATGATCTTGATGGGTCGGATAGCCTCAGCTATGTACACGAGGGAAGATGGGGTCACCTGGGTTGAATTACAAGTCGTCATCTGATAGGCCTATATGGTGTTGGGGAGCTTTTCAGGACAACTCTTCTTATTCTTACCAATCCTTTTCTGCGGAATGTTAGAGCGGGTTTTGTTTAACACCCCGATTTTCCCATTTGCTTGCATGTGATAGCGGGAGGAATGGTTCGAATGGATGTTGTACTTGGCGTACAATTTCATCAGCTCGACTACTCGGAAGTTGTTTCTGTTAATGATGAGGAAAACATGAGGGACTCCAAACTGGTAGATGATGTTGGAGCTCACGAAGTCAACGAAGGAACGATCCTTGACCTCCTTGAGTGGAACTGCTTCTTCCCACTTAGAAATGAAATCTGTGGCAGTCAGGATGAACCTGCACTGGTGAGCTGTCGTCGGTGGGTATGGTCCCACGACATAAATTTTCCATACCACAAATGGACAAGAGTACTTGGTGGAGTGGAGAGGTTCTTGCAGCCGATAAATGAAGATAGAATGAACATGGAATGAAATACATCTCTTGGGGAACTTGATACAATCATGGATCATAGTGGGCCAGAAGTACCCAATTCTCTAGATTTTATGGGAAAACATCAGCCCATCTTGTTGGGCCCCACTGGAACTGGCATGAACCTTGTGCATGACTTGAGAAATCTCGACTCCATTGATGCAACTAAGGAGAACACCATCATACTCAAGTTTGTAGAGGATCTACTCAAGACGGTGACCGCTCATGGGGTAAATTGCAGTGCACGGAATCTGATTCGCTTGTGCTCAGCCCAATCATACAAGAGGCAACCATTTGGGAGGTTCTTGACAAAAGGGGATCTACAGTTGGGAGTCACTTCAAAAACTGCATCCAGAGAACCTAGTGGTCCTGACGTGGAGGACCTGGTGGTATGTTGGCTTACTCGCAGGCCATCATCATTCTCTGGGGTGATGGGGGCAGTGGCTCTCTGATGTGCCATGTGTATAATCATATCATCATGCTCAGGTTCTAAATGTGATCCATCCATGCCAGCCAGGGCATCAGCTCGACCATTTTGAGATCGAGGGACATGAGTAACTTTTGGGAGGGATGGAAATTGGGCCATTAGATGGTCGGTGCGCTCCAACAATGGTACGAGATCTGGATTTCTGACAATATAGCCACTATTTACTTGCTTTATGACAAGTTTGGAATCCCATTTCAAATGAAAATGGCTTACATCGATCTCAAGAGCCAGCTAAGGCCATTGAGGAGAGCCTGATACTCTGCCTCATTGTTGATGAAGCCTTCTGAGAACAGGAATGAATACGACAGAATGGCTTACACCAGGGTAATAAAGACAATACCCAGGCCCACTCTATTGAGCCTCGGATCATTGAGTCTCCTACCAGTGGGGCTATGGGAGGCGCCATCAAAGTGCATCCACAAACATGGGATGGAAGGATATAACTAGAGGATTTCCTCATCAGGAAAATCCAAGTTCAGGGACAAGACCTCGGGGTTAGATAGGCACCAAGAAAGTCTACCAATGTCTGTACCTTGATATATTTTTGAAGGGTGAACCTGATATCAAACATTGGAGGATTACCACCCACTATGCTAGAAAGCCGGTCAACATAGGGTGGTTCAGAACGTACTTCAGTGGGTCTACCTGAGACAACAACTGTAACTCGTGGTGCTGCAGGTAGTGTCACAATTTCTATACTGCGAATACCACTGCAAGGAATCTCTTTTCAATGGAGGGGTATCTAGTCTTCATATCTATAAGCATACGACTAAGGTAGTAGTCACTATATTTTGTCCCCACATTGATCTTCTGGGCGATAAGGGAACCGAGAGATCATTCCAGGACAATCACATATAGTATTAGTGGCTTTTCGTGGATTGGTGGCATCAAGATTGGAGGATGGAGCAGATACTAATTAATTTCCTTGAACGTGGTCTAGCAATCTTCGAACCATTCATAGGAAGATCCTTTCTTCATGAGTTGGGAATAGTGCTTACACTTGTCATCATGATTCGCAATGAATTGGCGTATGTAGGCTTAGTGGCCTTGGAAACCTTGAAGCTCCTTAATATTGCTCAGGGGAGGCATCTGACTGATGGCCTTGATCTTCATCTGGGTTGAACTCGATGGCACTGTACCTGAAAACAATGCCAAGAAACTTCTACGAGGTGACCCCAAAGGCACATTTCAGCGGGTTTATCGTTAGATGGAGTGAACGGAGGAAGCCAAAGACTTTTTCAAGATCCTTGAGATGATCCTGGAACTGGCGAGATTTGACCACTAGGTCATCCACATAGTATTCCACCAATGTCCCGAGGATTGGTTTGAATAAGCGGTGAATGTAACGCTGATAGGTGGCACCAGCATTCATCAGGCCGAAGTGCATAACATTTTAATAGAAAGTACCTTGGGGTACCCTGAAAGTTGTAGACTCCTCATCCTTAGGGGCCATTCAGATCAGGGTATATTCGGAATAACCATCCATGAAGGATAGGGATTGGAACCCAGTTGTAGCATCGATCATGAATTCTATCACTAGAAAGGGAAAGTCATCCTTCGGATAGTGACAGTTGAGATATGAGAAGTCGATGCAGAATCTAATCTATCTGTTCATTTTCCGGACTAGCTCACTGTTGGCTAGCCACTTGTGGTATTATACCTCCTTGATGAAGTTGGATTTGATAATATTTTCAACTTCATCATCGTCCATGGCACCGTGAGAAAGGTGCATCTTCTTGGGATGCTGCTTGAACCCAAGATGATTTGCAGGGAGAGCAAGGTGGTGGACGGCTACCAGAGGATGTAGTCATGGAATCTCATCGTAACTCTTCGTGAACACATCTTGGTGCTTCTTCAGGAAATCCATGTACCGATGTTTCTCCTTGAGGGACATGGCAACATTGATCAATGTGGGTCTCGGATTTACCTCGCTACGAATGGGTCACCTGTAATAGTTCATTGAACAAGGTGGAAATACCTTCTTCAAAGGTGGGGGGAGCATCATCCAAATCCTCTTAATTGCTTGTGGAGGAGGGATTCCCTGTGGGAGGAGCTTACTCTAGGTTGGAAGATCCTGAGGGGAGGCTGGTACTAGCCTAGACAGCAGTGGATAGTATATCAGGGGATTCACGTGCTGCTAAGACCATAGTGATGAAGGAAGTCAATCTTTTCCCATCCGGTCTTCATCCCAAGGGACCACGCTTGATGATATCAAAGCAATAATGGCGCATCGACTTATGTCGGTTAATACAATCCCAAAGAAACAGAAGCGTATGACGTACTTTCACGGCCATGGGGCAGACATCCCGATATCGTACGAGATTAAGAGTTTCCGGGATCACCTGAGCCAGGTTTGTGTTGGAGTACGAGGTGATTTACCACTGTAGATTCTACTTGGGAATATTCTATCCTCTTGTACAATAAAAACAAAACATTGCCAAATTTCAGGGGTTGTGGCCTCCATTCGATGGATTCGGAAGACATAGGCATCATCCAAACCTACCAAGGGGTCAGTTGTGACCGTGGCGGGCTCAACCTCACTTTCCAGATTCTGCATATCCCTGCCCTTGTAATTGAAATCATCCAAATAACGGGATTTCCATGAGGAGAAAGGAGATGTATAACCTTATAGTATGCCTATTAGAACATTTAGGGAGTATTTGAGGCATTGGTGATATGATGAGGGGATCTCTACATGTAGGTGGAGCAATGGTCTGTGTAGAGACCCAAGCTTAACATACATGTAAATTACAATAATTTTGTGGAATAATTAATACATAATAAGAACCAACACTCAAATACCATAATATTTTAGTGTCTTTGGAAACTTGGAACATAATCTTCTAATCATGATGAACGATCTTCAACATCTCCCACAAAGATATTCCCCTTTTGTTTCCTTACCTAAAAACTTTCTTTAAATCTTAGGGAAAATAAAAGATATAAAGGGTGATCTCCAATTCTCAGTAATTTTATGCATGGAGAAAATAAAACAAATCATATATATTTGAACTTAAAAAAACATGAACATAATGTTTAAACATCAATATCAAGAGAAATAAATATTGGCATTAAATAAGGTATCGATCATAATGGAACATTAATCATGATAAAATAGCCTAAAAATACAACATGTAATAGTGAAAAACCATTCAGCACATGATATGATTTCCATATAAGCCAAGGCATTTCTTCAAAGACCATTTTTTAGTACAATGTCCCTTACTAAATCAAGTTCACTCCTCGTTCCAGTCCTGTATCACTGAATCGGATTAACTGGAATTTCCATCCATGTCAATATCATGAGATATAAATCATTACCCATTGAATTGGAGGGGGATATAATTCCCACCTATCTCATAATGAAACCATTCTTACTTGTGCCACCCAATAAACATTAATCATTCTTCATAACCCAAAGAATAAAATGGGTTTCATAAACATCATCCCATCATAATGTAATCCATATAAAACAAAAAGATATCATTAAATCATAAAAAGAATCAAACCATTAAAATATAGATACATTTTATTTGAAACATAAAAATACTAAAAAATGTAATCTTAGATGGAAAATAGTTTTGAAAAAATACTTGAAATGAATTCTTGAGGCAAATATCCTTTCTTCTTTAAAATAATTTTCTTATCAGAAAATGGAATTCATTTTTAAAAGAAAATTATTTTGTTGAAAATATTCATGAAATCATGATGATTAATATTCATGAAATTAGGCATTATAAAACCATAAAAATCCATTCACGTCATATGAGTTCAAAAAACATTCTCCTCGTACTTTAAACGGAAAAGACAAAAAGTACCACGTATGGTAAACAAAAAAATGATTCCTTCCATAAAAAAAAGTAAAAGTCAAAAAGGGGTAAAAATGAATTTAAACATAAATGGAATAATATTAAAAATGTTATAAAGAACATTTTTATTGACAAGAATGAAAAAAATATAACGCCAGTAAATACATTCGTATAAGCAATCTCGGATAAAAATGGGATTGAAAAATTATCCACTACCTTAGGTCCAATTTCTTCCATACGTCTCCGAAACTCCTTTATAGTGGGTTTAAACTTAATATTAACTTTTAAAATAACCATAATAATATTTATGATATCATATATGATTCACTAATGACTTTATATTACCCGTTCCTTTTTCAATTACCTGTTAATGCAGCGTTTTCGGTAAAATCGTTTCATTTATCGCACGTGTTTGGACTTGTTGTTCTTGATATTATTATTACCTAAATAATGATTTAATTACTTCCAGAATTTAAAACATGATTTATATATCATATATATTCTATTTATATATATATAGAATAGATATATAAATGTAATGAATCACACCATTCATGGAGACAGTAGGTTGTACGTACACATGAACGATGTTTTCCTTTCCTTATTGTCTTGAATCGAAGTAAGTAAATGAAATATATATATACATAAATCCCAAAGCATTATTATGTTTTATATACCATTATTATTCATTATATATACTTTATAATAATTCTTTAATGATTAACATGGAGAATGAATCTCAACGCGTCATGGAGATGGTAATCCGTACGTACGCACGAGCGATGATATCTTTCCCATAATTATTGAATTGAATTGGAGTGGATGATATAATATCTCAGAATATTTATGAGGTTATAATAACCATATATAGTTATTATTTACCCCATTATTCCCATCCAAGTATGGTGGTGGTGGAAAAACTGATTACACCTCGACGTGGAGATGGTATTCCGTACATACGCATGTGTGGTGATTTCGTTTTCCGTAGGATGGATAGAAGGTGAAATGGGATTGTTTCTAATTTATAATAGCATATCAGTATATTAGTGATACTGATGATATTAATTTATAATGAAACAACAAAAGAATATGAAGATGAAGAAGAAAGAAACTTGAATGAATCGGTAAAAGTGATTACCTCTTCTTCGATGCACCTCTTTTAAGCTTCATCTTAAGGAACTAGAGTTGGTCTTTTTATAATACCAATATCTATTTAATATAACTAGAGAGGTTGAGAAGATAAATTTTCAGGGGTTGGTCGAGCTTGAAGGATAAAAATTGAGTGAATATTAGAGGGATGGATGTTCCCTTAAATAGAAGAGGAGAGGGACACTTTTGGAAACCAAAACAAATATTAATTAATAAAAAAATGAAACCCCACTTAACAACCTCCAAAAATGACTCAATTCGAAGATGATATGTGATAGGGTTTTAATATCATCAACAAATAAAATTTAGACATGTTTTATGTTTATTATAAACCATATCAACTTGATTCATCATTATTTAATCTATTTAATTTTAATTGTGGTAATAAAATTAGAAATTCAAAATTCTCATAAATACATAGTTTAATGTTTTCAATTTTCTGTACTTTAATACATTATAACCTTTTCGACCATATAATTTTCAATATGTAGTTTTTAAATATTTTTGTGATTTTTAATAATTAAATAATATGTTATTTTTATAAAAAATCAATAGTGACAATTTTGACACTATTCATTATTTGAATTTAAATAAAAACCACACAGAAGATATGTTCGAAAAAAATATATAATATATTCCTAACATGTAATATTAATCAAAAAAATTCATGGGGAACATTAGTTTGTTCATATATTATTTATTTTAATGTTTTTATAACAATTTATTTGGTATATCTCTTTATAAAATAATTACAACAATATTTTTGTATAAATTTTTAATATAATTACATGTTGCATAAAAATTAAAAATAAAATTATATAATTAAGAAAAATATAATAATTATAATAATAATATTTTTACTCTAATCTATCATATTAAAATAAAAACATTTAAATTGTTATATTTATTAAATTTTGAAGGTGACATCTTTGACATTATTTAAAATAAATTAATATAAATATCCTATGAGTATTTTAAGCCTCAAAATCGACCAAAAATGGAACCTTGTATGATTAAGGTATATATATACTCTACCAATAATATTTTTTCATCCTTTTGGCCTTTTTTATACGTATTGTTATTTTAAAAAAACTATAATATTGATTTTTCACTAAATAAATAATTTATTCATCCTTAATGTATAAGATATTAAGGTAATTAAATATTTCTTAAAAATTAAAAATAAATTACCATGATAAAGAAAAACATTTTATCTTTCAAAAGAGTATTTATAATCAAAATTATATTGTGTATATCCTTATATTAAAAATAATCTAATTATTAAAGATTGAGTGAGAAATGTGTCACTTTCCTTTAAATAAATTAAATAAAATGTCTTAATCAAATACAATTGGGTTCCATTAGATTCTATTTAGACCCAAGTCTGATATAGGGAAAAATATTATCATCATATTATATTAAGACAAGTGTTAGGGTAATTATTTAATATTATATTTACCTCTAATTACCTAATTTACCTTTAACTTTGTTAAATAAAATTTATCATAGTTACTATTCATAATGCCTAAAAATAAATAAAGTAGCTTATTAACATAATTTTGACATAATAATTCAAAACATGGAATCCATTTTCCTAATTCAAAACACAAAAGTTTTTAGTATTTAATTTAAAATTAATCCTCCTGTTGGGAAAATGGGTTTTGAAAGTTAAAACGTTGCAAAAGATTGAAATGGTTTTACTTATGAATTAAGTGTAAAGTTAATGATAATGACTTAAATTATATAAAATTTTAAAAATATTTTTTTTATACTTTAAATCCTTTAAATATTATAATTTAACCATATAAATTATCTCAATGAAAAAAGTTGTTTTTAATAAAAATTTAGCATATTTTTACTATTCATCAAAATAAGAAACATATCAGAAAAATATCAAAAATTCCTCCAAAGTAAATTTTTATATACTTATTGAAAAGAAGTATTATATTTTGTCAAATGGAACATATAAACATGTCAAAAACAAAATTTAATGTGGGAGCTCCGTTAAAAGGAGGAAAAAAAGCTGTTTTTCAAAAATACTTATTTTACCCATAAAATTTATTTTTCCCTCATACCATGTTCTATAAAATGTGTATGATGAATTATAATGTCATAAAATTAAAAATTTAGTTACTAATATTCATAAAGGCTAGTTCATAATAATATTATAATAATATATCGTTGTTTAGTGAAACTCAGTATTCCGTACAACACACGATATTGAGGAAGGTTTCTCTTGTGTGCAACAGAAGCCAAGAATAGTGTTTCTCTATAATATAAGCTAATACGGTGTTTTGTATAGCACAAGATAATTATGTTGTAGCGTATAACAGAAGACATCAATAAAATTAAGCAAATATTTTTTCATAAAATCTTAGTGTGTTACATTCCACACCCCTTAAAATGAATTTCCCCCCAGAAATGCATCGATGTTATAAATGGTTTACTACTTGGATTTTTCATAAATAGAAAACCACATCGTAAAAAAGAATACCAAAACTTAACTTTGAAAACTAAATTATGAAACGTAACAGTTACCCAAATTCACTAATCACTGGGTTTCCATATAAGAGAGCATAGATGAAAATATGGACAAGGAAGTGAAATCTAACCATCATGTTCTGATGGAGAGTGGTAGAGAACATGGCTATGAAAAATAAAACTATCACAAAGCCATAAATGTGTGATGATTTAAGGTACCATCTGATTCGTCAGATATGAGGGCAATGGGACAACATTTTTGGTTTTCATGATCATTTCCCTAAAGATGAAAAAATTTGAATTTGAAGACATATTTTCTTTGTTTTGGTACAATCTCATCATTGGTCATTCATTGAATAATTTCCTCTTCATCTCTTAATAAAATGAAGTTGAATTTGTTATTCATGAAGTGTTAGTAGATCATGCGATTGAATGATAGGTTATTCTATCTGTCTCAAACAAAAATTTCACAAAAGTTATTAAATATACATAAGTCCATCTATAGTGAGAATAATCATATATGGTTCCTAAAATGGACTTATACTTCATATATCATACCACATAATAATTTAAAACTAATTTATACAAACCAAGGAATTCCTGTAGGCCAGTGGTATGCGATAAAGCCATGTCGCACTTCAATTGTGGGATCGATTCCCATAGCCTTGTCCGACGCGGCGGGTTGTCACATGTCTCATGGGTTGTCCTTTTTATAAAACAATACTATTATAACATTCCGGAAATAATATCAAAAAACAAGTTCTATCCTTAAATATACTATATGATGTCCAACATAATCCATTCCAATCTTTAGGTTTATCCAAAATACATCTGTCCAATATCATAGTATAAAGAAAATGATTTCTTGGAAGATCACATAACAAGTATGTGAATACCATCATTTATTCCCAATATATCATAATATATATCTTGTTGATCACATTTCAAACATGTAAATACCTTAATCATGTATTCTCTTGAAACATGTATAACCATATAATCTTGGTGAAAACAAGAATGATCCATGAATTTCTATATACTCGCACCATGATATCACTTTTTCCTTATATCAGTAATGAGCTCATTAATATTATCAAACATTTCATTATCACTTCATAATTTAATTATGATCATATAATCTACTTTGGAAACATATCTGAATGACCTTTCATGGTTACCAGTACCATTCAACATTTATTTTCAAAAAACATAAGTAAAAACAACAGTATAACAATCTTTTGATGTTTCTTTATTCCAGAGTACAATGAAATTACTTATACAACATTACTATTGATAAACATACTATCGTTCCACTACCTAATTATACCATTGACAGAGCTTCATCATTCTATTCCTCAGCACTTCTTTCATCTCATATAACATTTGTAGTCTCTTCATCATCAACAACATAAATACCACCTATACGACCATGCTGATTATCTTTATGAGATTATCCCTTAGGGAATTTTTTTGCATAATACCCGTACGTTCCACATTTAAAACATTTAACTATTGATGATGTCTTAGAAATAACAGTATCCTTGTCCATGGTGTTAACTGAACCTTTTCCTTTATAATTACCGGCTTTGTGTATTACTTTTCCACACCCAAAGCATCATCCAATTCCTTTGAAACATTTTCCCTAATTCCTCTTCCCACATGATTTACCTGAGAGAAATTGAACTTTCATTCCTCTATGATCTTCAGGTAACTCCATCTTTCTCTTATTGGTTGAGTCGGGAAACTTACCAAAGTTGATATTATTTATCATATTATGATATTTATGATGAATCATAATTACAATATGTGGAATTCCAGATCCGGTTTCATTTGGTTTCTCATGAAGAATATCATTCCATTGTCCATCATATCCTCCATTATCCTGAATCATCCTCAATACTACAAAATATGGCCTATATTAGTGCTAAAATGGGATTTAACAGTGCCAAAAAGCATTGTAAAGCTTATCACTAATATAGGGGGGTCCCTTTTATTAGCACTACGACAAGTGCTGCCGAAGGCCCCTTTTAGAAGCGCTAAAAAAGCGCTGATAAAAGACCCCTTTATCATCTCTTTTATTAGCGCTGATAAAAGGGGCCTTTATTGGCGCTTTTCGGAGCACTGATAAAGGTAAAATTAAACAAAAAACAATAAAATAGTAAAATATTGTGGGGAGTGCTTTTATCAGCACTTGACACCCCTTTATCAGTTCTAGGAGGTCTCTCGCGCGATTCCCTTCCCGCGGATCCTTATATGCGTGCACCACCATTGCTTTGATCCGGACTTGAACCCGTGACCTCCCCCCTTTCGCGGCTGCACCTTTACCACTAAGCCATTTCATTTTCATCTCTCTTAAATAATATATATATATAGTTATATTTATCCATATATTGATATATATTAATATTAATATAAATCTATTTATTCATATATTAGTATATATATATATATATTAATTCGTATATTAATATATTTATATATATATGTATTTAGTTATAATTTATTATACATATATTTATTTTTATATTAATATATACTTATAAGATTAGTTTTAAATAAATTTATGAAAAAATATGTTTTTGATGTGTGTTTGTAAGTAAATTAATAAATACATACATATATACATATATAAAACATATAGACACACACATAGACACACACACACACATATAAAAATAAATATTTACGAATAAATACATATATATGTGTATTTGAAAAGCCATTGAATGTACTTATAAGATTAGTTTTAAATATATATAAGAAAAAATATGTATTTGATGTGTGTTTATAAGCAAATAAATACATACATACATATATACATATATGCAACACACAATCACACACATAGACGCACACACAGACAGAACAATATATATTTAAAAATAAATACATTTATATGTGTATTTGAAAAGACATAGACTGTTAAAACAACCATAACATATAATCTAAAATCCTGTTTCAACGCAAAAACCATTCAAATCGAAGAAAATGAAACAATCTTAGATATGATATTTGGTACATGCCTAACGGACATCTGGATCAGAAGTCATACATGTTTGAATGTTAACAAATTGGGGTATCCCGACTAAAAACTCAGTTTTGGAGGGTTTCTGGGCCTTTTTTGGGCTCGCAATACGTGATGGAGGCTTTGCCTCCATCAAAAGCATGTAGATCTTGTTGCAAGCTTCGATTTGATATATTGTTGAGCTCAAACGGACAGTCAGATCAAAAGTTATGGCCGTTTGAAGTCTGAGTAACATTTCCTACATATTTTAGATCATTTATTAATTTTTTTGATTTTTTGTGTCCTCAAATTATTATTAACTGATTTTTAATCGATAATAATTATAAAATTATTAATTATTAATATTTTTGTAAAATATTTTGAAGACATTTTAACTAAATTTCTTATATATTAAATGTAATAGTCTATTTATATGTATCTATAACATATTTGAAAAATATATATTGTATTCATATCAATATAAATATACTTATATAATAAAATATTATTTTCATGACTTTTTTTGTAACATAAAATTTATCGGCGCTAGATAAAGGCGCTGATTAATCGCCCCTTTATCAGCACTACTAAAATAAGTACTAATAAAAGGGTCCCCTTTATCAGCGGAAAACAAAAAGCACTGATATAGGGGGTGCCTTTATCAGTGCTTTTTTTGGAGCTGATAAAAGCCCCCTTTATCAGTGCTTTTTTTAGTGCTGATAAAATTGTAGCGCATCCCTTGCATGTTTTTGTATTAGTGCCTATTTACATCCATTTTCTAAAACCAAAAAAGATTAGTGTAATAGGAAAAAATCATAATCAAGGGGAGTATCTTCAATATCTAACATCTTAGGTTAAATTATAATATCGTTACCATAATTATAGGACAATTACCTATACTTATACGTAACCTTAGGGACATACCTAGTCATACATTAGAAATATCCTCTAGGGATCTCACTAAAGTTATCGCATACTAGTTTCCAAAGGTTAACTAATCCTTTCCTCTGATACCTACTGTAGATACCCAAGCTTAACATACATAGACATTACATTACTTTTTAGAATAATTAATACATAACAATAACCAAAACTAAAGGACCATAATAGTTTAGTGTCATTGGAAACATGGAACATAATCTTCTAATCATGGTGATTGATCATCAAAATCTCCCAAAAAAGGTCTTCCCCTTTTGTTTTCTTACCTAAAACATTTCATTAAATCTTGGGGAAAAGAAAACATATAATGGGTGATCTCAAATGATCAGTAAGGGTAAGAATGGAGAAAATAAAACAAATCAAATACATATTAACTTAAAAAAACAGGAAGATCAAGATTAGTCATCAAAATCTGGAGAAATAAATCATGGAGTACATATGGAATAGATCATAAAGGAACATTAATCATGATAAAATAGCATGGGAATAAAACATGTAATTGGTTCAAACCATTAATCATATGATATGATTTCCTTAGTAGCCATGTCATTTCTGCCAAGACCATCTTAGAGGACGAAGTCCCTTACCGAATTGATTTCACTCCTCGTTTCATTCCTGTATCACTGAACTGGATTAAGTTTCCATTCCAGCCATGTCTATCTCATAAGATATAAATCTTAACCCAATGAATTGGAGGGAGATATAGGTTTCACCCATCTCGTAATGAAATCATTATTACTTGTTCCAGAAAATAAACATAAATCATTCATCAGAACCCAAAGAATAAAATGGGTTTCATAAACATCATCCCATCATAATGTAATCCATTTAAAACAAATGGATATCATTTAAACATAAAAATAATAAAACCATGTAAATAATAGATACATTATACTTGAAATATAAGCAGACTAAATTTTGTCATCATAGATGGAAAATAGTTTTGACAAAACACTTGAAATGAATTCTTAAAGAAAATATCCTTCTTCATTAAAATTATTATCTTATCAGAAAATGCCATTCAATTTTAAAAGAAAAGGATTGCCTTGAAAATAATCATCAAATCTTGTAGAGGTCGTTTCATGAAAATTAGGCCTTATGAAACTGTAAAAAACCATTCACGCCGTATATGTTAAAAAAACATTCTCCTCATACTTTTAAAGGAAAAGTCAAAGAGTACCACGTATGGTAAACTAAAGAAAGAGTCTTTCAATAACACAAATTAAAAGTAAAAAAGGGCTAAATATGACTTTAAACAAAAATGGAATAAAATTAAACACATTATGAAAAAAAAATTTATGTACATGGATGAAAAAATATAACCCTAGTAAATACTAACATATAAGCAATCTCCGATAAAAATGTGATTCCAAAATTATCCACTACCTTAGGTCCAATTTCTTCTGTACATGTCTGAAACTCCTGTATAGTGGGTTTAAACATAATATTAATTTGTCACAGAACCATAATAATATTATTTATATCATATATGATTCTCTTATGACATTTTATAACCCGTTCTTTTGTCTATTCCATGTTAAAGCAACATTTTTTGTAAAATCGTTTCATTTATCGTACATGTTTGGACTTGTTGTTATTTATACTATTATTACTTAAATAATAATTTACATACTTCTAGAATGTGAAACATGATTTATATATCATATATATTTAGTATATATATATATATATATTCCATAGATAGATAAATGAAATGAAAAACACCGTTCAATTTTTAGTTTTTAAATATTTTTGTGATTTTTAAATAATTTAATAATATATTAGGTTTATAAAATATCAATAGTGTCAATTTGAACACTCTTCATTTTTTGAAATTTAATAAAACCACACAGAAGATTTGTTCACAAAAAAATATATAATAGATTACTAACATTTCATATTCATTAAAAAATTCACGGGGAACATTAATTTTTCATATATTATTTATTTTAATATTTGTAAAACCATTTATTTGTTATATCTCTTAATAAAATAATTACTACAACATTTTTGTATAATTATTTAATATTCTTATTTTTTGAATAAAAATTAAAAATAAACTACAATGATAATGATAAACATAATAGATTTCATAATAATATTTTTACTCGAATGTATCATCGTAAAATCACAACATTTAAATTGATATATTTACTAAATTACGAAGGTGACATCTTTGACATCATTTCAAATAAAATAATACAAATGTCCTAATCAGTTTTATAAGTCTCATAATTGTCCACAAATAGACCCTTGGATGATTAGGGTATATATATTCTCTACCAATAATTTTTTTTCATGTTTCTGGTCCGTTTGATAGGTATTGTTATTTTAATAAAAACTACATTTTTTATTTTTCACTAAATAAATAATATCTACATCATTAATGTATGAGCTATTAAGGTAATTACATATTTATTAAAAATTACAAATAAATTACCATGATAATGAAAAACATTTTAGCTTTAAAATGAGTATTTTTAATTGAATTTATATTCTATATAACCTTATATTAAATATAATCTAATTATTAATGTTTGAGTGAGACATATTTCACTTTCCATTAAATAAAATAAATAAAAGGACTTAATAAAAAACAAGTGGGTTCCATTATTTTACATTTCTACCCAATTATGATTTAGGAAAAAATATAATCATCCAATTATATTAGGACAACTGTTAGGGTAATTTTATATTATTATATTTACCCGTAATTACCAAATTTACATTAAACTATGGTAAATACAATTTACCGTAGTTACTATCCATAATGCCTAAAAATAAAAAGTATCTTATTAAAATAATTTAGACCTACTGATTCCAAATATGGAAACAATTTTTTAAAATTCAAAACACAAATGTTTTAGTATTTAAATTAAAATTAATCCCGCTGTTGACAAAACAGGTTCTAAAAGATAAAACTTTGCAAAAGATTAAAATGTTTTTAATTATGAATTAAGTGTAAAATTAATTCTAATGAATTAAATTATATTAAATGGTAAAAATATATTCTATTTATACTTTAAACCCATACAATATTATAATTTAACCATATAAATTATCTCGATGAAAAAAGTTGTTTTTAATTAAAATTTATCATATTTTTACTATTCATCAAAATAAAAAACTTATCAGAAAAATATCAAAAATTTATCCAAAGAAAATTTTTATATCATGATTGAAAAGAAGAATTTAATTTTTTAAAATTGTACTTATAAACATGTCAAAAACTAAATTTAATGTGGGTGCGCCATCAAACGACGACAAAACTGCATTTTTTAAAAAATACTAATTTTACACAAAAAATTTATTTTATTCTCATAACATGTTATATAAAATGTGTAATATAAATTTTAATGTCATAAAAATCAAAATTTAGTTACTACAATTCATAATGGCTAGTTTATAAAAATATTATAACAATATATCGTTGTTTACTGAAACTCATTATTGCATACAACCCACGCTATTGCAAAAGGTTTCTCTTGCGTGAAAAACAAGCCAAAAAATAGTGTTTATGTATAATATAAGCTAATATGTGGTTGTGTATATCACAAGATAATTTTGGAGTAGCGTACAACACAAGGCATCAATGAAACTAAAAGAATATTTTTTCATAAAATCTCGGTGTCTTACAGCCTGCCCATCAATGCATTGTACGCAGTGTCCTGAGAGACAACCATGAACTCAGTACTGGGAACTAAGCTGCTGAACTGGATCATTAAGTGGATCTTACCGACTGTGGTCATCTCTGTCCTGTCATATCGTTGGATTCTTTAATCGGTGGGAGCCAGGTCATCCTCGGATAACCCCATCTTCCACAATGTCCGCATTAGGATAAGGTTGATCCTGGTGCCGGTGTCAACGAGACAGTGGTGATCCTCCATGCCATTAAATTGTCCGGTGATGTAAAGAGGGAGGATGTTCCCTCATAGAGGAGATCCTTCATCCTCTCTAGAGTATGAAATGATGGAATAACATTCGACATTCGCAACTGTGTCATCATGAAAGGCTTCTGCAGCTTCTACTTCCATCTCAAACTAAAGGGGGATTCTTAACTCCTCACAGAGGGCCACATGCATATCCAACAAAAGCAGAAGAGATTCAAGAATGGAAAGCCTTGTTGGGATGTCGTCGAGGTTCCTGAGAACAACCTACATACATGCCAGGTGCAAACTTATCTTTATAGGAGGCCGCTCTGTGATTGGAGACATGACGGGCCCTGTTGGATTGACCGGAGGCTTGCTGGTGCTGGGCACGTCCCAATGTTCACCAGTCGAAGCCCAAAGAGTCATTCTCAGATGAGGACCAGAAGACATAGATTGACCTATATCCCGGTGAGGCTGACTGCGACCTGGACAAGGTAGCTCTGCCTGATCCAGTAGCACAAACGGTGGTGGAAGCAGTCCTGACAACACCATATGAAGAGGTTGCGAGTGCTGAGCCCTACACTGGGCCTGGTGTGTGGTCTCAGTGGCATGCACAGACTGGATAGAGGTGCCAATTTATGCACCTTGATGACCCATACGGCCATGGATCTGCTGATGTTGGCGTCAGTTGGGGACGTTAGGGAGGTTCGCTTGGCGATCCCCCTCGTCAGGAGTCATATAGGGGTTTACCAACTAAATGGTATTAACCAAAGCATACCATTTACTATTAATTTTAGATTCATACACTACTGGGCATATTTTGGGGGGGATCCCTGTCTCAGGGGGCATGAAGTCACCGAGAGTGCGGGACGGCGATGGCGTTTGCGAGGTGTGTTGCTTTTTCTTTCTTTGTTAATGCATTCTCTTCTAGGAAGAGGCCGATTAAGATGCTGATATAGAAGTGGTGGCCATAGTTTCTGAAGGAGAATGCTTATTTAGATGTGCCCGAATGATTCCATGGGCACAAGAAACCATCTTGCTAGCCATCCTGTCATCGTACTTCTAGGACCTACGGTTACCAACCTTTCACCACTCGCTTTCGCTGTCGCTACTGTTGTTTTTCCATACAAAGACACCTTCCACTTGTGTTAGGGCCAGCCCCAGCCTGACTATGTTGTTATCAACCTGGTCCTGGTGCTAGTCTTTAAACACATAGCACATCTTGATGGTGTGCCCCAAAATCTGATGGTAGGGTCAGTAGTAGGAACAATTAGTGAAATTCGCCTCTTCTGGTCTTCTACACTAAAACAAGTGTACAATACATTGTCCAAGGCACTACAGAAGTAACTGGGGACCTAATTATCATTGAATGAGTATGCCCGATTTCATATTTCTGGAAAGGGGGCCATTGGAGATAGACCTTGTAGAGGGTCCGGAGGAGACTGTCGAAGAGGTGGACCCTAGTTGTCCCACCTGGGCAGCGGTGGACATTACGCAAGGGTGCTTGCCGATTCTGAGGATGCTGCTAAGCCAAAGGCTATGCCTAAGGAGGAGGGCCTCTGCGAGGCTTTGGGGTTGGTGCCACTGGTAGTAAGTCCAGCTGTCTGGGGGCTTCTATATGGGCCACCTCGGTGGGCTCAGCTCTAGCAGCTCTCCTTGCTGGAATCATAGGGGGGCAACGGGCAATCCTAGATGGGCTGTTGCAGGGCTTCCTGAAGGCAGTGGGCCTTGTCAGAGATGTCTCAGAATCCTCCAGGGTAGTTTTGGATGATCAGAGAGGGAACCAGTTCTGTATTGACATTCCTTACGCACATCTTCAGTAATTTCTTTTCAGTTAGTGGCATGTTAAGAGAGTATGTAAGACCATTCCACCAGGCGATAACGTCTGCGACTTTCTCATTATTAAATTGCATTCACTTGAAGAGGTCTGTGATGAACGTTTTCTGGGTGGTGGAACAGAACTGGAAGAGAAATTTCATGCGGAGATCCTCCCAGTTGGTCCCAGATTAGACGGGGAGCTGGTTGTACCAGACGAATGTTGGCCCCTCTAGTGTCTAAACCAAAAAACAGAGCTTGGCGGCCTCCTACTGTGCTGGAGTGCATAACATGGGCCCACACCTTGAGTTGAAGTGGTCCAGGTGCTGTGGCGGGTCCCCTGTCTCGTTAAAAGGGGGTATGGTTTGATTCCTGAAACCAGTATGCACCGACATATCATCCACCCATTCCAGGTATGGGTTTCCATCATGTGGGATTTTCACCTGTCGTGTTTCCAAGGCCTCAGGGAGAGCTATGATCCCCGCTATCAGATCATCTGGGCAGGGGTCCCTGTCTTGACGGGTATCCCTAACCATGTTCGCATTACCGGGTTCTTCAACAAAGTAGATAGGCTCAACGACTCATGGAGAGGCTGGTGGAGTGACTTGCAGGGTAGCTGGGGGAACCCATGACGGATTCCATGGATTTACACATAGTTCGGGAGGGTTTGGAAAGACATATCGCGCCCTCATTCCGTGAGCTCCATCTTCAGCCCCGTCCACAGGAGTAGTTTGATCAGGGTTTCCCGGGGGCATCTTTCCAAGGGGTAGTTGTTCTGGCCCCCACTTCCCCAGCCTATGATCACCATTGTCGGGTCATCACACCATAGTGCGTTCATCCGGGAGTTCGTCGACTAACCTATTCCACTCAACAATTTTTTTCACAATTTTTCCTTGTCATGGTCCTCCTCCTTCTTCTACACTAATGCGGACGGGTCGGAATGCTTGATAGCTCTGATGTGCTCTTTTCCCTTACGGGCATTCCTGCTGAGTACCAATTCCTCAGTGGGAGCCGGGAGACCTAGGTGGGTCTCTACTGACGAGTAATCCTCCTAGATGGGTCCAAAAGTGGGGGAACACCCTAAGTGGGTAAGTCTCTATCGAGAAACTCCATCTCATCCTATTTGACCACTATGTCGGCCATGTGGACCATGACCCTTTCAGGGGGCATGTACTCAATATCACATATCAAGTAAGGATGCCACCAGATAGGACTGAAGAGGAGGGAAACATACTGCCCCCATCCATTGATTTTCATGTGGGGGGGTAGCCTCCATGATAAATTTTCTAAGTACCTTAATTATATGAATGTATTGCTGCTGTAGGGCCTCACGGTGACCTGGTGACTCGGGGCGTTGGGATACATAGAGCGCGACCAGATCGAATAAACGACAATACTCGCTTATGTCTTTGAAATCCGCTTGGATCCTTGAAAAAAAACATGTGCTGATGATGGAGAAAGAATTGTGTTTCCTAGAGGGTGTAGAGGAAACACTAAACCAACTATGGTTTGAGGGATTCTGGTATGCAGATGTTCTGCGCTACCACTGGCCAGAACATCTCAGGGAACTGGTCCACTATGAGGATGCTCCAGAAACACCTTGACTCAAATTCAGGGTTTGGCCCTTGATTGCCCCACTCTCCAACTGGGGGTGTTTGGGGAACCAGTAGTGTTACTGAGGCAAACCGCTGGGATGGATGGATGGCTGGTGGAGAGCACGAAGAGCGTGCTGACTCACCACTGATTCTCATGATGTCCTCCAAAGAGTGTAGCGACCTGTCCACTATGTCACAATAAGGGGGGCTGATGGTCAAAATTCCTCGCGTAGGGGACAGGGATGCTGGGGATGGGGCGCGTTTCTAATCGCCTGCCTTTGGTCCCCATAATAGCTATCTGTGATCTCTTGTGGTGGTAGAGAGCGCTTCTGGCGATGATGGTGGTGATTTAATGACCATTACCAGCAGGGTCTCCATGTTTTCATTGTCCTGGATATACCTGTGGAGGGAGGTGGTAATCCTGTGGACCTCACATTCCGATAGCACCAAGCTGATGCAACTTGTTTCTCCCCCAGCCCTTGGCTCGAATGAGCGAGGGGATGGTTCCTGAGCTGAGTCATACTCCTCTTTAGAGTTTGAGAAGTGGACTAGTTTGATCTCCATCCAGGCCTTCCCAGGATTCTTCTTATAGCGGCGACGACCTTCCTTCCTACCCTAGGGTGGCTCATCGGGACAGGGCTGATTCCTGACATGGGGTCCTTCAACCGCACTTTTACTAGGGTGGATAGGGCTTCCAATCTAGAAAACTGGGGTGCGAGGAGCACCGGGACAAATATCAAAGGGGACATAAAGATGACCTCCATGAATAACGGCAGAGAGTTCAAAACCTCCACTAGGGCCGGCAGGAGCAGGGTCGAGGTCCTCTGTAACCCCCTGATATTTTTTGAAAAATATTATTTTAATATCATTAATGTCTTGTGTTGTATGCTACACCAAGATTACCTTGCGCTATACACAACACCGTATTAGCTTGCAGTATACACAACACTATTCTTGGATCGTGTTACACACAATTTCGATAATAGTTATTCTACGCAACATTGAGTATATATATATATATATATTCAATGTATAAATGAAACATGGTTGGATTATGTTATACGAAACAACGAAGGATTATTTCACAACATGAAACCCTGACTTGGCTTGCATTACACGCAATCGCGACCTTCCTTGATAGCGTGTGTTGTACGCAATACCAGGTTTTACTAAACAACGATATATTATTATAATATTATTATGAACTAGTCGTTATGAATAGTATTAACTAAATTTTTAATTTTATAACATTATTATTCATCTTACACATTTTCTAGAACATGGTATAAGAACAAAATAAAATTTTTGGGTGAAATAAGTATTTTTCAAAAAATTCAGTTTTGCCGCCTTTTGATGGCGCACCCACATTAAATCTAGTTTTTGAAATTTTTATAATTTAAATTTGACAAAATAAAATTATTATTTGGAATCAAGAAATAAAAATTTACTCTGGATAAATTTTTCGTATTATTTTGGTAACATTCATATTTTGATGAATAGTAAAAACATGCAATATTTTAATGAAAAACAACTTTTTTTCATCGTAATAATTTATATGGTTAAATTATAATATTAATGGTTTTAAAGTATAAATAGAATATATTTTTACCATTTAATATAATGTATGTCATTATCATTGATTTTACATTGAATTCGTAGGTTAAATCAATTCAATCTTCTGCAATGTTTTAAACAAAAACTTGTTTTCATTCGACAACGGGATTAATTTTAATTTAATTTATGCAACTTATGATTATTAAATTTGAAAAAAAGATTCCATATTTGGAATCATTGGGTCCAAATTATGTTAATAGGATACTTTTTATTTTTGATAATTATGAATAGTAACTACAGTAAATTTTATTTACCATAGTAAAAGGTAAATCGTGTAATTAAGGGTAAATATAATATTATACAATTACCCTAACAATTGGAAAAATCCTATTGTATGACTAAAAGTCGACCCATATCACCTAAGGGTTGGATTATATTCATTTAATGGACTTTTTTCCATGAAAATACTTTAATTATTATTAAAACCAAAGAAAGTGACAACATGTCAGTCTCTTAAATACTATATGTATAATACTTTTAAGTTAGTGATAAAATTCATGAAACTTCTAACATTAATAGTCTACATAAATCTAACAAAATTATCTACATCATGAGAATTTATTTATAATTTTTTTGGATTAAATAATTATCATTGATTTTGACACATTAGTGATGTAGAAATTATTTATCTAGTGAAAAATCAGAAATATAGTTTTTATTAAACTAATAGTGACCATAAAAAGCACAAAAACCTGAACATAACTTATTGGACATGTAAAGTTAATCTATAATCATCCAATGGTCGAATATTTGTCCATTTGGAGTCTTATAGAATCAATTATGACACTTATATTATTTTATTTTAAATGATGCCAAAGTTGTCACCTTCATAATTTAATAAATATAACAATTTAATTATTGTGATTTTAAGATGATAAATTCTAGTAAAAGTATTATTGTGAAAGGTAATAGATTTATCTTCATCATTGGATTTTATTTTAAATTTATAGGAAACAAATCAGTATATTAAATAATTATACAAAAATGTTGTAGTAATTATTTTATTAAGAGATAAACCAAATAAATGGTTTTAAAAATAATAAAATAAATATTATATGAACTATTTATTGTGATCCACTGATTTTATAGATACAAATGACCTTTTATGAATCTATTAAATCTTTTAGTTTGAACAAATCTTCTGTATATATTTTATTTAAATTCAAATAAATGAATAGTGTGAAAATTGACACTATTGTTATTTTATAAAAATAATATATTATAAAATTGTTTAAAAATTAGAAAAATATTTAAAAATTATAAATTTAAATTTATATTGTCTATAATGTTATAAATTAAACAATTATGGAAAATTAACAACAAATAAGTAATTATTTGTTATAATTTAAAATTTTGAATTTTATTACCACAAATAAACTTAAATAGATTAAATAAGGATAAATCAAAATGATAAGGTTTAAAATAAGATCCAAACATGTCTAAATTTAATTGGTTGATGATATTACAACCCTATCTCATCTAATCTTAGATTATGAGTCATTTTTTGAGGTTTTTATGTTGGTCTAGATTTATTATAAATTAATATTTTTAAGAATTCCAAAGGTGCCCCTCTCCTCCCTTATAAAAAGGCACCTCCTCCCTCTCCTCCACACACCAATTTTAGCCTTCAATCTTGTCCAAAACCTGCCGAATTATCTTCTCCACTTCCCTAGAAATATCATAGAGGTTCTGGTCTACTTTAAAGACCAATCTTAGTGCCCTAAGAGGAGGTTTCAAAGAGGTGTATCGAAGAAGAGGTAATTTCTTCTCCCGATTCATTCAATCTTCTATCTTCTTCAACTTCTTATTATTTAGTAGTTTCATTATAAAGTAATAACATCAGTATAACTAATATAATGATTTTAGACAACCCCATTTCACCTTTTATCCATCCTACAGAAAACAAAATCACAGCGTGTGCGTATGTACGGAATACCGTCTCCACACCGTGGTGTAATCTGTTTTTCCACCAACACCTTACATGGATGGGTATAATGGTGTAAAGAATAAAAATAAATAGTTATTATGATATCATACTGATTTTAATATATTTTATCATCCACTCTAATTCTATTCAATAATTATGGAAACGATATCATCACTCGTGCGTACGTACGGACTACCGTCTCCACGACGCGATGAGATTCATTCTCCATGTTAACCATTTAAGAATGATTATAAAGTATATATTACAATAATAATGAAATATATGACATTATAAAGCTACTGGATTTATGTATATATGTATTTCATCTACTTAATTCCATTCAACTCAATAAGTAAACGAAAACAGTGGTCTTGCGTACGTACGGCCTACCGTCTCCATGAACGGTGTATTTAATTCCATTTATCGAGCTATTATATATATGTATATTCTGAATATATATTATAAATAAATCATGTTTTATATTATGTAATTATGTAATTGTGATCTAAGTAATCATATGAATAATTACAAGTCAAAACACGGATGACAAATGAAACGATTTTACCCAAAACACTCTTTAACATGGAATTTACAAAAGAACGAGTAATTTAAAGTCATAAGTGAACCATATATGATATATTAACAATGCATATGATTCTATAATAAGTAAATGACAATATTTAAATCATTATAAAGGCGGTTTAGATACATACGAAGCATATCGGACATAAGGTAAGGGATAATTTTGCAAATGTCATTTTTATCCGAGATTGCTTATTCGTAAGTATTTACTTGGGTTATTGCTATCATCCATTTCCATGTTTAATAAAAGTGAATTCATGTATGTTTAATGTCCTTTTTACCCATTTTTACTTTTACTACATGGTATGTAAGGAATATTACTTTAGTTTATGTTACGAGGTACTTTTTGACTTTTCTGACAAAATTACGAGAAAAATGTTTTTTTAACGTATACGACATGAAAGGATTTTTACGGTTTTATAAAGCCTTGTTTTCATGAAGCTTACTCCAAAATATTTCATGAATATTTTAAAAAAATCCTATTCTTTTAAAATTGCATGTAATTTTGTGAAAATAAAATGATTTTGAAGAAGAAAGGATATTTTCCTCAAGAATTCATTTCAAGTGTTTTATCAAAATCCAATTTTCATCTAAAATAACATTATTTCGTATGTGTGTGTTTCAAGTATAATGTCTCTATTATTTACATGGTTTCATTTTTCTTATTATGAAATGATATCTATTTTTTATATGGATTATTTAATGATGGGATGATGTTTATGAAACCCATTTTATTTATTGGGTTTTTTGAATGATGTATGTTTATTTTGTGGCACAAGTAAGAATGATTAATTATGAGATGGGTGGGACCTATATCTCCCTCCAATGAATTGGGGAATGTTTTTATATCTCATGAGATATTCATGGGTGGAATGGTAAGTTAATCCGGTTCAGTGTTACAGGACTGAAACGAGGAGTGAACTCGATTCAGAATGGGACATTGTCCACTAAGATGGTCTTGGCAGCAATGCCTTGGCTAATATGGAAATCATTACATGTGCTTAATGGATGCCAAAATTACATGTTTTATTCCCATGCTATTTTATCATGGTTTATGTTCCATTATGATCTATGCCTTATGTACTTCCATGTTTAATTTCATTGCACAATATTTTAATGTTTAAACATTATGTTCATGTTTTTAAGTTCCAATGTATATGGTATGTTTTATTTTATCCATGCATACCCTTACTAAGCATTTGAGCTAACCCTTTTTATGTTTTATTTTCCCCCAGGATCAAAAGAAACGTTTTAGGTTAAGAAACAAAAAGTGGAAGATCTTTATGGGAGATGTTGAAGATCTTTCACCATGATTAGAAGATTACACTCCATGTTTCCAAAGACACTAAACTATTACGGTCCTTGTGTGTCTATTTTTGTTATTTATTAAGTATTCCCCAAAAGTAATGTAATGTCCATGTACGTGAAGCTTAGGGTCTCTACAGTTGGTATCAGAGGGAGGTTTAGTCACCCTTTGGAAACTAGGATGCGAAAACGTTAGTGAGATCCCTAGAGATATTTCTAAGGTATGTCTAGGGATGTACCGAAGGATAATAATACGTATATGATATAGTCCTAGAACTATGGTAACGATCTT
Organism: Viscum album; assembly: GCA_963277665.1. Classification (NCBI taxonomy): domain Eukaryota; kingdom Viridiplantae; phylum Streptophyta; class Magnoliopsida; order Santalales; family Viscaceae; genus Viscum; species Viscum album. Next base: position 1,730,403,853 of record OY728140.1, read on the forward strand.
AGAATTTATCCTAAGATGTTAGATATTGTGTGTGCTCCCCCTTTTACTATGTTGTTTTCCTTATCATGATTTTTTCCTCTCACACTATTCTTTTTGGGTTTTAGAAAATGGCTGGAAACAGGAACAGTCATGATAATGGAGGATATGACGAACAATGGAATGATTTTAGTCATGAGAAACCAAATGAAATGCGATCTGGAAGTCCAAACATCATTATTATGTCCAATCAGTAATCTCATAATATGATCAATAATCTCATCATTGGTATGTTTCCCGACTTAGATAATAAGATAAAGATGGAGTTTCATGATGATCATAGAGGAAAGAAAGTTCAATTTCCATCATGTAAATCATGTGGGAAGATGAATAAGATAGATTGTTTCAAATGAACTGGAAGATGCATTTTGGTGTGGAAAAGAAGGACATAAAGCCAGTAAGTGCAAAGGAAAAGGTTCAGTTAACACCATGGAAAAGGATAATGGTATTGCTATGACATCAACAATGATTAGATGTTTTAAATGTGGAATGTACGAGCATTAAGTAAACCAATTCCCTAATGGAAAATATCATGAAGAGAATCAGCCTTGTCATATGGGTAGTATTTATGTGGATGATGATGAGGAGACTACAAATGATTTATGGGCTGAAATAAGTGTTGAAGCTCATTTTGTTTTTTTAGAAGGTAGTGGAATGATTGTATGTTTATCGAGAGTTATGTTGTATAGTTAATGGTACTATGGAATAAAGAATCATCTAAGGATTGTTAAACTATTGTTTTTCGAAAAGTATTTGAAAGTATATGTTGAATGGTACCAGTAACCATGGAATGTTATTCAGATATTTTTGTAAAGTAGTTGATATGTGCATAATGAAGGAATAATAAGATAATGATATGTTTGATTGTATTCATGAGCTCATGATTGATATAAGGACTAAGTGATATCATGGTTTGAGTATATAGAATTTTGAGGATTTTGGTATGTGGAAAGTGTTAACCTTTAACTGCATTCATGTTTTCACTAAGGTTCAATGTGTATTCATTTTTCAAAAGAATACATGATTTAGGCCTTCGAACATTTGTAATGTGACCAACAAGACATATCTTATGATATATAGGGATCAACGATGGTATTAAATCTCTGGTAATCTTTTACACTATATTATAAGAGTGGACTGAAATATTATGGATAAGCCTAAAGATTGGAATGGATTATGTTGGACATAAGTTAGTATTGTTTAAGGATAGAACCTTTTTCGATATTATTGATGGTATGATATAGTAATATAGTTTTAGAAAAAGGACAACCTTCTGGACGGGAGACAACCCATCGCGTTAGAAAAGGCTGTGGGAATCGAACCCACAACTGATATGTGACTGGCCTTTATCGCCTACAACTATCCTACAGGAAGTCCCTGGTTAGTAGAAACTAGTTTTATTCTATTAAGCGGTATGATATATGAAGTATAAGTTCATTTTTGTAACCATATACGATTAATCTATCCATAATATGGACTTATAACTTTCGCTAACATTTTGTTTGAAAGTGATGGAATGACCATCATTCTATCACATGATCTTCTAACACATCACGAATAACAAATTCAACTTCATTTCTTTTAAGTGATGAAGTGAAAATTGTTCAATTCACGAACAACAGTGAGATTGTTCCAAAGTCATGCAAGTATTTTTTTATTCATCAACTTTAGGGAAATGATCTTGAAAACCAAAAATGTTATCCTAGTTCCCTTATATCTGATTAATCAGATAGTACCTTAGATTATCACAAATCAATATCTTTGTGATTGTTGGATTTTTCATAGCCATGTTCTCTACCACTCTCCATCAGAACATGATGGTTAGATTTTTCATCCATATCCACATTTTCACCTATGTTCTCCTACGTGGAAACCCCATGATGAATTAATTTGCATAACCATTACATTTTATATTTTAGTTTTTAAAATCCATGTTTTGGTATTCCTTTTTACCATGTGGGTTTCTATTAAACAAACTTTTGAGTAGTAAACCATTTATAACCCCGACGAATTTCGAGGGTGAAATTCATTTTAAGGGGTGTAGAATGTAACACCCTGAGATTTTATGAAAAATATTCTTTCAATTTCATTAATGTCTTGTTTTGTATGCTACACCAAAATTACCTTGCACTATACGCAACACTGTATTAGCTTTCAGTATACACAACACTATTCTTGGACCGTGTTACACACAATTTTGATAATAGTTATTCTACGCAACATTGAGTATATATATATATATATATATATATATATATATTCAATGTATAAATGAAATATGGTTGGATTATGTTATACGAAAAAATGAATGATTCTTTCACAACACACAAACCTGACTTGGCTTGCATTACATGCAATCACGACCTTCCTCGATAGCGTGTGTTTTACGCGATACCGGGTTTTACTAAACAATGATATATTATTATAATATTATTATGAACTAGTCGTTATTAATAGAATTAACTAAATGTTTAATTTTATAACATTATTATTCATCTTACACATTTTCTAGAACATGGTATAAGAACAGAATAATTTTTTTGGGTAAAATAAGTATTTTTCAAAAAAATGCAGTTTTTCCGCCTTTTGATGGCGCACCCACATTAAATCTAGTTTTTGACATGTTTATATGTTAAATTTGACAAAATAAAATTCTTCTTTGGAATAAATAAATAAAAATTTACTTTGGATAAATTTTTCGTATTATTCTGGTAACTTTCATATTTTGAAGAATAGTAAAAACACGCTATATTTTAATGAAAAACAACTTTTTTCATCGTAATAATTTATATGGTTAAATTATAATATTAATGGTTTTAAAGTATAAAAAGAATATATTTTTACCATTTTATATAATGTATGTCATTAGCATTGATTTTACATTGAATTCATAGGTTAAATCAATTCAATCTTTTGCAATGTTTTAAACTAAAACCCGTTTTCATTCGATAACGAGATTAATTTTAATTTAATTTCTGCAACTTCTTTGTATTGAATTTGGAAAAATTGATTCCATATTTGGAATCAGTGGGTCCAAATTATGTTAATAGGATACTTTTTTATTTTTGAAAATTATGAATAGTAACTACGGTAAATTTTATTTACCTTAGTTAAAGGTAAATCGGGTAATTAAGGGTAAATATAATATTATAAAATTACCCTAACACATGGAAAAATCCTATTGGATGACTAAAAGTAGACCCATATCACCTAAGGGTTGGATTAGATTCATTTAATGGACTTTGTTCCATGAAAATAATTTAATTATTATTAAAATCAAAGAAAGTGACAACAAGTCACTCTCTTAAATACAATAAGTATAATAATTTTATGTTAGTGATAAAATTATAGAAACATTGAATATTAATAGGCTACAGAAAGATGAAAAAATTATCTACATCATTAGAATTTATTTTTAATTTTTTGGGATTAAATAATTTTCATTATTTGTGACACAATAGTGATGCAGAAATTATTTATCTAGTGAAAAATCAAGAATATAGTTTTTATTAAACTAATAGTGACTATAAAAAGCACAAAAACCTTACCAAAACTTATTGGTCATGTAAATTTAAACAATAATCTTCCAATGGTCTAATATTTGACCATTTTGAGTCTTATACAATCAATTAACACACTTATATTATTTTATTTTAAATGATGCCAAAGATGTCACCTTCATAATTTAATAAATATAACAATTTAAATATTGTGATTTTAAGATGATAAATTCGAGTAAAAGTATTATTGTGAAAGGTAATAGATTTATCTTCATCATAGGATTTTATTTTAAATTTTTATGCAACAAATCAGTATATTATATAATTATACAAAAATGTTGTACTAATTATTTTATTAAGAGATAAACCAAATAAATGGTTTTAAAAATAATAAAATAAATATTAGATGAAATATTTAATTTTATCCACTAATTTTATTGATACACATCACCTTTTATGAATTTATTAAATCTTTTAGTTTTAACATATCTTTGGTATATATTTTATTTAAATTCAAATAAATGAATAGTGTAAAAATTGACACTATTATTATTTTATAAAAATAATATATTATAAAATTGTTTAAAAATCACAAAAATATTTAACAATTATAAATTTAAATTTATATGGTCTATAATGTTATAAAGTAAAAAATTATGGAAAATTCACAACAAATAAGTAATTATTTGTTATAATTTAAAATTTAGAATTTTATTACCACAAATAAACTTAAATAGATTAAATAAGGAAAAATCAAAATGATAAGGTTTAATAAGATACAAACATGTCTAAATTTTATTCTTTGATGATATTACAACCCTATATCTTCTAATATTAAATTATGAGTAATTTTTTGAGGTTTTTATGTGGGGATAGATTTATTATAAATTAATATTTTTATGAATTCCAAAGGTGCCCCTCTCCTCCCTTATAAAAGAGCACCTCCTCCCTCTCTTCCACACACCAATTTGAGCCTTCAATCTCTCCCAACACCTGCAAAATTAACTTCTCCACTTCCCTAGAAACATCATAGAGGTTATGGTCTATATTAAAGACCAATCTTAGAGCCCTAAGAGGAGGTTTCAAAGAGGCGTATCGAAGAAGAGGTAATTTCTTCTCCCGATTCTTTCAAGCTTCTTTCTTCTTCAACTTCTTCTTCTTTAGTTGTTTCATTATAAAGTAATAACATCAGTATAACTAATATAATGATTTGAAACAACCCCATTTCACCTTATATCTATCCTACGGAAAACAAAATCATCGCGCGTGCGTGCGTACGGAATACCGTCTCCATGCCGTGGTGTAATCTGTTTTTCCACCAACACCTTACATGGATGGGTATAATGGTGTAATGAATAAATATAAATAGTTATTATAACATCATACTTATTCTGATATATTTTATCATCCACTCCAATTCTATTCAATAATTATGGAAACGATATCATCGCTCGTGCGTACGTACGAACTACCGTCTCCACGACGCGATGAGATTCATTATCCATGTTAACCATTTATGAATGATTATAAATTATATACAACCAATAATAATGAAATATATGAAATTATGAAGCTACTTGATTTATGTATATATGTATGTCATCTACTTAATTCCATTCAACTCAATAAGGAAACGAAAACAACGTTCATGCGTACGTACGACCAACTGTCTCCATGAACGGTGTATTTCTTTCCATTTATCAATCTATTATATATATGTATATTCTGAATATATATTATATAAAAATCATGTTTTATATTTTGGAATTATTTAATCTTGATCTAAGTAATCAAATTAATAATTACAAGTCACAACACGGACGAAAAATGAAACGATTTTACACAAAACGCTCTTTAACATGGAATTTACAAAAGAACGGGTAATATAAAGTCATAAGTGAACCATATATGATATCTTAACAATGAATATGATTCTTTAATAAGTCAATTACATTATTTAAATCATTATACAGGAGGTTCAGATACATACGAAGCATATCGGACATAAGGTAGGGATAATTTTGCAAATCTCTTTTTTATTCGAGATTTCTTATTCGTAAGTATTTACTGGGGTTATTGCTATCATCCATGTCCATGTTTTATAAAAGTGTATTCATTTTTTTTAATTCCTTTTTACCCATTTTAGACTTTTACTACATGGTATGTAAGGATTATTTCTTTATTTATGTTACGAGGTACTTTTTGACTTTTCTGACAAAAGTACGAGAAGAATGTTTTCTTATCGTATACGACATGAAATGATTTTTACGGTTTTATAAAGACCTGTTATCATGAAGCTTCCTCCAAAAGATTTCATGACTATTTTAAAAAAAATCCTATTCTTTTAAAATTTCATGGCATTCTGTGAAAAGAAAATGATTTTGAAGAAGAAAGGATATTTTCCTCAAGAATTCATTTCAAGTGTTTTATCAAAAACCAATTTTCATCTAAAATAACATTATTTCATATGTGTATGTTTCAAGTATAATGTCTCTATTATTTACATGGTTTCACTTTTCTTATTATGAAATGATATCCATTTTTTATATGGATTATTTGATGATGGGATGATGTTTATGAAACCCATTTTATTAATTGGGTTTTTATGAATGATGTATGTTTATTTTGTGGAACAAGTAAGAATGATTTCATTATGAGCTGGGTGGGACCTATATCTCCCTCCAATTCATTGGGTAAAGATTTCATATCTAATGAGATAGGCATGGCTGGAACGGTAAGAAAATCCGGTTCAGTGTTACAGGACTGAAACTAGAAGTGAACTCGATTCAGAATGGGACTTTGTCCACTAAGATGGTCTTGGCAGAAATGACTTGGCTACTATGTAAATCATTACATGTGATTAATGGATGCCACAATTACATGTTTTATTCCCATGCTATTTTATCATGGTTTATGTTCCAATATGATCTATGTCTTATATACTTCCATGTTTTATGTCGTTGTTCAAGATTTTAATGTTTAAAAATTATGTTCATGTTTTAAAGTTGCAATGCATATGGTATTTTTTATTTTATCCATTCTTACCCTTACTGAGCATTTAAGCTCACCATTTTTATGTTTTATTTTCCCCCAGGATCAAAAGAATGGTTTTAGGCCAGGAAACAAAAAGTGGATGATCTTTATGGGAGATGTTGAAGATCTTTCACCACGATTAGAAGATTACACTCCAAGTTTCCAAAGATACTAAACAATTATGGTCCCTGTGTGTCTGTTTTTGTTATGTATTATGTATTCCAAAAAAGTAATGTAATGTCCATGTATGTCAAGCTTAGGGTCTCTACATCCTCCATGCTTGGTATAGGTGGAGAAAGGCAAGACTTCGCCCCTCTAGTTGCTGGGGTGACGAGGTCCTTCACCAACTGCGGAGAGGACATAGGGAGGATCCCCACAATGAAGTGTGACCAGATGGAGAATTTCCCTACATCGGTGGTCAGTGGAAGGAGGAATGAATCCATTCCTAGTGTAATTGGAACATGAGAGGATTTCGTGCCGGGAATCACAGTCGCGGGATCAAACTTCATTCAGATTGGGGGTAGCACAGGGTGGACCTCAATGACGAGCCTCGAAATGGGGAACGCCCACATGCTATGTGAAATTGGTACGAGGAGGACCTCCGTATAGGGTGGCATCACTGCGGGTTAGTTCATGGCGGCCACTGTTTGTGCCTGCGATCAAGAGAGTCGACCAACCCTTCCCGTGGGGCGATTGGGGCCTCGATTCCATTTGGGCATATAAGCGTCCCTACTAAGTTCATGTAAGGACATGATGATATGTGTCAGTGGTATATCGGGCCATAGTAGTCATCGAAATTGACACCCCTTGGCAGGCGTCCTCCTCAACTCGTGCCCGACACTGGCGTAGGGTCGGATGAGCCGAGGCTGGTGGTGCTGGTGCATAACTCACCTGCTCCTCCTCCAGCAAGATGGAGTGGTGCCGCTGATGTGGCCGGGTGGGAGACCTTGCTGGGAGCCCCGGGATTGGGACTATGACTGGGCTGGGCCGACCATCACCGACCTCATCAGAGTAAGGCATGGAGTCATTAAAGCACTCTGGGGACATGCTCCAAAGCGGTTGTATGTCGGGGTGGGTGCAATGGCTCCATGCGTTGCCCTCGGGGGTGGAGTTGAGGAAGAGGTGTGGATGCCTCCAAATCCAGGCGGGCCATATCCTGTGTCGGGACGATTCCCTCCTCTTTGTAACGATGTATAAGGTCATTAATTACCCTTCATTTGATAATTTACGATGGGGAGATGGGGCGTGGGCGCCACGTGGTCGTGGACTCAGAGGCCGTCGCAGAAGCTGTGAAGCCATGTAAAGTAGTTATGCTAGAATTTCCCCTACCCCTATATAGATGGGTAGGTGGTGATTATGTTCCTAAGGAAAAAACCTGATTCCTGATAAGTAGAGAGATGAACTCGTCAGTGCTGAATGAAAAATAAATCGAGGACCAATGCCCCATCGACATCCCGTCTCTCGTGATCGAATATAGGGATCCACACTTAAAATGTCGCAGAATGGGATGTCAAATGTTCTAATGCCCCATATTCTGGTGATTTTAACTCTAGGCCCTCTGTTTACTTGGCGGTACCCGGCGCCAGATAGCTAGATCTGGTGACACGTCAATCCATTGATGCCCCGAGAGCTATTAATCTCCATATTGAGGATAATACCTTCACATCAGGGTCAACATTTCTGTTTTTGATGCTTTCATTGGGGCACATGAATCCGTCTCATTCAGGGATGAGAGATGTGGCTTTTTGGTTGCCCCTCATTCCCACATTCCAATGGAGGGCAACATCCGCTCCTTATTCCGGGATGTCTGCTACATGATCAAAATAAGATGATGGGATGCCAGTTCTTCTTTCTGTGGATTCCTCCTTAGAACTCGTCAACTATTCTGAGTCTCCTTCAAATTCTTAAGATGTTGTTCATGAAACTCTTCCTGGGGACATATCTTTATGGGCACCAGTTAATTATCTTTCATCGGTCAGGACATTCCATGGTGTCTGGTCAGGGCAGCAACCTTCCGTTATGGGAGTAAGAGTGATGGGCATCACTGGCCTATCTGGACACTAGGGATTGGTGTGTCTGTCTTCTATCTCGTATTATAGGGCTTCTTGAGGGTGCGGAGGTCCGAGGAATCCCACATCGAATGTGGGGAATCGTATTTCATGGGAATGTATCAGAGGCTTTCCTCAGCTTAATATGTTTAAAAAAGGGTATGCCACAAAGTTTAACATCCAGTGGAGATGGATCAGACTGATCAAAACACTAACTAGAGTGGATCAGAAGGAGTAACCCCCTGGAAGGAACAGCGATTCTAGGGCTATTGCGTGGGTGGCTTCCTGAGTTCTATTAAATGGAATGGGGAATGGGTGTCTTGATCCCACCGGGATGTGGTGTCCTGGGTAAGGATCAGGATGGATACTAGAAGGTTCTATGAAAGGGATGATGAATTGGATGACATCATCATGAGGATGATGATGGTTTTGGGATTGATCCTTGAAAAGGATTCCTACGTATCCCCATGGAAGGGAATAAAATTCCACGTAGTTCATATGATGATGGATTACTGCCGATTTGGGTTTTCAATGGCTTACCACTTATTGATGTCACAATGGCATACCACTCCATGGGGTCACAACGGATTACCACTGATTGGAGTGACAACATATTACAACTGAATGGTGGATATAGTTCAATGTCATGCAGAACAGGGAGAACCAATGTAATGGTGGACGTGTAGTCCAACAGGTGTTGGGATCGAACCTTGTGTAGGTTTTGTATGTACCTTTCCTTTTCAAGGATCAAAGACCCTGTTGTTCAGATGGAATTTGGGGCTTATGCTCTGAGACAGACAATGTGGTTAGCAAAAAAATGTGAATATGGACCTGGGGTCTAGGAGGATAGTTGGCTTGAACCTCGTGGAGGCATCCTACGTAGCCTTCCTTGACAAGGATCAAAGTCCACGTAGTTCAGGGTGATGGCATGGGGATTACATTCTATGCTGCCCAGGGTTTTGGTGAACCGACATGAAGGGGTGTTGGGATGACTGGGTGGTGTTGGAATTAATCCTCAGGGAGGCTTCTTACATACCATGATTTGAAATGGATCAATGTCCTCGTAGTTAGGGATGGGGTGTGGGGATTACAATCTAGGCTGCCAAAGGTGTTGGTGAACTGATGTGAAGATGGTCGGAACGACCGGGTGGTGGTGGGCTTGAACCTCATGGAGTCTTCCTACGTACCATGCCTTGACATGGGTCAATGTCCTCGTAGTTTGGAATAGTGAAAGGCTTACACTCTAGGCTTCCCATGATTAGGGGGGCTTGGTGCATCGACACCAATATGGCTGGGACCAATGGATGGAAGTGGGATTGAACATCAGGGAGGATTCCTATGCACCTTAACATAACATGGGTCAAATACCACGTAGTTCAGAATAAAAAGGGGCTATTGAAATGACGCAAAGGGGTTTTGGGAAAACTAGGTGTTGGGCTTTAACCTTAGGGAGGATCTCTACATTCTTTGCCTTGGAAAAAATCAATGTCCACATAGTTCAGGTGGTGGTGTCGGAGAACCGACGTGAAGGTCGACCTAGGATCTGATGGATGGTGGGATTGAACCTTAGGGAGGCTTCCTACATACCATTCCTTAGTAAGGATCAAATACCTTGTAGTTCAGGATGGAGTCGGTAAACTGACATGAAGGTGGACCTGGGGTATGATGGATGGTGGGCTTGAATGTGAGGAAGGCTTCCTATGTACCATGCCTTAGCAAGGATCAAATACCTTGTAGGTCAGGATGGTCTGGGGCTTACACTCTATGCTCCCCATGATGATGTGGGCTTGGTGCACCGATGTGAAGATGTATGGGACCAATGGATGGTGGTGGGATTGAACATCAAGAAGGTTTCCTACATACCTGGCCTCAACATGGGTCAATGACCATGTAGTTCCGGATGAAAATGGGCTATTGAAACGATGTCAAGGGGTGTCGGGACAATTGGGTGTTGGGATTGATCCTCAGGGAGGATTCCTATGTACCGTTCCATGGAAAAGATCATTGTCCACATAGATCAGGTGGTGGGATGGCGAACCGACGTGGAGGTGGACCTGGGATCCGATGGATGGTGGGCTTGAACCTCACGGAGGCTTCCTATGTACCATGCCTTAGAAAGGATCAAAGACCACGTAGTTTAGGATGGCATAAGTAAATCAACATGAAGATGGACCTGGGGTCTGATGGATGGTGGGCTTGAACCTATGGGAGGCATCCTACGTACCCTGCCTTAGCAATGATCAAAGACCTCATATTTCAGGATGGTGTCAGTAAACCGTAATGAAGGTGGACCTGGGGTCCGATGGATGGTGGGCTTGAACAACAGGGAGGCTTCATATGTACCCTGCCTTAGCAAGGATAAAAGGCCTTGTAGTTCAGGATGAAAAGGGGAAATTGAACTAACGTGAAGGGGTGTCAGGACAACTGGGTTTTGTGATTGAACCTTAGGGAGGCTTTATATGAACCTTCCCTTGTAAAAGATCAAAGTCCATGAAGTTCAGGTGGTGGTGTTGGAGAACCGACGTGAAGGTGGAACTGGGATCCATTGGATGGTGGGTTTGAACCTCAGGGAGGCTTCCTACAAACCCAACCATAGAAAGGATCAAAGACCTCGTAGTTCATGATGGCGTCGGTAAACCGACATGATTCTAGACCTGAGGTTTGATGGATGGTGGGCTTAAACCATAGGGATGGTTCTTAAGTACCCTACCTTATCAAGGATCAAATACATCATAGTTCAGGATGGAGTCGGTAAACAAACATGATGGTGGACCTGGGGTCCGATGCATGATGGGCTTGAATGTAATGGAGTCTTCCTACGTACCCTTCCATAGCAAAGATCCAAGACCTCATAGTTTAGTATGGTGTGTGGGTTACACTCTAAGCTACCCATGATGTTGGTGTCAGGGTCGATGCTTACTCTATGCCCACGTGAGTCGTGCTCGGTGTGAGAAATTAGAGGTAGAAAATACCAGACGTTCACGTTGTGAAATATGCATCTGTGGGATGTGGAGTGGGGCTTATGGGTGGAGTGGCCCAGGGAGAGAAAGATTGGTATTTACTACTGGATTGAGGCCCAATGGCGATAAAGCATAGCGAGAGAGGGACTTGGTACTTATGAAATGAGAAGCACCATTTCCCACCATGCCCTTCACTGGCCCTGGGGACCAAAGATGAAATGAGGATCAGGGATGTTGCCTTCAACAAGAAAATCTAGGGGCTTACACCAAGATGTTCTCCCTTTCCCCATGAAAAAATGACACTCCAATAAGTAGGATATCATCCCATGTGGGGGGTGATCCCATCCTAGTGAAGACGAGTGGGCATAGAGAATGTCCAAAGTGGGGGACCCTACGTGCGAGGCACGGGGGAGAGGTCACAGTTTAACATCATGTGCTGAGGATGAAGGTGCTTGGCAGTTTGATTCCCTCCAGCTCAGACGATGTGTGTTTTCTCCACATATCTAGGACTTACGTAACTGATACCATCTTCTACTTGGTGCAAATATGGGATATGAAATGCCGTGGTGAGGGGGTGTCACATAGCGAACCATTGAGGGGACCACATTAGCATGGCTATGCGAAGAAGAAATAGCCATTAGCATGCCTATGGGAAAAAGAATGAGGCAAAGCAATGAAATGGGAAATATTGTCCAAGGGACTTTGAAGTTATATCCTGAAAACCTTGAGGGTTTCTAGGGAAAAGGAATTTCCAAGTAGAAGGAATCATAGGTGGGAGCCTTAAAAGTCATTGCTTCTCCGCGTGGAAGATGAAACTTGTGAGTGGGTGTGCTTCGTGAAGTGGGGTTCCTTAGCCTAAGAAAAGGGAAGAGTTGCATATGGGAGGTGCGTTGCGATGTAGAAAGGCATTCGCAGAGAACTTCATCCTGGTGAAAAGGTGCCTCGCGAAGCAAGGTGTTGTGAATCAATGTGCTTCCTGTAGTATAATGATGCTGCCTGTGAATATAGATCATGTGTACATGAAGGGTGTTTCATGTAGCATAAATGCACCGTGACAACGTGGGTCCCCTTGGGGATCGCCTTCATTCACAAAGGCCCTTAGGCTTCATGAAAGGCATACCTCTCAGAAGAGGGGATCAAAATGAAACAAGGGGGCACATCGCGGAGCAGAAGTACCTCGCACAACTAATGGTTCACAGAGGAGAAGGATGCTTCACAATTCAAGAGTTGGGAAGAAGAAAGGTATGATTTTTCCTCCTTTGGGATAAGAGGGGAGCCTGATATTTATAGGAAAGAAGTCCCGCGAAACGGAACTCATGCGGCGCGAAGAGGGAATCGGTTGTTTCGCGGCGGGTTGCGAACGTCAAATGTGGTTGGGGAGAATCACACCTCCTTCCTTCGTGGCAGGTCGCGAATGTCAAATGTGTTCATGGAGCATCCCGCCTCCTTGGTTCGCGGAGGGCTCTCGAAAATCAAATCTGTTCATAGATCGGCCCACCTCCATGCTTCACAGTAGTCACGGTGCTGGGGGGGACTCTGCGAAGTGTCTTCGTGAGGCATTCAATGGGGCCTTCTTTTTTGCTTATTATCTGTCCTAAATTTTGGAATCAACAATTATATTGATAATATTTGAGACCAAACATTGAGACAACATGTTATTCTATGGCCCGATGTTCCTAGATAAGTTGTTTGAAATATATTAAAATATTAAAGATCATGTGCCTTAATTTTTCTTGAAAAAATGAAATAACTTCTAAATGGTAAACTATATCCGAAATCTTGGGGAACTGTTATGTTTAGAAAAATGGTTATACCCTATATGGGACCAACCATTAGTGGCCACAGGTCAGTTTTGGAACGTCATAAAGTTCATTTAAAAGAGTAAATTAAATTGATAAAAACAATTCATTAATGTAGAAACAAAATGATTGGTTTATTTTAAATAAACCTTTTAGAAGAGATATGGGGTTAAACATATAACTATGTAATCCAATGGGGTCCCCTAAGAGAGAAATATAAATAATCCTCTCGGTAGGCGATTATAGAATATCATACCAGATGTCGGTAGACATTGTTCTTAGTAGATATTACCAATAGAGATGACACAGTGAATGATATTCATTAGGTAGTGATCCAAAATCATTGTATGATGTGTTATGTGGATTCTTCTTTACCATTCATGATTACTATGATGAATGTGGACTATTCCATCACCGGATTTTCCCACATATCGATCATATTTGTATGATGGGGAAACATATGTAAGGTATGTCATGATTTTATTATAAATATGTGTTCTTGATTTGTATATTATACATATAGAATTGGATCTAGACCAGAAGGAACAATGCTAGATGTTCATTCCAAGGGGTTTTTCCTTATGCATTTTCTCCCCCTATTTCTTATGTTCTTTATGTGTATTCTTCATTATTCCCCAAATTTTGAATAATCCTTCACTTAAATTTTGATTCTTGGCACAACGATTCAAAACTCGAGATCATAAATCATTATGACTCGAAAAAGGTGTGAGAGATGGTGTAGTGGTGGATTAAATGATGTTGGGTGCTGATTCCACATTCTTCAGCAATGATGAAAAATTACAACGATCTTCTTTTCTGAGTCATATGAAGGCCTAAATCAAATTGATTTGTTGTTATTGGAAAAGGATGTCCTTTGATATAATAATTCGAGTTGAACTGAGTAGTGGAGAGAGATTTTAGGTTGATCGACACAAGTGGTGGATGAACTCTAATTTCTAAAAAATATATGATATAGACGACATAAAACCGCGACTACATAGCGTGTGTTCATCACTGGGAGGATCGGCATGTACATGTACAAGTGGTATAGTACACTAATTGCCTAAATGGATTTTACACACCCACACGGCATGGCCTGAACCGGTTACACAGACTACCCCATGTACTGGTATGTAGGCAAGGTTACACTAGTTGACAATATATACTAGAACACTGTTTTATTAAACTGGTGGACCACATATGGAATGACACAACATGTAAACCATCCAAAATACTATGTACGCATCTTCTACAAGACACATTTTGGAATGACATGGGTTATTGTACATAGATAGTACCTGGGTTTAAGGGAGATTGTGTGTGACCCTACTACATTTCATTTCCCTATTTTTACTTCTCTTGATTATCATGCCCTCTGTATAATGGAAATGTTTCATTAGGCTTCCCTCACTTTATCATTTCCAAATTTTAGGTATGAATCATTTCTTACTCATATGACTATGATCCCTTCTATATGAATTCCTAGAAAAGACTATCATTTCCCTTTATCCCTTCTATGTTCCCTCCCTTTTATCATTTCCGAATGTTAGGACAATGATCCCTTCTATATGAATTTCTTCTCTATTTATTCTTCATAGCCTAGTTGGAGTTCTCATTGTGAATGTGACCAACACTATAGTGGTTTTGATCCTCTATATGGAGGGTTTATAGATATTGAGTTTTTGGTATCATCCCATGTCCTTGGAAATGATCCTCATATAGTTTATTTTATCTCTCTCATTAAATATATCTGCAGTTCTCTATCATAGAGAGAGATGATAAGAAGTACCTCTCAGACGAACATCATCATTGTAATAAGACTAAGGATTGTGTTCTACTAGATTAGTACTTCATGTAATATTCTATATGAAATACTATCAAAGGTATACAGTTGTTAGGACGTGCCTCTAGACTGTGGTTCTTGGTTGATTATATCTAGATATTTTTTTTATATTCTCTATAGATATATACATATGTAGAGCTAATGGAAATTTCATTTTTTTTGATTTTTTATTTTGGGGTGTCCTACTATGTATTGTTACACACTCCCATGTATGGTTTTTTCCCACATGTGTTGTGTCTTGTGAAGATTATCATCCCTTAGATGGATTCCATGGAAGACCAAGAACAAATGATGCTTTGTGAATCTTGACATACCGAGGTTTATTCCTGGAGTATTCAAACAACTATCCAGGTACCTTTAACTCATAGGTTGGATTTATGTTTTAAAATTATTGTGGTGGAGTTATATTTTTACTTGTTTTCTTACTTTTCATTCTTATGTACTCTGGTTGTTGGATATAGTGGATTTAATTGATTTTTTAGTTAGTGTTTTTTATATTTTATCATTTTGTGGGCTTGGAGATATATGTCTACATACAAGTATATGGGATATGCCTCCCATGTTTTTGATATAGCATAATATGTTCCAGTCACTAGCATGTAGCCTTATGGAGGAGGGAATTTCGAGTAATTGAATCAGCCCCACTAGGACTGTTCATGGAAACTATCTTCATTAAGAAGAGCCTATTATTATCATTCAATGATTCATATATCATTTTATGTTCCACTAAGGATTGAAAAAAATGAAAATATAATTTTATATCACTTCTTGTAATATCAAATTCTTCATCTTTGATTCATATGGAAGTATCTAAAGGATTCATTTTCAAGGATTTATGTTGAAAAGGTTACACAAATTATGGTTATTTAGATAATACCAGTATAGTAATATTTTTTACCTTATTAATTTAAAAGTCATCATCTGTTTTTATACCCATGTTACGTTCAAGTCTGAATTTTTAAAATTTGTATGTACGTTCATCAATATTAATATTATTTTCATCAATGAGACTATATTCATCAAATTTGACATTATTAGATTCATCAAAATTTTATGAATTTTTAATGAAACATCTATAGGCTTAATTATTGGTAGAATAACTTAAAAATATTCATTAATTATACCTCAGATCAAAGAATCCATTATTATACTTGCTGTTGAATATATAAAATTTTATCCAAAAAATATTTAATTTTTCATCCTTTTAATTTATATTATTTTATAGCTCATTTGTGGGTATCCACAAGATATTCTTTATAAAAACTCTATTTATAAAAAATTGAGTTGTGTAAATAGCTATTATCAAAAAAAATAAGTAGCCATGTTATATTAATATATAATTTTTAATGAAATTTAATTCCATGTCACATTCATCCTTTCAAAAACACCATTATATTTCAATTTTGTATGGGTTGAGAAGATATGATTAATCCCATTCTTTTTTTGAGATAAATTAAATTCATGGTTGTGAAACTCTCACCCATGTTATCTTATTAGGGAAGAAATTTAATAATTTTTTCATTTTGTAGTATCATTTAAAAATTAATAAAAATAGATAATTGATCATTCTAAAAAAAAGTTAAAGAAATGTAAATATATAATTATCATTAAGTAATAAATGAAAAAATATTTCTACTGAGGAATTTTTTTTCTAGAATGTCTAAACAAATACATGTGAATAATTTTATGTGGTATATAATTAGTAACCACAAAAATTATTATAAATGAATATTTTCCATACCAACACATGTGGAATGCACCACTTAACCAATTTATCTAATATAAGATGAGGAATATTTTCAAAAAAAATCATTTAGATATTTTCTAGAAAAAATATGTTGCAATGAATTAGTATCCTAGTAGAAGACCAAGACTAATCTATTAAAACAATTATTTATTTTATATTATGTTTATATAAATATTTTGGATCATGAGGGAAAACATTATTAGTTCTTTGTGACTTAAACATATGAAATTTAATATCATAAACTATTTTGCAATTGTTAAAAATTATTCTAAAATTCATCATATAGTTGAGTGATACTTTTCAGTTTATGTTTCATAAATTTTATATAATAAGAATTAATTTTAAACAACGAATATATATCTCCAACCAAACAAACTAAAATTATTTTTCTAATATAATTATCCCAAAAAGATTCATAACATTCATCAAAAAATGAGACCGAGTTTCAGTTTTCATCGACCACTCATATTTCATGAATAAAAACAATCTACGTACCACATTACATGCTTATCCATGTGAAAGTTTTATAAAAAAAAGAAATTAAAAAATTATTTTTTGGTGACCAAATTCTATTGAGTCCAGCAATTTTATGTAATAAAAATATGTGCCCCATGTTAATTTAATTTTTCTAGAATTTACATCCCTAACCATATATATATTTTTAGAATATAAATATTGTATTCATATAACACATTAAGGTTATGATGACTATCATTATTGAATAACATCACATCATTCAATAGTAGAAATATATGATATTATACATATTTTAAAAAATTATATTCGAAACAAATAATTCCTATAAACATTATTTCCCAAAATTTATTCCTAAATATTCTTTTTCATTATTATACTTTCTTAACCAATAATTTTATTTACCTAATCCTCCCCATTATTAAAAAACATTCTAACAGTTTTATATATTTAACCTAATCTATGATAATCTTAATTTTTTCCCATGTTCTATAAAAATAAATATTGATTTATGTAATTATTTATAATAATAAAAATCTAGTTAGTTGGTACTATTTTCACTACTTAAATATTCATATGATTTTTTATTTATCATTTCCTTTTTCTTTTATGAATCATATTTTTCTTATAATATTGAACAATAAGCATATATTTTTCCTAAACTGTAGATTTTATTTTCTTTTTCACATTAAGATGAGTAAATAGATTATACCTCTTATGTCTAAGACATAAATAATATATCATCTTATGAGGTAGATTCCTCATGATTCGAATCAGAATATGAATTATCACTTTATTATTTAGAATCACCCATGTTTATTATCATAAATAAATTCACATTCTTCTTATAAATAAATTATATTTTAAAAAATATCTCATAGTTCATTTTTTAATCATTATATGATAATCAAGATCGATTTGTCCAAATTATTTTCATTCATATTATTTGATATATTTTTCATTTTCCATAAAAATCTTAAAATTTTATTGGATTTTTAACCATCTTGTTATCTAATAGATTTTATTGATTTTTTTTGAAAAATAATAATTTTCATTATTGAAATATGGGTATCTTGATAATTTTTTTAAATGATTCTGATATTTATTCTTCCTTAGTTCAAAATGAATCGTTTGATGTTTATAAATTGGTTGTATCATTATCCATCTTGATCAACTTATGATCATCATCATTTTTTGGAACATTAGCTTCATATTTATTTAATGTTCCAAATAAATTAATTTTTTGGATATTCAAATAGATATCAATTATTTATTAATACTGAAATTACACATCATTTAGATGTTAAATCAATATGAATATTAAACACATGATTTGATTCAGGAATGGGAGTACTCAGGATAGCTACATCAATTAAAATATTAGTTTACATTTCAGTAATTTGAGTGATTCATTCACCATTAACCATTCTGAATGATTCAAACCACAACATTGATTTTTTTAAAATATTATTTAATAAATTATCTAACTCATCAAAGGAAAATATTTGTAGTCAACATTTGCTGAGTTGTAGCACAATTTGAAACACATATGATTCCATTCGGACCTAACACATATAAAATTATATCTATAACTTCTGATTTGTTGTTATATTTCATTTCATGGAACACTTCATTTTTCATTTTCACTATTGTGAATTTCATTTGAATTTGTATCTTTCAGGTACACTCTTAAATAATGGTTTTAATGGATGGTTATCATCCAATCATTTAACATCCCTTGTTTTTTACAATGAAGAATGGTTCTATAGAAATAGACATTCTTGATTTTCTATAAATAATTTTACCCACAATGGTGATATTTAAATGTTAGAACCAAAAATTTTGTGACATTAAAAATCAATATTTCTATAAAAAAAATTCTTAGAAAACATTCACAATGTCTCATTATGGCTGTTAATTTACTTATATTAAATTTCCCCCAAAAATATCAGACCTATTAGAATAAAATCAATCTCATCGTCTTTGTTTAAAATGAGTATGGATTAAAAAAATAGGTGATAAAGAGAAGGAAACAGTATATTTATAGAGTTTTTGGGAATCTAAAATTCCCCAATTTGACCCCCTTATCACCCAAGGTATTTGTGATTATTTTTTTTGGTAATTTTCCCGTGAACCTCAATAACATGATGGAATGTGATTTCCTATTTGTATAGAGGTATAATGTATTTTCATATTCTCACCCTTTGTGTGGAATAAATATATCCTTCACCACACCCATTTTAATGAGTGTTACTTACAATAGTAATTAAAATATGTAGACATATAACTTACATTTCAACACATAGTTTCAAGTAGTAACTGACAAGAAATGAAAATTTTCCAGGAAAGAGAATATATATTTTATTTTAATCACCAAGAATATTTCATTGATTGAAGAAAATTTTTATTTGAAAGAATATAAATACTATCAATTTTTATTTTTCATGATAAAGTAAAATACATTTATTGATGGGTCAAATAAGATTACAACATTGAACAGGTCTGAAAATACATTCACAATAAAATTGCTTGTAATTTTTATTTTTAAAATAAATTCACTCATTTTTACTCAAGATAAAAGGTCATTATACATATCTATGTAATACAGTATGGTATCTTCTGTCTACACTGTTCATCATGAAAACGATAGGTTACTGAAACATTTGTTAGGGAGAAAATATTGTAAATACCACTTTCAAAAAATCCTTTATTCCTTTTTTAATAATATAAAACTCAAGTGAATATAATGTAACTTTATGTTTTTTATGAAATTTCAATGATAATTAATTTTGGATGGATTACAAAAAATGAGAAATCATTAAGAAAAACTCCAAAGTGAATAACATTTTGTTTTGAATTATTTCATATGTAAAATTGTGTTCAAGTACTATGTGGTTTGGAGATCTCTAGGCTGAATAATGAACCTTCTTATATAGAGTGATTCTAAAAATTCTCACTAATGAAAAACCACAACATGGTCCACCCCATCATTTCTCACAAGAGATTTTTTTGTGTACATTATTATGAAATGATGTTCATTATATCATTGTTTTCATTGGTCAGACTTCTTCTACATTTCAACCATCCTAGCATTACCATATGATTCACCCAGTTTTACATATGATTGTTTTTGTGAAATTGTACTTATTATCCCTGAATTCTATAATCCATCATGATCTATTTAGGTGTGAAACAGAACTATTTACAAATCATATCTTATTTTTTATGAGTTGTTTTGAGTTTTATAATGTTTATTTTTACACATAATAATTTTTTTTGTGTATGTATGTTTCATCAGCCTCTCCATATGTGTCATCAAGTTTTTTAAAGGGCCAACTATAACAACACTACTTTTTCCACACATCAACAATTTTTTTTATTTAAAATTACACTTCCTAGAACCCAAAATTATTGATATGTGTAGTGTATTTTTGTATTAGGTACATAACATTACATGTTGAACATGGGGTAAAACAACATTATTAAAAACATACATAACATTATTTATTGAAAACATCACTCACATGATCGAAACACTACATCAAATAGAAAACTACCAAGGATAACATGGGGACATACATAAGAAAGGGGTGATCTATAAAGAAAATTATTGGAGTAATACTACAACTATTGATACATGATATACAATAGGAATATCAATTAATAAAAAAAGGTACATGAATAATTACACATGATATAGCAAGATAATCAAATAATTGGAAATGTGGAAACAATATAAAACACTGATTCATTATCATAGGTAATATATAAACTGCCTAGAAGTCATAGTGGACATATTATCATAAAGTAATCAGGTACTCCTCTATCCTATTATGAGGTATCATGATACTAAAATTTACCCATTGTATTAGAGTTCAATCTAGGTTCACCCATCATATTAATTTCATTGTCATGATTGATTTTTTCACATTGATCATACCAAATGGATTCATTGATCGTAATAATTTATTCAACGATCAAGGAATTTATATTTAATACATTTATATACCCAATAAATAATTATATGTTAAAAAATGTTAATACCATGGATACAATAATGGGTATTGTATTCACTATGAAATTTCTTTCACTTGGAAATCCTAGTGATATTTCAGCAACATAACATCGTTACAAAAATATTCATAAAAATGTATGATGAGAGACAAAGGGGTCTATAATTTTTTACATCTAATTCAAAGTAATAGGGAAATGTGATAAAATATACCACCATTATAAATATGTAAATATAAGTCATAAGGCATGGAAGAACCTTAAGTAGAGAAAAGAATCATTATAAACTTTCGGCTTGGTAATGGGTGTACAGAAGTAATCATGGGAGGATTAATGAGAGTGAAAGGAAATTATCATAATTTATACATAAAATGGAATGTAAATGAAATATGTAATATCATATCCCATAATAAAAAAAAAATTAAATGAAATATTATTAATGAAGTTCATGATAAAATTGGAGAGTGGATGATTCCATACTTGAATGTGTTACTCTGAAGGGTTGGGACAGGATTCATTATAGCATTGGGTGCCTTGGTAGGACTCTAAGTATTGAAGGAAATAGTTTTTATGTATTAAAATTAATTTTATTGAATATAAATGGGAGATCTTGTGGGTTTATATAACAATAGATGGGTAATTGTTAATTATTTTGGTTTTTGACTCTACATAATAAAATATACAAAAATGTAAATCATACCATGGGTTTTCTCGTATGGACTACAAAATTAGAGTTAATTAAATTATTTTATAAGACCAAATATATAAAATATTAAATTATTACCATTGGCGATGGGGAGGTGATTCACACTCTTAGAGAAATGATTTTAAAACCACAAAAAATATCAAAAGTATTGGAGGATTCAAAAAGGCATTATAAAATAAATCAAAAAAACATAAAATCACATTATTTTAAAGAAATTGTTTTTTCATTGGATCCCAATTATAGTAATTATTACATCACTTTAATTTCATTATAATGTCATAATACATATGGTATATTTATATGGTATTTATTTTTTAACCAAAAATTCAACACTCTCCAAAAATTCTAATAAAATAATAATTTTATATATTTGATGCTCTGATTCCTAAAATAATATTAATTTTAGGTAAATAATATTCTATATATGTGGATTTTCAATTTCTAAAATAATAGCCGACATTTATTGAAAATTATTGGTTTTTGAAAATATTAATTGTTGATCCCCAATAAGAACTTACATTTGACTTCAAGATAAATATATGATCATTTATATTTGAAAAAAATTATATAATAGTAATATTTTATGAAAATATTATTTATTTAAATAATTCATTAATTTATAAATTCATTAACTTAATTTGAATATTAAGAAATAATGAATATATGTTTTATTGTATCAAACTAAAAATAATTTACAGTGTAACAATAATTGGATAAAAATATTTTCATTATTATATAATAAATTAGGTAAATATTTATATTTCTATGGTCTTGATAAATTTCCCTTTACTACACCCATGAAATCCCTAAAAGTAATGTGTCCGATTGTAGGACATTTAAAGGGTCGTTTGACGAATATGGGTTGGGCCATGTTCTCGAAGAGCATGAACATTTCCCATAAACAACATTTCTCATGTTTATATTGATTGATATATTCTTTATATTTTTCATGGGAAAATTGCAGAAATTATATCTCCCTCATAAACTATAATAAATGGGCTTCATGGAGTATGATCCTTCTGGATGATTCCATCACTTTATTTTTCTTTGAGAATTAGATTTGTTAAAACCATATATTTAAATTAAAAATGTGATCACTATTCACTGAAAATATTATCAATGGTAATGATATATAATGGTATGTTAAATCTAATGGTCATAATAAGAAACAATAAGACCATTTGTTTTTTATAACCATATTATATAATAATTGATTTAATTAAATTGAAAGTGTTATATTATTTACAACACTTCGGGTCGTTACAATCACCCCCCCTTAAGAAATTTCATCTTAGAAATTTTCTTTTCCCACACTAAAATAGATGAGGGTAACTCTTGTTCTGCACCTTCTTAGGTTCCCATGTTTCTCCTTCAAACTAATGGTTTCTCTATAACACCATGACAAGGTGAACTGTGTAATTTTGTAGAATTTTTTCTCTATGATAAAATATCTTCCCTGAATATTAATCATAGGAAATTCCATTCCTCATTAGTACCTCCTCTGTGTTTAGTACGTGTGAGGGGTATGATATTTACTTCCATAATAGGGATACATTGAATACATCATGCACTTGAAAAATTTTGGTGGAAATTCTAGTCGATAAGTCACCACTCTAATGTAATGAAGGATCTGAAAATGGAAAATTTACCTTATACTATGCATTCCATATTCCTAAAATCACAACACATTATTCCTTGTATATTTTAGTAGGAATACCATATCTCTTTCATCAATCTCTAACTCTCATCGATGGCATAACTCTTTTGATGACTTTGATAGGACTTGATATGCTACTTAATGTACTCAAGTATAGACACCATATCCATAACCATTTCAGAACCTATAAGGTTTTTCCCAAACTTCAACCCATCATACAGGTGTTTTGAATCTCTTCACATAAATGTCTTCGTAGAGAGGAATTTGGATGCTCGACTGGGAATAGTAGTTTTTAGAGAACTCAACCATATGAAGATGATGGTCCCATCCACCATTGAATTTAATTGATAATTCTCTAATAATTTCCTTGATGTTTTGGATAGTCCTATAGGACCGTCCACCAGTTTGAGGAATATATGTTGTACTATTGTTTGGCTCGATGTTCAGCGCATACATGATACTTTTTCAAAACATGTAGCTGAATCATGGATCTTGATTAGACACAATGAATAGTGGAACTCATGAATTCTCACCAATTCCATGATTTATATACATGATGGTTGATCGAGATAGAAATTATCTTGAATTGAAATCTTGTGTGCACTCTATATAAGAAAATCCACAATAACCAAGATTTCACTATTTCCTTTGGATGTTTATGGATGTCTGAAGAAAAAGTAAAAGGGGATACTTTCCCATTTACATGTTTGTATGGGTAATGGTTGTGGCATACCATTAGTTATCATCATTTCATCCTTCACTTTATAAAATACATGGCATAGTTATGTATATTCATTTATCATTTTCATTATTTTTCCCCTTAATATTGAATCTAGAGTTCTCGATACATCATTTTTCCCCTTGGTGAATGGATAAAGACAAACTATGTGAATCATAAAATATGTCCTTTATTGAGCTTGGTTTTTCTAGAACATATATTCTTGACCGAAATATCACAATTTGTTATTCATTAACATTGAACTATACATGTTATCATTTTCTTTTAGTTTCTAATTTCATAGGAATTACCACTTCCCCTTTTTGAGCATCCTCTTTCGTTTTAATAAGATACGTTTCATTAATCATTTATGAAATAATTGATGATGCTCGTTACTTTATAATTCCCATTTCCATCTAGATCAATTGAATAATGATTGGATCCTTCTCAATTCACATCAATGATAAATTTCATGGATCCATTCAACATATAACACCCTCCACATTATTAACTTTACTAGGATGATAGTTAAATGATTAGTCATATTCCATGATTAGCTCTAACCATCTTCACTGGTCCATATTATTCTCTTTCTCTGTGAAGATATATTTTATGCTCTTTCGATTAATATATATCTCACACTTCTCACCATAATGATAATATCGATAGATTTTCTATGAAAAGATCATAACTTCATTCTCTTGGCCATCAATGGGACAGTTTTTATCATGAAAATTCAATTTCCTTATGTCATAGTCTACAACATTTTCATTTATAGAAAACACACAACATAATCCCTCCTCCAAATCATCACTTAATAATAAAAACATATCTCTAATTGTGGGTTGTGTGACTACTAGGGTAGTGATAAGACGCCTTTTAAACTCATTTATGTTCTCTTCACATTCATAATTACAATAAAATGTCAATCACTTATAAGGTATCTTGTTAAAATTGTTTTAAAAACAGGAAAATTTCCCACTGATCAGTTATAATAACCTCTAACCCAAGGAAACTGTGGATATCTATAAAAATATTAGGCATTTTCCATCCTTCATTTTATTTTTTATTTGAATAATCCATATATTTCCAATTTCATGGGATAATATTCCCCAATAATTGGACTTCCTTAAAACATAAAACACACTTTTTATACTTTTTATAAAGCATATCCCTTTATAAAGTGTTAAGAACAATCCTTAGATTCTCCTCATGTTCCACCTCATTTATGGAGTATATTAGAATATCATTTATAACGAATACCAAAAATTTGTTGTTGTAATATCTAAATACACTATTAATCAAGTTCAATAATATTTGAATAGTTTTAGTGATAAAAAAGGCATCACTATGAACACAAAGAGCATGTACTTTGTATGAAAAGTAGTCTTGGGGATATGCCCATTATTCACACTAACATGATAATATATCGACCGTAGATCCACCTTAGAAAAATATTATTATCCACATAGATAATAGATAAATTAATAATCTTTTTGAAAAAGATACATGTTATTTATCATGATCATGATCATCTCATGATAATCAAGGAAAAAGTTCATTGACTCATCCTTCTTCTTGATGAAGAGGGATGGCTCACCCAATGGTCAATCACATTAGAGTATGAACCTTTTTTCCAACGTCTATTATATGTTTTTCTTCGGTTACTAAAGTTCCAAATTAAACATCCTATATGGATTCTTTGATATTAGAATCCACTCAGCTTTAATATTGTATGGAAATTCAACCTCTTAGCTAGGATGAAGACCAGACAGTTCATTGGGAAACACATCATTGACTTCCCTCACAATAGGCATGTCTTCAAGGATATTCATTTCTATATAATCACACCTTTGATCTACACATTCTTGATCTTAGTGAAATAATATCCATTCCTGAGATGAAGTTGTTAAGGAAGATTCATCATTCTCCTTTCACGTGTACAAAATCGAGGTTCGATTCACCAGATGGATAGTGAATTCATTCGCGTCGTAATTTATGTTGTCTTTATATTAGGAAATCCAATCCATTTCCCTAATTGCGTGAAATTACACTTAAAGAATAATGAGAAGGTTAACTATGAAGTATATCCCACAAATTGTGAGATAGGTGGAGTTATACATGGGATGTAATAATTTCCCCCTTTTATATTTTCACAGATATCTCCGATAAAAAACCTTATAGTGTTGTTTAAATAGTAAAACTAAAATTTAGTGATATAATGGAATACTAAGACCTATGTATGATAACCATACCTTTCAGTACTGGATTATATTTTTTATAATTTACATAATGAAAATAGACACAGAGAAGATATTTTTTGAACAATTAAAAACATAAACGAGAATCCAATGACATTAAATTCGTATCTTGTAAATTACATTTATCTCCTAAAAATATGAGTTTATAGGCCACAATCTATGTTATCCATGATCTATTTCCTAACATGATTTATTATATGAATTTATTTTCCTTTATAATGCTTCATAATGTGTTTATGAATTTAAAAATCATATCCCCTAAACGCGTTGAACTAGGTGCACTGCAAGATCAGTTGTTGTGTATCATGTTACCTAATGTTAGGCCTGGAGCATGTTGTGGGATTGGTTACTTCTACATACATTTCTTCCAGATCCAGAACCACTTGTAGTATCTATATAGGGATGTATTTTCTGGATAAACCATATACTATATACTTACTAATATTTACGGATTTGTTCATAAAATTATTGTTTTCCATAATGCTTTTGGTAGAGTTATTTAATCGTAAACCCTAAAATAAATAATGTTTTCCAAAGACACCAACTTTAATAAACCTTCTCTATATTGCACAACAATATGTTATCTGTTATATAAATTTACACGTAATAAAACCCATGATATCAAATGTCTGGTGTATTTGAGAATTAGGTACATAACATAACATATTGATCATGATATACAACAACATTATAAAAAAATCCCTTAATTTTTTTTATTGAAAACATCTTTTAAATGATCAAAATTTACTTTTGAACATAAAGCATCATTGGATATCCTGGGGATATGCATAATAAATGGAGATATATAAATCATAGTAATGGAATAAACCTGGAATAAGTGATAAATGTTAGACAATATGCATATAAATAAGGAACAAAAGTATCACAAACCATACTACATGATAGAGCATAGTAATCAAAACATGGGAAATGTTGAAACAATATAAAACACTAAATCACGATCATTAGTGAAGTAAAACCACTAAGACTTCATGATGGAAAAAGTACCATAAAAGTATTAGTTACACTCCTATCCTAACATGAATTGTAAAGATATTAATCATTACCCAATCCATTATAGCGCTATCTAGCTGCTCCCAAGATAATCTTTTAATTTTTGTGTTTAGTCTGCCACAAAGATCATACAACATGGATTTATTCTTTATCATAATTTATAAAAAAATGAGGAATGTGGATTTAATACATGTATTTACCCAATAAATAAGTATATGGTCTTATATATTAATTCCATTGATAAAATAATTGGTATGATATTCACTACACAATTGTTTTCTCATGGAAATTACATATAAATTTTGGTACTGTAATGGTCTTAAAATAAGAATTCACAAAATTACTTTATGATGGTGGAATGGGCCTCTGATTATTGAGAAATATAATGGGATTTAATTAGGGATGTGTAAAACAATATCCCAACATTTCAAATTTGTAAATATAAAGCATGTGGTAATGAATAAACATGGATAGAGAAAAAAATACGTATGAAATTTTGGCATGGTAACTGGTTTACATAATGGATCATGGGAGGATTAATGAGAGAGAATTGAAGATATAATAATTTGTACATAAATTTAATATTAATTAGAATATTTAATATCATATCCCTTCATAATAAAATAAAATGTTAAAGACATAACAATAAAATGAGTGCTTGATAATAGAGGAAAGTGGAAGATCCATTAATTGAATCGGTGAATCGAAAGGCTTGGTAGGGGATTCATGAGAGATTGGGGAGCCATGGGAGGACTATAGGGAGTGAAGAGATGATTATAGACATACATCATGTATTTATGAGTTAAGATAAATGGGAGCTTGGGGGCTAATATAGGAAAAGAGGGGGATTTTTTTTATTTCTTTGGACTCTACGCAAAACAATATCCCAAACTACTAACAATTCAAGGGTACTTTCCCATTGTTTCTACCAAATGGTATATAGTTACAATATTTTACAAGTAAAAGTGTTGAACTTATTAATATATTACCAATTTTTCTGTGGAGGTGAGTCACACTCTTAATGGAATTATTTTAAATCCTTAAAATATATCATATTGTTTTTTTGGATTAACAATGGAATTATAAAATAAATCTCAAAGATTTAAAAGAAAAATAATTAAACAGATAAATTTAATTGTTCTTTAATATAATTTATAGTTATTATTACAACACTTATATGTCATTATGATGTCATAATACAAAAAGTATATTTATATAGAATTTAATGTTTACCTGAAAAATAATCTATTTCATATTATTATGAAAATTTCATCATTGGATAATTTTGATGCTTCAATTAAAAAAATTATAATAATTTTATCTAATTAATATTCCAAATAAGTGAATTGTCAATTTTGAAAATGATTACCGACATGTATTGAAAATGAAGGGTTTTGGTAATAATAATTTTCGAACCCTAATAAGACCATAAATTTGAAATCACAAAAATTATATAATCATTTATATATGACAAAATTTATATAATAATAATATTTTATTAAAATATTTTTTTAACCCATCATTCATTCATAAATTCAATTATTTAAATTGAATATTATCCCAAAATACAATTTGTGATTTATTATAACAAACTAAAAATATTTTGCAATAAAAAAAATAGGAGGATGAAAATATATTCATTATTCAATAAAAATTAATGTACACATTAATATATATATATATATATATATAGTGTATTGATACATATCCCTTTGTTAAACCCAAAAACTCTTTTTGTGTTGGGTGCACGATGGTGGGACTTTGATGGGGCGGATTGAGAAACAAGGTTTAGGTCGTGATCCTGATGAGCTTTAACTTCTCCCATAAATGGTTTTTCTCATGGTTATGTTATTGGATATCTTATTGGGATAGTCAAGGTAAATAAAAAAATATTATCTCTCTTGGAATCTATGATAAATTGGCTTTATAGGATATAATCATACTCGTTGAGTCCATCACTACCTCTACCGATGACAAATGGATTTTTTAAAACCATATATTTATACTATTCACATTATCATTGTTCAATGTCAATATTATCAACGATAATGATACATAATTGTTTTTTAAATCCAATGAAATTAACAATAAACAAGTTCATCTATTTTATGAAAACATATTATTTAATAAATACATTTAACTAAATCTAAAGGGGAATTTTTTTTATATAGTTCGGGTTGTTACAATCATTATTATTTCTATATGAGACATTTTACAAAAAATAATTATTTAAATTTTTATAGAAAATGATTCCAAAAATTAAAAATCTTATTAAAACATATATAAACCTACTATTAGAATATTAAAAACTAATAATCAGTTAAAAATATGTATTCTATGATATTATAAAGTAATGATAAAATAATATATATTGGATCGAAAATATTATTGGCAACATACACAAATATAGTATATTTATAAATAGTGTATCATTATCTACATGAGCCTTAAATCATATGTATTATTATAATAAATCCTCTATAATTTCTATTTAACTCAATCAATCATCACCATCCCCAAATAGAATTGATATTGATGTCAATGGAGAATGATCTATATTGGTGATAATATAAACCATTACTCAATGAAATTATTATACTACATGAACAAGATTTCCATAAAATGTAACTAATTTCCACCTTACTCCCCATTTCTGATTCATTATCAGACGAACATCCACTAAACATCACTTGATGTTCACTCAATTAAATAACACCATAATTTGTTATCGATTTAGGGTTATGGGACTTATTCAACCATGTGTTGTCATAATGCACTAATAAAATAATTTACAAATCAATTTTTCATAATATCAGAAGAAATGAAACCTAAATATTGTTATAATAGCAGTCTCTACTATATGAAGTAAATATGGTTAAAATTAATCATCAATATAAGATTTTTAAAGTATAATTCTATTGAAAACATTTGGTTCTATATCATAAAAAAATGTATTCCTATATTGATTATTTTTCAATATTTTACTCTTAGCATATGTGAAGGAATCCTTACACTACATCACATCAATGTGAATTCACTACATGATATTGAAAACACTACCATAAATCCCATATATCCTTTAGTTTTCTACTAATATAGTTTTTTAAAATATTATTCCACTTACTTTTTTTATGAATCAAAAAGTAAATATTTTCCCTCTCATAAGACAAAAGATCTGAATCCACCACCAACCCTCCAAATTTGAAATCTGAACATCATGGTAATATATTATAAGTGATATATGTATCCCTAACATTGAGACTATCCTCTGAATATAATTCTTTTGTGGATCTACCACCTTGTATTATATCACCATGGAATGCAGGTAACATCATTCTATAAAACATAAAAATCATATCGACATTATGAGTTGACGAATATTCTATATCGATTGAATAATGTGTTTAATAATAGTTTTAGGTCCTAATACTTATATCAAATTATATACATTTCATATAAATTATTATTATCTTTGGGATTCACTTTGATTTTCCAAACATGATAATTCTTGGATCATAAATTCCTATATGAAAATGCATCAAATTCAAATGTAAACAAGGTTTTTTGCATGTTTCATTAACTAATTATTTGAGTGATTGTTAATTTATGGTCAAAATTTTATAAATTAACATATCAATATTGATCATATGTCATAAGAATCCATGTGCACATATTTTTTATGAAACTCTATATGATTCATTCATCATCCAACTATTCTATGAAAATTAATCACTTTGTAATCGAGTTTTTCAATAAATTTTTAAAGCCATTTGAAAAACATTAACAGGATACAAATGAGAAATCATGAATTTTCAGGACTTATAGGATAAACTTATTTTTTGGCCATTTTTTCCTTGTTTCCAAAAAAACATTCATACTATTTACAAACCCCAATATTTATCCCAATGATATGGTAACATTGATACCACACAGACATTACCCAAAACCTCCAAGTTGAAGAATAATATATGATAATGTGGGGTTTACCTCTATAATCCAACATTATATACTCTACTAATCATTAGAAGATACTATTATGGCGCACACCCAAAATGGTAGGCAATTTCAACATAACCAACATAATGAAAATATCTATAATGTGTAATATGTATAACCAAAGAACATATCATGAACTGTGAATTAAATATTAAATAAATAAATTATAAATCATCTGTTAATAAATCAATAATAAAAAATCTCACTCTATTTATATGATGACTAAAACAAATTAAATAGAACGAATTGTAATTTATGAAAATATAAACACAAAAAGTATTCTTAACAAGATAATGAAAACAAATCATCCATGACACACCAAATGATAAATTCCAAGTTATATCTTATAGAATGTGACATCAAACTACCTGACCAATATTTATTCCTATAATAATATTGAATTCATATTTATCCTTGAAAATTTTACCACACAAATCATCCTCCGAGGTTGATAACAATGACCCTTTTAAACAAAACAACTGTTGATAAATGAAAAAGAACATGTTCATTACATATAATAATAATAGAATATATAACAATAACATTTGACATGTAATATCACTAATTATATAAAATTTCTATAAAAAATGTCTATCAATGGTTGGATTATTCATTAAATATAAATATTATATAAAACATCACTAATAATCTTTCCTCCCTTTTTATGTGATAATAATCATGTCATCTCAAAAAAAATTATTCTATGACACAAAAAATGATAAAACTAATCAATTTATTTCTATTATATTTATTTTCACAACTAGACAACCATAGTGAAAAATTGATTTCCAAGGTTCAAAATTATTAATTAATTAATACACCCTTGACATGACACGATACTACATGTTTCAATAAGATTCACTAGTATTAAATAATTTTAAAAATGACTTGGTCATATCGTTGAGCACACGTGAATAAGAATGCCACCTTATAATTATTATGTACTCCCACACATTATAATATAACTATTATATATGGAAAATATGATAGTGCCTCCTTTATTCTATTAGTATTTCGAAAAATATTATCAAAATGATTGAATATTCTTCCCATTTTTGATCAATGATATTATAATACTTATAAAAAACTATTGTTCAATATAAACAAGAATCTTATTTATTTTTTATTTTTATATCATGATTTATAGATGAAATTCTGACAATAATAAATAAGTATAATCTTATTAAAACATTGTATAACTAGAGTCATCCATATTCTCTTTATATAAGTCTCTAGTCATCACATTCTATGGATTCAACCACTAGAAATTATCATGATAATAGGAAATATATAAATCTTATCTTCCTTAACTATATTATTCATACTTCTATAATATATTTCAAATATTTTAAACTCATAGTCATGCTGCAAGATTAAACAGATGTACATTTCATTACTTTTCATTAGTTTTTAATGTAAAATGTAAAATCCAAATTCTTTCCAAACAACCATTCTATCTTACTTCATTATTAACAGTTTCAATCACTCTACGACATAAATCCACATTTTATATGGTAATTAGATAATGAGAAAATAACTTAATTTCACCCTATGGCAAACACCAATACACAATTTTTAAAAATGGAAAAAAATTATTTTCCAGTGAGATAATAAAATTTTAATGTGTATCATGATGTATTTTTATTCACTCTATATGAACTAATTTAAACATAAATCAGTTATTACAATACATAATGTATTATAAAATTTCCCCACTACCTGAAAAAACTATATTCACCACCACATGGTATATAAAACAATTCTGTTTAGTGTCTAACAATATGTTTGAAATAAGAAACATGAGGTTTTTAGTTCACAATTATTATTTATTCAATTGCGAACAATGTGTTATCTCAATTTCAAATCAACAAGCACATTACCAAAAATATATATTTCTTCAGACCATAAATGTTTTTATCACAGAACATGATCAATTACACGAAAAAAATGTTTTGTTTCGATCCCCCTTGGTAATTGAATTTAGTGTTAAAATGGAAAAAATATAACAATTTTTCTATAAAACTTAAATTAATTTACTATTAGAATAAAAATTTGTGTTGTTAAATAAAAACCACATAAATTTCTAGATTATTTTCTTTCCAATAACATTCCACTCTAATATTATTATAATAATCTTTTATTACAATATTTTTCTAATGATGATCATATAAAGGATATTTACCTTTTCTAAAACAATGCACCATAAATAACATTATATGTGAAATTATTTACTGGTAAAAAACTAAAAAACAAATATATCATATAATTTTAACTTCATAATCATCAAAAAAATTATATTATTTTTCTGAATATATATCTTATGAAGTACAATTTTTCACCAAACAAGAAAATATTTCTTTCTTCTAAATAATCTACCCCATTGGAAGTTTTTTTTAAATAAGGTAAAATAATTTCTATCAAACAATGTATTGAAATATAGAATTATACTTATATGAAAATAATAGAAAACTAAATATAAGAAAAAATAATGAATAACACTTTCAATTATTTCCATAAGAGTAACTCGTATTCACTTATATGATTCTCATTTTTAACTATAAAACTCTCTTAATATATAAATTATCATTGTGTATGTTCGAGGCTTAATCATATAGAAATACTGAAAAACATGTTAGAATAGTTAAAATATTGTACTCACACATTTTGAAACTATATATCCCCAGAAAGACACACAACACAAATGGAAACCGAAATTGTTGATTTACTATTTTCAAAAACCCCAACTTACATTCCCCATTAAAACTCAACTACTTTTTTATAAAAGTAATATTATTTGTATTTATGTAATTATATCCCCCTTCAACTTGACAATACTATAGATAAACTCCATTACTCAAACTGAATTTTTTAAATTGTTCCTGTGGATAAATATGCTAAACACATCCACTATTTTATCCTTTTACAGAAGAACATCCATATGAAAAATTCTTCTTCAACTACCTTTGAAAAAAGTAACAATATAATATTAATTTAATAATTTAGAAATTGGTTAAAAAGATTACCTCAGACAAAATATATTAAAAAAATAATTTTTTAACGTCTATTATAAGAAATATTGAATCAAAATATTATTATTAATTATAATTTCTATATTCAATGTTGAAATTAATCTCCATCAAATGATTTATGGAAATTTAAAAATAAATTATTTGAAAAAATAACCGTGAATAAATCTTATTACATTGATATTATTATATATAATTTAATAAATAAGTCTATACATCATTATTCATGAGAACTATAGTCAAAATATAATGATATTTTTAAAAAGTACCATATAATAGTATACCCTATTCCTTATAATGACGAAATAAGGGAAAAGTAGAAAAAATATCTCAAAATTTTTGATAGAAACTCATTCCAATTTATAATGCAAATGTAATTTCCTAGAAAATAAAAATAATTTGTGTTCAAAACTCATATTTGATTATTTTGAGGCCATGTTATAATACAGGACATAATTATGAAGCCCAATGAGCTGTGAAAATTGTTTTAGGATTTCATTATGTTATTTAAACTAGAATGCTTGCGTAGTTTTGGAATCATATAAACAACTTCTCAGATTAAAAATATGATGGAACCATTGTGTCTAGAATGAAAACATTAAAAATGAATGGTCCTATCCCCAACTGATGTGGGTCGAGTGAAAAAGAAAATTTCTAAGTGTTTTTAAATAAAATAAAATAAGATAAAATAAACATAAATGTTTATTTTATTCAAATCCTTTTTTTGTACAACAATGATAATGTTTATATTTCATTACATAAATGAAACAGTGTAATGATGTGGTGGATCAATGTTACAGGAACACTAAAATGCGTTCATCGCTTTTAACATAATAAGGATACCTGATCATGGGAGGTTTTTTGGAATTTTCATGAAACTTATGAAGGACTTGTGGAGTAAAGTGACGAACAACTACAAATTATGGATCTCATGTGATGATGAGTGATCATCCTCCCTTACCCCACCTTCAAATTTTCACCAATGATAGTGGTGAAAAATGCATCAAGGATCGACGAAAGAAGGGATGAAACCCCACTATACATCATTTATCGATTTTTTTTCAATGTAAGGGGTTCTTTTATAAGTGATTATCATTTCCCCATTAATTAATTATATATGAAGAATGCAGACCAATTAACAAACAAATTATCAAACAGGTCGATCGTGTTGTCGTATTGGATTACTCTATGAGGATATTATGGTAAAAAAACATTTTATTTTATTTCGGTTTATGACTACCAGTCTAATGGAGACAAGCCATGATTGATACTAACAAAAAACTAAGGCCCATATTTTTTTGAATCATTCATTTATTCCCTCCATTATATGTTATTCATAAGAATTTCTTCCTTTTTCTCATGACATAGATATCTGGGATCGACTGGTCATTTTTCTGTCAATTATTGGAATAATGATCTACTATAGAAGATCTGAGACAAACACCACACAACAGAGGTATGATGATGAACATGGTGAACAGATTGAGGTGGTGTGGAAGATACCTCTATTCTACTATTTTCTAGTAAAGGGGATGAAACATGGATGGAATAACTGGAAATAAAGGGTGCTACCCAAGGATCATAGAACCTCTTTTGGTTCGAAGAATGGACAACAGAGAATGAATTATGGTTTACAGAAGGGAATGTCAGCACACCATTGTTGGTGGCCGTATGCCGGATGGAGGAGGTGGTGAGTTCCAGCGGCGCACTGCAGTGGGGTGTCATAGTCGCACTATTTAAGCAATAGGTATTTGTGGAATGGTGGAAGGATGAGATGACCATGTGACTCATGGTGGGACGTGAAACATGTCGTGCCCAGGGCAGATCAAACTGGCTCGCAATAAGAAGGATAGGACGGGGAGGTGGTCTTCCCCTATAGGCCTGACTATGTTTATAAGGTATATGTTGGGACTAGTGGAACAGGTGATGTCTATGGACCCAGTTTGGGTCAATGGACCCTGGGTCTGGTCGGGTTGGGTCGTCCAGCCCGGGTCTTACAAGACCCGACCGACCAATTTTCAATAGAATGGGCATAACATACAAACCGTACATCTGATTGATGAGCCATTTCTCGTGTTGGGACCCTCATAACGAAGAAATCCTTTTCTTATAAACTAATTGGGATATTGTAGAAGTTGATATGAAACTGATGTCTTGAGGAATATACTCCCCATGAATCAAGCATTCTCTAAGAAGGAATATTATGGCTATCATTATCAAGAAGACTTTTACAAGAGGGTATAAGTGATCCAGCAGGAACTAGTGGCAAGTAGGTCTAAGTTACCTAGCTATCCAGAGAGATGAGAAGGTTAATGTGATCTATCTATCCAAAGAGGCAATCGGGACTATGTGATCTAGATATCTAAAGAGATGAGTGAGTCTAAGTAATCTTGCTGGCCCAAGAGACATGCAGGTATGTGTGATCGAGCTGGACCAAGAGACGTTCTAGTCTTTTTAATCCATCTAGCCCACAAGACGAGTAGGTCTATGTGATCTAGTTGGACCATGTGAAGTGTGGGTCTTGGTGATCCAACAACACTAAGTAGTCATCCTAGGATGAGTTCCTCCACATTTAAAGGTGTTAAGAATTACAATTGTCAGTCTTTCTTTCCTAACTTTAGATTATACATGTGTTAGCTAACTATAGTATTGTGTACTTTACCTTGGGGATTACCTTTTCGTTTTAGGGTCTATACTGAGTATTTTGTTACTCACCCCTACATGGGCTTCTCCCACAAGTGTCGTGTGTTGTGAAGACGTCACACACTTAGATATATACATTTTTGGTATGTGACCTGAAGGTTCCTAGTGAGATCCGATGGACGATACATACGTTTATGAATTATTTTAGTAGCCATGTCACCTACCTATTATCTAGGGTATATCATAGATTTTCATTTGTAATAGTACATTCCTTTTGTTGGGATTGAATTCTGGCCCCCTTTAATTTCTATTTTGGTACAATTACTCTCAGTGGTTGTCTTAGTGGCATGATTGTTCACTTTTCATCATTGTGGGTTTTTCTGTGTGTGTGTGTCTGTTCATGCATTCAAGTACATAGGGAAATACCACACTCTTATAGGATAATGCCTTTGGTGCTAGTCGCCTGCCCCTGGACATCGGGAGTTGGTCATGGGGTAGTCACCGCACAGGCCCTGTGGGACAGTTTGTGAAAAAGTTATGTCTGAGGTGTTTGGTTATACCTTAAAAACCATGAGACTATGGTTTTGTTTTGGGTAAATAGTGGTGAATGTTTCGAGTTCGACCATCAGACTCGAGAAGTCCAGTGTTGGCACAATAAAAAACATATCCATACACCAAGACTGTGAATTTAGTTTTTCTACTCGTTACAAGGAAACATTGGTTCCAAGCATCATATAGGAATTGAGGTTGTTCTCCTATTCTCCCTAATTCAGAGTCATATCACCAGGTATAGTACATTGATCTTGGTTAATATTGATTTTTTTTTCAGGATTCCACCATGAAAAATTCTAGCCATTATTCCAATGTGTGACTGTGATGATAGTACACCTAGTTATGAGGCATTAGTTCATGGACTAGTACCAGTGGTCACCCTACCAGGTGGTGAACCAGTGCTACCACTACTCATTTACTGACAGCTCCTACTAGCCCTACTGGTAAAGGAGGCACACATGATTAGTGATTTACAAGAGTTCTTGTGGCAGATGCCTCCCAGTTTCTGGATTGAGACAGACCCCCAGGTAGTTGAGGATAGGCTCGAGGTGGGTTTAAAAGTATTCTGCCTAATGAGGATGACACTCCACTATATAATAATGTTATCCATGAGCCTTCATCAAGGAACAATGGAGATATGTTGGAGCATGACAATCTAAACGTATGATGAGGCGACCCTCACCTAGATAGAATTTGTGTTCCTCTATAAGTAATAGTTCATTGTAGAGACTATGTTCTAAGTATGTATCCATGAGATACTTCACCTACAGCAGTGTAGCATTAGAGTAGTAGGGTACCCAGCAAGATTCACCGAGCATTCTCACTACTCTACCGACATGGTGAGAGACCCATTCTTTTGGTATCTAGAATTTTGGAAGGGACTACGTGGAGTTATAATGGATTCCATGGTATTTTTTAGCATCCCTACACAAGTTGTGGTGCTAAAATGTGCTCTACTTCTACAAAGATTTCGGGAAGAGAAGGTGCCAGATGTAGGAGCTACCGATAGACAACAGGATGTGTAGTCATCAATTGTGGGTATCATGCATATGAGAAAGATACCAATATGGGTCAATCCCTTTAGGGTATGACCCCAAGACACATGGTTGGAGGTTTGAGGCCCCCAAGGGAGTGGGAGTTGGTAGAGGATTAGGGTCTACTACTCCTCTAGCGGGCATGGACATGTGGCTCATGATTGCGTAAATTTCCATGCTGAAAATTTGTAGACGGTCGAGGGACTAGAATGGAAGAGGAATAGGGTCGACCAGTGTAGTCTACTAGGAAGAAGATGTGTCCACAGAGTATAAAGATAAGAAGGTGTTGGATGGAGGTTCAAGGTGCTACCACCACCACCCCTTATTTTCCACCACAAGCTCTAGGAGCCGAGGGATAGAGGAAATCCCATCTTCATGCAATGGAGTATTATAACCTCAGTGGTATATAGATGATTAGAAGTATGTTATGTATCATCTCCTCTTTATTTTATATCCTTATTTATAGAGGATCCATTCATTGTTTCCATCCCACAGAACATTTTTAGAGCATGGAGAATTAAGTGGAGCCGTTGGTTTTACCCTAAAAGTTATTGACTACTATAGGAGGGTATTTGATGATCACACACTAGTTTCGGTAGTTTGAGCTTACAATAAAGGGTGATAGCTTTGGCTGGGATATCTTAGTAGTAGTGTCGAGGCTTTAGGAAGACATTCTGGGTATCGACTAGTTATCCAGTTTGCATACTCAGATTGACTATTTTAGTCACATAATTTTGTGTGTCTATGGATACGGGAATAGGTTCTCCTTTACCAGTGAAGAGGAAACACTTGTAGTTCACTCCATACTTTCCCAGAGAGGGGCGTGGCTAATCACTCCGAATATGGATAGCCTCACCCTTGGTGTGTTGGATGAGTAGAGTCCTCACCTTTCTATAGTTGTGGATCAGTATGATGAAATCTTCCTGAGGATGTTCAAGGATTACCCCCTCATAGGGAGGTTGAAGTTTACATTAACATGTACTTTGATATGGAACTGATATACACACTAGGATATTAGATGGATCCTAGGGAGCTTCATGAGTCGAGGGTACATCTTGATGACCTATAGAGAAATGGCTTCTTGAGGACCAATGTTTCACCATTGGCATCCCCATTATTGTTTTCCCAGAATTAATACAGGTGTTTGAGGTTGTTCCTGGACTTTGAGATCTAAAATTGGGTGACCATGAAGAATAAGTATCCACTACCAAGGATTTATTTTCTCTTCGATCACCTAAAAAGTGAAATAGGGATCTCAAAGATAAACCACAGATGAGGATATCGTCCACTTTTTTGTATGGAATAAAGAGGTAATAAGATATCCATTAGATGTTATTATGACCACTATGAGTTCTTGATGAATCCATTAGGTGTGACCAATGATCCATCTATGTTCATGGGACTTATGAATAGGATGTTCTAGTTTTAACATTACCGGTTCATCATGGGATTCATTGATGATATCATAGTGTACACAACGTTCGAGTAGGATAACGCAACACAATTTAGATAGTACTGGATACACTCTAATAACACAAGATTTATGGGAAGAACTAAAAGTTTCATTTATGGATTTGAGAGGACTTATTTGTTATACATGACATTTCAAAAGGTATATTGGGAGTGGATTCGCCGAAGATATTGTTAGTGCTTTAGGGGAGCCGCCTAGGAGCAAGACTGAGGTGAGGAGTTTCTTGCGTTTGTCTATATACTACAGGAGGTTCATTCCATATTTCTTCAAGGTAGAAACACCCTTTTCATATTTTATATGTATTTGATATCCCTATGTGGGAACTGAGAAGTGACAACTGATTTTTTAGGAATTAAGTCAGAGACTAATGAGTTCCCTTATCTTGAGACTAATAGATGATTAAATTTGGTTTGTCATATTCTATGACGCATCAGGGACCAGAATGTGTTATTTCATGATGCAGGAGTATGCAGTGATCACAAACAGTTCATGGATGTTGTGGAATTTTGAGAAGAATTATGTGAAAAATGATTTGGATCTAGGAGTAGTGGTCATTGCATTGAATATGTGGTGGCACTACTTGATGGGTGAGTGGTTTACCATTTTATCAAACCACAAAAGACTCATATATATCTTCTCCTTGAAGGACCTGAACATGAAGTAGTGTTAATGGCTACAGTTCCTCTAGGACAATGAATTTTATATATTCTATACATTTATGAAGGGGAATGTGGAGGCAAACAAACTCAGAAGGATATCCTATTTTTAGTTGATGAGTGAAGCGTTGGATATGTTAGCTATGATGCAGATATACATCGTGGATAGTGATGCATCAACATATCTTTACTCGATGTCTATCACTCCACCACTCTTATATAGATTTATTGAGATACCACTTGGGGATGCCAACTATGAGACCTGGTGTTTTTATTTATCCATAAGGAAATCCCTGAATGAATATTTGATAGGTGGGGAACACATCATCCTTTTTAGGGGGCACAAAGTTGTACTTGTGTTGTTGTGAGAAGAGATTTTGATGGAGTTCCACACCTCCCCCTTAGCGGTGCATCTAGGAGTGGTGAAGATGTACCATCATCTCTAGCATCAAAGATAGTATCTGGGGATGAAGAAGGTGGTAGAAGATTTCATTTCTCAGTGCCTCACTTGTCAGTAAGTGAAGGCAGGGCATTAGGTTCTAATAGTCTTGGCTCAACCACTTGAGGTACCTAGGTGGATATGGGATGGTATCTCAATGTACTTTGTAACAGGTTTACGCCTCACGTCTAGGGGGTTAGATACCATCTTAGTGATCGTGGACCATCTCACAATGTCTTCCTACATCCGACCCATACGAGAGCAGGGTTCAGATGATAGAATGGGATGCCTCTGCATTTAGAAGGTAGTACGGCTTGAAAAGGTGCCACAGATGATCATGTCAGACCGTGTTTCTTGCTTCACATCCTGACTGTGGACGGTATTTCATCAGACATTTGAGAACCCGATGCATTTGAGCATGAAATTTCATCCCCAGAAGACTGGTTAGAGACATTGGACTATTCAGGTTTTGGAGGACATTATTTGTGCTTGTATCTTGGACTCCGGTCACAGTTGGAAGGGTCACCTACCACGGGTGGAGTTCACGTACAAAAACAACAACCAACCCACCCTTTATATGGAACCATTCAAGGAACTATATTAGTGATATCGCATATCCATGTTATAGTGGAAAGACTGAGGGGAGTCAGCAATAATGCGTCCAATGTTAGTATGGGCTACCACTAGGAAGGTGTAGAACATTCAGGGGTAGATAAGGACTGCACAGAGCTTTAATATGTCATTTA
Organism: Viscum album; assembly: GCA_963277665.1. NCBI lineage: Eukaryota > Viridiplantae > Streptophyta > Magnoliopsida > Santalales > Viscaceae > Viscum > Viscum album. Next base: position 1,730,446,223 of record OY728140.1, read on the forward strand.
TTAGTTGGAGACAGAGGCCCTTAGATATTGAGGAATGAGACCATGTGTTTCTTAGATTCTCACCTTGATCGGGATTACAATGATCTGGATAGAGAGGAATGTTGTCGCTAAGATTCATCAACACTATTCATGTTCTCAGAAGAGTTAGTGAGGATGAATACATCCTTGCTCATCCCCCACAGATGCATCAAGTGCATAATTTCATTCATGTATTACAACTGAATAGGTATGTACATGATTCCTCACCTGTCATTGACTAGGTGTGATGGATATTTATGATGGGGTGATGATTGTAGAGTTCCCTATATAGATTGAGTATCGGCTGGAGCGGGTCCTTTGAGGATCTTCACTTACTCTAGCGTGTGCTTGGTGGCAGCATGAGAATCTCTAGTAGAGAACATGGGAGCATGAGGCTCAGATCCATTCTTAGTACCCCCATATGTTTTATTAATCTTTGTTTCATCTTTTGAGGAAACAAAGGCTTAATGTGGAGAACATGTAATGTCATAAAAATTACTTGAATACATTTTTTGAGAATTACATGGGGTTATTTCAAGGCCAAGCGGTGAGACCAATGAAAATTCTGAGGCACAGTGAGCTTGGAAAAATGCATTAAACTTATTTTATGTTATTTAAAATAGAACATATGTACGTTTTTTATTTCTTCTAAACTGGTGCCCAAGATAAAAATCTCGGGGCATAGTTGCATCTGGAATAACGACATTGTCTATGAATGGACCTACCTCCGATCTGTGCGAGTTGAGGAGAAAAGATAATTTTTGGGTATTTTAAAATAAAATTAAATAAGATAATATAATTTTGAATGTTTAATTTATTCAAAAATGTTCACTACAGTGCAATGATGGAGTATCTGTTTCATCACATAATTGAAACAACGTAATGATATGGAGAATCACCATAACAAGAAACTCTATAATGCATTATTCACATAAGAAATTAGCAAGGATACTGGTTCGTGGGACGGTTTAGGAATTTTCATAGAACCACTTATGTACTTGCTTTGGCAAGCAATGAATGATGACAAATGACAGATAACTTGTGAAAATGAGAGATCTTCCTCCCTTCCCCCTCCATCGAAGGATATCTAATGACTGCGGTGAAATGTGGATCAAGGATCAATGAATGACGATGTGAAACTCTGTTCTCCATCCCTGAGTGATCATGTTTTCCAGGTTAGGGGTTATTTTCTATGTGATTATCCTTTCCCTGTTATTATATTATAAATTAATAACACAAACCAATTAATAAACAAATTGGACCACTAGTTGATCATGTTGTGGGATGGGATTACTCCTGTGACGTTATTATGGAAGAACAAAGTTGTGTTTTGTTTTTGTTTATGAATCCAGATATAATGGTGATAATCCGTGATCGACACAAACATCGTCTGAGGTCCGTCCATATTTTGATGAATGATGCCTTTCCTCCCTTTGTTCTACATTCATCACAAGCATTTATTCCTTTAGCCAGTGAATCAACTTTTGTTGATCAATCGATCGTTGCACAATCAGTCACTGGTGTAATGATCTGGTATCGAAGATCTCTGAATGACATGGCTTGATTGAGGTTCGATGACGGCTGAGGTGAACAGATTAAACCGGTGCAGGAGATACCATAATTCCATCATTTTCTATAGAAATGAGATGCAGTAAGTATTTCGACTCTACGTGATGTAGGATGTAACTCAAGGATACCAAAACCACTTCCGGTTTTAAGAACGTACCATTAGTGTGTCTTCGTGGGTTGGAAGAAGGACTATTCGGTACACCAGTGTCAGTTCTGGCAACATCGGTTGCATCAGTGAAGGGTCGTGGCATCGCACCACGATGGTATATCCTGGACCCATGGCTTAGGAAACCTGCACATATGGAATGATGACCAGCCTAGAGGGTCGTATGCCTAATGGTGGGATGTGGCACCTGCTGCATCCTGGATGGATCAAATGGGCCCGCGGTGAGCTTTCGAGTTTGGGTAGGCGGTCCCCCCCCCCCCCAACGGGTCAGACCAGGCACAGATGGTCTAGGCGGGGCCAGTGGAATGGTTCAAGTTATTGGAACTATGTCAGTTTGGAGGACCCTATGCGGGGTAATGATGGGTCAATCCGACCACTTTAGACCAGAACCAACCAGGCTCATTTTACTAAAATGACCATTACATCAAAACTGTACAACTGATTGACGAGTCATTTGAAGAGGTGGGACCCTCATGACGAGTATGTCATTTTTTTATACACTAAGTGGAATTTGATTTTTATTTTGAGATGTGACCATTGGACTAAGTAGTAGACTCCCTCTGAATAATGAAACCTCCAAGCGAGTGTTCTATTATAGGATATATCAAGAAATCTCTGATGAGTAGGTTTAAGTGATCTAGCTGGCTCAAGAGATGAGTGTGTCTAAGTGATCTAGTTGGCCCAAGGGATGATCATGTTTTTGTGATCCAAATAGCCCATGTGAAGTGTGGTTCTAGGTGATCCAGAAACCCTAAGCACTCATCAGGGATATGTGCTTCAGTAGTAATAGGAGTTATGCATTACGACTATAAGTCTTGCATCCCTTACTTTAGATTATACCTGCTTTAGTTGACTATATTAGTGTATACATTATCTTGGTGTATTACTCTTTCATTTTGGGATCCTTACTGAGTATTGTGTTACACACCCCTAGTTAGGCTTCACCCACATGGGTCATGTCTTGTGCAGATGATATATGATTCAAAATAGGACTTGGTGGTCTTGGACCTATTGTTGCTTAATGAGTTCCTAAGGATGAGGCATACTTCTACAACTTCAGACAGAATTCCCATGACCTACCATTTAGGTCAGTTTCATCGCATACAGACTTTAGGATTTGTACTTTTCTTTTGTTGGTCTTGTATTTTATACCCCTTTAACTTTATTTTTTGTATTATTACTCTCACCGGTTGTCTTAGTAGATTTCGTGTTCACTTTTTTCATTGTGGGTTTGGATGTGTGTGTGTCTCCATGCGTACAAGTACTCAGGAAATTGCCTCCCTCTTATGAGATAATGCCTTCAGTGCTAGTCGCTTGTCCCTGTACATCGAGAGGCGGGCTTTGGGAAGTCACTGCACATGCCCTGGGGGCCGGGTCATTACAACAACATCATTTGAAATGATAGTAGAAATAAAACGAACATTTATATAAACATATTGAAATTAATCATACTAGTAATATATAATTACAATAATCCTCCCATATGGTTTAATATGTTTTCATAATACTATTTTGTATCATCAAAAGGCCATAAAAGAATAATATTTAATTCATAAACTATACAATATATAGGATTTTTATATAGATGTTTATATGAAAATATCCTTTTAAAAATATATCATCAATATAATCTAAAAAATTATTTTAAAATAATACTAAATACATTAAACAATTCCATATTTATAATGAAACATTGATTTTGAAATATGAATATCCAAAATTCGAATCTATATAAATATTTCCATCCAAAGGTGGTTTAATTAATTGTTATATCATTGTGTAAAAGATAATGAATTTTTTTACTCCAACTGAAACTAGGGAAACACCATCCCTGCAATTTTGGATTTTAATATTACCAAAAAATATGTAAAATATAAAATTCAAGATTAAATATAGAATTTAGAATAATAAAACAAACTATTAAAATAATCATTAATTGTTTCATGAACATCTCCCTATAAGAAGTTTGAGTGTTATTTTTTATATTTATATGTGGAAAATACACCAAACATCTTATTTCAACAAAAAACATAGTATTTAAAAATTAATTACATTTTAATTATCTTTATTTTTAATTATAAAAGTAATATTATTTTTAAATAAATTTAAGGAACCAATATTTAATATCTATTTAATTTAATATTAGAGATATATATTCAAATCCTCAAAACATATTACAATATTTCAAAATCATTGATATGTATTTTGAATCCATAAAATCATAAATAAAAAAGCACTAAATTTCTATTAAACTGTTGTGAATATTCCAAATTTTAAGAATAATGTATTAAATTACCATGATTAATGATTCAATTACTAAAATGATAACTAAAATCAATATTTACATACATGGAATATAATTTTAACATTAATTTTGAGAGACCATCAAAAATAAAAACATCAATTATATCTTTTCTAAATATTATTAATATATAGTCTCTTCCACATATCTCATCTATAATTGATAAATAAAAAATCACTATAAAAAATGAATACAGTGAAAAAAAATTAGCCCTTGGGAAAACATATGATTATCTAAAATTATGGAAAACAAAAAAATATATTTATTTTGTAAGGATGATTTAGATTTCCTATAGTATAACATATGGTTATAATAATAAAACATTTCATATATATTGAATTTTTTTACAGATAAAAATGTAATGAAAAACAATAAATCATATGTCTACTATCCAATAAGGTTATATGGCCACAGAAAAAAATGAACTGACCTATAAGAAATTTTGGCTATCACATCAATTATAAATAACCATGAATCAGTTGAGAAAATGAAATCAGTTATCATCAATATTAAATATTCTCAATTCCTATGAAAACTATGTTTATAATCTTCTATATTTTTTTATACACTATAATATATAAATCCAAATAAATAATATACAACTCATAGTATACATTCAAGTATGAGTGAGGAGTTGGAGGGTATGTATTGGAAACTTGAATCTAACTCAATATATATATATATATATATATAAACATATACATTAAAAAATACACAACTCAATACTCCATCAACTAATAAATCACAAAATTTTTATCATTTGAGGAATATATTTCTCCAATATGTATCCTCCCTTGATATAGTGAACAGATTCCAAAAAAACTATTCAAATAATGAAAAAATTCTAATATCCTCTTAGTCGATATAACTGCTCCCTAATTCCAAAATATTTCCAAAATATTTACTTCATACTTTAAGAGATAACGTTCCCCAATATTGTTTTCTCCTTACATGACTCCTGAAACACAATATGTAAATTCAATATTAATGTGATGGAATTATAATATATCTATATATATTAGAAAAAATAATTACTCCGTACAATCTAATCACCTCCTTTGATTATTTAGTAAGATAATTCCTCATTTTATCATTCATACAATTACATAGTTTGTTATATTTATGGGGGTGTGTGAAATCCAAATTTAACACCTTTAGTTCCTCTACTTTGTTTTCCTCTTTTATCATAAAATTTTTATAAAATAAATTTCACTTTATATATAGTATATCCTCTTCATGATAATGTTTGAGGGTATACATTCTACAAATATATATCCTGATGAGATCTATTGAATACCTATTAAATATGAATAAATAAATAATATATTATGTAATTACCAAATAATTATACAAATTTATTTCAAAATAATGATTATAATACTAAAAATACATCCACCTATTGGATAGAGATAAATTTTTCTCATGTCTCTATGTATAAAAATCCATATTTTAAGGCTTATATTTGTGTTATTTTAATTAATAAAATGTTAATCCATTTTTAATTTAGATTTTTCATCCCCCCTTAAAATTAATGGAAAAATACGACATGTTCAAAAACACATTTACATTCAGAAATTAAAATTTCTTTTTTAATTGAATAGATAAAATGTTGGTTGTATAAAAATTATAATACTTGAAAAATCAAGGAAAAATAAAATTATAGATGTATTAAACCTTTGTTGGCTCCCCAAACATATCACACATCATTTTATCAACTCTCCATAAATTTGGATATATGTTTCAAACCAAACCCTAATATTTTAGTGTCATATAACCCCAAAATGATTTCCCATTTTGGCCAAATAGGTTTATATTATCGGTAAATTTGAACCATAATAGGTGATCCTTTACATGATTGAGTATTTTATTTGGTGAAAACATACTATCTTGTCTACCAAAATTGGTTATATTCTTCTCTATATTAGAAGAAGACCCAGATGAACTGGTTTTTATAGTCGTGATTTCAATAATTTATAAAAAATAATTTAAAAATAGTGAATTAATTTAATGAACAAAAGTATATTAATGTCATGATATGAACACATAAATGTATTGATATTCCTCTTTTTCAATTCCCTTTAATTAATTATATGTATGATAATTTAATGAATATTTTGACTTATATTTTAATAAAATTACTATATTATTAATAATAAAATTTTTATTTTTTATAATATAAAAAAACTACGAATATTTTTTTTCTACGACCTGAAAACAATTTCCAGAAAATGTCAAGTATAATTAAATAAATGTACCAAAATGATAATGTTATGATAATTTAAATAAATTCCTAATAATTATGAATATATATATATAAGTAAAAATTTAGAAGAATTGATAATCATATATAGATTTAAATGTTCATGTGAAAAAACTAATATTTGTTACATGAGTCTGTTTATATGAAAATAATAAAAAATTCATATTTACTTATACATTTAATTGTTTGAAACATTTTTTCCTTAGGATAAAATTTTGGTTATAATTTTGAATATCATAGACCATTTCTATATTATAATCTTTATTAACAACACATAATGAACTAATGGATGAAATAATCTCGTTGAATTCCCCCACATCACCAATATTATAACTACCAAAATGAATTTTCCTTTATAAAATTATAGACCACTAATAATTTAATGTATCAATAACATAATTTATTTTATTCATAGATATATCCGTATTAAATTCTTACTATTTTCAACTAATTCCTTCTAAATCAAGAAGTGTAAAAAAGGACCATCATATTTGAAAACACTTTTACAATCAACCGAGCTATGCATTAACACTATTAATAAAAATATTATGTAATCAATTTCTAATATATCCAAAATATCTCTATGATTTTTCATTAATGTATAAATTTTCTTTTTATATTTGTCACATGAAAATTATGTACCTTCAAAAATATTCATTGGTGTATTATTTTGAAGAGTATTCTTGTCATCCAAATATATTGTATAAAATGTCTCTTAATTAATTTATAAAACAATGACACCTTATCAAACTAACATATGGTTACATTGGAAACCATTTAAAAGAGTTTTTTTATAACTAAAAAGTGATGAATTTATATTTCAATCATATAAAACAAAATCCTATTGAATTTATTTATAATCCTCTATTTTAATTTTTTGATATCATACATTCAATCCATAAAAATGTGATGATATATATTATTTAACATAAATTATATTATTAAAAATTTTAAAATTTGAATTAATTATTTCATTATATCCCATTAAATTTAGGTTTAGTCCATTGATCCCCTTACCTTCACTGTTGACCTTCCCATGACATGCTAAATAGAGACCAACAAAATTATCTTCATACAAGTAGTTAATATTGAAATCAAACACTTACTAAATTATATATATTTGAATAAATGATTCCTCTTTTCAATGTTAATTTTTTAAAAAACATTATAATTTAAATCAAACACTTCCTCAAAGTGCATAAGGATTGTTTCACTATGTATCTAATTTAATAAATCCAAATATATGATTATTGTAATATTTTAATTTAAATCTGAAATGTTAACATTATACTATTAATTTTTATAGGAATCCAAAAAAAATAAAATATAGTAGAACTTCTTATTGTTATTAAATTAATACGTGAAATTTATGATATTTTATTATTACAAACATTAAATACATAAATAACTACAAAATTTTCACATTTTGGGAATAAACAATATGTACTTAAATACCATATAAATATTTGAAATATAATTTTTAACATTTGATGATAAGAGACATGATCATTGTATTTAAGTCTTTTTATTATTGAAGTGGTAGATTACACCACATGTATTCCTATAGACATTAAGTCCAATCATTCATTTATTCCATCATTATAATTTATTTTTATATCTTATTGCATTTCAATTAAACTATCATATATAATTTTCTCACCATGGATATCAAAATTTTTATGTTTTCCCACAAAAAATATACAATATAAAAAATCTAATAAGATTGATCATTTCTTCCATATATTTGTTTAGAAACTAAATAATCCATCTTCCAAAATTTTACATCAATTTTTCACTGTGTTATAATATACATTGATAAATAAATACTTTTTTGAAACATCATAATTCTGTAAACCATTAAATTATTTTTTTGATCGTCATTAAACGTGATCCACTAAAATATCGTTGATGACCCAAGAATATTATCATTCTCCCATGCTATATTTAATTATATGAAGCCCCCTCTTTTCAAATTATACATGATTCAGGTCACATAAAATTATATCAATATAAATTTATATATAAATTAATGATTTTTTAGTGACAATTTTCATAGATGGATAAAGTGAGTATTCTTTTTCCTATAAATAGTTATATATTATGATTTCTATATTTATTTCTAAAATACAGAATTTGTTGATAAAATGACATCCAATATAGTGAATCAGTACTGTGATGTATGTTCCATTCATATATTCACTCATCTCAGGTTCTTAATATCATATTAATTTTCTTAATACGTGATTTAAATGGGGAATTTAAAAAATGATACCATATTTCCAAAGTAGGAGTTCTATTATCGAGACTTATGGATGAATCATGATCAGATCATCCATTAATTCTATATCACGATGTTCGACATTTAAATAATTGAAAAAAATATCCATATTATTTCATGTATAGTATACAGTCAACGGGGGAATGAAATATTTTATTATACCACATCCCATTGATGGGGATTTTATAGTATGAAACATATAATAAAATTTTACTTTTTAATTAAAGTATATCATTCAAAATTTCTATGAAAAATTATGATGTTACTTTTATCATTCCATCCAAATGTAACTTTAGACGTGACCATTCTCAATACTTAGGATAAAACTATTTATTTAGTTCAAGCAACGATTATGGGTTTTCATAATCCCTACATAATTTTAAAGAACTCAATAGATAACCAACTTCATCAACTCTTTCATAATGGGTTTATACATTATGTTAATATTTTATGTCATACAAAAAAAGAATTACAAAAGTTGATCATCAATTTAGTGTTATTTCTTAAAATTATATCCGATCGATATTACATGGATTAAAACCATATAAATTTAGATTATTTTGAATTTATTTAGGCCTTACTTCTATTATTTTTAATAAAATATTTGAATGGGAAGTAAAATATATATTTCTTTTCAACATTTCATTTATGAGATTAAAATAAATCGCCAACTTCATTCTCAAAAGCTTAAATTTTTCTCTACGAATTTATATAATTATAGTCAATTAATTTAAAAATAAATTGTACCTGATAAGACTAAATTTAGAAACTTTTGATAAAATATATTTAGTTAATATTTATAGAAAAAAATAAAAAAAAAATTAATATTAAATTATATTTAAATAAATAGTTAAATATTATTGAAATGTATAACACATATTCAACCACTTTGTTATATATATTCATATAACATATGTTTATCTCCATAAAAATATATTCTAAATTTTGTTTATATTTGTATACATGCACAAAATAAGTCATATATTCACACACACACTCATAAATATTGACTCACATATTCATATATGAATATATACTATATAAAACATATATATGAGTATTTTTATATTATTTATATTGTAAAACATATAAACATATAATGAAAAAACATGTATACATATATATATATTAAAAAAATTCTAAAAGTAAATTAATATATATATATATATATATATATTTGTTAATATATCTATAAGAACCAAACATATAAAAAATTTAACACGTATAAAAAATTGATTAATTTTTGAAATTTTAAAAACAGAATTATTAAAATCACAATATGAAAATAAATTTATAATATTTATAGAAATATAAATTCAGCTAATTTAAAAATAAATTTTACCATTAAAGATTTCAAAAAACCAAATAAAACAAATATAACAGTAATTATAGTGATTTATTAAACCAATAATATTATAAATTCTACTAATATAATTAATAATTATGATAGTATATTTAACAAAAAAGAAGAATAATATAATATAAATATTATGAAATTCTACTTTTCATTTGAACTAAATCAACACAAAATTACACAACAAACAATTAAATGAAATTCTAAAACTATTATTATTTATAAATTATAGATAATATCAAAATAAAAAATCATCTAAACAATTGAGATACTAATTAAAAACATATAAAAATTGGTATGCAATTTTTTGACCTTGGACCAAGAGTAAAAAATGGAAGAGGTGATGTTAGAGTTCTATAATAGAAACTAAAGGTGATTGAAGGTAATGGAAGGTGGAAATCACTACTTGTATAAAAATATATATGGAACCCAAAATTATTATGACATTAAAATTAGGAATAATGAGCAATGAGGATGGAGGATATGCAATTTGGTTTATTATTTTAAAAATTATTATAATGTTGGTCTCCCGAAAAATCCATTATAAATTAATAAATAGAATCACATTATATAAATTGATGTAAAAAACCACCATGGAAGGGTATATAATGTCATTTATTAATTTAAAAATATAAAATTCTCATTGGTAATTAAATTTATCACATTATTGACCATATCGTTGATAGATTTATACATCATATCACTATTTTTTTATCAAGAAAAAAATGGTTTTTTGTTTTCTAGAGATTGAAGAAACTTTTATTATCATATCTCATCAATTTGGAAAATAACAATTGAACCTTAAAATCCTCATTCATTGTCTTTAATAACAATAATTATGGTGTTTATTGGTTATTAGAAACATATTTTCCCCTTTTGATCATGGTAATAATATTTTTCTTCTTTTTTTATATAACTATATCTTATGAAAATAATACTTCCAAACGATTTCATAATTCATAAAATTTCTAGTGTTTTGAAGAACATCAGTCACAAAAAAGGGAACCTAACAAAATCAAATTATATTTTATTTATTGTCATTAAATGGTAACCATAACACGACTCTAATAATAAATATAGAAAAAACTACTTTAGTTTTATTCTATTGTGCCATGTTAAGATAATTTATATTTTTTTCTCAAGATAGATTAATATGTTCAATGGAAATATCTTTCTAAAATGATAAAAAAAATTCTTCAATGTATTCCCAATTATTTCACAACTTCAACTTCAAAAAATAGTAACTAAAACAAAATTAAAATATATTTAATTTCATTGAAAGGTTAACAAAAAACTACACTAATTCCAATTATATAAAAAAATTATCACTAAATATATTATAGAGATACATAAATTATTCATGTATTGCAGTGAAATAGTGAATACAACAATTTTTATATATGAAAACTATCAAATTTAATCACTAATTTGGTGGATAAAAAACTAGGGATATCTTCAAACCTATTATCACCAATATAAATAATTATTATGTTATTAAATTTTGATGAATTATTTCATTTACACATCCATATATGTAACATCTAAGGTAAATAAAGAATAAAACATTTTCATATTTATTAATATTTTCGAATTAAATATTAATTTTACTTTAAAGGGGTTTCTATGTTCGATAGCGTACCCGATACGCAACAAAGAGATTGTATGAAATCTTATGTTGCACACTAGTAATAAAATAATATTATTTTAAATGGTAGTTAACACGTAGCCTTTTCATTAACGGGAATGAATATAAATTACAAAAATATGATTATATATATTCGTTAAATTATTTTACATTTAACCAATAAAGAATAAAGGCTAAAATTATGAAAAGAATTCAATTTTAGGCATATATACTCTAATATTCACTAAAGGTCCACTTTTCGCCTTTTGATGGAGAACCATCATTAAATATAGTTTTGGTAACTCTAATACATTCTATTGGACCAAAAAAATACTTCTTTAGAATCAGGACATCAAAATTAACTTTGTGTAAATTTTGGGTATTTTTCAGATAAAGTTTATTTTTTTAATGAATAGTGAAAATGTTGTATTTTAATTCAAAATCTATTTTTAATATAATTTATTTATATGATTAGATTGTATTTTGTATTTGTTTTAAAGTGAAATTAGAATATATTTTTACAATTTAATCCAATATTGGTCATTGGAATTAATTTCACTTCGAAATTGGACTTAAACTAGTGTCATTCTTTTGATACTTATTGTTTCATAAAAACACGCAATTTGTTCTGACAGCGGGAATTAATTATTAAATTAATCAATGTAACTTATATGTTTCTAATTTTTTAAAATAAAAATAATTTTTGAATCCTAAATATCAAATATATCTTAGGGTGAAGATTTGGTATTTTTCTGAAAAACATCAATTTTGGATGAATAGTGAAACCACTAAGTAGTACTTAAAAAACATATTTTTTGTTTAAATGAAATTTTAACACCTTTGTGTTTTTAATTTTAAAAATATGACATACATGGTTGTCATTAATATGTATAATGTGGTTTAATGGGATTAAAATAATTTTTTGGTGAATAGTTTTTTTTATGTTTATTAATAGTGATTAGAGGTAATTATTGTAGTTTAAGGTAAAAATAAAGTTTTAATGATATGAAATGACCTAGAAACATGTACTACCCTTATTGGATTTGTCAAGGCCGACCACGAAAATCTGTGGGTCATCTTGGGGACCCCATGGAGCCACTTTGTTAGGAAAATGACTTTAATAAATTTTTATTTAATGTTAAAATAAAAATGTCACAAACATGATATGTTTTACTAAAACAATTTTTAAATGGGGTTATACAAGCCATAATTTTGACTATAAATATTCCTTGGAACGGTAAAATGATTTATTAAATCATGCTATTTTTTTATAATTTTTAGAAATTAAACAAATTAAATTATTGATGACACCATGATAATACAATGATTACCTCATTATTTAACAATTTAGATAAAATGAAAATAAAATTTAAAATCTAAAACCTAAACTTGTAAAAAACCTGTTGGTTCAGTGTATTTATAACTATTATCACTGTATCTTATAAATAAATAATTTTGGGTCCGTTAAAATCTGAAAATCATTTTATAATAAAGTAAAAGTTTATAACTTTCCAAGAGTGCCCCTCTTCTCCTCTTATAAAAGCCCCCCACCTCTACCACCTTACCCACACCTATCAAGCCTTTTTCTCAGCCAAAACCAGACCATTTCGTCTCTCCACATCCCACTTTTACTCCTAGAAGCCTCAATTTGGCCATAATTCTTCCCAAGGAAGCCTTTGAGCTCAAATCAAAAAGAGTTACCTGTTTTAAAGGTAGTGTTTTCTCTTGTGTCCTTATGTTTTCTTTTGCTTCTCCAACCCCCTAAAATATTTTTATTACATTATTTTGTAACATCACCAGTATCTAAAATATTCTTGGATGTTTTTATGTGATGGATTAGTGCTACACTAACACACACCTAAATCTAATTGTTAAATAACCTACTGTTTTCTAGATGGAGAATTTCTGTCTCACGATACGATGATTTGTCAACACTAATATAACACCTTCAAAGGTGCATATTAAGATGTCACTATATTTATATATGATATATAATATGTTTATATTTTTACTTGAGCTTCTGTATTTTTCATTTATGGAATACCTTTATGGTTTCCATTATTGGTAAACGTGATATCTTCATTTTAGGAAGTGCGGACTACCGCCCCCTCAAAGTGATTTGATTCGTTAATTCTATATGTGAGATGTACAAAGGATGGATTTAAAGTTAATATATATGATTTTATACTGGATTTAATTTACCTTTATATCATTATTATTTCATTCCATTAACGTATGATATAGAAATGAAAGTAGCATTCATGCGTACGTACGACTTACCGCCTCCATGAACGGTGCATTTAATTTCTTATCCCCAAATGTAATGTAATATTATAAGTACATATATATAATAGATATATATTATGTATGTTACATCTAAATGAGGAATATAATTATGGAATTAAAATATACATAACTCTTATTTAGTTTTAATTACATTATTATGACATAGAAATGAAAGTAGCATTCATGCGTACGTACGGCTTACCATCTCCATGAACGGTGAATTTCATTTCTTACCTATAAATGAATATGTAATATTATAAATACATGTATATGATGGATATATATGATATATTTGATATCCAAATCATGAATATCATTCTGGATATAATGATCATTTGACCACACGAACAACATGTAATTGTAAGAAGTTCACTTTCGACTTATGAACCAAATATCGACAAAACAATAATTATTAACATAAATGATTACATAGTGTTTATAACATGGAAATAACTGATATAAAAGGAATAATAATCTTGAAAATGGTTCTTAAGAAAGTAGAAATTAACTTTAGATTATTATTTAGGAGATAAAAGAGCAATCGAGTCACGTCGGACATGAGGTAAGGGACTTCGTCTAAATCTCCTTTCATTGAGGCACATTTTGTTTTCTAAACTGCTCTCTTTTATACGGTGTATAAACCCCTTTGAATTTTAATTTTATTCAAAAAGAATATTTTTTATACAATGATTTTTACTAAATGAGAAAAAGGAATGTTTCTTTTAATGCACCCGGGGACAACGACCTTTTCTGCCGCCGCGAGTATTATTTGGTCTTTCACTTCCTCAACAAGCCGTAATGTTTTTAAAATGAAATAAATACCATATACTATTTTATGTATCTTGGTATTGAAAATTTTTTTATAATGGATTTGTTATGTCAATATATTTATGTGATATATTGTGATCAAAGTGTGGGAATTTTTTCTTTCCATTATATTTGTTTTATGTCTTATGATTTTATAATGGTACTTGGACATTTGACGGGTGGATATGTGATGAACCATATGAAGGGTGGTGCTGTGAATACCAGGACAGGTGGTTACGTTATAACCTCCAATTCATTGGGTATGGAATTCGGCCGTATGGCTATTCTATTAAGTTATATGTGTGGAAGTTGACCGTATGGTTATTCGATTTAAGTATGTTTATGTCCCAAGTTACCTTTATATATTATGTGATCTTTATATGAGTTTTATGGTAATCATTTGGTTACAAAAGGGTAAGTATTGATCTATTATTCTGTGAAGAGTTTATACTATATCATAAAGGTGAAAAGTATTACTTTGATAAAGTATACATGGTTTACTAGTTGTTTTGAAAAACTAACAGTTATCATTCTTTGTGTTTACCTTACTGAGTTTTTTATGCTCACCCCTATTATTTTTTGAAATTTTTTCCACAGGAAAAAATGTGGAATATTGTCAAGGATGGGATTAAGGGAAAGTCATACAATATAAAACATGGAACTAGACATGATTCTTTTTAAGATTTTTATTTTATGGAAACATAGTAGAATTTACTACTTTGTAATATTTTGAGATGTAATAGTTGAGATCTAATTTTCTAAAACTCTAAACCTGAAATGATCCTCAATGGGAATTATTCATTTAATTCAATGTTAAGTATGTATTTAGGTCGGGGCCTTATAATTGGTATCACAGGTCGGTTTAGAGAACATCAGGAGTTAGAAAATTATTAAATTATAAATTAATGGTATGATTGAAATGATATAGCATTTAAAGATTACCATGTTGCTTCACCTAAGATATTTCTGGGTCCATAATGGTTTCCCGTAGAGGAAACAAAGAAGCTATTTTGGGACGACATCAAGAGGAATACAAACTTTCAAATCAGCAACCCAAGATGGTCGGAATCGGAACTGAAAATTTTGTTGCAGTATTGGCATAGTTGACTCAGGCTATAAATGGTGGTGGTATCCATGCATGAGATCAGCCAGATCAACCACAGAGGAACATGTCAGTGGTGGAAAATTTCATGAGGAAATATCCCCCATCATTCAAAGGATCATCTGCAAATGTGGTAGCTGAAGGGTTGATTAATGTGCTGGAGAAGATTTTTGATGTCATGTGGTGTTCAGAACATCAAAAGGTTAGTCTTTCTATTTACCGTTTCGAAGGTGAAGTAGATCATTGGTGGCCGATGATGAAAAATAACAGGGATAGTGATGAGATTGATGATCTTCACTTGGACGAATCTAAAGGTATGTTTCTTGAGAAATGTTTTCTTAAGGTGGTTTGTCTTAGGATGGAAAAAAAATTCCTAGAATTGAGGCAGGAGGATGATTCAGTGACTGCTTATGAAGAAAAGTTCACTCAACTGGCAAGGTATGTTCCAAACTTTATACGAGATCTTGATAGTAAAATCAACTGTTTTTACTCAGGGATAAAGACATGGTATCAAAGGTCTTTACCCTCTCGTGAGTTCAAAAGTTATGAAAAACTTGTTCGATGTGTGGATAAGATGGAAATGATGTTTGTCGATGATCAGGTGATCTTTGAAAAACAACAGAATAAGTGTTGTAGTTGGAAGGAAAAGGGGAAGAATTAATCAAAGAAACAAGGAGGTAAGAAAACCAAATATCCATCCTGTGAGAAGTGTGGTAAAATGAATCAGGGAGAATGTTTATCCAAGTCTGGAAATTGTTTTCAGTGTGGTAAGTCTGGTCATATTGCTCATAACTGTAAGGAATATGAACAAGCAGGCAATGAAAAGCCAGCGGTAAGATGTTTTAAGTGTAATGATAGGGGTCATTATTAAAATGACTGTCTGTCGAAGAACTCAAATGAGAAAAAGCATCCAGACTACAAGAAGAAAAGGGTGTTGAAAACCTTTGCAACTACTTCAACAGATGTTGGGCCATCAAATTAAGTAGTATCAAGTACACTGTTTGTTTGTTCTGATTATGCCAATGTGTTGTTTGATTAAGGGTCTACACATTCATTCATTTCAAAGAAGTTTTCTAGTAAATTTGAAATTCCATCTCAAGATATGAATCCTGAACTTATGGTAAAAACATCGTGAGGGAACGTTGAGACCAAAAGAAATTATAAGAACCTTTATATCCTTGTGTGCAAAAAGAATCTACCAGCAAACCTTATTGTTTTGCCTCTAGTAGAGTTTGATGTTATTTTGGGCATGGATTGGCATTCTGTTTATCATGCGAAGATTGAATGAAGAGCTAAACTAGTTTCTTTTTGGAAATATTTTCAGTTTGTGTACAAGAATGAACCCTTGCTTTTGATAACATATCAGGAAGTTGAGAAACTAATAAAAGATGGAAATGAATGTTACCTTGAACATATTGTTGAAAATAAAGGAATTGTTCATATTGATGATGTGCCAGTTGTATATGAGTATCTTGATGTTTTTCATAATGAGTTCCCTAGTATTATTCATGATAAAGAATTTGAATTTACTATTGGCTTAGTTCCTTATTCTAAGTCAATTTCAAAACACCCTTATCGAATGGCTCAATTTGAACTTTTAGAGTTAAAGAAGTAATTGCAGGATTTATTAGATAAAGGTTTCATTCGACCTAGCACATCACCATGGGGTGCCTCTATCTTGTTTGCTAAAAATAATGACGGTTCAATGGGAATTTGCATTGATTATAGAGCCTTGAATAACATTACTATTAAGAACATGTATCTTTTCCCTCATATCGATTATTTGTTTGATCATCTCTAAGGAGCTCAGTATTTTTCGAAGATTGACTTGAGGTCGGGATACCATCAGTTGAAAGTAAAAGAAGCAGACATTTTGAAGACTGCGTTCTGTACTAGATATGGCCATTATTAATTTGTAGTTATGCCTTTTGGGTTAACCAATTCACCTGCTATATTCATGGACCTTTTGAATAGATGTTTCCATGGGTTCTTGGATAAGTTTGTGGTTGTTTTAATTGATGATATTTTGGTGTTTTCTAAAAGTAAATAGGATCATGAAAGTCATTTAAGGGTTATCTTACAAACCATTAAAGAAAAGAAACTGTATGGAAAATTCAGCAAGTGTGAGTTTTGGTTACAAAAAATTTCTTTCTTTGGTCACATTGTTTCAAAAAATGGCATAACTATTGATCCTACTAAAACAAAATTTTCGAAGAATGGCCAAGACCCACAAATGTAACTGAGATCTGTAGTTTTCTTGGTTTGGAAGGTTACTACTGAAGGTTTGTTGAAAATTTTTCACAGTTATCTAGTCCAATGACTAAGCTAACTCGGAAGGGTGTTAAGTTTATCTAGACAAAAGAATGTGATGATTATTTTCAGGAGTTGAAAAGAAGATTGGTGAATGCTCCAGGTTTGGCACTTCCTTCTAGGAATGGTGAGTTTATTATATACAGTGATGCTTCATTGAAGGGACGTGGCTATGTCTTTATTCATAATGATCAGTTAATTGTATATTCTTTAAATCAGTTGAAAACTAATGAGATAAATTACCCTATACAAGATTTGGAATTAGCTGCTATTTTTTATGCTCTAAAAATTTGGAGGAATCATTTGTATGGAGTAAAGTGTGAAATATATACTGATCAAAAAAGTTTAAAGTATATTCACTCAGAAATAATTGAACATGAGACAAAGGATATGGATCAAATTAATCAATGATTATTATTGTACAATTTATTACCATCCGGGAAAAGCAAATAAAGTGGCTGATGCTTTGACTAAAAAAAGTAAGTCTTATTAGACATGCTACGTTTGGAACGAGATCCTTTGGTTTTTGATTTGATGAACTTTGGAATAGAAGTTGTTGGTGCAGGATGTTATTCTGTATTGTTTTAGGTGTCACTGATATCATCCCTATCAGACAGAATTAGGCAAACACATAAGAACGATAGTGGGTTTCAAAAAAGGTAGATCTGGTATAGAAGGGTGTGTTGCCTGAATTTAACATTGATAATGATTGTGTTTTGAGTTTTGGGAAGAGATTATGTGTGCCTTTTGATTCATAGTTGAAGAATAAGTTGTTTTGTGAGGCTCATCGTTCCCCGTTTTCAGTTCATCCTTGCAGTACTAAGATGTACAGAGATATGCAGGAGTATTACTGGTGGGATGGAATGAAAAGAGATTTTGCCGATTTTACTGTGAAATGTTTGACTTCTCAGCAGGTTAAAGCAGAGCGGCTGTTACAGAAAGGGATACTGCAGTCATTACCGGTGCTATAGTGGAAATGGGAAAATGTATCCATTGACTTTGTTGTGGGATTACCGAGGACATCTCGAGGTAATAATGCAATCTCGGTTATTGTTGATCGATTGACCAAATCTACTCATTTCCTTCCTATTCGAGATACTTTTCCTCTAGATCAACTTTCTCAGTTGTATCCTAAAGAGATAGTCTAGTTGCATGGATTTCCCCTCTCCATTGTATCTGATCGTGATCCCAGGTTTACTTCTAACTTTTGGAAAGCCCTTTAGAAGTCGTTGGGTACTGAATTAAATTTTAATACAACTTTTCATCCTCAATCAGATGGGTAGTCAAAATGAATAATTCAGACTTTGGAGGATATTCTATGTTCTTGTTCGATGGATTACCAGGGATGTTGGGACCAACATCATTCTTTGGTTTAATTTTTAATATAATAACAGTTTTCATTCCAGTATACAGATGGATCCATTTGAGGAATTATATGGTAAACGGTGTCGAACTCCGTCATTTTGGGATGAAGTGTGTGAAAGGAAGCTGATGGGACCAGAATTGGTAGAAGAGATGGAAGAAAAAGTTTGGTTGATTTAGAAACACATCATAGCAACTCAGAGAAGACAGAAACGTTATGCCGACAACAAGAGGAAGGATATATCTTTCGAGGAAAGTGATCATGTTTTTATCAATGTTTCTCTGTGGAAAAGTGTGATGCGATTTGGTAAGAAAGGAAAGATGAGTCCAAGGTTCATCGGACCATATGAAATTCTTGAGAGAGTTGGGTCAGTTGCTTACTAAGTGGTTTTACATCCGATTTTATCTCAGGTACACAATGTTTTTCATGTTTCGATGTTGAGAAAGAATATGCTAGATCCATCACATGTTTTGAGCCTAGAGGTAGTTCAGTTGGAAGAGAATCACTCTTATGAAGAACAACCAGTCCAGATTCTTGACCATAGAGAGAAAGTGTTACGAAATAAGGTAATTCACCCGGTAAAGGTTTTTCTGGAAAAACAATATGGTTGAAGAGGCAACGTGGAAATCTGGAAATGCAGTGAGGGATAAATACCCCCACTTATTTTGATAAGTGAGTAAAATTGTGAGGACGCAATTCCCAAAATGGGGAAGGATGTAACATCCCAAGTAAATAAAGAATAAAACATTTTTATATTTATTAATATTTGCGAATTAAATATAAATTTTACTTTAAAGGGGTTTCAATGTTCGATAGCATACCCGATACGCAACAAAGAGATTCTTTGAAATCTTACGTTGCACACTAGTAATACAATAATATTATTTTAAATGGTAGTTAACACGTAGCCGTTTTATTGATGGGAATGAATAGAAATAACTAAAATATGATTATATATCTTTGTTAAATGTTTTTACATTTATCCAATAAAGGATAAAGGCTTAAAATACAAAAAGAATTCAATTTTAGGCATATATACTCTAATATTCACTAAAGGTCCACTTATCGCATTTTGATGGAGAACCGTCATTAAATATAGGTTTGGTCACTCTTATAAATTCTATTGGACCAAAAAAATTCTTCTTTAGAATCGGGACATCAAAATTTACTTTGTGTAAATTTTGTGTATTTTTCCGATAAAGTTCATTTTTAATGAATAGTGAAAATGTTGTATTTTAATCAAAACCTATTTTTAATCTAATATATTTATATGATTATATTATATTATTAATTGGTTTTAAATTGAAATTATAATATATTTTTATCATTTAATCCAATAGTGGTCTTTGAAATTAATTATACTTTGAAATTGGACTTAACATAGTGTCAATCTTTTGATACTTATTGTTTCATAAAAACACGGTATTTTTCCTGAAAGTGGGAATTAATTATTAAATTAATTAATGTAACTTATATGTTACAAATTTTTTAAAATAGACATCATTTTTTAATCCTAAATATCAAATATATCTTAGGGTTAACTTTTGGTATTTTTCTGAAAAACAACAATTTTTGATGGATAGTGAAACCACTAAGTGGTACTTAAAAAACTGATTTTTTTTAAATGAAATTTTACCACCTCTGTGTTTTTAATTTCAAAAATCTGACCTATATGGTTTTCATTAAGAATTAAAATTTGGTTCAATGGGATTAAAATAATTTTTTGTTGAATTGTAACTTTTAATTTTATTAATCGCGATTAGAGGTAATTAGTGTACTTTAAGGTAAAAATAATGTTTTAATGATATGAAATGACCTATACACATGTGATACATTTATTGGATGTGTCATGTACGACCAAAACAATCCATGGGTCTGCATGGGGACCCCATTGAGCCACATTGGTTGGAAAATGCCATTAATAACATTTTATTTAATGTTAAAATAAAAATGTCAGAAACATGAGATGTTTTCCTAAAACAAATTTTAAATGGGGTTATACAGGTCATAATTTTGAATATAAATATTAATTGGAAATCTGAAAAGATTTCCTATATCATGATATTTTTTTTATAATTTTTAAACTTTAAATAAATTAAATTATTTATGACCCCATGATGATGCACCAATTAACTCATTATTTAACGATTTAAATAAAATGAAAAGATAATGTAAAATATAAGACCTAAACTTGTCAAAAACCTGTTGTATGGGAGTATTTAGAACTATTATCACCTTATACTAGAAATATATATTTTTGAGACCTTCAAAATCCGAAAATAATTTTATTATAAAGTAAAAGATTATAACTTTCCAAGAGTGCCGCTCCTCTCCTCTTATAAAAGGCCCCGACCTATAACACCTTACCCACACCTCTCAAGCCTTTTTCTCGGCCAAAACCTGCAACTTTTGTCTCTCAAAATCCCTATATTACTCCTAGAATCCTCACATTGGGCATATGGCTTCCCATGTAAGCCTTTGAGTTCAAATCAAAAAGAGTTACCTGTTTTGAAGGTAGTGTATTCTATTGTGTTCTTATGTTTTATTATGCTTCTCCAACACCCTAAACTCACTTTATTATTTTGTTTTGTAACAAAATAAGTATCTTAAATATTCTAGGATGTTGTTATGTGAAGGATTAGATCTAAAAGTACACACACCTACATATAATGGTTTAAGAACATACTGTTTCTATGGATGGTGAATTTCTACCTCACGAAATGATGATTGTTCAACACACATATAACACCTTAAAATGTTGCCATTATGATGTCACTATATTTATATATTATATATTATATGTTTATGTTTTACTTGAGCTTCTGATTTTTTCATTTATGTCATACCTTTATGGTTCCATTATAGGTAAACGTGATATCTTAATTTCAGGAAGTGCGGACTACCGCCCCCTCAAAGTGATTTGATTTGTTAATGCCATATGTGGGACGTATAAAGGATGGATTTAAAGTTATTATATATGATGTTATACTGGAATTATAATATACCTTTATATCATTATTATTTATTTCCATTAAAGTATGAGATAGAAATAAAAGTAGCATTGATGCGTACGTACGACTTACCGTCTCCATGAACGGTGCATTTCATTTCTTATCCCCAAATATAATGTACTATTATATGTACATATATATAATGGATATATATTATGTATGTTACATCTAAATTATTAATGTAATTATTGAATTAAAATATACATATCTCTCATTTAGTTTTAATTCCGTTAGAATGATATAGAAATGAATGTAGCATTCATGCGTACGTACAACTTACTGTCTCCATAAACGGTGTATTTCATTTCTTACCTATAAATGATTATGTAATATTATAAATACATGTATATGCTGGCTATATGTGATATATATGATATCCAAATCATGAATATCATTCTGGATATAATGAACCATTGACCACACGAACAACATGTAATTATAAGAAGTCCACTTTCGACCGAAGAACCAAATATCTACAAAACAAACATTATTAACTTAAATGATTCCATAATGTTTATAAAATGGAAATAAATGATATAAAAGGAATAATAAGCTTGAAAAATGTTCTTAAGCAAGTAGAAATTATCTTTATTTTATTATTCGGGATATTAAAGAGTAATCGAGTCCAATCGGACATGAGGTAAGGGACATCGTCTCAATCTCCTTTCATTGAGGCATATTTTGTTTTATACACAACATTATTTTATACGGTGTATATAAACCTTTGAATTTTAATTTTATTAAAATAGAATCTTTTTATACGAATCATTTTACTAAATGAAAAAAAGAATGTTTCTTTTTACGTACGCGATGACAACATCATTTTCCACCGCCGCAAGTATTATTTGGTCTTTGGCTTCCTCAACAAGCCGTAATGTTTTCAAAATGAAATAAATACCATATATACTCTTTCATGCACCTTGGTATTGAAAATGGTTTTTATAATGGATTTGTTATGTAAATATATTTAAGTGATATATTGTGATCAAAGTGTGGAAATTTTTTCTTTCCATTATATTTGTTTTATGTCTTATGATTTAATAATGGTACTTGGAAATATGACGGGTGGTTATGTGATGAACCATACGACGGGTGGTGCCATGAATACCAAGAAGGGTGGTTATGTTATAACCTCCAATGCATTGGGTATGGAAGTCGTCTGTATGGCTATTCCATTAAGTGATATGTGTGGATGTCGACCGTATGGTTATTCCATTTAAGTATGTTTATGTCCCAAGTTACCTTTATATGATATGTGCTCTTTATATGGGTTTTATGGTAATATTTTGGTTACAAAAGGGTAAATATTTCTCTTTTATTCAGTGAAGAGTTTTAACTTTATTAATGTTGAAAAGTATTACTTTGATAAATTATACATGGTTTACTTGTTGTTTTTAAAAACTAACAATTTTCATTCATTGTGTTTCCCTTACTGAGTTTTTTATGCTCACCCCAAGTTTTTCTTGAAATGTTTTTCACAGGACTTAATGTGGAATAGTGTCAAGGATGGGATCAAGGGAAATTCATGCTATATAAAACATGGAACTATACATGTTTAATTTAAAGAGGTTTTATTTTATGGAAACTTAGTAGAAGTGTCTACTTTGTATTCTTTTGAGATGTAATATTTAAGATCGAATTCTCTAAAACTCTAAACCTGAAAAGATCCTCAATGGGAATTATTCATTTAATTAAATTTTAAGTAAGGTTTAAGGTTGGGGCCTTATAATATATCCACGATGTAGATATATATTTATAATATTCAACATTAATAATTAATGAATATATCTTAGGTAATATATTATATCTTACACTATCTAATGATCCCCTAACATAATTAAATTGACAGAATAATAATTTTTTATCCCTGAAATCATGTGAATAAAATTTTATCCAAAATATTTTATGTGGTTCTCATAAAATATATGATAACTCTTCAAGATGTACGTCGTGTTAGTTTATGAAAGTCCCCAGAAATGTTTTCAAAATATTAAAACCACTTCCAATAATCATTCTTCCTGACAACATAATGAATTGGTGAACAAATACTATTTATAGATCAACCAAATGACTTTTTCATTATTCTAATGAGAAGTATTTATGTATAGTTAAGTCTTTAATCATCATGTTTTTAAAAGAAACTTTTTACCACACAACATAGGCTATGTATTCCTTATTCGCTTCAGTTAAGCCTCTAATTCATACATTTTTAGGATTCCACACCTACGAATTATGATGATAAAAATAAAATCCAAAATAAATAAATATTAGAATTATTTTTATTTTTCTAAACAATAATAATTAAATATTACATTCTCCCAGTTTTGAAATAGAACAAAATAATCATAAATTTTGTCAATTTTTTAATATTTTAAATTTTAAATATAAAATACAATATCCATATAACCATCCATATGAACCCATATTATTCTTATCCTTTATATCAATCTATAATTTCCTAAAACATATTATATGTTAAATGGATTTTGAGGATAAAACATTATTATCATATGTTTTGGACACCAAGAAACATCCCAAATAACTAGATATATACAAATTAACTGCAAATTATCTAAGTGTTTAAATTTTATATTTTTTTTCAAAGAATAGTAAAATAATTTAAAAAAATAGTGATATACAGTTCTATATGATAAATATTACATCATATATATGTACTAATGTATATACTCATACAATTTAGTTATCATTGTATAATTGTGTTACTAAAAATTATAGTATATAAATATGAAAGGTCATGGGAAACTATGTGGTGCAGATGGGCACTTATAATAATGGAAAGAAATTGAAAAAATTTATTCTGTGGATTATAGTCCCCATTTATTTAAATACCAATCCACTCTTCACATTTCTCAAAAAATAAAATTTTATTTCTCTATTATTTGATCATTGAATTAGTCTCAGTAATAGATATATTTATTATATTGAAGATTTTCTTATGTTCTATGGTTTTTGAATATAATATAAATTTCCAGATAAGTAATGGTCCATTTAATATATCTTTGAAAAATCAATTTATATTTAAATTATTATATACATTTAAATTTCAATTTTTTTCATAATACTGGTTTGATATCATTGAATTTACTAAATTTATGATACTCTATCCATGTGGGTCCCTATTTCAATCGCATTATATTCTATTTATAAGACATTGTAATTTAGATATTTTATTAACACAAATAGAATTTTACTTAACTGTGACTACTTATTTCCGAAAGACTCCCATCACAAAAAGTCATTAGATATGGGAGTCCATTGTAAATAAAATTTCATAGAAAATGGTATAGAAATTTTTTGTATTTTTAATAGTCCATTGAAAATACTTATTATTTTTGAATGTAGTGTAATTCTTCTCAAATAGTTCCTTGAAGTTGTGTTATATAATATTTTTTAACGGACAGTCGCAGATAAAGAGTTATGAAGGGAAATCACAAAATATTATTTATGACATAATTTTTTCCTTCACAAATATGTTATCTTAAAAAAAAGTCAAAAAATAATTATAATTATAAAAATATAAAAAATATAAAAAATTAGACAAACCATATCAATAACACATTGTTTCACACATAATATGTTTATTCCACCACGAATAAGAAATATTAATAAAAAACCTTACATCATAAATTAGTATCATCAGGTGGAGGAAAATCACTAGAAGGGACTAATAGATGAAACTACTCACCCAAAACATGAGAAATCTATCACATATACTCTAAAATATTCTCATCTCTCAGAGACTACTTCTAATGCTCCTCATCCCTCACTCTCTACATATCCTATAACATCTCATCTTGAGCACTCAACATCTTCTGAAACTGTGTAAAGGATGATGATGATCCCACCCCATGATATACATTTGATCTAGCATATGACATCCCATAAGTTCTATAATTAGTGTTAGGGGTTATTTTTGAACCGATACATATCTCCCAAAATTTCTTAACATCATGTAAGTTCACCTATATCCCATCCCACACATAAAAACATAACTCTCCAATTATAAGACCCCACCCTTAAACATTACATAATCTTGAGTTAGGTCAATAGTATGGAATTATTTCACCTTGAGGATCCATTCATGTTTAGAACACTAGATAATTAGTCTATAACTCATATATAACAACTTAAACATTAAAAAGTAGACACGTCTACTCATAATCCTTTTTCTTCATAAAGAAAAAAATGTTTACAAAAAAACAAGGTTTCATTTCAGGTCTAAACATCATTACACTTCATTGATCCCATCCTTGACTGTATTATTCATTTAATCCTATGAAACCATATAAAAAATAAATATGAGCATAAAATTCTCCATAAGGGATACATGATGAATGAAAATTATTACTCTTATGAAAACATTTAAACCATGGATACATAATCATAAATTAATACTTTTCACCATTAAGAAGTACTAAATAACTTTCATAGAATATGTACACATTGATTACCCTTTTTTTAATCCAAATATTTCCTTAAAACCCATATAAAGAAAGATATAACATATAAAGGTAACTTGGTACATAATCATATATAAATGGAATAATTATATTCGACTTCCACACATATCACTAAATTGTAAAGTAATACAATTGACTAACATACACAATGCATTGGAGGTTATAACATAACCACCTATCCTTGTTTTATCACGATCCACCTTTGTTTGGATTATCATGTAACCAATAATCTATGGTTTATCTTGTAACCACCCGTCAAATGTCCATGTACCGTTATATAATCATAAAATGTAAAATATTACAATTATCAACATTTCATTTATAAACATTCATTTGAAATAACAAGGAATCATTTAAATATATTGATATAATCCATCCATTCATAAAACCATTTAAAATACCAAAAAACTAAATAATTGTAATATAGTGTTTTTTTCTTTTAATTTTTTTTCACGTAGAGGAATCCAAATAAAAAATAATGGTCACATTGGTGGAAAAGTCGTTATTGTACAATTCATTAAAAAACTTTTGTTCTTTCATTTAGTAAAGTTATAAATAGAAAAATATTCCATTAGAAAACCTTTGAATTAAATTAAATTTCAAATGGGTTGATAATACAATGTATAAAAAATTTTGTTTATAACATCAAAATATGCATGAATTAATGGTGATTAATACAAAGTCCCTTATCGTGAGCCCAAATCATCAAATGAAACCTTTATGTTCCTGAATAATAATATTTGGTTAATGTATAATTTCTTGAGAAACTTTTTCATGTTTATTATTTCTTTTATATCTTTTACTACAATGTTATAAATATTTTGTAATTCTTTATGTTCATATAAAATGTTTTTTCAATATTATGTTGTTGAATCAAACATTAACAATGATTCCTTTCCATTGTACATGTGGTAATAAGTAATTCATCTACAGAATAACATTCAATAAATTATTATCATTTTTATACCAAAATTATACCATTAAATCAAACCATGATGTGTGGTTATGAATAATAATTATTATTATATTCATAGATACGGTAAGCTGTATGTACGCATAAGTAACGTTTTCTATTTTTCATAGATAATTATGGAAAGAAGTGAAGTATTATATTATCATTAAAGAGTAATAATTAAATAATTAATTTCATATTAATAATTTAAATATACTTATATACATCATACAAGTGATATAAATAATAAAAAATGAGTCATGTCGCTTCTTGAAGGTGATAGTTCGCACGTACGCACAAATGACCATATCATTTTTCTGCGAATGGAATATTAGTATTTAATCAACATATTATTATAATCGAATGATTAATATTTCATAAATATAAAATATAAACAATCATTACATTATTATAAATAGTCATGAGAGAAGGTTCTCAAAACTGAATTAGATCAGTTCGTGGAGGTGATAGATCACACGTAGGCACGAACGATTAATTTATTTCCCATTTAATCGAAGTGGAGATGGATTTAGATGATGATATTATCAGTATAACATCTTATTATATTTAGGATATTGTTATTATTATTTAAATCAGTATGAATATGATAAACTGTAAGTGGAAAATGAAATAAAATATAAATACTTAATGAAAATGATACCTCTTCTTCAGTTGATCTCATTTAAAGAACATCATAACACCTCTAATGAGGGTATCCTACCTAAAATAATTCATAAATAATGTGGGTAGGGTTTTCAAGAAGGGGTTTCATCATATTATGTCTAAACCAAAACGGTTTGGATATGTTATTAATAGAAGGAATGAGTGCCTTTTTGTAGGCGAATTGAGGGGTATGTTGGAATTATAAAATATATTACATTAATATGAATTCAATTTTTTCTAAAAGTTTTTACATTTATTTATATAAAGGATAAGATTATTAGGGGTATAAATCTAATCATTCTTTAATTATATTAATTTTTTGGGATATTTTTTAGTGTTAATATTTTTTAACCATTTTAACAATTACTATTTTATGAATAAATTTACACTTTATGAGTTATGATAACTTCCAAATCATGGAAAAACCAATGTATTAATCATTAATGAAATTTATTGATTTATTTCAAATTTTCAGGGAAATTGTGTGTATTTATAATTTTATTCCATTTAATTGATTATTTTATATTTTGAAATACGAATTATGTCGATTTTGAAACTATTATAGACATTAATTTTTTAAAAAATCAATACAACATTATTCATTAGAATATGTCAAATGAAATCAATCTTATGATGTCATAGTAATCAATAAAATTAATGTATGGCATCAAATATTTAAAATTATATTTATGTTATCATTATTAATATAATTTTTTAGATTCTTTATTTAATAAATCTAATACTGCATCAACTATGTGTCATAATTTAATTTAATTATTTAAATCAATAAAATTATAAATAAATTTCGATCACATAGGTAATATTTTGAGGTTTTTATGGAATATTCTTAGTCTAAGATATCACTTATATTTCCCCATATTAAATTTGTTTTAGTAATAAGATACATGATTATGATATATTTGTCTTCACATTAAATTAAAAGTTATAAATGTTGTAATCACACAAAATTGGCTTCTAAAGGTAAAAATTTCCACAAAGGTATGGTCAGGGTTGATAATAACACATCATATAATATTTGGACATGTTTTAGGTTATTTTAATATTATTATTATATTATTTTTACCTTCAATTTCTTTATTTACCTTTCTTCTTCGTAAATAAAATAAAAAAGTTACTATTCAGTAAATATTATTTTGATCCTATTAGACCAAATTTTTCATACTAATTACAATCATGTATGTTATTTCTTGAAAATTCAATTCACAATTGAGGAAAAATAAAATTTATATTTAATCTCGTTGTCGAAATGAGGAAATTGGGTTTTTATGTAAAATGATCAAAAGTGCACATAGTTTTTCTATTAAATTTCAATATGAAATTTCGTCAAGTAAATTAAATATAATTACCTGATAATAATTAATCCAATAAAAATTTAGGACCAATTAAATATAAAATAAAACTATACAAATTATTTATATGAAAAATATGTTTTGAATTAAAATGTTTTATTTCTGACTATTCATTAAAATATGAAATTAATAATAAAAATTAAATAAATTTAACCAAAGTTAATTTTCTATATCCCACATCCAAATAAGAATCTTATCTTTTCAAATATTATATATAAAAGTGAAAAATAGATTTAAAAAGGGTTCCTTATCAATAGGTTGTAAAACAAACTTATTAATATATTATTGTATTTTGTGCGTAAAATTGGATTTATTATCATTTTATGACTATGAAAATTTATTAGAAAATATTAAAAATATTTAATAAAATTTTATAAATATTATATAGTAATCTATGTTAATTCACAAAAATACAATGGCTCGGTAGTAACTACCATTTAAAATAATAAAAATAATAATAATAATATTTTTTTATATAGTATAACATAGGTTTGTGTGAAACATAAGATTTTGTGGAATCCCATTCTTGCATGTTGGGTACACTATCATACATAGAATCCCCATTAACGTAAATTTAATATATAATTAAAAAACATTAATAGATTTGAAAATGTCTTATTACATAATTACTTCAAACGTCACACCCTTTCCCCTTTTGGAAATTGCATTCTCACAATTTTATTTACTTATCAAATAAGTGGGGGTATTTCTCCCACCGAGAATTTTTAAATTACCATTTTTCCTTTTCAACAATCAATTTTTTTTTCATTAATACTTTAACCTGATGAATCACCCTTTTTTGCAACACATACTCTCTGTAGTCAAGAATCTAGACCAGTTGTTCTTCATTAGAAATATTATCTTCCAACTGAAAAACTTTGGGACCTAATACATGAGATGAATAGAGCATATACATTCATAACATTGAATCATGAAAATCATTGTGTACCTGGGATACACTTAGATGTAAATCCACTTAGTATTAAACTGGTCAAAATTTCTCCCAGATTTCGTATGATCCAATAATCCATGGACTCAATTTCCCTTTCTTAACAAAATTAACAACTCTTTACCATAGATAATCATTGAGAATGATATGATCACCCACTTTAAAAGAATTATCCTTCATATGTTTATCAATATAACATTTCTACCAGCTCTAAGATGTCCGCATGTGTTTTTGAATCATTTGATCTTTTTATGTCATCTCTTATAGATACTTTGGTCTCATAAACATCCTATATATGATATCATTCCAAAAAATATTTAGTTAGACACCTCTATCCATATAATTCCTAAATTAGTTTCATTTGTATACTAGAATAAAAAATGTTATTATAAGAATACTCAAGAAAAAAATATTGATCCCATCTTCCTTGGTAATCCATTGAACATGAACATAGAATATCCTCCAATGTTATATTTTTTTATTTCCCATATGATTTTGTATGAAAAGTTGTAATGAAATTTCATTTGGTAGAATATTACATTTGATGTCCTTTCCAAAAGTAATAAGTGAACCTACGACCATGATCAGATAAAATAGAGAATAACTTGATGTAACCTGACTATCTCTATAATCTAAAATCAGGAAAGTTGATCTACATTTTGATTATCTAGAATAAGATGAAAATGAAATAATTTAGTCAATCAATCAACAATAACTCAGATCACATTTTTACCGTGACAAGTAAATGTTAATCTCGCAATGAAATCCATGTATAAATTTTTTTATTTTCACTCTAGCACTGGAAAAGGATCAATCATCCCTATTAGTACCAACCCCTCTTCTTTTACCTATTGAAAATAAAATATCTTGGGTTATAGTTAGTATTATATATTTTCATTCCATTCCACTAGTAATACTCTCAATGTTCTTGATATATCTTTTTATTTCATAGATGAACTGAAAATTGAGAATAATGAGCTTTATATGACAAATCATTCTTCAAGTGTGAATCACAACACAGAGATAATATTTTTACAGTCCTCAAATCACACTCTTTATCAATTTTAAATTCAGATAACCTACCCTTATGAACAAATTTTACCTATTTCTACAACTCACTATCTTATTTCTTCTCTTGCGTAATTTTTTCTGATAAAGATGATATCACTAACTCCTAAAATAAAAGAGTGGAAATTCCTACTCAAACAACTTCTAATGAAAAATTCATCAAATCAGTAACCAAATGGCCATGTTCCAAACATATCATGGTTAATGTGTAATTAATTTTTCAACTCAATTAAGCAGCCACTTTATTTTTTCCCTGTATGGTAATGAATTATGAAATTATAATCCATGATTAATTACATATGTCTCCGTTATATCAGGTTTATTTCCTTAAAAGTAAAATATACTTCATATTCTTGTGATTAGTATATATTTCACATTTTACACCGTATAAATGATGGCTTAAATTTTTATGGAAAACACAACAGGAGATAATTCCAAATCATGTATAGGGTATTTATCTCATGAGGATTCAAATTATATAAAGCATAATCAATTACTGGATCATTTATATAATTGGACACAACCAAGTACTTTCAATGAAGTATCAATATAAATAACAAATTCATCATTCCTAGAAGGAATTTCCAATATTCGGGCATTTATAAAACTTCTTTTCAGTTCATGAAAATAATCATCTCATTCTTTTTTCAATAGAAAATTAACTCCCTTATGTGTTAACTTATTTAGTGGTCTAGATAAGTGAAAAAGAATCCACAAACCATTTCTAATAACTAACTAATCCAAGAAAATTATGAATATATATGATATTTTTAGGTTTAGACCAATCTTCTAAAACATTAGTTTTACAAGGGTCAAGAGTTTTTTTATCTTTAGAAATAATATGACAATGGATTGAAATTTTTTTCTACCAAAATTCATCCTTACTGAACATTCCATAAAGTTTATTTACTATTATGGTTTTCCAAAAAAATATTGTAGTTATTTTCATGTTTCGCTTCTCTCTTAAAATATACCAAAATATCATTTATAAAAACAACCAAGAACTTATCCAAAAACTGATGAAAGTATATATTAGTGAGATAAATAAATATAATAGAGAAATTATATAACCCAAAGGGTTTAACTAAAAACATATAAAACCCATATCTAATTTGAAATGTTTTATTTGGAATGTCATCCTTTTTCAAATTCAGAAGATGCTACCTAAACCGCAAATCAATCTTCAAAATATACTAAGCTCCATAGACCTGATCGAAAAAAGAATTAATATAAGGAAATTGATACATTATCTTAATAGTGATGTTATTTATTACACTATAATCAATAAAAAGTATCATCAAACCATCACTATTTTCTCCAAATAAAATAGGAGCATCTCACGGTGATGTTCTTGGTTGAATGAAACCTTTATCTTGTAATTATTACAACTATTTTTACAATTCCACCAATTCTACATGAGCCATTTGATTAGGTGGAGAAGAAAACTCATAGATTTTTCTACTAAATCAACAAAATATAAACCTACCAATTAGGAAAAATACCAATCTATTCATAAAGAAAAACATTATATAATTCATCCACTACTCGAATGTCACTAATCAAAATATTTTCTTTATTTTCAATAACATGAGATTTATAACATTTAGTTTCTTCATTAATCAATATTTTTTCTTCATGGAATATTGTCAAAGGTATGAAATCATTGAATAAAATCTTAATTTCATTGAAAGGTATTTTTGAATGATAAACTGAATGTCAATCCATACCCAAAATGTTATCAAATTCCACTACGGGATGTTCGTCAAGATTTTATGAAAAAACCATCCCACTACTGATAATGAGAATACTACCATAATCTTGGTTCCATCAATACTTCCACATTATTTTTTTTTTAAAAAATTCTATAGCGCATTCCTGGTTAAATATTTCGAATTTTTATACAAAGATATTATAAATGAATGAATGTAAATATCCAATATCACATAGGGTACTAGTACATTTTCAAAAATAGTCATAACATACATGTCGTCACTTCATTTGACAGTCCCACATCATCTGTGGTAGAAAAAAATGAATTTTTCACTCCCTTATGCTTTAAATCGTGATGGTTTCATCCCTGTGTAATCAACATTGGATACACATTGGTATAATTACGTAACTATTTTCTACTAAAACATCATACCATCAACATTTCATTGCTTTCAAAATCATCTCCCTTACAGTCACAAGAAATATAACTAGTCTTACAACATTTTTATAACATCTCAGACATTAAGATACATTCATCAAGATTCTTTTTACCACACATCTCAAAATATGTTAATTTTGTTTTGATTCCTTTTAACTTTGTAGATGAATGCCTTCCCATTTCATGCCAACTAGATCTCTTATTTTACATGATCTCATGAAATTCATGATCAACAGAAAACTATATTTCTACATTCTCAAGACATTGAAAATGTTTTTATATTATATTTAACTCACAATAAGTAAATTTCTTTTGATATTTAAGATCCATTCCTGAGTAAGACTGATTTATCTAATAATTAGAATCCCTTATATAATATGGGATGTACCTTGAAAAACTGGTGAAATTTTCATCCTTTAAAGCAATGAAATATTCCTCATATTTTCTTAATTATAATAATTGATTTTCTATCCTCAGTCGAACATCCATAGGAAACTTTTTATCATGCAATATATTATTAAATAAATCCCATTCCATGGAATCAATCTCTTTACATCCCCTGATATTTTTAATCATTGACCATTATTGATTGGTTTCACTTTAAAAACAATAATTATCACGATTACCTTTGGATTTTATGAACACCACATTAAATGAAAAATATTTACTAGTGTGATAGCCCACCCTTTATCTTTCATAGGGTCAGATGATCTTCTAAATGATGTGGGATGTTGCCTCATAAAATGCTCCAGTAAAGACATATTCCTCTGTGGTTGATATGGTTTATCTCATGCATTAACACAACCAAAATTTATCTCATGATTCAATTGATCCATTACTGCAACAAACTATTCAATTATGATTCTAACCATCTCAAGATTATAATTTGGACGATTGTGTTTTTTTGTTTTGTCCCATCACATCTGCTTGTTTTCTCTACAAAAACATATTCTTAGTAGACATATCTTAGACAAAGAAACTCGGTTATCTTCAAATATTGTAACTTTTCAATTTAACCATAATGTAAGAAATCAATTATGGATATTATATTAACAATATTCTAACTCCTAAATTTATCTAGACCAATCTCTGATACCAACTATATGGCCCCACCCTTAAAAATATTTTAATCTTCAGTTAATTTAATAATCTCACATTATTGAAAATTGATGATATTTTCAAGTTTATATATTTATAGAGTTAGGAAATAATACATATAAAACAACATAAATATTATAATGTAGAAACTTATACTCTCTATCGATTTTTTTTCATAAAACAAATAATGTTAAAACAGAATAATTGTTTTGTTTCCTGATTAAACATCATAACTTTTCCTTAATCACATCCATGACTATATTCTTCATTAAATCTGTTAAAAACATCTCAAAAGTGGGATGAGCATAAAAATATCAAAAAGGTATACAAAAATAAAGAAAATTATTATTATTTTGAAAACATGAAAACTATGAATAATTTATCATAACGTTATATGTTTCAACTTTATGAAGTATTAAATACCTATAACCAAATATAAGATCACTGGTTAAAATTTTTGTAAAAACAATATGATCATAAAACTCATTGAAAGAAACATATTACATATAAGGGTGTCTTGGGACGTAATCTTATTTACATGGATACATCTTACGGTCGACTTCCATGCATATCACTAAATGAAATATCTTTGTGGGTGACTTCCATAACCAATTTCACAACCTGACCCGAGATCTTGCAGTCACTGTTACATTTTTTTTATATTTGAGTCCTTTTGTTTCTTAATGTTTAAAAATTTATTACATTAAAATCAAAATAAAATAAAATAAAATAATTCGAAAATTGATTTAGAATAATGATTGTGATAATATTATTATTATGTTAATTATTATTATTATTATGATACTATTATTATTATTATTATTTTTATAGTTTTACTATTATCATATTTTATTTTATTTTTGTTTTGACATAATTGTGACTGACCCCCTTCCCCTTTCTCTTCTCCATCGTTCTCCACCCACTCGACCAGTCT
The DNA here is from genome assembly GCA_963277665.1 of Viscum album. Lineage (NCBI taxonomy): Eukaryota > Viridiplantae > Streptophyta > Magnoliopsida > Santalales > Viscaceae > Viscum > Viscum album. Next base: position 1,730,482,337 of record OY728140.1, read on the forward strand.
ACTATGATGGTCCATTGACCGGCTCTCCTTCGGTGTGGTGACCCTCCATCTAGCCTCCCTCCCTCCTCAAATGGAATTCTTGCCCCTCCCCTACCCATGAAACCAGGCATCCCCCCTCTCATGTTTGCATGATCCAGCCGATCGGGAGCTGCTCTGGCGCACCATTCTCCACCTATGGTGACCAAATCTACTTCTATTTTCGTGTTCAAATCCCTTCTATCAGTCTCTTATCCATTACCCTTCCCATATGATGATGACATATTATACTTTATGGGGTTCAAATTTCTTTTCCTAACAATAATGGTTTATGGGGTTCTCAATTTTATTTATTCATTTTATTTAGGGTTTGTTTCCTCCGATCGAGGCTAGTTCTAGCCATTGTCGCCAATGGAAGTGGGTTATCTAGTGGATTTTAGGTATGGATTTTTTAATTTAATCATTTTGGATTAATTTTAATTTAGGGTTTTTATGAATTCTGAGATAACAGTAGTTTATTTTTGGTGTGTGGGTCTTTAAAGCTATGTTTAAGTTGTCAGAAAAAAAATTTAGTGTGTGTGGGACCTCACTGTGATAGTTTTGGGCTACGGGCGTCAATAACTCCCACATGTACAAGAACATGATATCTAATATATATTTATATATATTACTTCAATGTATATATTTAATTATTTCATGGGGAATATGTGTAGTGCAGCTAGGGGTATTTATATATATGTGTATAAATGCATGTGCATGGAAGTGTGAAGTGTTGGTTTCAGTGGTCATTGGAAAATAATGTCAGGTTTTTGGTAGTTCCCCTATTCCTATACCTTTACATTTAATTCCATTATATATAGAGAGTTTATGAAAAAATAAACATTAAATTGTATATATACATGCTTTGGAAAGTGTTTGTGATGCTTGGTGTGGAACATGCTTTATTTTTCATGATTCACTTTTAGGGTTCGAAATGTTGTTTTCTTTTAAATGTTCTTCCAACAATGACACTTTAAATGAGAATATGTGTTTTCAAAAATGGTTTTGGGTGTTCTGTTGGTAATACCCCTGATGTTTTGTTTTGTGCATATTGGTTGTGAAAGTTGAATTGAGTGAAAAAGGGTTTTTGTGAGATTAAAAAAGGGGGAAATCTCTTTTTTTGGTATGTTTTGAAAAGTACATGGGTTTATTGTGTGAATTTGAGATTAATTAAAAAATTTACTTTCTCAACTGTTTTTATTTGGTTTAGAAATGATTTCATGTTTCTATTTTACTATGTAGTACTTTGGTGGTCTAATTGAGCTTTTAAAGCATTTTAAAATTATAACTGTGGGGAAATTGTATTTTCTAAAAAATAAGGTATTCCTCATAAAGTAACGAGGCCTGTTTGGAAGTTGAAAATGGTTTTTGTAAGTGGAAAATACCACATGAGGCATTACCATTAATTTGAGGAATGTGATTCAAGTATTAATGTGTAATTTTTGATAAGTTTAAATTGTTGATTATTGTGTGTGGTTTTGTGAAAAAAAAACGGATGCTATCAAGGAGTAAAATTGGTGGTGAGACGGTGGGTGTGTTTTCTAGTAAATATAATGATATGTTCTTCTATGTTAGTCTGATAAAAACTCGCCACAACTTGAAATAGATCACATGAGAAGCTTGGGTTATCTATGTGAGGGGACTAGGACTAGTACTCTAGATGATATAGAAGTGGATTTCCACAGTTTTCTCTAGAAGGATTGATGCTCAAAACAATATCTAAACATAATAATAATTGATTTGAGATAATTGGGTTGTGTCTGTTTTCCATACTAGTGGCTTGTTCACGAGAACGTAGTTTGTTGTGGTTGTTATACCAGATCTCAGTGAGGTACGAGGTTCCTAGGGTCCCAATTGTTTTAGATACTTATTTGGATTGACCATGGTTTCACTACTGGAAAAACTACCCATACCCACGGTTCAAAAACGTGGGTATAGCCCCCAAAACCGTGGGTATAGCCTATACCGACAATTTTGGGAACTGTGGGGCTGTGTGGCGTCGGTATAGAGTTCTTAACCTATACCCACGGTTTGCCAAAACCGTGGGTATATATTTTTTCCATCGCATCAAAGCCACATCCATGTGTCGAACTCTTATATCTACAGTTTTAAAATCGTGGGTGAAAATTTTAAAAAAATGCAGCCTACAATTATTGAACCCGCAACACCACGAACCTGTGTACCTGCATTTCGCCGATCTTCACCACTTCGGTTGCACCATTTATGTTTATATAAATCTATATTTGTAAATATATATTTATACATGAGAATATTAAGAAAAAAGGAAGTCAGCGGGTATCGAACCCGCATCTAACGCAGCTCTCTTTCACCACTAAACCAACTAAGCCACCTCAACAAAGTTAATATTAATATGCATTTATATTAATTTAATAATTTGCATCTGTATTCAGAAAATAGAGTCCAGCGAGATTTGATACCGCGACCATTTCACCAAATATGAAGCGCCTAACCAATCGAGCAAAATAATTACTTTATATCTCAATTTCTATTAAACTAAATATATTATTTTGGATGGTGGGTATACGTTTTCCCACTAAATTGTTTTTTTCCCACCCATTTTTTTTCTGCCATAATATGTTGAAGCTATCCCCACGGTTTTTGAAAACCGTGGGTATATGTGTTTGAAAAAAATATTTATCCCCACGGTTCTTCCAAAACTGTGGGGATAGGCTCTGAAATAAACACTTATACCTACGGTTTTACAAAATAAAGGGTATAGGCCTTTGAAAAAACTCTATCCCCATGGTTTTGTGGAAAACCATAGGTATAGGTGACCAATACCCAGGGTTTTCCAAAACCGTGGGTATAGCTTTTCAAACTATACATATACCCACGATTTTGAAAACTGTGGGTATAGGGATATTTTCAAGTAGTGTTCTTGTTTATGACATGGTGTTTTTGAAATGATTTCCATTTGGGTTAAGTCAAACTTGTTTCCATCCATGTAAAATCCATTTTTTTAATTTAAAATATTGCCTTTCATTTTGGAAATATAATGTATTCTTGGAAACTATTTTGAAAATGTAGTGGAATGTAAAAACATTCAATAAAAATGCAAAATTGTGACTTCATTTTTAAAATATTGAAAAAAATTATTTTACTATGTTTTGTTTTCAAACTAGCATGATTGGGTTTCTTCATAATGTTAAGGATATATGGTTTTGTTGTTCTTTGGCATTCATATTGGGTATCTTGATGCTCATGACTATATTATCTATTCACTTCCAAGTTCCCCTGGTTTTGGATATCCCTTAGAGTGAGTGTGATTTATGTTCTGTGGGGGCCCACAATGACACTTGTGTTATGTCTCGTTGCTTAGATTATTCTCATTTATACTTACAGTTTGTTTACATTAACATCCTTTATTTATCTATTTTTTCCAGTCTATGTTTATTTATTTATCAATTATTATGGGCCAAATTGTTCCCAATTGGTTTATATTGATTCCTGACACATGTTTCCATCCCATGGGGATCATGAAATCCCTTAGGGACTTGTCGCATGCCTCCTCGGATTATCGGTCCCGGGTTTACCCGGGTTAGTTTATAACAAAATGGTATCAAGGGAATGTTCATTTTATTTGGAGTGTCAGGTAGCTCAGAGATTAGGTGTGTTGGGACTCGAGAGGTTCTGCGTGTAATACACCATGAAACCTTTCCCATCATAAGCGTCATGTTTCCATGGGTGGTCCAGGAATTGTAATTTATTTTTCCTGTGCCAATATGCATAAATGGGGGAAAAGGAAGTGAGATGATGTTACATGATGAGCTTTTATGGAGTAGTGACCCATGTACAGTCTGAGTGCATGTTTAAAGATATTTATCATTGTGAATTCTCTCACGAAAATTGGTATGTTAATAATTTTTTCTGGGTTTTCATAGCCTCTACACCCTTATTCTAGAATGTTTTGATGTGAGATATGTATTGCTTATTTTTTACTTACTTGAGTGGATTTCAAAAATTTACATGGTTTTTTCTGAAAAGGTTTTGAAAATATAATATAGTGTGTCGAGTGTTGAAATGGTTTTTGAGACGGAAATTTTATTCTTTTGTGGTATGTGTGGTCTGAAAGAGAACTAATGGGAGGTGTTTTGGGGGTAATTTTGGGATCATGGTAAAAAAATTTGGAATGTTAATTTGAATATTTTTGGGAATTGGGATGTGTTTTTATTAATTTTCATTTATTGATAAGTGGAATTTTCAAATTGGTTGAGAATTTTTAATTTACATTGAATGATATGTTTTCAAAATTAAAAGTGTTTTGAATTGACACTGGGTATTCCTATGAGGGAACATATATATGGAGATACGCATCTCGTAAATAGATAATTGGTGGTATGATTTGATGAGTTATTAAGCTATCACATTGTTATATATAAATATGAGACTTATTGAAATACTAGTGGTGTGAATTGAAGTTCTATTGATAGATAAAAAAATGGTTTTTATAAAGTATAGTTTCAATGTTTTGAGAAGTGAGAGGTTTTTAGGGTTTTCTTCTCAAATATTGAATTCCTTTTCATAGCATTTTTTCCTGATGTAAATGGTATTAAAATGGTTATTTGAGGTTCATTTTTTGTTTTTGATTTAAGTGTGGGTTTTAGGTTTATGATGAGTTTTAATTTTTCTTTGTGCCTCTTATTTTTTTGGTATTCCACCCAGAAAATACCTAGAGGGTTCTAGTGTATCTTTTCTAGTTTTTGGTTCTACCAAGACAGTTAGCAGAGTGGTGAAATTGAGTTCTTTTTTATTCATCTTTTGTTGTGATCATGATCTATAGAAGGAAACACACATGATTTGTTAATTTTTTTTGGCATTTTCATGTTATTGAGAACTACAAATTATATGAGATCTCGTGCTTGTTTTAGTTCTTTTGAAGGATCATCATTAGATTGTTTAAGGAGAAATTTCTAGTGGTTTTTCATTATGGGTTGTCTTGGAAGGTGTTTGAGACCACTTTTATTCGACAGTTTATATTTAATAAGGTGAAGGTGCGGAAATTGGAAGAGCATGTCAGTGTCCATCAAGACCAAACCATTTTGAAGGCCTACATTGGGTATCTCAAGGAGTTGGTTCCTTTTCCTCCCAAGATAACAACAAAGAATCATATAATGTTTCACTTCAATGGGGTCTCAGTCCATGGTTTAAGGACCTATTATTTTTTGAGTCTTGGAAGGTTCCATGTCAGATAAAGAGAGAGAAGTAGAGGAACGTTTTTTAGACAAGTCTTCATTTAATTTTTCATATTTTAATATTCATGTAATTCTATTTATTCCATTTGGTATGGTTAGTTTGAGTACTTTATGTCTACATGTATTAATGTTTTAAAGTCTTTCGATCATTGTAGATTGTTATTTTTATCTTGATATTTTCAAAACTGAGGTGGTTATGGTTTTTGGGGAAATTCTAAATCTATTTTTCTTGGATTATTTTCATTGAAAACTCTACCAATACTCATAATTAAGTGGTGTAACTGGATCCTTTATTGATTTTAGATCAAATACGTGTCATCTTGGTTTTTCACCTACCATTGCTAGCTGAAAAACAGAAGAATTTATGATTCATAGAGGCTAATGAAAAGTTGTTTCATCTGACATGGCTCTTTGGGTCTTCTAAAGGGGGTTTTATAAGTATCTCTACTAAAATCGGATGTTTTAGTTGAATGTCATCATATACTGACCTTGGAGAAGCATATGCTTCAATACATCAGATCTCTTACCATAGATCTCAAAGTGAATCTTTTCACGCAGTCAAGAAATCATTATGTGTAGAGTACCTTGGTCTATCTTTTTGTGTGCAGTGATGAAATAGTGATATTTTAAATTTCCCTATTTCAGATTCCTAATCTTTTAAGGGTATATGTTTTTATAAGATGCATAGAGGTATCAATTCCTCATTTTGGTCATTGATCTTTTAATACCACAAATTATTTTTAAGGAGTTGTGTTGATCTTGTTTTAAGGTAATTCCAGTAGTTGTCTCCTCAAATGTGAGCATTAAAGGTTATCTCTTTATGGTTGTGTATCATGGGATTATTGTCTCTCTTGTGTGGTCAGATCCTATTTTGACCCATTATTGTTTTAGGACATTCTCGTTTTGGAGAAGCATGTGTCTTGGGAAATAATGAACAGGGTATTGGTCTGTCATTCTTTTTGGGGTCTTTCCTTGGGAACCCCAAGTGGGGGGGTGGGGTTTTCTAAGAGTTTATGGGTCAATTTGTGTGGGGTTCTTGTATAGGTACATTCCTATTGACCTAAGTTGGTTGGTTTTTAGATGGTGGGGAGACCCACCATGGATATTTTTTTGGTTACATCGAGATTTAATCTATGTTAGAGTTTTGGACTACGTAGGGGTGTTTTTCTTTGGATCATGTTGATAGTTTTATAGTTAGCATGCGATTAGAGTTCCAATGTTCTCCATGCTAGATGAGTTCTTGTGGTGGGGAGAACCCCCCACCCCCTCTTTTCCACATGGTTCTTCTCATTGTGTTTACCCTTAGAGTTGGTCAAGTGTGATGGGTAGAGTGAAAGGCCACACCAAGTTCATGATTTATTTGGCCTTGTTTAGATTCAAATACGAGTTTGATTCCTCATTTTCCTGGGTGATGTTCTGAGGACAGAATGGTTTTATGGTGAGGAGAATTGTCACACCCTGACCCAGCATCTTGCGGTCGCAGTTATTGATATTTATATTTGAGTATTTTGGTATCTTAATGTTTAATATTTAATTAAATAAAAATCAAGACAAAAAAACTAAATTATATTCAAAACAACTTATTAATAATAATGATAAAATTATTATTTAGTTTATTATTATTATTATTATTAAGTTATTATTAATATTATTATTTATGTTTTTATTATTATTAGTGGTTTTAGTTTTATTATTATCATATTTTTATTTCTTTTGTTTTTACTCTTCTAGAACCTATTCCCCATCCCCTTCTCCTTCCTCGTCACGCTACACCCACTCGACTAGCCTGGTGTGTAGCGCCCTTGGTTGGATCTCCTTCGGTGTGGTGACCCTCCAATGTGGAGAAACTCTATTTTTCCTCCCTCCAACCGCATGTGTCAGCCTTCCCCCTCCCCTACTCACACAACCTGACCTCCAACCTCCTTTTCACGCAACCCAACCGATTGAGAGAGGATTCATCGTACCGCTCCCCCCTACAATGCTCGAATCTCTTCCTTTTTTAGTGTGTAAATCCCTTCGGTGAGCCTCTTATACATTCTCCTTCCTCTATTTTTCAATTTTATTTGATTTTATGGGGTTCACTTATCATTTCCAAACCCTAATTTGTTTGGGGGTTTTAATTTTAATTGATTGTTGTTATTTAGGGTTCATCAGGTTCTGTAGATGCCGGTTCTAGCCACTTTAGTCAAGGGAAGTGGGTTCTCTATTGCTTTTTGGTAAGGATTTTTGAATTTTTTTCATTATGGTTTAATATTAATTTTTTTGTTATTATTTTATTTTCATTAATTTATTTTGGTGGTGTGGGTCTTTTCTGCTATGTCTGAGTTGATGGAAAATATTATACTATGAATGGGACCTCACAATGATGGTTTTGGGTTGTGGGTGTCGAGAATTCCACTATGTATATGTATAGGGTAAGGAATATATATATTTATATATTCCATTGTTTGACATGTTCCCTCCTGGCGTGGGGATTATGTGAAATTCAGATAGGGTTATATATATATATGTACAAATTCATGTTCAAGGAAGTGCGAAGTGTCGGTTAGAGTGGTCATTGGAAAATAACTTCATGTCTGAGGTTGGTCCCATATGCCTATTCCTTTAAATATTATTCCATGATTTATTTATTGTTTAAAAAATAGTTTTCCATATTAAATAGTATATTCACATGATATGTAATGTGTTCGTGATTTTTAGTGTTGTACTTGCTTTATATTCAATTTTTCACTTTTATTTTTTAAAATATCGTCTTCCTTTAAATGTGCTTCCAAGCATGACACTTTAAAAACAAAAAAGAGTTTTCCAAAATTTTTGTGTGTGTGCGGTTGGTATTCTCCATGTTTTTGGGTGTTGCACATATAGGTTGTGAAAGTTGAATGGAGTGAATACGAGTTTTTATGTGATTAAAATACATGATGAAAACTTCTTGTTATGGTATGTTTGGAAAATCACATGGAGTTTTTTTTGAATTTGAGATTATTAGTATTTTTTAACTTTTTCAAATGGTTTGGTTTGGTATAGACATGATTTCATGCTTGTTTGTAAGTGTGTGGTACCTTGGTTTTATAACTGTGCTTATAAATAATTTTGAAAATAAAAATTTTGGGTAATTGTATTTTCTAAATATGAATGTATTAATTGAAAAGTAATAAGGACAATTTGGATCATGAAAATGGTTATTGAATGTGGAAAATCCCACATCAGGCATTCCTATTAATTTGAGAACTCTGATGCAAGTATTAATGTGTAATTTTTTAAATGTTCCTACTGTAATGGTTTGTGTATAGTTGTGTTCTTTAAAAAAGGGGATGCACCAAAGAGGGTAGATTATTCATGAATGTGTGGATTAGTTTTTAAATAAATATAATTATATGTTCATGTATGTTTGTCTAATCAAAACTCACCACCACTTGAAAAAGATCACATGGGAATCCCGTGGTATATCGGCGGGTGGACGAGGACTAGTATTCTAGAAGATACAGATGTATTTTTTCATAGTTTCTGGTTGCATGATTGACGCTCCCATCACTATATAAACATAATTATGACTGATTGAGACTCCTAGTTTATGGGTGAGTTCCCTACTACTGGCCCGTGCATGAGAACGTAGTATGTTGTGGTTTCTATACGCCATTTCACCAAGGTATGAGATTCCTAGGGTACCACTTAGGCTAGTTACATATATGTATTGACCATCACACTAACATATGACATAGTGTTTGTGAAATTATTTCCATTTTGGTAACTTGAATATTTTTTCCTTCTTCGTAAAATCCTTGTTTATTTAATTTGATTTATTTGCAGTTAATTTTAGAATGTTAATGTATACATGGAATTTATTTTTAAAATTTAGTGGACTATAAACTCTTTCCTTAAAAGTGTAATCCTGTGACTTGAATTTTAATTGAATAAAAACCATTATTTTATTTTATCTTATTCTCAAAGTACCATGACTGGGTTTCTTCTTAAAGGCAAGGGCATAGGGTGTTGGAGTTCTTTGGCGTTCTTACCATACATTTCAGTGCTCATGTCTATCTTATATTTTATGTTTTAGGTTCCCCTTGTTTTTTTATTTCTCTTAGAGTGATTTTGATTTCTGTTCCATGGTGACCCATGATGTCACTTGAGTTATGTCTCATTGCATAGTTTATTACCTTTTCCGTTACGAGTGTATTCATTTAATGTTCGTTTATTTATCTATTTTGTTCAGTTTATGATTATTTATCATTCTTCTATTATTTCCAAAACATTAGAACCTAGTTTATATTGATGTCTGTCACTAGTTTCCATCGAATGGGGATCGGGAATTCCCTTCCTCCTTTCTTGTGGGCGGATTCATGTTACTGGATCATGGTTGACTTGGGTTGTTTTATGACACCGAATACATTGGACATTATAACATAACCACCCATCAAATGTTTATCATAGAACATCCAATATTTGGTTTGTCACATAACCAAACATCCTTGGTTTATCACGTAACCACCCATCAAATATCCAAGTACCATTATATAATAATAAAAATTAAAAGATTATAATTATCAAAATTTCCCTCATAAAATATAATTTTCAACCCCACGGAATAATTTCAAGATATTGGTATAACAAAACCATTCTTAATACCATTTTCTATAACAATATACCAGAGAACAGAATATGGTATTTATTTTTATTGTTTTTTAAATGTCTTGTATAGGAGTCCAAAAAACAAATAATGGTCAATGTAGTAGAAAAGTCATTGTCACCTTATTCATTAAAAAAGCATTCTTTTTATTGTTTAATAAAACACTTCATTGAAAAATATTCCTTTTGAAATTATTTCAATGAAATTAAATGTCCAATGGTTTAATTATACACCGTATAAAATAAGGTTGTGTATAATATCCAAATATGCTTCAATAATGGGAGATTGAGGCGATATCCCTTTCCATGAGACCGAATCATCACATACAACACTTCAATTCCATAATAATAAACATTTAATAATTGATGAATTCTTAACAAACCATTTAATGTTTATTATTTATTTTAATTCACTTGTAACCTTGTTATAGAAAGATCATAATTATTTACGTTCATATCGATCATTTTTTTGATATTCAGAAATTGAATAAAAAATGAACATGAGTTATTGTCACTAGTCCAGGTGGTCATAATTCATTTATCACCAGAATAATATTCCTAAAATTATTATCATTTATATACTTGTATTATCCCCTTAAATCAATCCATGAAATGTGGTTATAAAAATATCAATGATGTTATATTCACGTAGAAAGTATGTCATATGTACGAATGGTCAATGTTTTCCATAATAATTTATCATTATTGAATGAAGGTAAGAATTATTTTATCTTCCCAAAATGATAATAACATAATTAGAATCATATTAATCATTTAAATAAACATATATATATATATATCATACATGTGATATAATGAATACAAATGACTCACATCGTTTTGTGCAGGACGTAGTTCACACGTTAGCACGAACAACATAATCATATTTTTGTGGATGGAATGTAAGAAATTAATTGATATATTATTATCATATAATGATTAATATGTCATGAATATTACATAGGAACATTAATTCTATTATGATAAAAAGTCATGATATATGGTTATGGAAAACATATTAAAATGGTTCGTGGATGTGATAGTTCACAGCTACATAGTAACGATTATTTATTTCCCATTTCATGGATGTGTTGATGGATTAAGATGATTATATTATCATAATAGAATATTGAGATATTTAGGATACTAGATTTATTATTTCATATAGTTAGAATCTTATTTTAAGGATGTAAAAGAAGTAATAAAATAGAAATACTTAATGAAAAAAATACCTCTTCTTCAGTTGATCGACATTGAAGAACAACTTAACACAAATAAGGATGTTGTACTACCTAAACTATTTCCTCAAGAATATCTGGTGGGATTATAGTAAGGTTTTTGGTCTGATCTTGGATAATCCAATCTTTTTAGGTAGTCTGAGTAATATAGAGGAGTGGGTGCCTTTTACAAGAGAGGGGAGGGGTACCCATGGAATTATTAAAAGTATTAAATTAAAGTAAATTCAATTTCAATTCTGAATGGTTACACATTGATTTAGTTAAAAGCTTGGATGATCACGGGTCAAAATATAGTTATCCAATACGAACATAAATATTTTTGGAAATTTTTTAATCTGTAATATTTTTTTCTTGTCCTTTTTAACTCTTACCATTTTATCAAGTAATTTACACTTTGAGAATTAAAATTTTTAACAAATAATTCCAAAAAATAAATAATTAATAATTAGTTACATTTTAAGATTTATATGAACTTTTTGGTCAAATATTGGGTTTTTATAAATTTATATCATTTAATTAAATATTTTATTTTTTAAAATATGAATTATGTCATATTTTAAACTATTAATTAGTGGGAATTTTTTACAAAATAAATACAACATTATTATTTCAAATTAACTAAATTAAATAAATAATAACAAGTAATATTAATATATAATTGTTTTTTATGGAATCAAATATTTCAAAATATATTTATCTAATTATTAATAATTTCATTTATTTGATTCCTTCTTTAATAAATCTATTACTACATCATCATTGAGTGATAATTAAATTTAATTATTTAATTAATAAAAATTATAAATATATTACCCTGATATAGGTAATAATTTTAGATATCTAATGACTATTCATATTTATATATATCATTTATATGACCCCTTATTTAAATTGTTTTAGTAATAATAGGCATTAGTATGACCTATTTCCCTTTACTTTAAATTAAATGTTATAATTGTCACAATCAAACCCAAGTGGCTTCCAAAGGTCACCATTTCAGAAAAATGATTTTCATGGTATATAATATCATATCCAATAAGATTAGTTAATGTGGTATTGTAGTTTTGTTCTATTATAATATTATTCTTATAATTAAATAACTTTTTTACCATAAACCACTGTAAATAAAATACTAAAGTTTTTATTCACAAAAAATTAGTTTGATCCTATTAAACAAAATATTTTATATTTAATAAAACCAATTATGTTAGTAGTTGAAAATTCAATTCACATAATTTGAAAAATTAAATTTAAAATTAATCCCATTGCTGATATGATAAAACTGTTTTTTATGTAAATCGTTCAAAATTTTGCATAGTTTTTCTGATCAATTTCAATATAAAATTTCTTAAAATAAAATACATTGGATTAAATGAAACCAAAAAATCTAATATCACATTAATAACAATTAAATAGGAAATACAACTATAAAAATAAGTTATATGAATAGAATGTTTTGAATTAATATGAAATATTTTTCTCTATTCATTAAAATATGAATTTAATCAGAAAAATATGACAAATTAACCCAATGTAAAATTTCATTTCTGGATTCTAAATAAGAAGCTTATTTTTTCAAATAGAACATATAAAAGTTAATAATTATATATTTCATAATAGTTCTCCCACAAAATGAGGTAAAACTACCTTACATAAATATTTGAGTATATTTTTCTTAAAATTGGATTTATTCTCATTTTAAGCCACTAAATATTTTTTGGATGGAAGTAAAAATATTAATTAACAAGATTAAAAATAATATAGTTAGTTATTTTCATTATCACCAATATAATGGATATGCGATAACTATCATTTAAAATTATAATAACAGTATATAATTATTTTTTGGTATAACTCGTTCTTGTATGTGACATAAGATTTCATAGAAACTCATTGTTCCGCATTGAGTACCCTATTAGAAATAGCATCCAATATAAAGTAAAATTAATTTATAATTAATAAATATTAACATATTTGAAAAAATCATATTCTATAATTTCCAGGGATGTTACACTTTTAGAGTATGTATTTATCTCGTCTCTCCACACTCGTGATTGAGAAGTCACATCCTCATACATTTAAACTTATTTATTACTCGTAATTCGAATAAAATTAAAATTAATATAAATATTTGTTTTAAAAAATTACACAATATAATAAGGTGTTGATAGTCACCGACTATATTCCCTGATCTAGGATCACTGAGAACATTCTTATAATGATAAAATTATGTAATACATGGTTGAGTACTTGTCTACATAATATGAAAACATTTTACATTTATATATTATATATATATAACAATAAAAAAATTACATATCATATCTCTTTATTATATACCAATTTTCATACTCATGGCCATATTTATAACCTCCGACCTCCCCTCGTACTAATAACCTGATGACTCTCCCCTCTTAAATGTCTCTCCTAGCCAATATGAGTACTATCCATCCAATACCTGAGCTGATAAATCATCATGTTGATCAGATATACAATAATGTTCAACAATAGTAGTAGAATAGTTTTACATGGCTCCATTATTTAGATAAAAAAATCTCTCATGGCTATAGGATATGAGCTTTTAGGCTGTCATTAATCAGAGAAAATAAATAATGCATTACAATTAAAATCAACATCTCACTATAAAATCAATATAATATATAATATATTAGTTAATAACATATAATTGATTACTTGAACATCTTCTAAAAAATATAATATGAACTATATCCCATGAAACAAATTCTTTAGAAAATTAATTTCTATGAATCTCACTAGACTACCAAATACCTAAATGAAAAAAACAGTGTAATAAATTAATTAGAATATTATTACCAAATTTAAAAAATCATAATGTGAAATAAATATCATAAAAAATAAACATATAATAATAAATTATGATCAAAATCCATAGATGGACGTCTCTTTGGAATAGGGTCTTAGATCATTAATTGAAAAAGTCGACATCCCACCCTAATTGGTGCATCCACCTATGGATCACCCAAATCAGGCTCATTATATAGAACTCTAGAATTCATTAGATAATGAAGTAGATAATCAGGATTATCACCAATCATCTTAAAAAATAAATCTTACATATAATAAGTTATTAATATAGATATCAAATATTAAAAACAAATAAATAATATAATATATTAATCATACATGTTAGAAGTTCTTAATACATATATCAAATATAAAAGACTAATAAAACCGGATTAAAATAATCTCATTTGTAATATATTTTTAATACATATCAAATATAGAAAAACTAATAAATATATGAATATAATAATGACCTATAAATAAAAGAAAAAACTTAATAATCTATCATGTTAATACTTGTTAATATATAGATAAAATATAAAAAACATTAAAATATATTCCATAGTTTAATATTTTTACCTATAAAGAGTTGTTAATATGAAAAAAATATGAAAAACTAATAATTACAAGCATCAAAAAAAGAAGAAAATTGTTCTTTTGGTCCAAAAATCTGACACAAACATTATTACAAGTAAATAATTCCAAAAGAAATTATAAAAGTTGGAAAATAAAATAAATACTATAATATATGAATTAAATTGTCATATTCTTCCTCATCTTCATCAGGGACAATGTCTTAATCATCTTCTTCATTGTCAAAAACATCCATGTGTCTTTGAGTTTAATCATCATATATTACTTCATCAACATTATCAATAACACAATCTCTTATGTAGAGGGTTTAACGATTGGTATTTGAATATCATCTGTTAAGAGATATATTTGGGGATGATTCTTAAAAAGTATCCATATTTTAGAATTCCAAAAAATCATTTTCATTTTAAATGAACTTATTTTCATGAATTTTAATTTCTATTACACTCCACCATCAATTAAAATCTATTGAAACATCATATTAAGATTTATAATAAACATTATGTGCTTTATGTGACATCATAAATGGGTCATTTGATGCAAGAAGATAGTTAAATTTGATGTCAATGATGTTATGTTGTGGATTAACTAAACACCCTCAATATCTATCAAACCACTGAAATTTAAACATTGTCACATAAGTTGGTCCTAAATTAATCAACATAATTATTTCATCTAGCATGTAATAAAAATAAATGTCACTTACTATATGACAATATCTTATCAAAAAAGAACCAGCTTTTATTGACTAATTTGATTCACCATATCTACGTGTATGGAATATAAATCCATTAACCACAGACCATTTACAATATTTTACAAATTTTGATGGAACATTTTTAATCTCAAATAATAGAAAATAAATTTTAATTTCATGTTTTGTTTCTTGCAAACAATATGTTTTTCTAATAATATATACCACTAAAAAATTGATTTAATGTCAAATAAAAACCACAAAACATACGAGTCATTGAACTCAATATGGAAAATTATATTTATAGTGTTCTTCAAGAGTAGCATATGTAATTTTTATAAAATATTTTTTGATATGGTCAACATATAGTCAAAAAAATTAAAAATTGTATATTAAGGTATCTATTAAGAAATTTCAAAAAATATTACAACAATTATTACTTACTGCACAAATCACATCATGTCATCCCAATTATGTATAACAAATGTTTGAGCTTTGTGCATTTCATCATATATAATCCATTTTTCATGATTGCCACCAAAACCATTGATCTGGATGATTAAAAATTGACAAATAACGGTATGTGAAATCACAAAAAATTTAATCATTATGACCCATGTGATAATCTTTTCAAGGATATTTTGATTGAAAATATTTAGAGATAAAAATTGAAATTTTCTCCTACAATTATGCTTCTGAAGTTGGCCCTTGAGTTTCTTTTTTATGTTCATTATTATTTAATTTTTACAGAAATCTCTAAAATAGATACACCAATGATAATTGTGTAGGACCTCCATATTCAGCTTCATAAAAGAAATAAAATATTAAATGTTCCTTTTATAGGAAAATAAATTTGATTTATTTTGTAATTGAGAATGATTATTTTAGATTTTTTAATTTCATTTTTCTTTTATCATCAAATAATTGATAATATTAATGACTAAAAGTATGGGCAAGAACTCACGGTGCATTTACATTAAATTTAGATGTAACATGTGTTTCAAACATGATATAAAATTTGTTAACAAAAAAAATTCTTCCAAATATTGATTACATCTAACCTGTGATGAACTGATAAAACTAAAAAATTTGGAAGGTCCCAAATTATACTCCTCTTTATCCAATTATGATCTCTCCCATAACAATTTATTTTTTTATTGTTTATGGTTTTTCTAAAAGTAACAGGATGTAAAATAGATAAAATTGATTTAAAATAATTATCTTAGAATATTTAAGGAGGTTCTTATATTTCCATTCAACCTTTTGATAGCTTGTATATATTCCTTAAAAAATGGTGATTCAATGGAAGAAATAGCCAATGATAGCAAAAATAAATAGCCCCTCATATTACCAAGCACAAATGACTTGTTCTCAACCATGCAATACATAAAAGATTTCAATCCATGCGTGCTTTATCTAGATAAAAAATCATATTCTTGGAAGTCTAGGATCATCCATATTAATGAAACTTTAAATATAAAATTATCATTTTTAAAAATATAAAATTTTGTCAAATTGTTATTCTGTAATGATATCAACTCATCAATTAGTCACTTCAAATAAACATCAATATTATTCCTTGGTTGTATTGGATTTAATAGTTAAAATAAATATGTGGATCCATACTCAACATAAAAGGATTTACGTTTTAAGGATTAATGAAAATAGGTTAGAAATAATATTGCAAGACATAGGATAAAAATTCCAAAAACAATCAGTAGAATTTCACAGTCATACGTTACGAGGTTGAATAGAAAATGAAGTATTCTTCTTGTCAAAGTGTCTTAATGTATCACCATTACTAGATGAATTAATATTTTACTAATGAAAATATTAGACTTCGACAACTTTTTCAATCATTAACCATTGGGATTCATAAATATATGATTTCAATGTGGTTTAATTTAAAAATACCTCAAATGATTCATAGGAACTCTAGAATTTTCATGTGTGCCTCTTTAAACCCTTATTTCCACTTGTTGAAGAATTATTCGAAGTTTCATAATAATAATATAAGACGTAGACATATGAACATCCATGGATATTCTTATAACTGAGACCAAAATTATGAACCATCCTCTTACTTTCATAAAAAATCGTAAGAAATATATTTCCATCTAGAAACAATGATTTGACCAAAGATAAAATCTGATCAAAACTTCTATTTTACATTAAAAAATATTATTGAATAGCCATTAAGTTTTTTACAACTTCATGATTTCTCATCTGAAATCCTGAATATAAGGCCTTCTCATTAGTTTTCAACAAATTTTAAAAATGATATGTTTCTGATGCAGTATTTTTGAATATCACATTGAGTTGTTTTCTCTATAAATGAAGGACCATCAACCTCATGTCAAATTCCTAACCATCAATAAATTTTGTATAATTACTCAATCATGTTATAATCTCTATGTAAGTAATTTAATAACATAATCACATGTATTTGAACATTAAAAAATCATAAATCATAACAATTGTTTGGTGTATTATAACATAATAGTCCTCTAAACATCCCCACTCAACGCAAAACATATTATCTTTTTCTCAAAACCTATCGAAAAATCATTATTAAGAACATATATAATTAAATATAATTGAACATCACAATAAAGGATAACCTGGGTTATTGTATAAAAATTCAATATAATGGAATAAATGTGGGTCACAACCAAATTATTACTATCTAATAAAAAATAAATTTGGTTATTAATGTTAATAATACATATATAGAGAATTTATTTTACCCCCTATATTTATCAATCTATTTAATAATTATTATGAGATAAAAAATTCTATCATTTTGTGTTTCCACTTATCCAATAGTGGAATATAAATATATAAAGTCTCTAAAGAAGATAATTTTAGAATTACAGTGTACAGAGAAAAAAAATTATATAATCGTTATATATCGTTTGATGGTAAAAACTAAAAATAGTGGTCACTGTAATATATTTTTATTTTAACTTAACTCTATCTTTGATAGCGTATATAACACAGAAGATTGATCTTTAGTGAACCAAGAAATATTAATTTTTAAATGTTATTTTTATAACATATCCATTAAATGATCATGTGTGAATAATATTATACACTCTATGATATATATATATATATATATATATATCATATATAATAAAAATGTATTACTAAGTTATTTGGAGATAATCACACAATTTTTTTAATTTCATTTATGATTCAAAATTATTATTTCTTATAAAATATATTTGATTAATTTTTATGAGAAAACATTATATCTAACTTATGTACCATTTAGAAATAGTAACTGATATAAATTATATCATTATTTAAATAAATAAGACAATGTTATTTTGGGATTAATTTCTTTGAACATTCTAAAATGTTCTATTTTTCAATGCATAGTGATGAAACTAGTTTAATTGAAAATTAGTTTTTTGTTTCAAGAATATCAGAAGTACCATTATGTTTTAAGATAGAATAAATGATATATTAGATATATAATATTAATAATATTCTAATGAAATTTATTATAATAAATTAAATGATTGAAGTTGTTATAAAAACATTTTTATACATAAAAAATAATTTTTAAGAAAAATTATTTTTCATTGTGTTTTCTGTTTTTATCCTAAATTAATTTCTACCACATTTATAAATGGAATCGTTAAAATAAATTCTAATTTTTTAAATAATTATTTTAAAAATTTCTAAATACATCTCTTATATTTTTCGTCATTAGGAACAATAACACTGTAAAATTTTTGGCACCTCGGTAAGGGTGAAATGGGTCCTTGAAGATTCAAACCCATAAATACGTTATAAAATTTAACCCAATAATTAAATTTAGTTTATTTAATTTGATATATTCAACCAAATCCAAAACAAAAAATAATATATGTCATTTTTGTGCATGTCTCAATTGATAATGTCTTTTATATTATTTTATTTATGGGAAATTCCAAAATATAATACTCTTGACATTAATATATCTAAATTTTTTACATATAGATGAAAATAGGGTATGTTTGGTTATAAATATTTATTGTAAATATTAATTTTTTCTCAAAATATAATATTTTTTATTTTTAGTTAGAAATAATTACTTTAATTTCTTATACAATTCCAATATAGTGTTTGTGCAAGCAGTACTAACTTAGGTAAATGAATTTATTAACTCTAAAAGAGATATTATATTAGTGATTTAAGCTATATATGAATTTGTATGATTAATATAACATATTAGATGATATTGAATGTTTTATATTCTAATTATATTTCTTTCATGTTGTTTTTGATATCAAATTTTTCAAATAGTTCCCAAAATGATATTAATGATATTTTTTAATAAATAATATTTTATTAAAATTATTAAATCTCATAAAAATGATTTATTCAACCAATATAATTTTATAAAGTTAAAATTATCAACCATGGTCCATTTATTTTTCACATATCCTTTTATTTTATTTTTAATGACCCGTAATGTTTAAAAAACATTAATGTCCTGGAAATTTTCAAAAGGGATAGAGGAGATAAAACTAAGGGATGAGGGTAAAAACATAACCAAATTTTTTCAAATTATATTTTACAATATTTAATTTATTTTTTCCAGCCAATATTAAAATTATATCAATCAGGATCCATTTTTCCATGAAAAATAATTTCTATTTGTTAAAGACTTTTGATAATTCCATGACTTCCATCCCATAAATTAAAAGAGGAAACCACTTATCCACTTGTATTAATAGATAAATAACCAATTAGTTAAAAACTTTCCACCCAACTGTTTTGAAATCATCCATTAACATGTTTTTTTGTATTATTTTTGGAATAATACCATCACTTAAGGCTTTAAGATGTAATGTGAAGGATGTTTTCTGAAGAAGAGGTATAAATTTTAACAAATTGTTTATCTTTTATTTCTTATTTATCCTCATTCATGTATTCATTAACCAATAAGAAATAATAAGATAAGTATATTCCATATAATAATATTTTATTATGTTAATTTCATAAACTATATCCATCTCCCATTCCACTAAATTTTAAATCATTCCATTATTCATCTATATGGTTGG
The DNA here is from genome assembly GCA_963277665.1 of Viscum album. Classification (NCBI taxonomy): domain Eukaryota; kingdom Viridiplantae; phylum Streptophyta; class Magnoliopsida; order Santalales; family Viscaceae; genus Viscum; species Viscum album. The sequence goes on from OY728140.1 coordinate 1,730,502,603, forward strand.
CTACAACATTACAAATATATTTGATTCATTTCCCATGAAAAACTCTCCCAATTGTTTATAATTATGAATTTAATGTATATATATGATATTTAATTCATAATTATCAATCTTAATTGATACCATAGTGTCTATTTTCATACTTTATCATCCATTGTAAAATGTTAAAATCGTCCACCCATACGTGTGGATTACCATCTCTCCACAAAGAAATGTGTTTTGTTTTGAATAACCACATCAAATGTATGATATATATAATCTTATTTAAAGAGATAATATTATATTTATAATATATTTATAATTATAGGATGATAAAAACGTTTTATTTTATCTCTCATGTTCATTGAAAATTGGAAACGTTACTCATGTGTATGTGCGTCTTACCGTCTCTATGATTGTAATTTAATTAATTTATCAGAACCATATTTCATATATGATTTAAAAACAAATATTAATGTGAAAAAATAATAAATTTTTCATAATTAATATTCTTCAATATTTTGAATAATTATATCTTTGATCATGACCAAAATACTGAACTCATTTTTCAACAATGTATTATACATCCAAAAAACACATGAAATGGACTTAATAGATTTATTAATAAAATATTCCCTTAAAATAAATGATACAAATTTTTTAAAAATAAATAAATATACATCTAACAGGATGTAAAATAATTATAAATGTTATATTAGTTTAATGTATATGAGTTGAATGAATAAATTGAATATTTAGACTCAAGGTAATGGATTTCCTATCAATTTTCATTCAGTTAGACAAGTTTTAATGCAATACACCTAATTTATTTTATATCGTGTATACACTGGTGTTTTATGTTTTATATCTTGAATCCATAATTTTTCATGGTATTATATTTTATAATTTATTTTTATTCAACGAAGGGGTTTTCATTCCTATGTTGCCAAAGTGGTAAGGGTTTTCATAACTCCCTTTTCTTTTATAGGGATATATCACATATTAATTAACATTAATATTCCAAGAGTCTCTTTTACATTAATATTCATTTATTTATGTTTTATTAAAACATGGTTTTTATATAAATTTCCTAATGATAATATCATCTTTGATTAATTCTCAATGATTTGATATTTCTATATATTATTTATTGATATCATGGTTTGTTTATTTGGGACATAAAATTTTCATATCAACCAAATTTATTTTATTTAGTTTATATAAAAAACTATTTATATTATATATCAAGAATATATTTATGTTCTTAACATTTAATATTTCATTTTATGTCATTCATTTGTGGGATTTGTGATTCAATCATGACCAATTTGGTAATGGTTTCTATTTTGATATTATTTTCATCAGGAATGTTTATGAATAAATTTCCATTATGGAAAATATATGATCATTTTTTATAAACATAATTATTTTTTAATCTCTATTTATCTAAATAATTTTGATGCTTTGGTACAATTTTCAACTCTTTGTTATTTAAATTTACTAAAAAATGTTTTAAGGAAAATTCGACCTTATTTAACATATTTTGGTTCAAAAACAATTTTCTTCTAGTGTACATATTTTATAAAATGTTTTGAAGAATATTTTTAAAATAATTATATGGTTTATTAAATATATTTTTATAACTTTATATATTTTAAAAAATGGTTTAAAATTAGTTTTCTTTTTTCATGAATATGGTACTTTTACTAAAGGTGTGAATACAATATCTATATTAATTATTATGACATGAACGAGTTATCCTACAATCATGAAACATATTTTCATTGGAAATATATTTATATGTATAAAATTTAAAACAACAAAAGTATTTTCACACTATTTTTTGACTATTTATTTATTAGAAGTAAATTTAATATTTCTAATAATATTTTCATTAAGAATGTTTTTAATGATATTTTAATGGTATTTTTATGAATGAAATATAAAAATACCTAATAAAATATATTATTCATTGGGTATATATTGTAAATTTACCATGATAATTCTTACTCTTCTTGGATTATGATTGTTTCAATGAGATTTCCATTGAACTGATTTCTTTTCATAGGTTAATCATTTTATAAAAGGAAAGATTAGTTTCAATGAGTTTCATGATGAAATGAATGAAATATGTAGATTATGCATGTTATAGTTAATTTAATGTTTTGATAATAATGGTAAGTTCTGTTATAAAAGGTGTATGGGTTGTTACGTTATAAGCGGATGACTTGTCGTTGTGTTTTAAACCATGGATGAGTGGGTCTATTTTAACCATCCAAAGCACTGGGTAAAGTGACAGAAATAATTAGATATAGATTTCCCTAATTATATTTTTATAACTTACCATTTAAGTAATTCTAAATGTAATATTGATTTTATGAGTGATATGATTATTATGTTCAATGGTACTAATGACATTCCTTTAATTTTCCTATAACTTTATAATGTTTTCATTTATCTTCATTTACAAAAAAATGTGCATAATTATCATCACAATTCACTTGTTAATTATTTATTCCATTTTTTATATTTAATGATTAATTTTATGGATATTAATTACTATATTTTATACTCATACACATTTATTATGTCATCATACCCTTATATTCATCTTATTCATACCGATGAAATTTATTTATTAATGTTTACGGTTACCCATACATGGAATTTCAACTAACAATTATTATTTTTCATTTCCCCTAGGGTGCGAAGAAATATCTTAAGTATATTAATTCTAATAAGTTTACTAGATTTTACATTCTTAATGGGAGATGATATATATTTTTGAACAAATATTTATGTATCCGTGATTATACATAACATGTTTCCCTAATTTACAGAATATCTTCACCTAAAATTTCTTTAGTTATGTAAGTGATCCAATTTTATATTTTTCTCTTGTAGGTTTTGGATGGATCATATTTGGTCATGTTTATTTTTATCTTATTTATAAATATATAGATGATTTTTTAGCATGAGATCCAGCATTGAGGTTTTGGGGCCATTATAGTTGGTATTATAGGAAAAAGATTATAAAACATTAATGATTAAGTTGTTTTAATGTGATATTTACATAATAGTTATGGATATAAACATGGTTTTATAATTTTAACGTTTTTGAAACCCCCTTTTATGTTATATGATATGGGATATTATGATGACTAATTATATTTTGGAATATGTCATGTTGGAATGAGTGATGTGTAACCCTTTTGTTAAAAATAAACGATTATTCAAAATAATGTTATTAACATTTGTTGGAGGTATGTTGAAAGGTATCAAAAATCATTTGAGGATATAAAAATTCATTAATTTTTAGTTTATTTATGTTTTTTTGGGTTATATGGTTTATTATTTAAGGAATAATTTACGTTACACCTTTTGTGTTTTTATGGAAATTTTGAAATAAATTAAATAGTTTCTTTATATGAAGGTTTATTCAATTTGGATATTATAATACCTTTTGATGGACAATAAATTTTTTGTTAAAATTTAAATATTGAAGGAATATTTCATTATCCTTTTGAGAATATGTGATTCGTTAAAAGTTGATTAAATTCTTCTGTATTACAATTCACCATGAATACTCGTCATTGTATGAAAAAGTGGTATTATGTTGAAAATTTTATTAAATTGTTAAATTATTCATTTCAATTAATTATACATACAAACATTCATAATCTATATAGAAAAAAACATTCATAAAAAATTATAAAATTATTATTATAGAAATGTTATCTTGTTGACTTTATTTATTTATTAATTGATGATGTTTTTTCACACATCATTTGTTTATTGTTTTGTGGCCATTAAATTTATTATGATCATTCACTTTCTTGGGATCAATGTTTTTTTTATCAATATCCATCTTTATTTTGTCATAAAACATTCCTAAGTGTTTATATTTTCACATCCCACCAATTTCTAGCAATTTGGAATCCTAGTAATTGGTCATTCTATATGACCATTGTATTTCTCTTTCAATATTTTTAATAGGATATTTTATTAACCCTTTTTACGATGTGGATTTTCAAGAAAAGTTTTTTCTAGTGTCAAACTATTTATTAACCTTATGAAGTTAATGTTAAAAGAACATCATTCATTAGGTTGATAATTTAATATCCATTTATTTTTAATATTTACTTTGTTCAATAGCATACACAACACACAACATCGACTTTAGACAACCCATGGAATATTAATATTTAAATGTTGTAGTTATGAAATAGCCATTAAATTTTATAGGTATGAATAAAATAAACAATTTTATAGATTTTATAAAAACATTCTACACAATATATATGTATTTATTAATTATTAGGAATTAACCACAAAATTTTTCATTAATGTCATTTTCTGCTTCAAAAATATGTTTTCATATATTTTGTATTGTATTTTTTGGAGAATATTATAATTAATTTCATAAATATTTAAACATTATATTTGATAAAAATTTAAAAATTTTAAATTTATTCATGCAAAATTTCTCTTAGTATAAATTTTTGCTAATTTATCGAAAAGATTGATTTTTCACTAAATATAAAACATTCATATTTTTAGGGAGAACTATATTTTTTATTCAAAAATTTAAACTGTATTTTTTATTACAAAACTTTGTCAAAGTAAAATTTTTTATATTATTTTATTAATGATCCAAATAATTTTATTTGAACCAATTTATATTTTAATTTTCAGTTAAAACTTTTTTATACTTAAAAATAAAATTTGCAAAAATTTTTTTTTATTACATTTTTTATCTTAAATTAATTTCAAACACATATAGAAATTCACTAATAATAAAATTGATTTTATATTTGGAATAATTATTTTAAAATTTGTTAAATAAAGCCATTTTATTTTTTTCATTATAAATATTTACCATGGTAAATATTGTTTCACCGTGGGATGGTTAAAATAGGAATATCAGGGTCAAAACGATCAAATCAGGTATCAAGATCAAACTATTTAATTTTATGGGAGAATTTATAACATATCCATCATAAATTTTAGGAAATGTATTTCTGAGGGAATGTTTTTTCAAAACAGTGATTTTTATATTATTTTATGTAAATAGAATATCAAAATATAATTCTCTTAAATTTAATATCCCTAGAATTTATTCTTAAGAATATAAGATAGTTTCTATTATTAATATTGATTTTAAATTTAAATAATTTTAATTTAATTTTAATAGTTTTTTTTCTTAATTTTTAGTTTCTACTTAATTTCATTAAATACTTATACAACACAAACATTGTGCTCGTTCACGCTATAATAAAATAAACTAAATAACATTTAAAAAACTAGGAATAATATTGATTGGCTAATATAAATAGATACAAGGATTTAAACTAAAAATATAACATATAAATGTTGTTTAAATATTTAAATTCAAATTACATTTTAATAATTTGGTTTTCAAATTCAAACAATGTAAATAATTCTAGAAATCACATTAATGATATTTTAAAAGTAATCATAATTTATTAAATTTTATAAAATTCATAAAAATTCTATAATAATCCCAATTAATATTATATGGTTCAAAGTATTACCCATTGTCCATTTATGGGTCATATGCAAATTTATTATAACATTCAAGACCAACAGAACTATAAATGATTCTGATTTTCGATTAATTTTCAAAAGGGTTAATAGAGGTTAAAAGAATATATATGGTAAAAAATACAATAATTTAAAATAAATTATAATATGAGAGGATATATACTCATGAGAATCCTTTATATGAAGTATATCATTTTTGAGAAATTTTATTATGGAATCTAAATGATATAAATTTGATAGTTTAGGAAATTTAAAAGCGTCCCACTACTATCTTATTAAATGTAACCTCATATCCTCTTTTCATTACACATAATGAGACATTATGTTTCGTCAATACCTACCCTAATACACTAATAATAATAATTCTAATTTTCTATATATATTAATATTGGTGGAAAAATAACATTATTTCATAAGGTGTAATTAAAAGAAGGTTGTCTGAAGAATATGTATTGTTTTTAACTAAAAGATTTAGTTTTATTTCAACATCTACCATTGTAAAATATTCTTCATCCATGATGATATATTAATATAAATATCTTTCATATACTTATATTTAAATATTTTTGTGAACCATCCTATATCTTCCCATCTTCCATCAAATAATAATGACACCATTTTTTGGGTCTAAAATAGACTACCACCTCACTGACTGATGTAACTCATTTTACATCATTTCCTATTGTCCATATTAATAACAATTAATTAAATGTATATATATTATATTCATGACATTTTATATTTCTTTATATAAAATACACCATGAAATTTCTTATATTTGCCTCCATTGTAAAACGATGACATCATTCATGCATACATGTGTCTTACCTCCACCAAGAATCATTGTGCTTCATTTTTCATTCACAAATCTCATAGATGAAATTTATAAGTTTAGGTAAATAAATAAAATTATATTTATGAAATAATTATAATACTATAAATACAAATTAATAATAACCTTATTTCCCTCATGTTTTTGTAAGAAAGAAAATGTTACTGTTGTATTTGTGAAACCAACAATCTCCATGTTTGAAACATAATTCATTATCCCTAACCAAATAAAATGGATGGTTTTAAAAGGGTAATTAATTTTTAAAAATTATAATTATGAAATAATTTTCATTCTAGTGATGATGTAAACTATATCTTTGACCATAGGAAACAAAATGAAGTTGTTTTTCAATAAATTACCAAATGACCACAAGGCATAAAATATTGACATAACAAAAGTATTTAAATTTATCATTTAAAAATTGAAATTAAGGGTTAAATGATTAAAGAATAAACCAATAATTTTTTAAGAATAAACAAATTATTTTTATATGTTTGTTATACATGAGTTAATATACATACATTGTGATGTCTAGGACCTGAATTCCACGTAACTGGTCGCCCGATCCTGGTGGTCCGCATATCCTCAAGTGCATATCCCCGAATTCCATAGGCTTCCAACTAGATGTGAAGTCATATGGTGTGTATGTTGGGTGACTACTCCCTCATTAGAGGAGTGCGGCACAGTGGAAGGAATTCAAATGAGTAGTAAATAGCGAAATCAATATAAATAAACAGTAGATAAAATATAATGGAAAAGAGAAACAATAATAATAATAACTGTATCAACTGGAAACTTGATGATGTAATTTCATGTCACTAGAAAACATAGAATCATGGTTACAAGACTGGAGGTATAAAAAGTTCCACCAAAGAAAAGAAAAAAAAGACTACTCCATGCATCTTAAGATCAAACTTGGTCATCTGGTACCAAGATCCATCTTAAAGAGCAAGTAATCAAGTGTCTGAAGTCGTATGCTTCAAATTATCAATACCTGAAACCATGTAATCTACTTGGAGTACCAAATGGGTCCCAGATAGGGTGTCAGATAAATATCAGTGGTCCACCATCCATAGTGTCTATAGCATCCAACCTATGAATTGGAATATAACATTGTGTATTCATGTATACATAATGTAATGAAAGAATTACAACATAAATAAATAACAAAGTACATGCTTTAGCCATTGGATGGTGTCTTTATATGTAACTAGTTCATTAATTAAGTAATTTCTATTTATTGATAATTTTCCACGTGAGTCATAACCATCACTAACAACACCTCGTGATAGAATAAGTAGTGAAGGTCCCATGACATTACAGGGGAACCTTAAAATGTTATCCAATGTGGGAGTTTGAAGGTAACAAAAAATCAAATTTAGATTTCAAGAAATTCTATCTCATTAGTTTTCAGTCGAGATATATGGTAAGAGAGTAATACAAGGAGTGTAATCCAAGGAATTTTACAATAAGGGGCCAACCAAGTCCAACGTGATTGACCAAGGTGAAATGTGTCTAAGGAATGACAAGGCCCTATGGGATTTCACCATGGAACCTACTAGACAATTCTAGATCAAAGGAATGTATATAATGTGTCCTATAATATCATAAAGGAACCTACAGTAGTATACAGGGCATCTGAGGAATAGAAAAGAACCATAGTCTAGGTGGGTACCAAACTAAGCAAACCATATCCTTGAATCAGAATGGTGTCCCTGTGACCCAAGGTATTATCCTCTAATAATTCATGGTGAGCTTGAGTGAGTCCATTCCTGTTTGATATTGTAATCTTGTACTCATTCATTAGGGTCATGCCTTGTCTTCCATTAGTTTGGATAGACTAGGTAGCATTGAAACCATTGAATTAATCCTCCATTAACCATTAAGGCATATTCAATTAGTGAGGTTCACTATGCTACATTCCATCAATATGGAAAGGGGTTCTACAGACATGTAACCATTATACAATCACTCTTGATAAGGAAAAGTTACATACATAGTATACAATCCATTTCACTTTTCACATTTAATAATCAATTACAATCACATACCATAGGCGGGTCATGTTGTGAGCTTATATGGTACATTCTATTATGCAATTCTCATTTATAACAAGCCATTATTATAGGAAGGCTGACCATTAGAAAGATCAATAAAGGGCACACCGAAACAGTAGTTCGATCGTGCTAAAACACAAAAATCTTTATTATAACATAACCTTCGACATGAGGCAGATTGAGTTGTGGGTGTAACAGCTAACAACTAATCACATATTTGGAACGAGCACAACCATGGAGTTATAACAAGTAAAACCGTGAAATTTGAAATTAATAAAAGTATTAGGATGAAATTTTTGGGGCCCACACATATATTCCATAATCAACCTTAATTAGAACTGAGTTATAGACAACCCACCTTAGGGTTTTATGACTCTCCTCTGCTAGTATCAGCCCTTGATTTTCCTAGAATCATAGTAGATCTAAGAAAAGAGGAAAACGCTCACATGGTGATATATAGATCGAGAGAAAGTGAGAATAATAATTGATAAAGGGGACTTGATTACATACCATTGGGCATCCAACATGATGAACAGAAGCTGGATCAAATACCGGATGAATGATACATCTTGATCCTTAGATTTTTCCTTCAAAGACATCCAAAATTAGAGGAAAATGGGTTAATCCCACTATTTCTCAAATAAGGGAGGAATGGTTGGATTAATAGATCATTAAGGTTAAAACTAGAAATTCACCCACGTAATTATCCTACCCAAGGTTTTCCCACATAGTTGTTCAATCCACATGAAAACCGTGATAGATGGATCTCCCTGAAAAGACATCTTCAAAGGGTTTGGTCAAACCTTGAGCAAGCCTTGCACGAGTACCTGGGAAAAAATGGATGTTCTCACAGTTATATCGTATGGTTATGCACCAACTGTGTGAGTTGGATCTATCTGAAAAAACACCATCCCCACATTTAGTAAAACCTTGTAGAATTCTAACACATTTTACTCTAAACAGTACACCAAGAAATATTTTCTTAAAAAAGAGATGATATGAGCTCTAAAAAATCCCCATACACCCTCATAACCTTATCTAACACATTAATAATCCAAATAAGGTCCAAAGTGATGATTTATACATAAAATTAGAGGATCCAAACCTAAGTGAAAAAATCGGGTTCTTACATTATTCCCACCATTAAATAACATGCCCTAGAGTTCTTCTTCCAAGGGTAAGGAATCACTAGTTGAGAATAACTCTTTCCAATGGTCATGTACATCGACTTCCCTCTCCCTAGTCTCATCTTGTACTCAGTCATGTTGTCATAGTACCCATACGAGAGGAAAAAACTTGGCTCGGAGAGCCTTCGTGCTCTGGTTAACGATGCATACTAGATACTCATCAAAGGTTACATTAACATCTATCTCAACATCCTCAGTATCAAATGTATGAGACAAGTCTACATGATATTGTTGAAGCTATGAGAAAAGAAAGAAATCGTACATGGATTGGTACCTCTAAGGTAGTAGCAACTAATAGGCAACTGACTCGGCTCTCTCTAGAAACTCAAACAACCTGACATAATAGGGAAACTGCTTTCCCAGCTTCTGTAACTATCTATGCCCAACCATGAGTGATACTCAAAGGAAAACATGATCCCCAACCTCGTACTCAAGAGGTAATCAACGATGATCGAAATTATATTTTTTTCTAGACTAAGAAGTAGTATTATGCTTCATGATCATCTTATCATATTATGAAGTATCGCAAATGAGATGAGGACCTTTTGGGGTTGCCTCAGCTACCTCTAGCCAGCACAAGGGTGAACGACATGACCCACCATATATGGCTTCAAAATTATCCATCTAAATCATCACCTGAATATTTTTATTATAGGTGAAATCGAATAGAGGGATATGATTCTACCATGAACCACTGAAATCAAGGAAACATGCTCTGAACATATACTCTAGAACATGTATCCTTCTTGCTGATTTTCCACTGTTTTGAGGGTGAAAATATGTTCTTAGAAGAACCATAGTTCCTGTAGCTTTCTACAAACCTTACCAGAATCATTATGTGAAATGAGCATCCATATCTGAAATGATAGTACATGGGAATCTATGTAGTAAAATGATCTCATGGACATATAGTCTTCCCAACTCATCATTTGATAAGGTATCTATGATAAGAATAAAGTGTGATGATTTTTTTAGTCCGTCAATGACAACTCAGATAGAATCACTACCCCTTGACAACCTAGGTAAGAAAAATATTAAATCAATAGAAACATATTCACATTTCCATTCTGGGACTAGAAGTGGCTGTAACAAGGATACAAGTCTATGCTGCTATTCCTTCACCCGCTAATAGGTAGAACACCAAGTGATGAAGCCTACAATCTAAAGATTCATTCGAGGCAACCAATACTGGCGTTGCATATCTCGATATATATTCAAGATGCCTCGACGAACTTCCCACTAAGAAGCATCTGACTCTTTCATCAACTCATATCTCATGCCTATAAGAACCCTGATACATCCACATAGACACAAGATGTCATATCTGTCCACAGACCAATCCCATGATGGGTTATCTCTTGATATACTCTCAGAGAGAACCAAACCATCAGGATCTGAAAACTACCTACTCTTCACCTTCTGAAGGAGGGAAGAGGTAATTGTTAAGGCTTAAATATAAGACTGCTAGTGACTGTCATGAAAATATAGAGGAATTTCAGAAAAGTGGGACATTATCTTTCTTTCATCACTGGCTTCTTGTACAATAGGTGATGGACATTTTTGACTCGGTGCATCTGTGACCACGTTGTCATTTTCAAGCGTATATGAAATTTCAAAACCACAGGATTATTGTCATTTTACCGATCATTGATGTCTGAGGTTAACATCATGTTGTGAAAATATATATATGATTATATTTTGATATGTATACACCATAAAGCACTCACCCAATAGATAATGTCTCCAGAAACGTTAGGCATGGACAACTACTACTAGCTCGGTGTCGTGTGTCATGAAATATCTCTCGTGAGGCCATAACTGATGAGATTCGTACACAGAAACTTTTTCTACCATCATCAACATTTATCATAGTCCAATGTATGATGCATCATAGAAGATGATAAAACATTTACCTTGTTCTGGAAAAATCATAATCGCTGTCGAAACTGACCTCCCCTTAACCTCATGAAATTCTTTCTCACATGCTTCTAATAACATGAACATAAAACCATTCTTTGTAAGTTTAGTAAGAGCTGAATCAGTACGTGAGATTCCATTTATAAAATTTATTTAATATCCACCATGCCTCAAGAATCTCATAATATAAAACACTTTCTTAGGATACTCCAATGAAACTATTTAACTAACATTTCATGTCCAATAGATACTCCTAATTCTGAAATAGTATGACCCAAGAAGTGGACCATGTCGATCCAAAAGTATCACTTAGTAAGGTTTCCAAAAACCTGATTCTCTCTTAATATACTCAGAATGATATCATGTTGTTTGGCATGGTTATTACGATTATGATAATACACCAAGATGTCATCCACAAAGACCATGCCAATAAAGTCAAAATAGTTATGGAAAACTTATTCATCAAAGCCATGAAAATTGCAGGCACATTCATAAGACCAAACGGAATATTTTGAAAATTATATATACCGTATTAGCTACAAAAAGTTGTACATGGTATGTATGATGGTCAGGCTCACACATGATGATATACTAATCTCAGGTCGATCTTAGAGAAAATATTTTCTCCTTAGAGGTGGTCAAATAGATCATCTATTTGAGGGAGTGGATAAAAATTCTAGACTGTAAGCTGGTTGAACCTTATGATAACTATGCATAAATGATGAGGTTTGTCCTCCTTCATAGTGAAAAGATTGGGTGAACCCCAAGAGGATGTATTGGGATATATAAATCCTTTGGCCTCTAGGTCCTCTATCTGCCACTTGAGCTACTGAATCTTAGTAGGTGCCATCTTATATGGAGTAATTGACAATGGAGATACTCCTAGAACAAGCCCTATGGTAAACTCTTCCTCTCTCTTATGAGTTAATCCAGAAAATTCATCAGGAAAGACTTCCCTTAAACAATTAAATATTGTGGGGAAATTAGTTTCAAGCCGAACTTGATCCTACATGAAAATATTTTCAATCTAGGATGTCACTCCACCTGGCCCATAATTCTTTGGTCTATCTCTCCACGAATTGACATCCCACACTCATTTGAAAAGCTAACGTCTAACTTCTAGAGAAGTAAAAGATAACTTACAGTGATAGCATCCTAAAAAGGTGTGATAGTGGACAAAGTAGTCCATCACAAGAATGACATAGAAAGTCGTCATCTTGAGAAAAAATTGATTCCAAAAGAAATGGTAACTACCTACCTCAAGGGGATAGTCCATATACTAGCGTATGCATTTCATCTGTATTCGCAATAGGGTATCTATGTTCATTTCAAAATATTGATGATGTATCCGAAGTCTGAGAAATTAAATAATAGATACCTAAATGAAAGAGTTTGAAGCACATGTATCAGACAAGGAAGAGAAAATAATGGAGGCTACTATAACATTACCTCGTACTGTATATGGTACCATTCCTTGATCCATGGGTATAGGATGTAAATAATGAAACTAACCTGATCCATGGACCTATGCAATATATTAACTACCATGATCATGATTGCATTATTGGCACTGCTGGAAATCAGGGGCCAGACAACCATAGCCATGACCTCCCCCTCGGCTAGACATACCTATTATTTTCCGACTCCATGCCTGACATGGCACAAAAGAACTCACTTTTGTAGGGGGATCAGATGTTGATCCTCTTACACTTGAATGTGGGGGAATCGTCTTGAAGAAATGTTTTAGATGACCAATATGGCCACAATCCCAATACACTATAGGGTCTCTGTCACATTGGGGATTCTAATTCCATGGTCTTCAATAACTATTACACAATACATATCTATCAATATGGATAATCTGGCTACCACTACCCTCATGTGAATCCTCTAAGGAACGATTCTTTCCTCTGAATGAACTACTGGAATTATGTGACACTAATCCTTTAATATCGGTACTTGTGTCATTCCTCGGGTTACATTTTGAAATAAGGGCTTGATCAACTATTGCAGAAAAGGTATGAAGGTAAAATAAATTCACCTGAGTTTAGATGGGGTACTAGATTCCATCCTCAAGACCTCGAACAAACGAAATCTCATCACCTACTAAGAGTGGTGAAAATCACTGTAAATCAGTGAAACACGATGAATATTCCATTAATGATATAGAACCCTAGTAATGATTCATGAACTCTCTAGACGATTCATAACTTAGTTCTTGATGAAAGTACATATCAGAGAAGGAAGTATGAAATCAACTTATAACATGCCCTAATGAAGACCGGGCTATGTAACAACATCACACCAATTCTTGGCTGAATCCTGAAGCATGTATGTAGAATTCCTGACACTTCACTCTAGAGGCATTTCTATATTCTCAAATATAACATGCATGGCCTCTATCCAAGACTCGGTAGCTTGAGAACTGACATCCCCTAAAATGGTAGAAGGATGCTAATGCTGGAACTCACGGGTCAGATCAACCATTGTAGGTAAAACCCATGGATAACCATGTAGGGATGGCATTGAACATAAGAAACTGTCACAGACATGAGCATCAATTCTCAGATTAGATACAATAGTTGGTTCCCTACGTTTCACACGTGGATGTAAGATTGGAATCTCTATGCACACCATGTTAGCAGCATGATCATTATCTCCCTCTTGAAGCATAAGTTGAGGATTTCGTGGTGAAATTGGTCTAAAATCACAATCACATGCCTCAGAACAAGCATTGCTGCATAAGATAACATCACTATAGGAAGTTGAAAGTAAGAAAACTAACTATGTAAGGAATACTACCCCAAACTACCCACTTAGACAACCAGGTATCTGTAAGCACTCAAGTATATGTTTTCTATCATTATTTAGTTAATTTTCATCTTTAATCATTTAACATTAATAAACAAGAAAAGGTAGGTTAAGGATGTCAAACCAACTAATTTTATGTTCCACGATTCTCTTTATAATGGATATCCATTTCAGATGAATTAGTGACCATACACCTATCACCATAAATGGAAACAAATTATTTATAGTTTAACTGATTGATTCAGTAAATTACTCATCTAAACTCATGAGGACCCATAGTCCTTATAAATTGAGATAGGAAATCACGCAATCATAGCCCAAAGTAATACAAGTGAAAGAAACTATCACAACATCACTCAATAATCACAAGCATATTAGGTAACAAAATTAAGAGAAATTCACATATATGATAAGGAAATATGCATGACATGTGACCTCTAGGTTCCTATAATGAAGCTTGTCACGATTCTCCTTGCCCTCATATCAGCTGGATAAGGATGGCATTAATTCTAAAACAATGTAATAATCAACAACACAATACAACATATGCGTCTCCCAATAGTGAAATAATATAAAATTTAATACGCAAATGCATAAAAAATAATAATTTAGGAAACATAGTTTTTACCCTAACCAGGGTTCATGATGCCCATGCGCGACTTCTGACCAAGTACCAAGTGTTCATATTCTCCAATTTATTGTCTCCAAATAGTAAAGAAAGATAAGAAACATGCTATGATACTAATTTGTGAAGTCACATACCAAGATGCCACATAATGGGTTCCCATATCCCAGAGGTCCACATATCCTCAGGCACAACACCCCAAAAACCAGAGGTTTCCGACTAGCAGTAAGGGGCTAGGGTGTATCTATGGGGAGACTATGCCCTCATTAGCCGAGTGTATCACCGTGGAAGGAATATAAATGAATAGAAAATAGTGGATGCAATATAAATATTCAATAAAAGAAATATAATACAATATATAAATGAGAATAATAACAAATATATCAACTATATCAATGGTGATGTAATTTCAGGTCACTAGAGAAGTGGAAAACAAGGATATTAGACATTTGGCTGAACAATTTAAAAAAAAGGAAATGAAAACAAATACTACTTCAAGAATCCTGATATCCGTCTCAGTATTCATCTACCTCGATCCATCCTTAACAGCAAAAAATCTCTTGTTTAAAGCGTTATGATTTACTTTTTCAATACTTGCAACCATGTTATCTTCTCTGGGTATCAAAAGATTCCTGTAGAGGGTGGGAGATAAATAACCAATGGCCACCACCAACAGTGTCTATAACATCTAGAATGTGTAATGGAATATAATAGTGTGTAGGAACGCATATAAAATTTAAACAAACTAGTACAATAAAATTAATTATCGATGTACCAGCTTCATCCCTTTAGCTGGTGTCTTTACATGTAACTAGTTCATTAATATAACAATTTCCATTTTATTTTAAAAGTTCACAGGAGGCATAGCCAGCAATGACATCAACTCCTGATAGAATATGAGGTGGACGTCCCAAAACATAACATGGGAAACTATAAATAAAATCCAGTGAAGGAGTTCCAGGGTAATAACCAAGGTAACGAAAATCTCGCGGAATGAAAACATAGTAGTATCTGAGTCCGTCTAAGGGGTGAGAGTGTAATCCAAGCAGTGTTATCCAATGAATTCCCCAATAATGTTCCTTCCAATTCCAATGTGATTGACCAAGGTGAAGTCAGGATATGAAAGTACAGGGCCCTATGGGATTTCACTATGGCACCTACTAGTCAATTTTAGATCCAAGGAGTGAATCTGAGGTATCCTGTAATAATGTAATGGACCCTCAGGTAGTATACCAGGAAACCGTGGAATAGACATGAACTAAAGTCTAGGTTGGTACCATCCTAAGAAAACTACATCCTTGATTCCGAATAGGTTTTGGGGGACCCAAGGTATTCTCTTCTAAGAATATAAGGCGAGCAGGAGTCATTCCATTCCTACTTAGTATAGTAATCATGTAATCATTCATTATTTTCAAGCCATATCTTCCATTTGTTAGGATATGCCAAGTAGTATTGAAACTATTTAATCAAGTATTTATTATCTATTAATTCATATTCAATTATTGAGGTTCACTATTCTACCTTCCATCAATATGGAAATGGGTTCTATAAACATGAAACATTCATTTAATTTATTTTGATAAGGGAAAGTTATATACGTAGTATAATATCTATTTAACATTTAATAATCAACTTGAATCACTTTACTTAGGAGAGTCAAGTGGTGTGCATATAGGGTATATGACAATATGGAATTCTCATTAATAAAAAGCCATTTATTATAGAATGACTCACTATTAGAAAGTTCTAGCAAGGGCACACCTGAATAGTCTCACAAACGTGATCAAAAACTAAAAACCCAATTATGGCATAACCTTCCATATGAGGCGGATTGATTTGTGGGTGTAACTACTAACAAATAATCACATATTTGAAAACTACAAAACCATACCAGTCTAACAAGTATAATCATGGCATGTAAATTTATGAAAATGATTCCTATGATATCGTTGGGCCCCAAACAGATATTCCCAAATCAATGTACTTTAGTAATGAGTTATAAACCACCCACATTAGAGATGTACGACCCTCCTCCTCTAGCATAAGCCCTTAACTTTCCTCGGATTAGAGAAGATCCAAGAAATGGGAAAAAATTCTCACGTGATGATGTATTGGTAGAGAGAGAGAGAATAAGAATTACTAAAGAGGACTCTAGTATATACAGTTGTGCATCCAATGTGTTTAATGGAAGCTCGATCAGATTATAGAATAAGGAGATATTTTAATCTCTAGATTTGGCATTCAAAAAGCTCTAAAATGATAGGGAAAAGGGTCAATCACACTGGTTCTCGGATTACAGAGGAAGGGTCTTCTTAATAGATCATTATAGGAAAAAATGGAAATTTACCTGGGAAATTATCCTGTGCACAACCTTTCTACATAGTTTATCAAACCGTTCGCAAATTGTGTGAGACAGTTCTTATTGAATAGACATCCTCCAAATGGGTTTGTTAAATCGTTTGCATGACGGACACAAGTACCTGGTAAAAAAGGGGTGTTTCACTGATTATGTAAAATAGCTATGTGACAACTGTAAGAGATTGCTCCATCTAGAAAAACACCATCTGCGCAGTTAGGAAAACCATGTGGAAATCTCGCACAGTTTACTCTAAACTGTGCTCCAGACCTCTTTCCCCAAAAAAAGGTTTTCCGAGCTTGAAATAATCCATAGACACCTCATAACCTTTTTTAACTCCTTATGAATCCAAATTAGGTTCCATGTAATGATTCAGAATGAAATTTAAATGATCCATAGCTATGTGAAAAACTGGGTTTTTACATAAATGGATTGTATAGACTCTAGTTTTGGGAATTCATCTCAATTTACAGTCATTGAAGCATGTTTTAACTCCGAACGCCTTAATTCCATATATATTTAATCATTATTTGTGATAATTCCCCTTTTACGGATTGTGGTGGAACCCTTACATGACTTTTTGGAAAACATCATAAGGCCCATACTTGGCCCAAAGGCCCATATCTATGTATTCTCATTACATGATATATGAATGCCAATGACATAAAACACTAAAAAATACCCTCCCCAACATCTATATCAGGAAGGTGATTAGATCCCCACCTCATATGGATTATCATCTAGCATTTCTCTATGCATATCTGCACGGTGCCTAGTACCGAGGGTAGTTTTCATACCCTCCCATTCATCAATTATGTTTATCAATTATCAAGTGGTTAATACATATCATTGAATAATATTATAGGTATTCCTCTTTGTGGAATGTGTAGAGATATTTCTTTAAAAATATAATACTTTTGAATATTTCTACATATATTTACAGTGCTAGGTGCTAAGACGACTTCCAATTCTGAGGCCCGATGTGCCCGAAAGAATTATACATAAATATTAATCATTTTTGTACTATTCACATAATGGAAACATAATATCTCTTAAATGGTGGATCATATAATAAATATGAGACCATGGATAAGTCAGTAACATTGTGCTTAACTTAACCATGACATAAAATATGTCGGCATGTGATGTTCGGACTGCTTTCCCTTTTGTGGTATGTTATATGGATCAATTGATTTATTAATTCATTAATTTAATATCTCAAACCCCAATAACTCTCAAATTGTAACTTGGATCAGAAATTTGAGGCCAATACTGAGTCCAGAGCATAATGTTCACCCTATGAGAGGTATAAGTTTTTTCAGCTCAAGACTTTTGTATAAAAAGTCACCAAGCAAAAAATAGTAAATAAAATAATTAAAATAATTTTTTTATTTGACAAGTTACATTGAATAAAATCCATATTGGGACTCATATTAGAAATATGAGACCACTGTTGAGTTTCTAGCATGGCATTAAATCTAGGCAAGACATTAGATGAGAGGGAATGAGAGATTCAGATTTAACATCTGATGGTGGTTTCTAATAAATAGTAGGTTTGAGGAATGGGTCAGAGTTTCTTATTTCTCTCTCGGACGGAGAAGCTCTAGCTGATGGTGATTCTACATCTGAACATCATCAGATCATGTTGAAACATCAAAATTTGATAGATCATAGTGCAGTGAATGCAATGGTGGATCCAGATTCGATGTAGGTTTTCAATTTCAGATTCGAAATCCCTATGGTTAAATATTTTTGGGCATTTTGACTTCTGTTCATTTCTGCTACTATGGAATCCTTTAACGATGGCCATATAAACAACGACCATCATCAGTTTCAATTTATGATTTCTAGTTCTTTGTGATCTTCATCAAAAAACATTTTTTCTTACACAAATGAGATCTGATCATGGAGTTAGACCAATATCTATGAATCCCTCAACCCAAGGAGTCCTGATCTGTTCTCTGATTAATTTTTTGGCTGATGGAATAAGCACAACGGTGAGAAAAAGTGGGGATTAATTTTCTTCACCCTGAAACGTTAATAGACCATCAATCGGATGCTAGAGTTGTGAAGGTATCATCCCATGGATCCCAGATCTGGTCACATGACATGATTTGGACAACCGGAGTGATCTTGGTGGTCCGCCTAAGATTTCTGGTGTACGATCCAGTGAGGGTAGCTCTGGTTGGTGGCAGCACATCAGACCCACGACGACGGGCAGTGGTTTGAGCAGGACGGGGTGGTTTTGGGATGGTATTCGACACTTTGGACCAAGGTTTTTTATTAAAACCTCATATCCTTCAATCTGGGGGTCTGTTCCACGTTCATTCTATGACCACAGAATCCTTCTTTCATTTTAGAACATTTTGAATCCATTTTGCGAACAATTTCTCTCCGTCTCGTGGTTCGATGATACAAAATGTCTGTTTAAAATATTTATAATATAATTAGTATAATTTTATGTTTCTCATATTGGACGTAACATCTGCATCCGATGAGTGACTGACATGTAGTGGGAGGCATTGCAATCATGGAGTTGAGGTGGAATTTTCAATGACGATTTCGGGTGCCTAAAATGAAATAGTGGTGTGGGCCACAAGAGGCATGTTTTGAGCATTTCTAGTGGAATGTTATTTTTTCATTGGGCATCCATTTTGGATGATCATGTAATCTATCTTATGTGTTTCCCATGGGGATCTCAATGGAGTGATCCACCGGACTATATTCGGGGCTAGGGCATGGTCCCCAAGGGACTCCTTTTTATCGTAATGTAGTGTTTTACAACATATGCATCAGAAGTCCATTTTGGCAAAGTGAATAGTCGACATTGCGTGTTTTTTCACAAGGATAAAAATTTTACAATTTGTTTGGATGTTGAGAGACTTTGTGGGCTTGATAGTAATCAAGAATCGATCCAGTGTTTGTGGTGAAAACCCCTTCTTTTCATCGGTTGTATGCTTTGGAAAAATTAATAGCTGATCCTATGTGATTTTTCATGGGGATTATAATGGTTCTATTCATTTGAGTTATTTCAGGATTGAGGCGTGGGACCTATAGGGATCTTCTTGGGCATAGTGATGTGGAATTTAGCCTCTTCGCCGAGAGTCCATTCCTAGAAAATGAATAGAAAATCATATGATTTTTTCTACAAGGATCACAACGGTGTGATCTATTTGGTTATCTGGGGATGATTGCAAGGTGCATGTCAATAGAATTACGTTTTTTTCCCATCTGATTAGTGATGAGAAATGTGTGCTCGTCAGCCTTTTGGTTAGAGGTTCCATGTACTCTGGGAGTACACTAGAACGCCTTGTGAGTAGTAGTTCATAGTTTAGTACCCAAGTATCGCTAGGTACATGAAAAGATTATATGGTGGGGTGAGACATTGTGTGCGCCCCACACGTGTTGTGAACCACATTATGAATCTTTTACCACTCGTATATCATTATTTTGAACTCAAATTTTGGCCTATGAGTTCCTATCATTAGTGTTTAACAAGTAGAACAAGATGGTTCCCTCTCTAGTGACATTCTAGATAATATGTGAGACATTCTTAGTGTGATTCCTATCCATGGTGACACTCGATGTTCTTGGCATGATGCATATCCAAGGTGATGCTCAATTATGACAATGATGTCAGTGAAGTCTTCAAAATAACTGGAGAAGTACTAGTTTAGCCTCCAATGCTGCTGGCCTGTGAGGGTCACTGTACTCTCTTTAGGACTTACCCTCCAATTTCATTGGGAAGTGAGATTCATCATTTTATATCCCAATCTTACCCTACAGTGTGGATGGTTAGTGAGATTCATTGTTCTCTCTTTAGGGATTACCCTCCTGCACATTTGGGTAGTGAGTTTCATTGGTTACATATTAAATACATACCCTCTAATGGGTTTGGGCAGTGAGGTTCCTCATTTACTCTTTGGGGTTTACCTTCTAGAAGGGTTGGGTAGTGGGTTCGCCGATGACCCTTCTGAGTATACCCTCCAGCAGGGTTGGGTAGTGGGGTCACAACATTGAGAAACGATCTTTCAGTTGTGAGGAAAAATGATGAGAATTTTTTATTTGACTTTAGACTCTCAATAAATAGGGGATCTTTTTCCACCAAGAAGAGTCCTTGTGATGCGACTAAAACCATGCGAGTGTGACAAACCTGACCAAAGAGGATAGTATCATGGTAGAGTGATTGAGCCCCTATGACATGTAGTTCAGTGCATACATGTGGGATTCTGGGCATTGATGATGATTTTCTGTGGAACTATTGGTGACAATATTCTTGGTCTGAGTTGGTGATATTGTGATACCCTTAATCTATCATTTGGGTTTCATTGACTGAACATATATATTTATATATATAATTTTGCAAAACCCACTGCTTGAGCTATGGATACTCTAATTCCTAGAGAGGCTATGATGTGTGGGGTATTCCACATACATTATTGTCTCTATTCTCAGGGGAGGACGAGTCTACTTTTCGACTATAGGTAGTGATGACTTGAAGAGAATTTCATCTTCTAACTGTCTAAAGATCCTCATGTCTGGATGAGATTAATTCACTATCTAGATTGGTTGAGTTATAATACATTATTTTTCCTTGTTATTTCTACCACTTCCCTCTCCATTTTATCCCTTTCTACTCCCTTGATCATTTGAGGCATCCATATAAGTACTTTTATACTCACCCCTATTCGGGCTTTGCCCGCACTCGGTGTTCCCTTGATGATGACAGACAAGTTGATCATGTCATTATTGGATAATAAGGATATGGATTATTTGGACTGTTTGAGATTTTCTTAGCGTGGAATACAAGAGAGGGGTTGTCTCATCTATTTTAATTTTCCACCTGATGTTGGGATGTGGCACTTTTCTAGTTGGTTATGTATTTTTTCACTTTCCCTTTTAGATTACTTTTCTATAATTATATTGTTTAGAGGTTGATTCATATTTGTGGAGTATATATATATATCAGTTTTTTATCATGTTTTACCTGTCCCTATGAACTTTTTTATTGAGTTGTCTTCATGAGTGTGTGTATAGTTACTTAGGGAAATGCCTCCCTGAGTTTGTAATGCTTTCAACACTAGTCTACAGCACATACCTATGGAGGAAGACTTGGGGTAGTTGCGTCTTGGGCCACAGTATGGGTCGGTCGTTACAGTCTACCTTGTCATCTTCTTGTTCTCTATGACTCAAAATACCTCTGTCCAAAAAGATATTGGTGGCCCAAACTCCATGTTTCATGAAAGCAATTAGTTGCCTGAAGGCACTATGGGTTGAATGCATTTTGTGTCTCGAAGGACCTAAGACCTATATGACCAAACCGGGGGCCTGAATGACCATATATTATTAATATTAGAACCCGATTCAATATCAAATAATACGTATTGCAGTACTAGTATTGTAACCTAGAAATTCATCACCACTTGGATTTGATCCTAGGTCTTTTGTTTTACTAGTGAGAGCCTCGACCACTCATCTATAAGCACATTGGAGAATCATTTTATAAGTTTATCTCCTAATATATATTATATGGTGTATATACTGACAATTATAGGTTTTATATCATCAATACATAATACATCATGGTATTTTAATTATATAATAATGTCAATTCATCCAAGGGGTCTAAATTTGAGTATTACCAATGTGGTAAGGGTTTTGTTAACTCTATTTTTATTTATTAGGTTATATAACATATTAATTTTTTATATAACAATGACATTATATGTAAAGTTATCGTTCAATAAAATATGATGAATTTCCACTTGTTTTTATTTTGGTTTAATTTTTTCATGAATATTCTCTCAATTTATTTATTTTTAATTCAATGATTTGAATTTGGTAAAAGTTATTTGTCTCAAATTATCTCTATTTGGGAAAAAAATTTATGTTATGAGATTAAATTTTTTTATGAGGTATATATATTAATGATTTGAAATATTATATCATTAATATCATTATTTTTATGATATTTAAATTATCTATTAAACTTATCATTTCATGGGTGTTATGATAAAAAATATATAAAAGTGGTTAGGGATTCTGTTTCAAACCCATTTTAGTCATCATTTTTTATGATTGAATTTTAGATGATGAAATTATATGATCCTATTTCAAAAAAAATTAATTTTTATTCTTCTTATTTTATTTTTAAAATCAGGATGTTTTAGTTCTATTTTCATCTCTCTAGTACTAATAATGATTCAAAAAAATCAACAAAAACTGAACGCATTTTTTCTATTTTGGTTGGAAAACCTTTTTCTTCAATATCAATGTTTTATATAATTTTTCGGAATGTATTTATACTATTTATACTAGATTATTTGTTTTTATAATTAACCATGTGAGAATTGTTTTATATATTTTTTATCAAATAATAATCTTTTAATTTTCCAAATATGGTACTTCTAATGAAGATGTGAAAAATATATCTTTTCAACCTTTACAGTAATAACGAGTTTTACATCCATCATGACTAATATTTTATTCTATTATCCCATTATAAGTATTAATTTTATTGAAAAAATAAATTCATTTCAATAAATTTTATTTTTTTGTTTTGTGTTTAGAAGTTATCTGTAAAGTGGAATGTATATTATCCTTAATATTGTTTTTAATGATATTTTAATGGTATTTTTCTTTACAAACACAAAAACCATGTATATACACATACTAATATATATATATATATATTGTAATTATAAAATCATAATAATTTCTCTAGATGGATTATTATGTTTTTTTAATGATTTTCATGGAACACGTTTCATTTCAATAGGTTATTCAAATTGTCAAAGGAATAAAGGTTGTTTGTATGTGTTATGGGTTGAAGTTAATGATCTAGGTAAAAAAAATCTATTATGTTTATTGTTAATTATTTATGATGGTGGTTGGTTCTAATATAAAAATGGATGGATTTTCTTATTATTAACTATGATTGGGAGGGTACATTGTATACTAAGGATTAGTGGGTACATTGTAACCATCAAATGCATTGGGAAAAGAGGAAGTGTTAAACAGTTATATGCATCTCCAAATATATTTTTGGAATTTATTAGGTATTTTAATCAATTTGTAAAATTAATTTTCATAGTGATATGATAATGATTTACCAAGATGCCAACAATTGTTTATTATTATTATTATGGGTCCAAATGATTCTTTTACTCAAGATTAACATCACATTGATCATTATTATTATAAAACATGCATTTTTAGATGCTTAATTACATGTCAAATTTTAAAATAACCATGTTTTCATGTGTATGAATTTAGTTATTTTATACTCATACAGTTTGATTATCTCATCACAACATTATTCTCATCTTTTTTTTGCTGATGAAATTTTGTTATTTATTTGTATGTTTACCATTTTATGAGATGTTGAGATCATCATTATTATTCTTCCATTTCCCTCAGTTTTGTATAAAATATTTATGTATGTTATTCATAGTAATGTCACCAGATATGAATATATTATTGTGAGATGATGTTGATGTTTATGAACCTGTTGTTTATGTATCCAAGATTTTATTCTAGAGTTTCTCCTAATTCTATAAAATTATATACCTAAAAGGTCATCACGTATATAAGTGAAACAAATTTTCCATTTTATGTTGTATTTTGAGGATCGTTTAAATTAAGTAAAATTTAATGATATCAAATCCATACATGTAATGATGATTTTTTAGTATTGGATCTGGTAGTGTTGGTCCAGAGTTATTATAGTTCCTTATTCAAAATACTAAAAAAGAAGATGATATTTTAATCATGGAGTCGAATTCATTTGAGGTGCTATTTCTAAATTAATTTCAAAAAAAAAACTTCAATGAAAAAAATTTTTTAACTACACTACAAAAGAATAAAAATATGATGGTTGGGTTTGATCCTATGTTCAAAACGATAGCCAGATATGTTGTGGATTATCCACACAACTAGTAATGGAAGATTGATTAATTTATTCCTTGTTTAATGTTAATTTTGAAAATATATTTATTTACCAAATTTATTTTTCTCATATGAATATAAATTGATAAGTTATAACAGGAGTGTGGATTTTTGAAATTAATTTTATTATAAAGGGAACCCTGATAAGAATTGGATGTTTGATATCTATATATATGAACTATTGTAAATTAAAATAACAAATGAGTGGAGTTTCTAATAGAAAATAAATGTGGATGAAACACTCATGATATTTATTAAGCTATTGGGTTTATGTTTCAAATTTAGAGAGAACAGTTATCAATACCATGAGTACCATTTAAACAGAAAATTAATCAATAATAATTTTTAAACTATAATAAGTTGAAATAAAACCACATATCATTATACCCTCTAAAATAAATGTGACTTACCAATTTATTATTTTCATCTGTGAATATATAAAGATCATATTGATAACAAATATAGAAACTAATTGAATTATTATTGAATACATGAATAATTAAAAAATCATAAATATTGAATGATTATATAAAAAATATTTGATTGATCATAGGAAAAAATGTATCACAGGAAAAATATTTTTTTTGAGATTTTTGAATAAAAATTGAAAAGAAAATGATTATATAAAATATTTTAAAAGAATGTGAGAAAATTTATTTATGTGAAGATTTTAAAGAATTCATAAACAATGTTATATATATAACTATGATTTATAGAGCTTATATTAAATTGTCTAGATCAATATCCATCTCCTCTTACAAATCCATTGCATTAATATATATGGATGGAGAAAATGAATTGTAAATCAAATGATGTATTAGATATAGTAATGCAGAGTTATGATAAAATTTAATTTTAAGATATACATATATTAAATGTTTTATAACAGAATAACATATTTCAGAAAATAAAATTATCATGACTAATTCTTCCCAATAAGTCATAATCTTTATAATGTAATTTTATTTAAACTAAAAATTATTTAGAAATGTCCTAATGTGTTGGGAATATAAAACTTCATGTTGGTGATATACCACATCCATAATTTTCTCATTATAACCTTTCTACATCCTAAATCCTCAAAATATTATCAAGTCAAGAATTAATAGATGGTAAATATATTATTTATAAACAAAAATTAGGCCTAATAAATTCTGAAATCCAGATGATGAAAAATATTATCAATAGAAAAAATACTCAACCTTGAGAAATATTAACTTCTACCAACAAAATATATAATTCTAGGTAGAAAATTTCTATAGGCTTAGTGGGATCTCCCAAAAACAACCCAAAAACCGGAACACATAAACCCATGACTATCGACTATAGAATGTATGTAGTAACCAACTTCAATAATAAGAAAATACCAAGGGAATAACTTAATATATCCTATATATAAACTTGATATTTTAGTTAGGTTAAAGCTGAATAATTCTCTAAAATTTGATTGAAATATAATTTTAAATACCTAGATAGGTATCAATCAAGGAATTCTCATTAATCAGCTCGATATAAATGAATTCATATTGTGAGTTTTAAAACAGCTAATGATATTTATAGAGTTCCTCAATATATCCACCCTTACCAATTATTTCTTGATCATTATATGTTTTATCAATAATAATGTTATTTTCCATGATTATTTATTCATTTTTTTCTGTAAAAAACATGTTATATTCTGTTATCATCATTTTTTATGAAAATCGTAAGAAATCTTTATACCCCCTTATAATGAAATTCTATATGCACTCCCATATTATGTGTATATATGGATCTAGTCTCTACATGAGTAAAACAGGTATATTCATGATCCGTGGTTTCTATATACCTTTGAACAGTAGATTTAATAATTTAAAGGATCTATCATAATATTACAGTTTTCATATGGGTAATAATATTAGATAAATCTTATCAATTTCAGGATTTATTCTTATAAAAAATATAATATTCCCTAATTTTATGTTTACCCATTCACCTTTATAAACTGAAAATTTCATAGACCTATAGATCCTTTTCATAGGTTGATGACTCTTGAGAAGATTCACCCTCTTCTCTACTGGCCTTTTCGATTAATTCTAGTTGAAATCACCAACTCTATAATACCTTCACCACAATGTACTCACCTACCTAGACAAGGATATTTTTTCACCAGTCTGAACATATTTATATAATTTATTCATCTCTAAATCCGCCACAAAAAATCCCTAGTTTCTAAATTGATTATTTACTTTAAAACCAATGTATCGATTTTCTTTGTTCACTTCATATCTATGGAAATTATGTTATATTGTTTCTTTCCTAGAACAAAAATTTTCATCTAATAAAATATTCTCCATATCGTTATTTGGAAATTTTATACTATAAATTTATAACCCACCATATGTATCTTTATCATCCATCATGTAAGGGATACTACGTCTTATCATATAAAGTATGAAAAATAATTCTGTTATAACAACAAAAATGTTATCTATATAAGCTATACTGCCTTCTATGATTCCAATTGCTGTTCAAAAAATGTACAAACCATAAAATATAGATTCCTTAAATAGGAATCCATCCCTATCTTGAGGTTACCTTGGTCATCCATACTAGTTCATTGATGGTTGTAATTTGAAACCAATGCCTATTTCACATTAAAATATGAGTATATTACACCAAAATCATTGACCATGATTGATGAAGGGCTTACCTTTCCATAGATTCTATAGCTTACTAATATACTACCTTCTATTTGGTGATTCTTCATAATAAAATCAATACCCTCATCCCAAGTGGGTTAAAATAAATTCCTAAAAATATTGCCTTCTATTTCAAACTAATTACCAACCATCACCTCACTAGTGTTACTTAATGAACCCAAAACATGACAATAGACCACATCATTAGATATTTCAACTACACCTATATTGGAAATAAATAGACTCCCCAACAGAATACAAGACATTATTTGAAGTAGAAGAAACATTCTCATGGTTGTAGAATTATAGTGTGTATAGGGATGAGGCATGCTCATCTCAATTTCATTACATCCAAAAATAATTGAATGATTCCACCACGACATTTTTTCATGAAATGGTACTCCCCATTAATGGAATCCCAAATAAAATGAAGAAATCAATTTAGGATATCAAATTCCACACATATTATAGCATAAAAGTGATGCATTAGAGAAAAAGATTAGAAATTGGAGAAGAGATGTCTACCATATTTGTGAACTAATAGCTTGAACACCATAACACTATTGAAGGGTAAATGTAATCTAGGAAACCATATGCACATGGCATCCATATCAGGATCCTAAAATTGTTGGATACGAAGATATCATCTAAAAATGATGAGTCTAGAATAACTACATAAATGAGATGAACTCAACCACATCATAATGAAATCACCCACCCTTGGAATGGAAGAATAAATTTTATGGCCCACAGAGTGTTCTTGACAGTTTTTTAAAACCATGATATATATAATTACATCAATTAAAAATATAATTATTGGTTATCTCAATGTTAGTAATTAAAAATTATTTTAATTTTTTACTAAGAAATATTAATAGTAATTTTTTCATTTATTTTTAAGCATGTTATGTCCACTAATTTTTTGTTTAATGTAATCAAATAAAAACATATTTTCACGAAAAAAATTGTTTTGAAAAAATAAAAATTATGATCTAGTGATATGTTAAATCCAATAATAAATTTTTTAATGTTACAATGCGAAAATAGTGTGAAAATTATTGTTTAATTAGGGGAAATGAAATTATTTTTCGAGAAAGAAAAAAAGAAGTTAAATTTATTAAATACCATATTTAGTGTTTACCAAATCAAACAAAAGATAAATTGGAAGATTATTGTTTTAGATCAAAGTTAATAGTGGTGTGATTTATATGTATTTAGAGATAAATTATTTTAATCTAATTCCTCAATCAGTAATGATAAGTGAGATTAAAATTTTATTAAAGGGTGTTAAATCTTGACACACATATATTCATTTCAAAACCATTGTTGTCATGTTTAATTAGATATTTGGATGACAGAACCGATTATTCATGTTTCACAATATATTTTCCTCTACAATATATGTGAACAAGTAATGTTTTAGGTTCCTTTTGATTATTAATAATCATTCATTAAAAATTTTTATTAGAAGAATAAATGATTTACTAATCATATAAACAAGACCATAATAGGGAACAATGTAAAAAAAGAATTATATTTTTGATCCTTGATTCGTACTTTTATACATTTTATGTTGTCCCTAAAAATAATATTATAGGGTGGGGTTTTTTTGTATTTGTTTTCAAATTTACTGAGCATGGAGACATTATAAACAATAAATTATAAAAATCAATGAACTAAATATTATCATGGAAATGTAAAATACAATAATTAATTTGATCTTTCAGCAAGTTCTTCTATAATATTTTTCTGTACAGATCAATTTTTATTGAAAAAAATAATGGATCATTCTCAAATAAAAACCAAATATCAATAGTTATAGATGCGAAATTGGAAAATTTGCCTAGGGGATGCAGTTGTCAATTGAATGAATACAAAAATAATGATGTCAAAATTAATTATGGAAATGTGATAGAAATTGATAAAAAATAACACAATATGTTCAATGGTTAATCAATGAAGTTTCATTCCTTGATAATTAAATCTAAGGATATCAATATTTCTCTAATGGAATATTTTAATACATTGTTCAACAAATTAGTTTACATAATTACTTGATGTTTTGTCCAATGTGAGGTCCTTAAATTCAATAAAATTGTTAATAAAACGTTAAGGACGCATCCTATATAATTAATTTCCATAGATTCCACTACTAAATAAAGGGATAATATCTCTTGATGATATCTAAACTATACATGGGGATTAAGATATTTTTCTCAAATGATGTGTTCTTTATAATCTGATGAAAAATTAATTTTTTAGATGGAACTCCATGCCAATCATTATAAATTTTTAATAGTTTCATTTGAATTTAATCACCAATATTAAAAACTTTATTGAGGGGAAATTATAAATATTATTTCTAAGGGAAAATATTACAAGAGGTGGATAATGATGAAGATTCTTTAAGAGGACCCAAGAAGTTATATAATTTTTTGAATTTATGATAACACTATAGAATCATTTTATTCCTATATAATGTGTTGTAATAAGAATTAGAAATTTTTGTGACCAAGGAATATGTAAATGATAATATAGGCACCATGGTTATTACATTTAATTTTAATGTTTCATAGAAAGATATTTAAGATGACGATAATATTATGGAAAATGCTTTATACTTAAATTTGGTGCTAGGTGAAACATTAGAAGATATTTATACCCAATGAAATTGTGAAAAGAAGGTAAAAATTATTTATCGTGACAATAAGAAATATATTCAAATACTATAGGTTATGATTTATTTACATAAAGGATTATATTAATGTCCATAAAAATAAAAAATATAAATATATTATTAAAATGGTTTTCCTTAAACTCCATATATAATAATCATATAATATTTTAAAAGGATTGACCACACAAATAAAATACAAGAATAGACAAATTGAATAGCTCTAAGATGACATGGTATGAAAAAGAAGATTGTTATAAGAATAATCTTAAACAATTTATGGAATCACAATTAGGATGAATTTAAAATTTTTTAGTATAAAAAATAATGAATATAAGGAGATAATAGATGGATTTAAAAGGAATTTAGTGGAATATTATAGTAAAAAATGATAGTATTGACATGCATAAAATAAAGATCACTATATAAGGAACATCCAATTAAAATAAACCCTCAAGCTAAAAATAATATTATTCGTCCCTAGAAAAAAGTTTATTTGGGTTAATCCAAAGTACCTATTTTTTAATAAAAACCCAAACATCACACCACAATCAATTTGGTAATATTTTTTAAATCAATGGCTTTGGATGATGTTTAATCAATTAAAAAGGTGTGAAAACTGATAAAATTACATAAAAATTTATGTTTTCTAATAATATAATTTTTTTTCAAAATAATGTTTAATTATAAGGTATATTATTGTGTATATGATTTTAGAATAGAGTAAATTATTACTCTTACAATTGGCCTAAAATTTTATCGATAAGGATATGTAATCAAACTCCCACAACACTTCACCAAATTGAACTGTTGAAAAAGATAACAATTTATATTCATTTTCTTTTCTTTTGAAGGAATATGGAAGGTGATCTACAGTAATAAAAAATATAATTCTGTGGAGTGGATTATTAATGATATGGATCCCTCATGTATATGTAATATTACATAGGTAAGTTGTATAATACATAATAAGACATTCAAAATTGTAGTTTCTCTTAAAGAATGTAACAGAGGTTTGTTATGGATATTATGTAATGATTTGTATTCCCATCCAAAGGGGATAAAAAATATGAATAAAAATATAGTGTATTAAAATAATGGAACCAATCATTTATGAATTTATAGATCACTCAAAATTAATGACTTTGGAATAAAAATTATGTGTGTCAAGGACATGAAAAGCACACAGATGTTTTTCATGGATTGACTTATTTATAAAATTCACATAGTGAGTCAACTTTGAGAATATAGGAATTTCATAGATTTAACATGTAAGAATTTTATTATCAAAATTATGGATGTTGAAATTGAAATATGTCACAAATTAGAGGTGTTTGATTGAATAATTATATATTAAGGAGTGACTAAAATGGTGTGTGATGAAATGATTATCATATTGGATCTAATAATTAATCATAATTATCAAATAAAAAGGTAGATGAGCCTATAATGAATAATTAAAGAATCATTTCATTATCATTTATAAGGATTCTCCAAAATGTTTTGATACATAAATAATTAATCAATCCATTAATATTGCAGTGATTATGATTTTTTAAAAAAGGTGTTCTAACTAAATTATAGAAATATATAGTTATAGAAATAGTATATCCATAAAACCATTCATTGTTGAGTCATGGTGATTTAAAAACTAATTGAGATCTGGGATAAATATTATCCAAGGCTTATATATTTCAATTTTTAAATATAAGTGTTACATCATTAATAATAATGGATGTAGATGTTTATTTGGATGGAAACTTGAAATTCTATATTTCCTGGGTAATATTTATAATGGAAGAGTTATAGGATAATTAATAAAATAATAATAAATGTATTACATATAGGATTCACTATTTAATATGATGAAAGATCACACTCAATAAACAAGAAAAATCTTGAAGAACTTAATAGAGAAACAAAATTTTTGATGAATTCAAATCTAAGCAATGATGGCTTTGAAGTTGATTTGAAATTAGTTTTTAAGAAGATTATGTTTCTTTTAGTAAATTAAAAAAATAGTTTTTTTTTATTTATAAAGAGAACATTGTTGGTGCTAAATTATATCCATCTTAAATATGGTGAATGAAAACTGCGAATATAACCCACTTTTTCTACTTATTAAACCCAAAATATTGTAACATGAAATAAAGGTATATAGTTTTGATAAATAAATAAATTATTAATTTCACTAAAAAATAATTATTTATTTTCAGGTTGGAGTTATAAAAACCCAAAAAATAATTTTATATATTCCAAATTAGAGTACAATATTGTATTGGGTTTATTGTTAAAATAGTGAAATGAAATGGCATTACTATAATATAACATGATTAAAGAAAAAATAAAGATAATTTCGGGTAGTTAGTACTCAAATAGATAATTACATAGAAACCATTTCATGATTTGATTAGATAATGATGTGTTTGTAGCACAAATAGAATGATTTATTTTTTCTGGTAGAGGAAATAAAGTCCATCCATATTGAAAATAAAACACATTGTTCATTATAATATTTGAAAATTGATTTCTATAGTGTGTCTTGGTAAATAGTTGTTTTTTGAATATAATAAATTAACTTTTTGTAAAAATAAATATATGGATTAATAAAAAGTTTCATGTTTGATGTTGTGGATGAATAATAAATGAGGGATTTCCCTTCATGAGATGGGAAACAAAATGAGAATATTTTAAGGTGGTGAAAATAGATATGTAATTATGAAAATTTAATCCTTTCTATAACAACCGAAGGAAGAGGAACATATAGTGGTTGTAACTATTACAGAGGAGGAAGAAGAAATTTTATTTTTAATGGTAAATGGAAAAACATAGTGTCTTTGTTTACTAAATGTTCCATTGGGATATATAAAATTGAAAATAATGATATGGAGTAATTTTGGCCTATCATTTTTTTAAATTGAAGGATAATTATTCATTAGATATATTTTTTTATTTTGGATTAAAAATATTAATTACATGAGTTAAATAACCATAATGGTACTCAAGTTGGTGTTTTTTAAAGGCCTCAAAAATCTTTATTATTATTAATATCTGGAAATAACTGTCAAGGGATAAAATATTATTATGGGGAGTGAATAAACCTCAAACGAAATTACTCAACTGTATATGTATGTCGAATGTAATTTTTCAGAAAAAATATTTAAAACAACATCAAGGTTAAACATTATTTAATGTAACATATAATAATACTAAATTAAATAAAACCAAAATCTATTATCCATGGATACACAACCAAACCCTGAGAAATATGATGATAACAAACACATATATCCTCTATAATAGTTTCAATGTTACAATAATAGTTATAAATATTGGCTTTACTTTTATATGTTATGACATTTAATATCTACATGCATAATGGGGTATTCCTAGAGGTATGAGTATTAAAATACATGTTTGATTTCATTAATCACTTCCGTTCACACTAATACATGTAATGTTCAAAAAATTTTATATAATAATCCACCTATAAATTAAATAAAACACGAAAATCAATGTTTTAAAAAATGATATATGTAATGACCCGACCCCAGTTACCTAGATTTGGTGCATTTTTATATAACATAGGCATTATAAGAGGAATCATGTCCCGAAAGACCAATCAGTTTAATAGCCTTGGAAGTACAAGATGTATTCATAATATTTACATTACATCATGAAATAAAAACATAAAAAACATTTAGTCCCCTTTTTAACACAATTATATCCTTATCATATCCCTAAAAGTCAACCATAATATACTTCTTCCATCCTGGAAAAAATAATACATAGAAAGGGATGATATGAGATGCACAATAAGGATAATAATATAGAGGAAACATTTATATATAAGAATAAACATTTAAGGAAATGTATAAGACTAAAAAATTATTTTAAGAAAAAACATCAGTATAATATGGAAAAGATAGAATCAAATAATTTATTTTACTTATTCAAATAGATATTCTACTAGTTGAATAATCACATTCAATAACAATATCCACTTTCATCATGATGGAATGCATAATTTCAGACTTCATAACCACATAGTCATGGTCTTGTGCCTAGACTACAAATAATATTTTGTCAAGGCCTTGTGCCAAGACACTAGTTTGTCTCATGAGACCTACTGTTGCATCAAGGAGCTATAGTGGGATCTTCCAGCCACTTACTATGTCCAATTCCTTCCTCATATGAAAATATTTAAACATAACATAAACATTTTTATTAAACCTAGCATTCGAAATGTCAATTCATTATCCATAAACCATGAATGGTGAAAAAATAACACATCCACAGTCCAACATATCCCAAAACCATCAATACAATATGAAAGATTTGTATGATAATAAATCAACTTCAAAGATGTTTTAAATACATCAAATTATGTTGACATAGAATAAATCAATACTTTTTGATAGAAATATATATTTCTATTTTGAAATCATTTAGAAGTCATGTAATTATAAAATAAAACTTTTATTTTGAAAATATTCTTATATTATTGTAAGGGTAGCTTCGAAGGTATTATAATGGCGGAAAATAGCTGCACCCGCCATATAATAAAAAAAATTCATTCCTCAATTTTTTCGAAAATGTAATAAATGACCTTGTTTGGAAAATTATGGAATGATTCCCTTATAATAATTTTATAAAAAGTCAAAAATGTTTTTAAATTACATTAACCTATAATTTAGGTTATAGTACAAATGTTTTGAAAATTAATTTTAAGGAACTCGGATGTGGATCATAAATTGGTCCTAGTAGATACTCACCTATAGTCAAACTCGGATAATGAAGAGATTGTGGAATTAACCCTTACCTTGTGAATTTCGTTAGTCGAGGGTATGTTAACCTCCTGTAAAATAGTAAAATAATTGTTATTAAATTACACAATAACTATATACATAAATATGATATCATATATGACCCTTTAATATTGCTTTGTTAATAATATTTTAGTATTAATATCGTTTCGGTGATAACTAGTTCATTTTCCTTTATATTTTTGGTTACGTAAGACATGTTTTTCATGGATAGGATTTATTAGGTTCTATATATAATTATATTATGTTCATAAACATTATTTCTAATCATAAAATAATTATTCTTGAATGATTACAAGGGGGAATGAATCTCCTCGAATTCATGGAGATGGTAATATGTACGTCCGCATGAGCGACAACATC
Source organism: Viscum album (assembly GCA_963277665.1). Classification (NCBI taxonomy): domain Eukaryota; kingdom Viridiplantae; phylum Streptophyta; class Magnoliopsida; order Santalales; family Viscaceae; genus Viscum; species Viscum album. The sequence goes on from OY728140.1 coordinate 1,730,538,420, forward strand.
ATTATATTGATGGTGAAGTCGTATGTAATTGGATGTTATTTCATATATATAGAATCATTAAATTATTATATTTATTATTTACATCATTCGTACTCATTATTATTGTAACATGCCACGTAAATAAAGCATAAGACATATTTCATATTTATTAATATTTATGAATTAAATATTAATTTTAATTTTAAGGGGTTTCAATGTTCGATAGCGTACCCGATACGCAAAAACGACTTTCTTTGAAATATTTTGTTGCACACTAATTATATAATATTATTATTTTAAGGGGTAGTTAACTCCTAGATATTTTATTCAAATGAATAAATAAAACAAACAAAAATATGATTATACATGTTTTTTTAAATATATTTACATTTATCCAATAATGGTTAGAGGCTTAAAATGTGAATTAATCTAATTTTAAGCATAATTTACATTAAAAGGAAGATTTACCGAATTTTAATTAAGTCCCCTCTTTAAATATAATTTTGGTCACTTTAATAAATTATATTTGACCAAATAAAATCCTTATTTATAATGAGGACAAAAAATTTACTTTGTGTAAATTTTTCGGAATTTTTCTGATAAAGTTCATTTTCTAATGAATTGTGAAAAATATTGTATTTTAATTCAAAACTATTTTTTAATCTAATATATTTATATTGTTTGATTATCTTTATATATTTTTTAAGTTGTAATTAGAATATATTTTTACAATTTAATACATTTTTGGTCATTGAAATTAATTTTACTTAGAAATTGGACACAAACAAGTGTCAATCTTCTGATAGTTATTGTTTCTTAAAACCACGCTATTTGTTTTAAATACGGGAATTAATTTTAAATTAATTACTTCCACTTATATGTTGTTAATTTATAAAAAATAGACATCATTTTTGAATTCGTAATATCAAATAAATCTTAGGCTGAATTATTGGTATTTTTCTATAAAAAACATCAATTTTTTATGAATAGTGAAAACACTAAGTAGTAGTTAAAAAAACTGACTTTCTCATTTAAATGAAATTTTACCACTTTTGTAAATTTAATTTCAATAATATGACATACATGTATGATATCCAGAAGTGAAATTTGGTTTAATAAGATTAAAACAATTTTTGGTGAATAGTAACCTTTGACATTTATTTACTGCAGTTAAAGATAAATAGGGTAATTCAAGGTAAAAAGAATATTTTAATACTTCCAAATTACCTTAAAAAACCCCTAACCTTATTGGATGAGTAATGGCCGACCATGGTCATATTTATCTTTATTTTGGGACCCCATGGAGGCACTTATGAAAGATAATGACACTTTATATTAATTAATTTAATGTAAAGGAAAAAATGACATAAACAAAAATCTTATAGTAAATTAATTTTTATATGGTGTTATATATATTATATTTCAGACTATAAATAATCATTGTAAATCAAAAGATATTTCCTACAACATGGTATTTTTTATATAATTTTTATACATCACATAAATAAAAATTTTTAAGACACAATAATGATGTAGTATTTATCTTATTAATAAAGGATTTAAATAAATATGATTATAAATACTAAAATAGCATCCAAAACCTGTCGAATTCTTATTGGATGATATTATTTCTACTATGAGACATCTTATCATTGACTTTAATTATTTTTGGACTTTTAAAAACTGAATATCATTATTTAATAAAATAATATTATCACACATTCCTAAAGAGCCCCTCCTCTCCGTTATAAAAAGTGACCACTTATAACCAATTAATCACAACTCTCAAGACTTTTTGATAGTACAATCTCAGACCAATTAATCTCCCTACATCCCTATACTCCTCCTAGAATCATTACCTTAGGCATAAGTCACTTCAAGAAGTCCTTTGGTTCAAACCAAACAGAGTTAACCAAATTAAAGGTAACAGTTTCTATTAAATTATTTTCTTTTATTTTACTTCTCCAACACCAAAACATTTTTATTCCATTATTTTCTAGAAACTACAGTATCATAAATATACTAGGATGTTTTTATGATAAGGATTTTAACTACACTTACACACACCTCCATCTAATGGGTGAAAAACGTAATGATTCTATGGATGGAAAACTTACTCATCAAAAACGATGATTATTCAAATGTGTCCAACCGACTATCATGGTGGCCATTTTGACATAAATGTATTTATATATGATATATATTATGTTTATGTTTTCTTTATGATTTTGTATTTTTCTATTTATAAAAATATTTTATGTTTTCCATAGTGGTTAAATACATTAATCTCATTAGAGGAAGTGCATACTACTGCCCCCTCAAAGTGATATGACCCGTTAATGCCATATGTGGGACGTATAAAGGATGGAGTTAATAATATTTTATATGATATTATACTGGAATTATAAAATAACTATGTATCATTATGTTTTTTATTCCATTAAAATAATAAATAGAAATCGAAGTAGCGTTCATGCGTACGTATAGCTTACCGTCTCCATGAACGGTGCAGTTCATTTTTTACCTCTAAATGTAATGTTCTATTATTAATAAATTTATATAGTGTATATATATTACATATATGATATATAAATCATTCATATCATTCTGATGATAATGGATATCTTACCACATGAACAACATTTTATTATATGTTGTTCATTTTGTTTACTCGAGTACCAAATATCGACAAAAAGACTATTACTAACTTAATGATCACATAATATTTATAACATGATAATAAGTAATATAAAAGTCATATTAAACTTTAAATAGTTTCTTAAGAATTTATAAATTAACATTAGTTTATTATTCAGGATATTAAAGAACGAGCGGGTCATGTCTGACACCTGGTAAGGGATTTTCTTATCTCACATTTAATTCAGTGAGATTTCCATTGTTCGCTATTTATTCATTTCATGTGATGAATTGTGTACTACCATTTTATATTTATTATCATGATTCTCATTATATTGATTTTATTATGTGATTCATTTTGTGTGTAATAACTTTTTTTCATACGAATTAGTTAATTACAACACGGTAAAGGGTTTCATCTCACTTTTTATTCCCGTGAGATTCATGAAAAATCTTCCACTATTTCCTTTTGTGTGGGGTATTTACTACCCATAATTGTAATCTTTGTCTAATATAATTTCATTTATAAATATTTACATCTTCATTTTATGATCCTTCTTTCATTTGGCGTATGTTTTGTTCGTTACCAAATCGGTAAGGGAACCTTTAACCGTCCTCTTTTAAAAGACTTATTTTGGTTATGTCCTTTAATTTACATATTATTATGTTGGGATTTGTTTTTGTATATAATTATTGATATAAAAATTATGTAAAAGTGATGAGATACCCTTTTCATCTCATCAGCACATTTTATGTATTTTAAAGTGACGATGTCAGGCTGTCGAATTTTTACAAGGGAACTTTTTAACCCAAAATCAATTCTTTAGGTTCAACTTGTACATATTGAATATGTCATCCTATGAAAATGTGTCAATGACATTTGATATTTTTACACTAAATATCCACATATATTGGGTGTATTTATATTTTAAACACATAGTTATATGATTGATTTATCCTGAATTTAAGGATACCATATTTATAAGGGGTTTCATCTCAATTTACATTTCCACTGAGAGTTCATTATTTTTATGCACCAATTAACTCTTATATGGTGTATATACTATTATTTGACATATTATATCATGAATAAAATTATTCTCATGATATCATAATGTTATGATTATGTTTTATTCCACAATTATTTTTATTCAAGTGTATCTTTTTTTAATAAAAAAACTCTTTAGCTAAAATATTGTTTTAAAAGTTTTAATGATGTATTCTTCTAAATATTTTTCATTAATGTCAATTTTTTAAAATGGTTTTTAGGATTTATTTGTTGGATATTATTTTTATCAAAAGATAATTCATTTAAAATCTTGAAAGTGGAATGAGAATCATTGATTAAAAAATATTTATTTATGTGGTATTGAAAATGATTTGATAATGCATTGTTTATTACAATATCGTGATTTTATATATATTGGAATGTGGGAATGTTATATTTCCTTTATACATAGTTTATGTGTTGTGACTATGTAATGTTTATTGGGAATTTTTTACGTATACGGTTGGTTCTGTGATAAACCTATGGTGGGTGAGCCCGAGATAGCTCTCCAATGCATTGGGTAACATGAGAGAGGTAAACTTGATATTTCTCCTAAGAGATTTAGGTTATATACTATGATGGGTATTCCAAGTGTAACTCCATTTGTAGCTATGATAGCTGCAATGTATGTTTTATATGGATTCCAAAAGTAACTTTTATGATTTATGATTTGTGTGTGTTATTCATAAATAATAGGATTTCGTAAGGTATGCTATGATTGAAAAATAAAGTTTCATTGATTTGTATTTATTTATGGGATAATGTATTCCTATATTATTTTATAACCCATATTATGCTTTTCATTATCATCCCATGTTAATGAAATGTTTTCTACATGATATAAATATGAATAAGATCAAGGATGGGATCAGGAAAATGTCACACTGTCTTAAATATTGAAATAGAAATGTTTCTTTTTAAGAGTTTTATTTTATGAAAAATGGATACTGAGTAGTAGTGTCTAATTGTAATATTCAAATTGTTATGTAATAGTTATGGCCTAATTCTCTAAAACTCTAAACCTGAAAATATCCTCAATGTTAATTATTCATTTAATTCAATATTATGTAATGTTATAAGGTTTGGTCTTTATAGTTGGTATTAGAGGTCAGTTTAGACATCTTTAGGGAATTTGAGTATTAATTAGACATATGGTTAGTCCCTATCTTTTATTTCAGTTAAATGATTGTTTTATAAGTTTTTTTGATCAAGGAAATTCGGTTACAAATAGAAGGATGAGGATATCAAACAATATTTCTATCTCTTCCTGGTGACATGATTGCTAAAATTATTGCAAAGTCATGATCGGATGATTGTGAAAATTTTCCTAGCATACAACTTACATGAAATCAGTTGTTTGAGATATCAAACATCTCCACTATACCTCGTTATAATCGTGGATAATGGGTATTATTTAGAAACAAAAATCATATTTTCACAATATTCTAATATTTTCATGAATGGAAAATATTATCTAGGAATTTTCTAATATTTTACCTTATCACAAGATTTTGAAGCATATTATGATTTTAAAAAAGGTGCTGAAGAAGGAGACCCCTGCGTAACATATTTATATTTTCTTCTACAATATAGTCTCTAAGAACATACATGTGGTATTTTAAAAGGACCATTAATTGAATTTTTCAAATCAAATTCGGTCCAACTATTTTATAGAAATCATGTTTTATCAGATGGTTTGAAATTATATGTCATACATGATTATTTTCCAAAACTATTTTTCTTTGAACACCCAAATGACCCATGTTATACAAGTTTTATTTGTATGGAGGATGAAAATGATTTTGAAGGATCTCTAAATCATTGTTGCGATGCATGAACATTCTACTTACAAGAAAATATGACGACGAAACAAAATGGACACCATGATCAAGGTATGATGTTCTTCATTTTTGGGATCGTTTTATTTTATCATATGGTGGTGAATTAAGTCATCAATAATTAAGATGTTGAGGTCATAATGAATTTGGATAAAAAATAGATGTATAAAGAAACCATTTAGGCTAAAACATTTTAGGGTTATTTTTAGTTTTATAAAAAGGAAAACCCATAGGATGGGTGACAACTCATCGTATCTGGGAAGGTTACAGGAATCGAACCCACAATCGAAGGGTGACAAGGGTGCATCATCTACTACTAGCCTACATAAATTCCCGGGATAGAATGAATTATTATTTTAGTAAAATGTTTTTATGGAACAAGAATAAGTTGATTTTTGGAACGTATGTTTTATAAAATAGATATACTTAGTATAGAAAAATGATTCAGTGATTAAGTGATAAGGTTGTTATGGAAGACGTTCTCTTTTTTGAGGAAACACTATATGCCTAAGGATGATAGAATACTATGGATTTCAATTCTGGAATAATGGTTGAAATTTTAGTTTGGAAGAATCTATGTTTTTATTGTGGATATATGACGATTTGTTTTATTTATGAAAATGATTAACCTATAATAGAGAACATATGATTTGGTTAATTATGTTTCAATATAAGAATTTATGAGTAATTGTTTTTATTTGGAGATAAATGTTATCTTGGAAGACTATGTAATTAAATCCTTAGTAGATATAGGTTTCAATCCTTGTTTGGATCACTTTTGAAGAATTTAATGGAAAGTTGTTTTTTAATGGTATTTGTTGAAATTTGGGTTATGTTTTAAAAATTTTAGAGATTAAGAGTAGTTTTTACTTTTGTAAAAGATTATCCTTTTTGGGTATTATCGGATCTCGCACTAATAATTTTGGTTTTAGTTGATGTCTAAAGGTAATGGAAATATATAGTTCTTCTTTTGTAGATTATGTTATTCTCAAGAAGATGACTCTTGTTCTTTTGATGTGACCATGTCTTTCTGAATTCCCTTTTTTTGGAGAAAAGATATGTTTTTGGTTGAAACTTATTAAAGGATGAAACTCTACTTAAAGGTAAGTATATTTACTTATGTTCATATTCTATATAGTAAATGAATTCCTCTAAATTATGAAAAATAATTTAAAAAAAATGTTGTAGGTTTATGTTTCCAAAAGGGTAATCAAAGACTGTTTAACGCATTATATGTTGGTGATTTTATGGTGGTTAACTTTCTCCTAATCATGTTTTCTATCACTATCCATCAGAACATGACCGTTTGTTCTCTCCTATATATCCATGTTTTCTTACATGGAATCTTAATACAGGTTATCTTAGGTAACCATTGTACTTTTATTTCTTTATTTTAAAGTGATAGTTTTAATGAGTATTTTTTATGTGGGACTTTTATTGATGTTTCCAAGCCCAGTTTTAAAATTGTGAGGATGCAATTATTAAAAGGGGGAAGGATGTAACATCCTAGGTAAAAAATGTATAAGAAATATTTCATATTTATTAATATTTGTGAATTAAATATTAATTTTACTTTAAAGAGGTTTCTATGTTCGATAGCCAACCCGATTCGCAACAATGGGTTTCTTTGAAATCTTACGTTGCATAGCAATTATATATTATTATTATGTTAAATGGTCGTTAACTCCTAGACGTTTTATTGACAAGAATGATCAAAACTAACTAAAATATGATTATACATGTTTTTTAAATATATTTACAATTATCCAATAAATGATAGAGTCTTAAAATGTGAATGAATCTAATTTTAAGCATAATTTACATTAAAAGGCCGATTTACCACCTTTTAATGGCGAACCCTCTTTAAATATAATTTCCGTCACTTCAATACATTCTATTGGACCAAATAAAACCCTTCTTTAGAATGGGGATATCAAAATTTACTTTGTGTAAATTTTTGGAATGTTTCTGATAACGATCATTTTCTAATCAATAGTGAAAAATATTTTATTTTAATTCAAAACTATGTTTTAATATAATTTATTTGTATGGTTAGATTATTTTTATAATTTTTTTTAAAGTTTTATTAGAATATTTTATTACCATTTAATACAATTTTGGTCATATAAATTAATTTCACATTGAAATTGGACATAAACAATTGTCAATCATTTGATAGTTATAGTTTCATAAAAACATGCTATATGTTTTAAAAACGAAAATTAATTTTAAATTAATTAATGACACCTATATGTTTTTAATTTAGAAAAATATTTATCATTTTTGATTTCATAATATCAAATAAATCTTCGGCTTAATTATTTTTTATTTTTTTGAAAAACATCATTTTTTATTAATAGTTAAATCACTTAGTAGTAGTTAAAAAAACTGACTTTTTCATTTAAATGAAATTTTACCACTTTTGTGAATTGAATATCGAATATCCGACGTACTTGGTAATTATCAAGAAGTAAAAATGTTGTTAAATAAGAATAAAATAATTTTTGGTGAATAGTAACTTTTGACTTTTATTTTCCACGGTTAAAGGTAAATAGGGTAATTCAAGGTAAAAAGAATATTATAATAATTTAAAATTACTTTAACACTTTTCATAACCTTATTGGATGAGTAATGGATGACCAATGGAATATTTGGGACTATTTTGGGACCCTATGGAGCCACTTATGAAATATAATGAGACTATAGATTAATTAATTTAATGTAAAGGCCAAAATCACATAAACAAAAATCTTTTAGTAAATTATTTTTTATATAGTGTTATATAATTTATATTTTAGAATATAAATATTCAGTTAAAAGAAAAAAATATTTACTACCTCATTGTATTTGTTTTATAATTTTTAGAAATCACATAAATTGAATTATTTATGACACAAAAATGATGTAGTATTTACCTCATTAATAAAATATTTAAAATTATAAGATTATAAATATTAAAATAAAATTGAAAACCTATATAATTCCTATTGGATGATATTATTCCGACTATGAGTCATCTTTTCTTAGACTATAATGATATTTGGACCATTAATATCCGAATATCATTATAGAATAAAATAATATTATCACACTTTATTAAAGAGTCCCTCCTCTCCCTTATAAAAGGAGACCACTTCTAACCAATTTCTCACATCTATAGAGCGTTTTGGCCAGTCCAACATCTTCCAAAATAATATCCCTACATCTCTCTACTCCTCCTAGAAGCCTAACCTTAGGAAGAAGGCACTTCAATAAGTCATTTGGTTCAAACCAAAGGTAGTTAGCCAAATTAAAGGTAATAGTTTCTCTTAAATTGTTTTCTTTTATTTTACTTCTCCAACCCCTAAACACATTTTATTCCTATATTTTGTAACAACATCAGTATCCTCAATATAATAGGCTGTTGTTATGTGAATGATTCTAACTACACTTACACAAACCTCCATCTAATGGGTGAATAACATAATGTTTCTCTGGTTGGAAAACTAACACCTCACGAAACAATGAGTGTTCAAATATCTCCAACCGCCTCTCATGGTGGCCATCATTATGGAACTGTATTTATATATGATATATATTATGTTTATGTTTTCTTTATTCTTATGTTTTTTATCTTTTATAGGAATACATTACGGTTTCCATAGTGGTTAAATACGATAATCTCATTAGAGGAAGTGTGGAATACCGCCCCTCAAAGTAATATGATTCATTAATGCCTTATGTGGGACATATAAAGGATAGAGTTAATAATATTGTATATGATATTATATAGGAATTATAATATAAATATGTATCATTATATTTTTAATTCCATTAAAATAATAAATAGAAATAGAAGTAGCGTTCATGAGTACTTACGGCTTACGGTCTCATTGAACGGTGCATTTCATTTCTTAGCTCTAAATGTTATGTACTATTATATATACATGTATATACTGGATATATATCAGATATATGATATCTAAATCATTAATTTCATTCTGAAGATAATGGATATCTTACCAAATGAACAACTTGTAATTATAAGTTTTTCATTTTTTTACTCAAGTACCAAATATCGACAAAAAGATCATTATTAACATAAATTAATACATAATGTTTATAATAAGGTAATAAGTAATATATAAGTAATAATAATAATGTATAAATTAGCATTATTTTATTATTCCAGAGATTAAAGAACGAACGGGTCAAGTCAGACACAAGATAAGGGATTTTCTTATCTCACTTTTAATTCCATGATATTTCCATTGTTCGCCACTTATTCATTGCATGTAGTGTATTTTGTTCTACCATTTGATATATATTATCATGATTATCATTATATTTATGGTATTATGTTATTTTTTTGGTTTTTATTAACTTTTGGTCATATGAATCAGTTGATTAGAACGTGGTAAAGGGTTTCATCTCACTTTTTATTCCTCTTAGATTCATGCTATATTTGCCAATATTTCCTTTGTGTGGTGTATGTACTTCCCATGATTGTACTATTTTTGTAATATAAATTCATTTATGAGAATTTAAATCTTCATTTAATGATCCTTCTTTCATGTGGCTTATGTTTTGTAAGTTACCAAATCGGTAAGGGAACCTTTCCCTGTCCTCTTTTAAAAGGCATCTTTTTTGTTATGTCTTTTAATTTACATATTATTATGTTGAGATATGTTCATAAATATCCTTATTGATGTAAAAATTATTTCCAATTGATGGGATACCCTTTTTATCTCATACAATCATTTTCTGAATTTTAAAGTGACATTGTTATGCTGTCGAATTTTTACAATGGTACTTTTTAACCTAATTTCAATTCATTGGGTTCAACTTTTACTTATTGAATATGTCGTCCTATGAATATGTGTGAATGACCTAGGATTTTTTTACACTTAATATCCACTTATATTTGGTGTATTTTTATTTTTCACACATAATTATGTTATTGAGTTATCCCTAATTTATGGATACCATATTTATAAGGGATTTCATCTCAATTTACATTACTAGTGAATCTTCATTGTTGTTATGAACCAATTCACTCTTATATAGTTTATATAATATCCATTGACATATTATATCCCAAAAACCTTTATTCTTAAGATATTATACTATTCTGATAAAATGTTATTCCTCAATTATTTGTATTCAAGCGTCTCTCTTTTTGTTAAAAAACTCTTTAACTAAAATTTCCTTTTAATTGTTTTAAAGATTTATTCTTCTAAATATTTCTCATTAGTGTCCATGTTTTCAAAATGGTGTTTAGGATTTATTTTTTGTTCATTAATGTTATCAAATGATAATTCATTTAAAATCTTCAAAGTGGTGTGGGACACTGTGATTCAAAAATATCATTATAAATGGTTTTGAAAATGATTTGATCAACCATTGTTTATTTCAATATGTTTATTTGATATATATTGGAATGTAGAAATGATATAATTCATTTATACATGTGTTAATTGTTATGATTATGTTATGGTTATTGGGAATTTTTTATGAATACGAGTGGTTCCGTGATAAACCTAGGATGGGTGAGCTCGAGATAGCTCTCCAATGCATTGGGTAACGTGACGAAGGTAAAAATGATTTTTCTCCTTAGAGATTTAAGGAATATACTTTGATGGGTATTCCAAGTGTAACTCCCTATGTAGCTATGATAGCTACAATGTATTATTGATATAGATGCCATAAGTGACCTTTATGATTAATGTATTTGTTTGTGTTATTCATAAATCTTTTGATTTCGTATGGTATGTAATGTTTGAAAAATATAGTTTCATTGATTTGTATATATTGATGGGATAATGTTTTCCTTCCTTGATTTATAACCCTTAATGAGCTTTTTATGCATAATCCCAAGTTTTTGAAATGTTTTTCAAAGGACTTAACGATGAATAGGGTCAAGGATGGGATCAAGGAAAATTCATGTTGTTTACAATATAGTACCAGACAAGTTTCTTTTTAAGAGTTTTAATTTATGAAAAAATGATACTCAGAAGTAGTGTCTACTTGGAATATTCAAGTTGTTATGTAATGGTTGTGGCCTAATTCTCTAAAACTCTAAAACTGAAAAGATCATCAATTTTAATTATTCATTTAATACAATATCATGTAATGTAATAAGGTTGGGTCCTTATAGATGGAATCAGAGGTTAGAATTGACATCTTTAGGGATTATGAGTTTTAGTTAGACATGTGGTTAGTATTTATCTATTATTTCAGTTAAATAATTGTTTTATAACTTTTTCAGAATATTGAACTTCAGTTACAAATGGAAGGAGGACGATCTCAAATGACATTCCTATCTCTTCTAGATGACATGCTTGCAATAATTATTGCAAAGTCAAGTTTCACATGATTGTGAAACTTTTTCTAGCCTAAAACTCACTTGAAAGTAGTTTTTTGTGATATCAAACACCTACACTATACCTTATTATCATTGTGGATCAAGGGTTTGATGTAGGCAAATCCTATTTTCACAATATTCTCATATTTTCAAGAAAGGTAAATATTTTCTAGTAATTTTCAAATATTTTACCTTATCACAAGACTTTGAACCATATTATGATTTTAAAAATGGTGTTGAAGAAGGATAACCTTGTGTAGCCTATTTATATTTTCTTTTACAATATAGTCTCTCATCAAATATATATGGTATTTTAAAAGGAAAATTAATTGAAATTTTCAACTCGAATTCGGTCCGACTATTTTATAGAAATCATTTTTGATCAGATGTTTTGAAATTATATGGAATACATGATTATTTTGCAAAACTATTTTTCTGTGAACACCCATATGTCCCATGTTGTACAAGGTGTATTTTGATGGAGGATGAAAATAATTTTGAAGGATCTCTAAATAATTTTTGTGATGCATGGACCTTCTACCTACATGAACATGATGACGATGAAACCAAATGGACACCATGATCAAGGTATGGTGTTATTCATTTTGAGGGTCATTTTAATTTATCATATGGTGGTGAAATAAGACATCATGAATTACTATGTGGAGATAATAATGAATTTGGATTAAAATTAGAGGTATAAGGAAAACATTAATGTTAAAACATGGTAGGGTTATTTTTGAGTTTTATAAAAAGGACATCCCATAGGATGGGTGACAACCCGTCTCATCCGGCAATGCTACAGGAATCAAACCCATAAACGAAGGGGCTAAAATGGTGAATTTTCTACCACAATCCTACTTGAAGTTCCTTGTTAGTATGACTTATTATTTTAGTAAAATGATTTTATGGTACAACAATAAGTAGATTTTTGTAACTTATGTTTTATCAAATAGATATGCTTAGTATAGAAAAATGATTTATTGATTAAGTGATAAAGGTTTTTGTGGAAGATGTTCTCTCTTCTGAGGAAACACTATATGCCTAAGGATGATAAAATACTATGGATTTCAATTGTGGAATAATTGTTGAAATTTTAGTTTGGAAGAATCTATGTTTTTATTGTGGACATATGACTATTTGGTTTATTTATGAAAATGATTAACCAATCATGGAGATAATGTGATTTGGTTAATTACTTTTCAATCTGAGACATTATGAGTAACTGTTGTTATTTTGAGAAAAATGTTATCTTGGAATACTATGTAATTAAATCATTTTGTGATTTGGGATTCAATATTATTTTGGATCACTTTTGAAGAATTATACAGAAAGTTGTTTTTTAATGATATTTTTTGAACATTGGGTTTTGATTGAAATATATTGGAGATTAAGAGTAGTTTTTTCATTTGTAAAAGATTACCCTTTTGGGTATTTTCTGATATCGCACTAACAATTTTGGTTTTAGTTTTTTTCTAATGGAAAGGGAAATATATAGTTCTTCTTTTTTGGATTATGTGATTCTCAAGAAGATGAATCTTGTGCTGATGATGTGACCAAGCCTTTTTGAATGCATTTTTTTTGGATAAAAGATAAATTTTTTGTTGAAACTTATTATAGAATGAAACTCTACTTGAAGGTAGGTATATTTCCTTATGTTCTTATTCTCTTTAGTAAATGAATTTCTCTAAATTATGAAATGGAATGTAAAATAAAAAATTTTGCTGGTTTACATTTCCAACTGGGTAATCAAAGTCCATTTAACACATCATAAGTTGGTGATTTGCGAATGGTTAACATTTTCCTAATCATGTTTTCTATCACTCTCCATCATAACATGATTGTTTATTCTCCCTTCCATATCCATGTTTTCCTAAATTGAATCTTAGTATGGGTTATCATGGGTGACCATTTTACTTTTCTTTCTTTCTATTAAAGTGATATTTTTACTGACACTTTTCCGATGTAGGACTATTAATGATGTTTCCAAGCCCAGTTTTAAAATGGCGGGGACGCAATTCTCAAAATGGGCGATGGATGTAACATCCTAGGTAAATAAAGAATAATACATATTTAATTTTTCTTAAAATTTGTGAATTAAATATTATTTTTATTTTAAAGGTGTTTCTATGTTCGATAGCGTACCCGATACGCACCAACGAGTTTATTTGAAATCATACATTGCACACGAATAATATAATATTATTATTTTAAATGGTAATTAATTCATAGACTTTTTATTGGAGGGAATGAAAAAAAACTAACTATAACATTAGTAAAAATGTTTTTTAAATGTATTTACATTTATCCAATAAAAGTTAGAGGCTTAAAATGTGAATGAATGTAATTTTAAGTATAATTTACATTAAAAGGCCGATTTACATACTTTTAATGACGAAACCTCTTTAAATATAATTTTTTTCACATTAATAAATTATATTTGACAAAATAAAATCCTTCTTTAGAATGGGGACATCAAAATTTACCTAGTGTAAATTTTTGGAATTTTTCTGATAAAGATCATTTTCTAATGAATTGTGAAGAATATTATATTTTAATTCAAAACTATGTTTTAGTATAATTTATTTATATGGAAATATTATATTAATAATTGGTTTTAATGTTTAATAAGAATATATTTTTACCATTTAATCCAATGTTGGTCATTGTAATTAATTTCCCTTTGAAATTGGACATAAACAAGTGTTAATCTTTTGATAATTATTGTTTCTTAAAAATACACTATTTGTTTTAACAACATGAATTAATTTTAAAATAATAAATAACACTTCTATGTTTTGAATTTAGATAAATAGACATCATTTTTTAATTAGGAATATCAAATAAAGAATAGGCTGTATTTTTGTTATTTTTCTGAAAATCTTCAATTTTTGATGAACAGTGATATCACATAGTAGTAGTTGCAAATCTGAATTTTTAATTTAAATGAAAATTTACCACTTCTGTGAATTGAATTTCAAAAATCACACATACATGGTTTTTATCAAGAAGTAAAATTTTGTTCATTAAGATGAACATATTTTTTGGGAAATAGTAACTTTTGACTTTCATTTACCGCAGTTAAATGTAAATAGGGTAATTCAAGGTAAAAATAATATTGAAATAATTCAAAATTACATTAAAATTTATCGTAAACGTATTTTATTTGTAATGGAAGACCATGGTCATCTTTGGGTCTATTTTGGGACCCCATGGAGCAACTTATGAAAGATAATGACACTTTAGATTAATTTATTTAATGTAAAGGCAAAAATGACATAAATAAAAATCTTTTAGTAAATTAATTTTTATATGGTGTAATAGAAATTATATTTTAGACTATAAATATTAATTAGAAATAGAAAATAATATCCTACATAATGGTATTTTTGTTATAATTTTTAGACATCAAATAAATTAAATAATTTATGACACAATAATAATGTTGTATTTACCTCATTAATAAATTTTTTTTATAAATACGATTATAAATATTAAAATAACATCTAAAACCTGTCCAGTTACAATTGGATGATATTATTTAGAATATTTGTCATCTAATATTTTACATTAATGATTTATTAATCTTTAGAAACCAAATATCATTATATAATAAAATAATATTACAACACATTTCTAAAGAGCCCCTCCTCTCCCTAATAAAAGGAGACCACTTTTAACCAATTACTCAAAACTCTCTTGTTTTGGCTCATCCAACCTCTTTCCAATTAATCCCCATACATCAATATCCCCCTCCTAGATTCCTTACCATAGGAAGAAGGAATTTATGAAGTCCTTTGGTTCAAACCAAAGAGTGTTACCTAAATTAAAGGTAACAATTTCTCTTAAATTGTTTTCTTTTATTTTTCATCTCCACCCCCTAAAATATTTTTATTCCTTTATTTTTAACAAAAACATTATTTTAAATATACAAGGATTTTGTTATGAATAGATTATAACTACACTTACACAAACCATCATCTAATGGGTGAAGAACATAATGTTTATGTGGATGGCAAACTAACGCCTCATGAAACAATGATTGTTCAAATATCACTAACCGCCTCTCATGGTGGCCATTATGATGGAAATTTATTTATATATGATATATATTATGTTTATTATTTCTATATTATTCTTTATTTTTTCATTTACAGAAATACTTTATGGTTTCCATAGTGGTAAAATACAATAATCTCATTAGAGGAAGTACGGACTACTGCCCCCTCAATGTGATATGACTAGTTAATGCCTTATGTGGGATGTATAAAGGATGGAGTTAATAATATTTTATATGATATTATACAGGAATTATAATATAACTATGTATCATTATGTTTTTAATTCCTTTAAATTTAGAAATAGAAATGGAAGTAGCATTCATGCCTACATACGACTTACCATCTCCATGAACGATGCATTTCATTTCTTGCCTCTAAATGTTATGTACTATTACAAATACATGTATATACTTGATATGTATGATATATATGATATCTAAATCATTAATTTCATTATGATGATAATAGATATCTTACTACATGAACAACTTGTAATTATAAGTTCATTTTTTATGATGTTCCAAATATTGACAAAAAGATGGTTATTAACATAAATGATTACATAATGTTTATAACATGTTAATAAGTAATATAAAAGGAATAACAAACATTATAAAGGTTCTTATGAAATCATAAATTAACATTAGTTTATTATTCTGTAGATTAAAGAATGAACGGGTCAAGTCAGACACAAGGTAAGGGATTTTCTGATCTCACTTTTAATTCCGTGAGATTTCCATTGTTCGCCACTTATTCTTTGCATGTGGTGTATTTTGTTATACCATTATATATATATTATCATGATTATAATTATATTCATGGTATTATGGGGTTCATTTGATTGTTTTTAACTTTTGGTCATACGACTCAGTTGATTACAACACAGTAAAGGGTTTCATCTCATTTTTTATTCCTGTGAGATTCATGCTATATTTTCCACTATTTCATTTTGTGTGGTGTATGTACTTCCCTTTATTGTAATCTTTTTATAATATAATTTAATTTATTAGTATTTATGTCTTCATTTAATGATCATTCTTTCATGTGCCGTATGTTTTGTAAGTTACCAAATCAGTAAGGGAACATTTCACCGTCCTCTTTTTAAATTCTTCTTTTTGTTATGTCTTTTAATTTACATCTTATAATGTTGGGATATGTTCTTATATATCCTTAATGATGTAAAAATTATTTCCAAGTGATGAGATACACTTTTTATTTCATCAAATCATTTTCTTAATTTTATAGTGACTCTGTTAGGCTGTCGAATTTTTACAAGGGAAAATTTTAACCCAATTTCAATTCGTTGGGTTCAACTTGTACTTATTGAGTATGTCGTCCTATGAATATGTGCGAATTACCACTGATAGTTTTAAACATAATATACACTTATATTTACTGTATTTATTTTTTCACACATAATTATGTGACTGATTTATCCTTAATTTAAGGATACCATCTTTATAAGGGATTTCATCTCAATTTTTATTTTCACTGAGGCCTCATTGTTATTATGCAGCAATTCACCCTTATACTGTGTATATACTATCCATTGACATATTATATAATGAATATCTTTATTACCAAGATATTATAATGTTATAATTAAATTTTATTCCTCAATTATTTGTATTCAAGTGTCTGTCTTTTTGTTAGAAAACTCTTTAACGAAAATATCGTTTTAAATGTTTTAACGATTTATTCTTCTAAATATTTTGCAATAATTTCCATGTTTTCAAAATGGTTTTTAGGATTAATTTATTGGACATTAATGTTATCAAATTATAATTCATTTAAAATATTCAATGTGTTATTGGACACTTTGACTCAAAAATATCTTTTTAAAAGGTTTTGAAAATGATTTGATGAAGCATTGTTCTTTTTAAATATGTTGATTTGATATTTTGGAATGTGGGAATGTTATCTTTAATTTATACTTGTGTTATGTGTTATTATTATTGTAGGACCCCGGGACACCCTGAGAGGGGAGGGGTGAATCAGGGTGGCAACTTTTTCTACTTAAAGTTGTGGATCTTGTTCCCACGTTGGTAGGAACTACTTAAACCTGTATGATGGATATGATCAGCAATTAAACATTCACACGCAGAGACAGATGACACGACTATTTTTACTTGGTTCACCACTAAGGGCTACGTCCAAGGAGCATATGCCGACAGGTTTCCAGTCATACCTAAATCCACTATGCTTCACTGGCTGCGGATACAACTGTTCAGGCACAGTCACTCTGGCCCAGGCTCACTGCCTTTACAAAGGTTTAGGGATAGCTCACTACTTCCCTCGGGTCACTCCCGTTGACTCCCCCTGGCTCACTGCCGTTGGTGAAGTCTCACTCAGTTTATAGACGTGAAGGTCTCTTCATTAGATAGACATGAAGTTCTGTGTCTCCTGTTCAGCATGAGACTTTTCTTGCATCAGAGTTCAGAGTTGATGCACTGTTCTGTTCAATCCTCCTTTAGTGCAATGACTGAATGCACTAGATCCTTCTTCTTCTCTTCCTTTGATTCTCACTACTAACACCAGAGTGTATTGATATATTCCCCTCTTTCTGTGCAGATCTGAGTTTAGTTGCACAGTCCGTTCTTCTTCTCTTCGTAAAGCACAATGAGGATGTTAAACACCAGTCATGTGTGTGCGGTACCACTTATCTTCATAAAACCAAATGGTTTACTGTTCTTCCATCTTCACAAAGCAGATTTGAGAGTGCTAAGCACCTGTCAAAGGTCTGCGGGACCCCCAAATTTTCGCGCACCCTTCTCGGTGCCTTGCGCGTAAAATTTAAACCTTGCGCGTAAAAATAACTTTTGGTGCGTAAAAGGCTTTTCGCGCAACTCTTCTTTTTCGCGCAAGTCTTCCCTTTTTCGCGCAACACCTTCTTTTTCACGCTACCCTTTTTCTTTTCGCGCACCACTCTATAACTTAGTTTTTCCGTGCATCAGAGCTCGAGATTTTTCTAAGTGTCGAGCCTCTCCGAATGAGAGGGGATCACCTCATATTTATAGGCGTTTTTGATCCTGCGCGTAAAACCTCTTCCTGCGCGTAAAACTGTCTCTCAGTTCTTTGAGTTACGCGCATCTTCCATTTATTCTCGTGCACCTCCTTGGTTTTTCGCACATCTCATTACCTCTAAATTTTTCATCATTCTGAACAGGAATCCTCTCTTGCGCATAAGACTTCAAACCCACATTTTGAGCACAACCAACTTTACGCGCAGCAGTTTGATTTTCCGCGAACATGGTGCGAACATCTCCGATTTTTCGCACACCTCTTGCCTTTGCCGATTTTCGGTATTTCTGATTCGATACGCTGATTGCGCGAAAAATTCCCCAGCTATTCTGCGCACAACAATTTTCGCGCACATTCCCATTTTTCCGCGCACAGCTCTGGTTTTTCGCGCAGCCCATGCCTTTACCATTTTTCAACGTTCAGATTCTGAAACACTGTTTGCGCGAAAAACTTCGCTCCACTTATTTCGCGCACCACGCTGTTTTTCGCGCCCAACTCAAGAATTTCGCGCATAGCCCTTATATTTCGCGCACCATTCCTTTTTGTGCGAACTGCCTTTTGCAGACAATCCATGTCTTCATTTTCCGATTTTGAGGCCCAAAAATTTGGCAAACACTGGGAAATAGCGCCACCTTGTATCTGCTCATTTTGTACCGCCTCCAGATCATCCATTCCTTTGTCGACGTTCTCTGACAAAACATGGATCATTAACCACATCCCTCGAACTCGACCTGCCTCCATAGAAACTCTTTTGCCAACAAATTTTTATGTCGTTTGTTTGCTTTGTCGACAAGGACGATCACCTCAACAACGCTTCATCTTGGCGATCTGTATACTTCAGCAACTCTTCTGCTTTTATCACAACCTCCACTATTGTGATATGTAGTCTTTGAAGGAACAACTTTAGCATCATCATCTTCTATGACAATGTGATGTTCATGACTATCTCAGAAGTACAATCTTTGCACATTGTCTTCTTCATCAACCGGTATGATGTACTTCATGCAAACCAATTCAATTCATCAGGAAGTCTCTTGCATGGTTCTCATGCAATCATGAGTAATTGCATGGACTTCATCCAAATACCTCATTCTTCTTTAATCATCCTTGGATGTATTATACCTCACATTCTGCATTGTTGTAAACAATGTATCACCTTTGAAACATGTTCTTTGAACATCCGATCAGTACAACAATCGTCTGAATCACCACTCCTCTACTTCATCGGAGTACTTCATGATCTCCTTCATTTTGATATTCCATTGACAACTATTGTCAACAAATACAAACCTATACACAAAGTGGTTCCAACAATCTCCCCCTTTGTATTTTGTTGTCAATACCTTAAACATCTTCTGAAATGAATCTGTCAATGTCAAAATGAGAATCTTCTGCATTTCACTTTCTCTCCCCCTTATTGACAAGAAATATAAACCGCATGGTAGGGAGGGTATCAATCCTCACTTAATCAAAGTTTCATTAATCATTTCACTCTAAGTCTACTTGAGCAATGCTCGATGTAGAAAACAAGAGGATTTTATTAGGTCAACAATGCTGTCCATTACTCACAGATCATGATACCAACATGAGATGAGAACTCATGTATCTTGTCTTCAAGGGTTTACCACTTTTATTTCAGGTAGATGAAGATCAAATATGATAGATAATAATCAACCTGAAACTCCTGCACTCACTTCAGCAAATAGATCAAAAACATTCAAGTGCAATCAACTGGATAAGTGACCTTGGGGAACTTCCATTCTCTTTATGTCACTGATCAATACAGTTACTCCCCCTTTGTAAAATAATCTTTGATCTGAGTAACCAAGGGATAGTGATTGAGAAATGACATACCTTCTTCATTGGTTTGTTCTTCAAGAAATTCACAGAATAACTGCTTTTGAGTCCATCTAGAGTTGATATTGATTGAAACAGTGATTATGGAAGCTTCTTCTTTCTTCTCCACCGTAAGGGAAACACTCCTCATCACTTTCATCAAGAGTGATCCTTCATCATCATAATCTTTGAATATCAATTGAAGAATCTACTAAGGATGGAAACTTCTTCAGCTTGTCTATCAAGAGTTGACAGCATTCACTACTTCTCAGGTTCTCCCCCTGAGAGCATGCTTCACCGTCAATTCCCTGTATTATTAGTACAAATACAATACAGAAATGATTACGGGAATAAGGTGGTTCCTTCTTGCTTCATCAAGAAGACTTTCTTGGTTGAGGTTCTTTTATCAACCAAGTTCCTCTGTTCACTCCAGTCTTCATGCCTGTACATTTGAACATGTATTCTGACATCTTTCGGTGTGGCATGGATCTGTTCACATTCACTTCTACTTTGTGTAGAGAATTGTTCCGCTTAGCAGCCATCATGAATGATACATTCTTACTCCTCTTAAGGACTGCTTCTTGCTCTGGTATTAAGGTTAGGAAACCTTTTGCAATGTGACCAAACTTCTCGCATCTCTCACACAGAACTTCTTTGACACGAGTGCTTCTCTTTGTTTGCAATCTCTCAAGCACCGTGTCTTCATCGTGTGAAAGTTTTCCTTTTCCTTTATCACTAGCCCTGGCCTTTTCATCTTCAAGTTTTCTCATTCGTTTCAAATCTTCTGGCCAGATGACCAATATGTCATTTGGAACTTTTGCAGCTGGTTTAGGTCTTTAACATGGGTTCATCTGAGATTCATCCCACTAAGTGTTTCTTTTGGATGAATGACCCTTCAATTTCAGGGATCTAAAATCCTGAGTCTTCTCAGTTTCCCTACTTGAGATCTTCTTGGGGAAGTGTGTGTTCACAACATTCTTCTGATTTCTCCCCAAGGTAGCTGCTTCATTCTTTGACGACATCAGAGGACTTCTTTTCTTTTCGACAGTGAAAGCATGTTGATGTGGACATGTGCCTGCATTGTGACCACTGTCGTTGCATACATCACAGATGTTATCAATAATTCCAAATCTGTTTGTAGTAAACAGATGCTTCTGGACCTGCTGATGTTGCTCCTTTTTCTCTGGCTTCCTCCCCTTTGATATAGGCTTTCACTGTGCTTTTCCATGAAAGGGATTATAAAAACAATCCAGTGCACAGTGCCCAAATCTATTGCAGCACCAACATTGGCCCACAAATCTTTTCTTCTTTGTTTCTTCAGTATTAAGTTGTTGGGACATCTTCTTAATTGTTTGTCCTCTATTTGAGGAACCCACTTCCTCGTTTTTCTTCCCATCCACCCTAGCCATGGTGGTAGGTTTCTTCTTCTCACCTTTCCTCATCCATACTTGTTTAGATCTTTTCTTCCCACCTGCACTGATTGTAGGAGTGTATTTAGAAATATGAGTACAAGATGGATTGGATGGTACCTTCACTTTCTCAGTTCCTTGTGATAGATCAATGAGTGAAGTCATGATCTTATTATCACATGTTGGAGGTCTTTTGACAATAGAATCCTCCAGTGAGCATTGAGTACCAATAGCAACTGATTCTTGATGTGGATAATCATGAGTTGTCATAATCTTCTTATCACATGTTTGAGGCATTTCAGCTTTAGACTCCTCCAACGAACATCGAGTGCAAGAATCACTCATTTCATTCTTTTGTGAAGTCTCAATATGTGTGTTATCAATCTTGGTCAACTGAGCTTCCAATTATTGACCCACAATATTGAGGATGATCTTCTGATCTTCAATCGTGATCATCTTCTCTTCACACGTCTTCTTCAACCTTTCAACCTCATCTTCATGCATCTTAACTTTGTTTTTTAACAAAGTGTCAAGTTCCCTGAATTTAATGGAAGTTTCTTCCAAACAAAAATTATTGACTTCATTGCTCTTCTTCAGCTCATCTTCAAGTGCATGGATCCTTTCTTTTAAAGTCTTATTGACTTCCTCTTCTTCTTCAAATACTTTCACCCGTTTTATGAGCTTCATACTTTCCATAACTTTTATTTCCAACCCTTTTTCCATATTGTCAGCTTCCCTTTCTAATCGATTGATCTCAACCTGCATATATTGGAATAGGCTACAAATAATAGCAACCCTTTCTTCTGGAATATCATGCAGATATGTTCTAAGTTTTTCCTGAAAGCTTGAATTAGGGGTATCATCCTTTCCTCTGGATGTGTTCTGAGCCACCTGCTTGATACTTTCCAGGCCTAATGTTTCTTTATTATTGGAATGGCATGGAGAATAGGACACTCCATCTTCTTTGGATGTGGGGGACTTCTTCATCATCTTCTTCTCTTTCTTTTTCCTATTTGTCAAAGTCTTGGTGGATATAGATTTCTGCTCAGAAATGACTGCGTCATTATCAAGACCGCTCTTCATTGTTGACTCTAGGAAAGAAACTCAAATACTCTTCTCAATATAATTACTGGAGAATATCCAACATACGTGAACCTCCCTCTGATACCACTTGTAGGACCCCGGGACACCCTGAGAGGGGAAGGGTGAATCAGGGTGGCAACTTTTTCTTCTTAAAGTTGTGGATCTTGTTCCCACTTTGGTAGGAACTACTTAAACCTGTATGATGGATATGATCAGCAATTAAAAATTCACATGCAGAGACAGATGACACAGCTATTTTTACTTGGTTCACCACTAAGGGCTACGTCCAAGGAGCATACGCCGACAGGTTGCCGGTCGTACCTAAATCCACTATGCTTCACTGGCTGCGGATACAACTGTTCAGGCACAGTCACTCTGGCCCAGGCTTACTGCCTTTACAAAGGTTCAGGGATAGCTCACTGCTTCCCTCGGGTCACTCCCGTTGACTCCCCCTGGCTCACTGCCGTTGGTGAAGTCTCACTCAGTTTATAGACGTGAAGGTCTCTTCATTAGATAGACATGAAGTTCTGTGTCTCCTGTTCAGCATGAGACTTTGCTTGCATCAGAGTTCAAAGTTGATGCACTGTTCTGTTCAATCCTCCTTTAGTGCAATGACTGAATGCACTAGATCCTTCTTCTTCTCTTCCTTTGATTCTCACTACTAACACCTGAGTGTATTGATATATTCCCTTCTTTCTGTGCAGATCTGAGTTTAGTTGCACGATCCGTTCTTCTTCTCTTCGCAAAGCACAATGAGGATGTTAAACACCAGTCATGTGTGTGCTGGACCACTTCTCTTCATAAAACCAAATGGTTTACTGTTCTTCCATCTTCGCAAAGCAGATTTGAGAGTGCTAAGCACCTGTCAAAGGCCTGCGGGACCCCCAAATTTTCGCGCACCCTTCCCGGTGCCTTGCGCGTAAAATTTAAACCTTGTGCATAAAAATAACTTCTGGCGTGTAAAAGGATTTTCGCGCAACTCTTCTTTTTCGCGCAAGTCTTCCCTTTTTCGCGCAACACCTTCTTTTTCGCGCAACCCTTTTTCTTTTCGCGCACCACTCTATACATTAATTTTTCCGCGCATCAGGGCTAGAGATTTGTCTAAGTGTCGAGCCTCTCCGAATGAGAGGGGATCACCTCATATTTATAGGCGTTTTTGATCCTGCGCGTAAAACCTCTTCCTGCGCGTAAAAATGTCTCTCAGTTCTTTGAGTTACGCGCATCTTCCATTTATTCTCGCGCACCTCCTTGGTTTTTCGCGCATCTCATTACCTCTACATTTTTCATCATTCTGAACAGGAATCATCTCTTGCGTGTAAGACTTCAAACCCACATATTGCGCACAACCAACTTTACCCGTAGCAGTTTGATTTTCTGCGCACATGGTGCGAACATCTCCGATTTTTCGCACGCCTCTTGCCCTTGCCGATTTTCGGTATTTCTGATTCGATATGCTGATTGCGCGAAAAATTCACCCAGCTATTCTGCACACAACAATTTTCACGCACATTCCCATTTTTCCGCGCACAGCTCTGGTTTTTCGCGCAGCCCATGCCTTTACCATTTTTCAACGTTCAGATTCTGAAAAACTGTTTGCGCGAAAAACTTCGCTCCACTTATTTCGCGCACCACACTGTTTTTCGCGCCCAACTCAAGAATTTCTCGCACAGCCCTTATATTTCGCGCACCATTCCTTTTTGTGCGAACTGCCTTTTGCAGACAATCCATGTCTTCATTTTCCGATTTTGAGGCCCAAAAATTTGGCAAACACTGGGAAATAGCGCCACCTTGTATCTGCTCTTTTTGTACCGCCTCCAGATCATCCATTCCTTTGTCGACGTTCTCTGACAAAACATGGATCATTAACCACATCCCTCGAACTCGACCTTCCTCCATAGAAACTCTTTTGCCAACAAATTTTTATGTCGTTTGTTTGCTTTGTCGACAAGGACGATCACCTCAACAGCGCTTCATCTTGGTGATCTGTATACTTCAGCAACTCTTCTACTTTTATCACAACCTCCACTATTGTGATATGTAGTCTTTGAAGGAACAGCTTTAGCATCATCATCTTCTATGACAATGTGATGTTCATGACTATCTCAGAAGTCCAATCTTTGCACATTGTCTTCATCATCAATCGGTATGATGTACTTCATGCAAACCGATTCAATTCGTCAGGAAGTCTCTTTCATGGTTCTCATGCAATCATGAGTAATTTCATGGACTTCATCCAAAGACCTCATTCTTCTTTAATCATCCTTGGATGGATTATACCTCACATTCTGCATTGTTGTAAACAATGTATCACCTTTGACACATGTTCTTTGAACTTCCGATCAGTACAACAATCGTCTGAATCACCACTCCTCTACTTCATCGGAGTACTTCATGATCTCCTTCATTTTGATATTCCATTAAAAACTATTGACAACAAATACAAACCTATACACAAAGTGGTTCCAACAATTATTTTATGGTTATTGGGAATTGTTTATGAATATGAGTGGTTCCGTAAAAAACCTTGGGCAGTTGAGCCCGAGATAGCTCTCCAATGCATTGGGTAACGTGATGTAGGTAAATGTGATGTTTCACCTAAGTGATTTAGGGAACATAATGTGATGGGTATTCAAAGTGTAACTCCATATGTAGCTATGATAGATACAATTTATGTTTTATATGGATTCCATAAGTAACCTTTATGATGTATTATTTTTGTGGGTTATTCATAAATCTTATGATTTCGTAAGGTATGTTATGATTGAAATATATTGTTTCATTGATTTGTATTTTTTGAAGGGCTAATGTTTTCCTTCATTATTTTATAACCCTTACTGAGATTTTTATTCTCATCCCATGTTTTTGAAATGTTTTTCACATGACTTAATGATGAATTGGGTCAAGCATGTGATCAAGGAAAAGTCATAATGTATAAAATATGGAACTTGAAATGTTTCTTTTTAAGAGTTTTATTTTATGAAAAATGGATACTCAGTAATAGTGTCTACTTGTAATATTCAAGTAGTTATGTAATAGTTATGGCCTAATTATCTAAAACTCTAAACCCGAAAGGATCATCAATGTGAATTATTCATTTATTTCAATATTATTTAATGTTATATGGTTGGGTCCTTATAATTATTCCCATCCAAAATAATGAAGTGTTTGAATTAAAAACTACACCACAACGTGGAGATGGTAAGTCGTACGTACACACATTTGGTGACTTTTTCGTTTATAGGATGGATAGACTAACGAATATGGTTGTACTATATTTATAATAACATCACAATATGTAGAAGGTATTGGAGATATTATTTTCATATGGAATCAAAGAAAGAGGAAGTGGAAGAATAATAGAACTTGATAGAGGGTGGTGAAATTATTACCTCTTCTTCGGGTGTTTCCTTTTGAGTTAATCAAAAGGTATCATTTGGTTGGATTTATGATCCATGTAAGGACTCTAGATTGATGTGAGGGATGATGGGAGGATATATGGGTCGGGGATGGCCCAGAAAAATAGCTTTGTTGATGTGAAATTAAGAGATGGGTAAGTAACCTTTTATAAGAGAGGTGAGGGTCACTTTAGGAAAAGTTTGTAATATTATTTTATAATAAAATCATTTTCTTTTTTTAATTGATAAAAAAATTTATTTCAAGGATATGGTGGGGATTTGTCAAAAAACTCTCAACCAATAGGTTTTATATAGGTTTACGTCACCATATTCTCCTTGTCTTTTAGAGTTAACTCTTCGTTAAATAGATTGACATTTACAATATCTCTTTGTATTTTTATATTATATGTTTAATAAACAAACAATGACATGACAAAAGAACCCCAAGTTGTTCATTATTAATATTTATAACCTTATTGAAGTAATTTAGCCAATTATTTTATTTTTAGGTATATTATATCAATTAATAATATAATATTTTTTTAAAACTCTATTATGTCATTTTTGACACTATTTAGTATTTGGTTTTTGCGAAAATCATAACATCATGATTAATTCGAAAAAAATTATTTAATCAACCCTAACATGTCATATTAACATATAAAATTAGTCCAATTAATCAAAAGTCTCAAATTTCATTTATTTAGATATTTATAATATCAATTATTTTAATCTTTCATTAATAAGTTAATTACTGCATCGTCATTGTGTCATAAATAAATTAAATTATTTAATGTGTAAAAATTATAAATAAAATACTATCATGTAGAAAAAAATTTAGATTTATAATGAATAATTATAGTCGATTTTTTTTTCTGTGTAACCCTATATTAAAAATGGTTTAGTTATCAAATGTTGAATTTAACTCTTTTAACTCTTCATTAAATAAAAAAATAACAAATTCCATAATCTAATCCAAGTGAACCAAAGGGGATAATATTTTATTCCTAAGGTTTTTTTTGTCAATTATTACATATCCAATATAATTAGGATATGTGTTAGGGAAATTATGATATCATTTTTACCCTTAATTACCTAATTTACTTTTAACATTGGTAAATAACAGTCAAATGTTACTATTCACAAAAATTATTGTCATCTTATTGAACCACATTTTATTTTATGATACCAACCGTGTCTCTTAGATTTTTGAAATTCAGCATCCATAAGTGGTAAAATAATGTTTTTTTAAATTTTCAAATGCTCCTAGAAGGTAGGTAAAAGAATATAAAAAGTTCAATAAAATTTTATATATCAAAACTTAATATAAAACGATTCCAGTGAATTAAATTGAACATGTAGAGGTATTATGTATCTATATAGACCTAAAATAAAATAAATAGTCAGTTTTGAACAATAACACATTTTTATTCACTATTCATCAAAAATTAAATGTTTTTATAAAATACCAAAAATTCACCCAAAGATAATTTTGATATTCTGAATCAAAAAATGATGTTCATTTTGAAAAATAAAATTTATAAAATTTCAATAATTGGGTATTAATATTCATAATGACTATTTTGATTTTCCATGGTGTGTTAAAAATACATATTGCGTACAACGCAAGCTACTGCATTATTAAAAGGGAAACGTACTATGGAATCTTGGGGTGTTACATTCTCATCTCCATAAAATAATTTTGTCCTCAAATTTTATATACAATTATTGAATAATAAGATTCGAGTGGTTCTTAATCAAAAATTAATCACGTTCCCACATTGCATATTATATCTTATTTTTTCTCCATAGAACTTTTAATAGACAAGTCTTCTGGTTTCTCAGCACATGTTTTCTAGTATCAATAATTTTGACAGGCTCTTCACTTTAAGATAGATTAGGTTCCAGTTCAATTTCATCAGAAGTGAGTACATGTGTTGGGTCAGGAAATTATTTTCTCAACAGTGATATGTGGAACACATCATGATCTTTGGAGGGACATGGAAGAATTTCCAAATGATAATCTACAACTCTAATTCGTTCATGAATTTCGAAAGGTTCAATGTACTTAGACACAATTAACCCTTATTACTGAAACATATTACACCCTTTCATGGAGATAACTTCAAGAAAATAAGGTCTGCTACTTGAAATTACAAATCCTTCATTCGGTTATCAGTATAGCTATTTTTCTTACTTTGGGCTTTTTGATGTGGGTTTGGATGATCAGTACTTTTTCCATTATTTCCTCAACATGTTCTGGGCCTAAAAGTTTTCTTTCACCCACATCATCCCGACAAGTTGGTGTGCGACATCACTTTCTATATAATGTTTCATATGGTGCCATCTAAATACTTGATTTGATGCTATTGTTATAGGAAAACTATACCATAGGTAAATATTGATCCCACATACCTTGAATGTCATGTGGTCAAGATCTCAACATGCCTTATATGGTTTGAATTGTCCATTTTGATTTTCCATCTGTTTGAGGGTGGTAGGCAATGCTCAAACGAATTTTAGTTTCCAGGTATTTCTGAAGACTATTCCAAAATATTGATGTAAAATGGGGATCATGATCAGACATAATCGATAGGGGTACTCCATGAAGTCTTAAAACTTCATTAATATATAGTATAGTTGAACTTTCAAGAGATAAATCATCTCTTATAGAATGAAAATCTTCTAACATGGTGAAATGATCCACAATGACCCATATTGCATCATTTCTTATTAGAGAATTTGGCATTCCCACGAAAAAGTCCATTGTAATATCCTCAAATTTCCACTCATGTATGGGAAGAGTCTGCATGACCTCACTAAGATGTTGTATTCTAGCATTCACTTGTTGGAAAACCATACATCTCACCACAAAACCGATAATCTCTTTCTTGATATAATCCCACAAAAAATGTTCTTTTGAAATCACTATACATATTAATTCTTCTAGGTTGTGTAGGGAAATTCTAGCTATTCACATCATCCAAAAATTCCCATTTTTGATTATGTATATCGGGAACACAAAGTCTCTCCCCAAATTTCAAAATTCCATCTTCTTATATGATGTCGATCAATCTTCCATCATTTACAGCTTTTATTTCCAATTGAAATTCATCATCATCAGTCTGAGAACTTTTTGTCCTTTCTAGTAAATATTGTTTGGAAACCATTTGAAAAAGCATTAATGTTTCACCTTCCATGACTATTCCCATATCCATATTTACTAGATACATGTATATAGAATCCTTTTAAACTCTCATCATGTTCAAAACTCGAAAATCCTTTCTGCTCAAATCATTAGCCACCTTATTTGCCTTCCCCAGATGGTAGTGTATAGTTCAGTAATAATCCTTAAGTTGTTAAGGACATTACATTTGCAACATGATGATTTCTTTTTGTGGGAAAATATACTTTAAAATCTTTTGATCAGTATAAATATCACATTTTTCACTATATTGATAGTGTATCTATATTTTTTGAGAAACGATTACAACTACTAACTAAAGATCATGAGTGGGATAGTTTAGTTCATGAATTTTTAGTTGTCTTGTTGTATAGGAACTATCTCTATAATTCTGTATAAGGACACAACCAAGTCCCTTCCTTGATGCATCATTATTAATAACAAACCCATGATTCCGTAATGATAGATTCAATATAAGAGCATTAACTAATATTTTCATCAGTTCTTAAATACATTCTTCACAATCTTTTGTCCCAAAAAAAAATTAACCACTTTACCTATGAGATTGGACAATGTGTTCACCAACCGAGAAAAATTATAAACGAAATGTTGATAATAACCTGCTATACCAATAAAACCACATACCTCAGTTATACTCGTCGGTGCTGGCCATTCTGGAAATGCCTTCGTCTTTGAAGGATCAACAGAGATTCCATCCATAGAGCCAATATATCCATGAAAGGAAATCTCATGAAGCCAAAAATCACACTTTCTAAAATGGGATGAATCCAGATAATATCTACTGATCTGGAAAACATTATAAATATCATGAGTTGTATTACTCTTTGGTTCCAACTTAAGGTGATATGGAAAATCTATAATCTTATCCATGATCTAAAATGGTCTCTTAAAAAAAGAGATAATTTCCAATACATTCCAATATCTTACAACTGAGGCGTCACTCGTATGAACGCCTAGTCACTAAAAAGGGATCCAATTATAATTTTTTATAATATAAATAGGTTTATTTCCAACTTGTATTCTTCATTATATTTTTCATAATTATCTATACTATATCCGTAATCTCTTATGCATTATTTAACCGTTTGAGAGCCACCACCCAGGTATCACCTCAACAAATAAATTACCGACTCAAATTTTTATACAAATCATCCAAAGGTTCCATGTTGATGGATTTTTTATAATTTCTAATCTATGTGAATTCAATAATATATTACAAAAGATCATTTTAAATGAAAAATAATTATTAAATAATTTCTTCTAGGATCTATATTTTTTTCTAATTTTTTTATAAGGATAATATCTTTCTCTTATTCACCTGTATAGCAATAGAATTTTGAAAAAACATCCAGAATTATAAATTTAGAAATGGGAATGTTTCCATAACTATTAACATAAATACTACATGAAATAGACATGCATATTTAACATTAAATTTATACAATCCTTCGACAATAAATATATACCGAATATGAAATATATATTACAACATTATAAGTTAATCCATTTTTACCAAGATCTAATTATACTTCCATAGAGATATTCTCTAACCAATCATGAAATATATTAATATAATATCTTATTTTCATGTTGTTATAGGGATGATCTATAACAATATTAATGTTAATTAATTACAATCCTTCTCCTGTAGAAAATATGAAAATTTTTAGAAATATCCACCAGTCACATTCTTCATCCTTGAGCACTAAAAAAACATCTTCTGGTCTTGATACATATAGGTCAATATAGAAAAAAACTAAACAATAGTTATGATGTATATTCATAAAGTCTTTTTTTAAAAATTTAGGTAACCATCACTATATTACTAAAATAGTGTATCAATTCAGATTCTAGATACCTTTCATAAAAATTACTTGTACTATTAGATATTTCATATCCTTACATTCAAAATTAGCTATTTTTCCACCACTAATTGATCAATAAATAAATAATGTATCTGAATATACAATTACTCTATCATAAAATGAGTAAATCATACAAATCATCATCGAATTAAAAACATTACTAGATATAAATCAAGTGTAAAATAATTATTTTCATGATTCAATAATTTTCTAAATCCAGAAACCACAAAAAAACCCCACGCATTTGCACATATACAAATCATTCTCATAATGTGTTATAATAAACCATAAATCCATCAGTATATTCATGTAATACAAACAAAGAAACTATTGTAATTAATATCTTTAATTCATTAAAAAATTGTATAAATTTTAATCCCACTCAAACTTATCACCCTTGCAAGGAAAAATGGTTAATGATGGAACCATATTGGAGAGATTCTAGATAAAATATGTGTCATATATTCAATCCTAATAAAACATGAAATCTTCAAAAACAAAATATTGGTCTCTCTTGTGGAATCAAAACCCTTTATCTATGTAAACTCACATTCCCTCCTCATAGTATCCGTAATCTTATATAATCAGTTCTCAATTCTGAATAAAATATAATTTTGAAAACAATTTTAATAGGTCATGTTGCAAAATTATTTTAAAAAAATTACAGATATATGTCATGGTCTGGTTTTTATTTCAAATTAATCAATTTTTTTTCCACCAAAACAATGAAAATTTGTTAAGGTATATATCAAAAATAAAATTCATAAAATATATAAGGATCATAAGATCATCAATAACACCATGAATAATTACAAAAAACACATAATTCATATAAAAATTTCAAAAATCCTTTTTGGAAATGTCTTCCACATTCATCGTTTGGTGGTGATATCTCAATCTCAAGTAAATACTAGAACACATAATTTCCACATATTCTGATAAAAATCTTATTAATTTGAGGGAATGTGTATTTATTTTTCATAAACACAATATTGGTCAACTTATAGTCCATGCACAATCATAGACTACTAATTTCATTTTTTGAAAACCAAACATAATTCTATGAATGTTAATCACTCATTCGAATGAATCCATTACACTAAAAACATTCAATTTTACCACTATATACATAAAATCTAATTTATTCATGATATCAAATGGAAGAGAGATAAAATTACTTCGAGGTAACAATTCTATAGAAAAATATATATCCCTTTTTAGTGGAAATCCAGATAACTCTACCCATTGGTTATTTAGATACATTTCAACCTCCATAAGAAATTATGGTTGATTTAATAATTCTACAAATTCAAGAAAAAATGTGGATATCTATGTTGAAAAATATCCTATGGTAAAATTAACTGGATTTACCTAACTTATATTTAAATCAGAGAATCCTTAAATAGAGAAAACAGTAAAAAAACTATAGAAAAAAAATATTCTTCATGACCATAAGAGTTTATATCATACATAAATCTCACCATATTCTCTATAAAAATTAAATTTTCAAACATTTTTATCTCAAGGTCATAAAATTTCTAAGATATTTTTAAATAACATTTCAGGATGCATTAAGATTGTATACAAAATTCTCACCCAACACTTTCTTCTAAGGGTTAATTAATCATCGAAGAATATAATTTTGATTCTATATATAAACCCAACAAGCTATCACCTAATATATAAATATATATAAAGGATACATATTGATACCAAAAAAATGTGGTCATCAATGAAGATGTGATTACATATTCACTCCAGGATAATATTTTTGCGATAGTGTTTTAATGGAGATTTTAAAAATTACCAAAAAATGTTGTTTTTCATTTTCTAGAGATGGTTTTTGAAATATATCGCCAATTAATTGTAATTAATTAATGAAAATATGATATTTAGAATTTATTTTTTTGTGGATGCTAAAAACATCACTAAATATGAATTTTTTACTTCAGTGATGATATTTTAATTAACATTAATGAAATTATTAATTATAATTTATTTTCATTTTTATTAATTAGAATTTTAATAAAATGTTATTATTTATTAGTTAGTATTTAATATTTCATTTACTTTTTCGATCAATATTTTTTTATCATTCAAATTTTCATTTTATGAATAAATAATTTTATGTTTTAGTTATTAACTATTAAATATTAATTATAAATTTATATATATTAACTACTAATTAGAAATTATTAAATATAAGTTATCATTTATTAATTATTAATTATGACTTATTTATCATTGTCAGTAATAAATTATTTAAATTTTAAATTATTTTCTATTTATTATTTACCAATTAAGTATTATTTATTGCTAATGAAATATTAATTAATTGTTATTATCATTATAATTATTAAATTAAAATGTTATTTACATTGATAATTTTAATTGTTATTTATTTACCAATTATTATTGATTATTTATAGTCATTTGTAATATTTCTTATTTATTATTTATTTATTATTTATAATTACTATTTATCATGTATTTAAAGACTAAATGAATTCTCAAATGTAAATTATTAATTATTAATCAATAATTACTAATTATTAATTATTATTAATAAATATTTTACTAATTATCAATTATTAAAAATTATAGGTTACTTATTAATTTCTAATTATTCATTTTCAATTACTAAGTTTTAATAATAAATAAATAATTAATAATTATTAAATACTTGTTAAAAATAATTAATTTTGATTAATTGGTTATTTTTAATTAGTAAATATAGTTTATATAAAATATTAAATTTTTTTAGCTAATAGTTATTTTATATTTACTATTTATTATTTATTATTTATTATAATTGTTTTTAAATTATTAATTAATTATTAATAATAAATTTTTTATTAATTAATTGATTACTTCATTTTTTATTAGAAAATATTAAGTATCATTAATCATTAATTCATTTTTCACTTTTAATTTAATCCAATTATTATTTATACATGTCCAACCACTTATTTAGGAATATCATTTTATATTTTATAGACATTGATTATTTTTCAATTTTATTAGTTGAGGGTTGTTTTTCTTATCTTTCGAATTCCCCATTTTCCCCACTTCAATTTTTCTTTAAGAAAGGCGATTAAACTGATTTTGTTATTATTAATATAATATATTATATTTTGAAATATGATTAATAACATTTATTGTAATATTATTACTTCTGAATCCATTTTGTGGAGTGATTCTAAAAAAACTGAAATGATTCATGGTAAATAAATTCTTTGATTTTTTAGAGACAATCATGAATTATTTTGGGCTAGTTTAAACCATTAATAAATTCCTGTTTTCAACTCTGATACTCTGTAGTATAATAGTTATGTCTATGAGCTCCTTCGATGGAAAACTTTCATTAAAATAGTTTCTGTTTTTCCATCCCTATTAAACCCTGTTATGGGATATTAGAAGTCCCCACCAAAGCCCAAGCTCTTATCTACATAACATTCATATTTTATATTCCAAATAAATATACCAAGTGGATAGGAAAATCATATATGTTCTTTTAAATAATACATAAATTATCGTCAAATTTTCCCTCATTCATCACAAATGAGATTCTCTTGGCATATTATTATATTTTCAATTAAGGGATTCCACATTTTCGCACTAATAACCCCTTTGTTGAATCCCACCCAAAGATGAAAACATAGCAATGGATCTCATTTGGGAACTTCCCAATGTGGAATCAACCCATTTACATTTTGAACCACTATATACATTATTACATATATTCACTTTAGGGGATAAATAAATCATGTGTTGAGAAATCATCACACCCCCTTCTTCTGTATATGCCATATAAACTACCATATATTATGTAGGTATGTAAAATTTAATAATATTATATAAAAGAAATACTATAATTAACCTATTAAATTATCAATTATTTGTATTTTAAATCATTATTAGCTCCAATGAAAACCAAAATATCTACAAAATGAGAGAAACATACTCAAGAATTTACGTGTTTCCCTATTTGAAATCAAATAACTCCTAAAACTTATTTATAATTAAAAACAATAGACAAACCATCAAGATAAATATATTCTAAAACTCATCCTATGATTGATATTCATCTAACTTTTCCTCCATCATCATCTCCAATAACCTTCATATTAGTCCCGCAATCATATGATTAATGAACTCAACCTTTGATAAAATATGATTATACACGAATAAAAAGTCTCAGTGGATTATTTTAAATTATTAATATTCTTCTTGAACCCAACAACCACAATTACACAATGGAAGGGTTTCCCACTATAACTATGATCCATGATCCATCTCTTTAAATTTAACTTAGTTTACATTCAATCAAATTAAACTGAAAACACAAACCAAAAATTCTAAAAATTCTATATTATACACTGTATTATTTGATCGTTATTCATTAATTTATTCTCTTATGAGGGACATTTATAGATTTCTAATTAAACAAACATCAATCAAGACACAACTATCATATCCATTCCAAAATATTTTCTATAACACCAAGCACAACATATTTGGAAAATAAAACCCCATATAAATTCTAATTGCACATTCTAATTCTAATTCTAAGTGTAAATTATCAATTTATTGTGATTCCTTTCAGAAATATATATATATATTTCAGTAAAATATTTTTAAATTGTTTCAACTAAATTCTTATTTAAACAAATAATTTTCAAAACTTCATTCAAAATCCTTTTTTCATAAAAACATTTAAAAAACCAATCCTCGGAAATAAAATAATTTTCAAAATTAATAGAAGTATTTTTCATTTATGTATATGTTTATAATGATAATTGAAAACAATGTCCATATTATTTTATCATTTTTTTTGATTCCATTCTTATAAAAAAATATCATATTGGAGATTCTCTAATCCACATTAAGTCCAAAATTCTATAGAAACAATAGTTATTCAATACATAGGCTAGTAAAACCTTATTATAGGTACCTCTTAAGTCCCTACCATCTTATGATTTTTCGACTATAAAATCAACTATATTGGCAATGAAATTTTTTTGATAGAATATTCTAATGCCCCAAACTACATAAAAACCTCGATATAGGATCCTGGTTTACCACATGGCCTTGAAACACACCATAATCAATAGAGACTAAAAATAAGTGTTGAGGGATGAAATAAGATCACGAGGATTCATTTTATCTTAATAGAAAAAACTAAATAAAAAATGAAATGAAATATATAATTTTAGAAGCAATAAAAAAATATTCAAAATAGAATGATTAATACTTATTATAATTTTTTTCTAACAAATAACATTATAACTAGACATATTGAAT
Organism: Viscum album; assembly: GCA_963277665.1. Classification (NCBI taxonomy): domain Eukaryota; kingdom Viridiplantae; phylum Streptophyta; class Magnoliopsida; order Santalales; family Viscaceae; genus Viscum; species Viscum album. The sequence goes on from OY728140.1 coordinate 1,730,575,444, forward strand.
CGATGTGAAACAAAACTGATGCTTATACACTATAGACTATCAAACTCATCCTATGACATGTGGTCAATCACAAACACATTTTTACTCCATAATAATTCCTAACGTTAATTAATCATGGATAATTATGTACTACCCTTTATTTTATCATGATATACCATATATACATAGAAACCATGTCATAAACTATCACATATTTATATAAAAACTTGACAATGACTTAACTGAGGGGGGGTTAAAGATCCATATGGTATTGTGACAAGTTCCAAGGAAAAGGATACATAAAATGTGAAAAATTTCACGCATAAATTATAGTTAACATGTAGTAGTCCTTCTCCAGAAAACATGGGATAATCTAATTGAAATTTTGATGTCCATGCCAAAAATAAAATAGTTAAAAATAAACCATAAGAAGATACCAATTTAAAAAACAAATCAGCTTACCCTCCACACACCGACCCATGCTAAAACTCCACCAACATTTCCTATCCTCAATCATTGCGTTAACATTACACTTCCAAACAAAGAATGATGTAAAAATATTATATGGTCAAGGTAAATCATATAATATTCTATATGTGATACATTTTATAAAATAATAAATTACTATAAAATAAATAAATTGTATAGTCATGTCCTGAAACTGAAATGATAATATAGGTGTGAGTGTAACAATACTCAATAACCTTCAATAAAACTTATAACATTAAAATTTTTAAAAATAAAACCATTTAATAATATTTTTAATGAAATTAAATAATATGTTTTCAGTTTCTATTTTATTAAATAAAGATATTAATATACAATTTATTTTTTCAGACAACGCAATTTTCTATCCAAAAATATATTTCAAATCCTTTATAATATACAAAATTTGTTTCAATTTAAACAAAATCAATTTTCCCAAAATATTTAAGAACCCAACTAAAAGAAACTATTTAAAATGAATATAATATTATACTATAAATAATCAATAGTTAAGAGGAGATAAAATAAATTAATCAAACTAAATGGGACCTCAAAAAATATAGACATGAGTTAAAAATAACCTAAAATATAGACATCTACTCCTAAAACAAAAAATAAAAATATATGTGTCATGGGATCTATTCTAGGATGTCAATTAATGATATCCATAACTGAAGACATGAATCAAAGGTCAGTCTGTAAGAAACTATCAATCATTATAGTCATTTCAAGATAGTGGGGCCCTAACACCATCTCTAGAGGGTGAATTGTATCATCCATCATAGAACACTAAAAAAATATGTCCCTCTCCAACTAGACCTGTGAAAAATAGTATTTTCACTCACCAATGAATCTACTATGTAACGTAGCACTCCAATTTCCAACATCAAAAAAGGATGGATGTACCATGTAAAAACATTTATATTTAAGAATAATAATTCTTCCACATATCAGTAAGAACAATAAAACATCAATAGAAGGTTAAATAAAAAAGGTAAAAATCTATGAATTCCTCATAGGGTTCCAAGTATAGTTATTTTATAAAAGTCCAAACGAACCTCTACAATAAAACTAACTTGGATATCCAAATAACATTCACATTTCAAAATAATTTTTAATGAATTTATGAAACACAAGATTTCAAAAACTATTCCTTCAAATCCACTCAGAAATCAAACAACTTCAATTAAAAATTACTAGTGGTATCAAACCCTCCATTTATTTTATATCATGAACCAAATAAGAAAAACCCATATTTAAGACACATTTTAATATAAAATATTTATTAATTCTTTTATCTTTAAATTAAATATCATGTTCCACTTGGAATACAATGTAAAAAAGTGTGATAAATACGTTTAAATATATAAAACAGTTTTTATAAAATTGTTTTATTTTTTAAAATAATATTTGTGAAATTTAATAAACCATCAGGTTTAATTAAATGAAATCAATTACTTAAAGTCCTTCAGTATGGAAAATTTATTTATCATAATGAAAGTATTTTTTAAAACCCATATAAACTTGAAATTATATCATAGAAAATTAAAACCTAATTTTTTTGGAAGTAACTTGTCAAAAATTCATAAAATATAAAATTTTCACACAGGAACACATAATGAGAGTTAATATAGATCAGGCCGAAATATTTTCCATTAATAAATAATCCTCTAATGATAATAAAAATCCCATAAAAACCATTGAATAAAAAATATACTAAAATATTAATCCAATCAAAACCACTAGGGTTCGTCCAAACCAATTCACAATGAGATGGCATAAAAAACCGAGGGAAAATAATGGGAGAGGGGAGTAGAAACATTTACATTGATATCTAACCAAAAATCTCCTAAAAAGTGTTTTAGTCATATGAAATGGAGGGATGTAGGAAGATGGGGGACCTAGTGTAAGTGGCCATTGCCAGGTGGTTGTACAGGGGAGGGGCTCATAGTAGGCCATGTGATTTAGATAGTGGATGTGGGGGTGGAGGTCACCGATCATGGGGAGATAACATTACATGGGAAAATAAATATATAAAATTCATCACATTTTATGGGGAGGGGGAATATGAAAATGAATTATTTAAATGGATTTCTATTTTTGGAACTCGATTCACATTTTACTTATAAAAAATTCATTAATTTGTATTCTATGAATTTTAATCAAACAGAATACCATAAAAAAATAGTCAAATTATTATAATATAATATAACTGTATTTTATTAAATAATAGATTAATTATAATAAGAAACAACTATATTGATTTTACAAAAAATGAATATCATCAAAACCTAAGATTGATCGATATTTGGGCTCTTGATTTGTTTTAGGTGAGGGTTTATATGACTTTGTGGAGTTAGTTTTAGTAGGTTATTAATATGTAAAATGGGATTCTCATAAATAATACCCTAAAGTATATTCCACTTTTCTTATATAAGGATATTGTTGGCTTCCACTTGAAAGGATCTAGTTGAAATTTCACATGTTTTCATTCTCAAAACACAGAATATCTTTCCAGAATATTTGTCTTAAGGTATATTTTTCTATATGGAAAACAATATCATGGGAATATATCATATATTCTATATCAACATCATATAATTTTATAAAAATCATAAAAATTTATATCATATCTTTATGAGTCACTATATGATGAATCCTAGAATGATTAGTTTGGGAATGATAATCTACTATAAATTTCATTAAATATTCTATATAAGATTCGGACCAGATTCAATAATTCCACTTATAGACATGAAGCTCCATCACATTAGAGTATTTTTTATAAATTTAGAATCTACAAAGAGATAAAAATCATATAGGCTGGTTTTAATACACTCAAACACATAATACGGGTGAGGATGATTACTCAAAGACTTAAGTGGGAAGGGGTGATTTTTCCATTTTTTTTAAATCATTGAAAAATTATAATTAATCCCCCATTGGGGTTTTTAAGGTAATGAAGTATTATTTTCTTCATATAGATTTCATATTATAAAAAATACATAAAAAATAATTCTTATAGTGGTCTTCGGTTAAAAGATCCTCAAGTCCACTCCTCTAATGTTTCTCTACAAGTTTAGTGATTATCACTAAATAGATCATTTATCATGGATATATACAACTGAGTGTAGGATGTTTTATCCTTAAAAAATATGGATCCTTTATATTTATCCATCAAATCCATAGATTATTATGAGAATATAACACTAAAATTGATAAAAAATTGAAATCATGTTCATAACACAGTTTCTCTTTTAACTGGAAGTTGAATATATATTCCTAAAAAATAAAATATATTCAATGGACACTCCATTAGAAAAATATATGAAAATTTTATTGAGAAGATATTCCTAAAAACATAGTAATTTTAAGAGAATACTATGTAATAGTTGCAGTATGAACACTTAGAAGATGATAAACATGTATGTCCCCCAAGAGTACCCTTAAAAAAATATCTTTTACAAATGATGTAGATAAGAAATTATTAAACAGATAATTCAGTATATTGGAAAACAAAAATAGAAATTTATCAAAACATCTATGTCTATAAAGTGTCTTCCCTCTATGAATTAGATACTTCTGCATTTATTTAACATTACAATTTTTGACAATAAATACTAAATATTATTTAATCTTGTTCAACCAAATCCATTAATTCTACCAAATAAATTGTGACATTCAAAACTCTCAATGTGTTTGATATTTGTATTTTAAACCGCAAATAAAAATCATATGTTCCCATATAAAAGGTATAAATTAAATTTATTGATTAAAATAATAATAACTAGTTATGGAATGGATCTTAATTATATATTTTTTTCTATATAAACTTTTGATGAAATCTATAGAAATATATCACATTGACAATTTATAGATGAACTCTCCCAATTTATGGATCTCTCAGTATATATTACCTTAAAAATAATGATTCAAAACATTCCATTTCATGCAAATGTTTGGCTAATTAACTGTATATTAGATACGTGAATTTAGGGTTTATATGAAAATCTGGGATCCAAATACTTACATTCACTTCAAACATTGTGCATCTATGTAGTGATCCTTACTAAATGATAGGTTCCAAAAGGAAAAATTCTAAATAATTTAGGGTTTAAAACAATAATTCCAAACTACCGTAAATATTTCTTGAACAGTTAACAAAACATCAGCCAAAATACTTCAATGATTTCATATAAAAAAATAAATATTTTAGTTAACATTTTTATAAATAAAAATTAATGAAATGTCATTATTAAAACATATGAGAGTATTTTTTTAATATCAAAATAAATTTTGAAACAAATGATTTTATCATATAAACGTTCATATTCCCAAAAATTCCTCCTTTTATTGTCATAATAACCATGTAAATATAAACACAATAACATATATACGAATTATTTGAAAAAACAAAGAGATATTTATCAAATCAAAATGAATAATAATTTTTTTATCCAAATTTCCCCTATTGTTAAAAACAGATATAAATTTTAATAATAAAATTACTAAGAAAATTAGTTAATATAAATTTTTTGTATTTCCATAATTTCACCCCTTTTATGTTATAAAAACAAACTAAGAAGCTGGATGAAATAAATCAATATTTTAATAAACCGTTACTAAATAATGCGTTATGAAAAAATACATCCCAAAATTATTTTTCGATAAAGCATAAAACAATAATAAATAGTAAATAGTAAATGAAGAAAATAGTATAAGAACAAAAGAATTTATTTTCAATAAATTTACTATATTATAAAATTTTTTGGATTCAGGTTAAAAATAGATAATGGTCGGGATGATGAGAGGCACTAAGATATTTTGAGGATGAGGATTTGGTTTTCATGGAATCGGTACCCATATGATGCACTTATTTTCACTATAACATGAACAACACAACATTTATTTCTGTTGTTATTTCCCATTTTTTCATTAAAAAAATTGATTCCTAATATATCTTTACTATTTCAACGGGGTTCATCTTCATAACATTTTGACCTAATTCAACTAAGGTAAAAAAAATTCATATTATTTATCAATTTTTCAAATACTTATCAAAGACATAGCTCTACAAGATTAAACCATGCAAAAATCATTCTTGACTGTCGGAATGAGATTATAGTGAAATGATATAACATTATATTCTCTACATTCATTCATTTATGATAGAAAAAAAGTAGTAAGAAACTCAAAAAAAATTATCAAATCTGTAGATGTTATTTTACAAGTAGTAGAAACGCTTCCTTGGCCTGAACTGGCTTTAAATTATTCTAACATTCTACCCAAAAAAATGTATTTAAATCTACAAATAATATTATTAAACTAATTAAATTCTGATCCTCTCAACATGATCATCCAGTTCAATATAAAAATTATAAATAAATATTATTAAAATTTCAAATTCTTTTAAACAATAAATAATATCCTAAATATACTCATTTTTTTGGAATATACGATATTATCAAATCTCCAACATTATTTTGAGAACACTAAAGCTCTTCATGAAATCTGTAAGCCTCTTCATTCATTTGAATAATATTTTGAACCTTATTCAATGTAAAAGACTTTTCCTTATATTGAAAATAATTATGAAAAATGAGGATTCTTTCTATGGGCTTACAGAAGGATTAAAAAAATCAACTATCTGATTTGGATAAATTTTTATAATGGTATTTCTCTAATAAAATCAATCTCCTAACCTTCTCAAAAATAACATATTCTTCCAAAGGAAACAAAAGGAGAAATTTTATGTCCTTTGATTGGATCATTTGTTTCATATATATGGTTATTGATATTCTCATTAGAATGAAAATCCCTAACATCTTCCTTATCATCGTCGGGAACCTTCTCATCATTCTCTACATATTCTTCATCAAATATTTCTATAATTGAAACTATTGTACCATCATACTACATTATTTATTTTTTAATTATAATTCATTAATTCACCTTTTAAATGATTTGTATTATAACTTACATAAATGGATATTTATTTATTCTTGGTCTATTAATAAGAACAACATCAAAATTTATTTATCCAAAAGAATTTTGGTATAATCTATAGAATTTAAAAACTCCCCTATTTTGGATGGGATATTTCTATCTTTAATTTCCTTCTTCCTATAGTGATTGGATTATTGAAATACACGATAAAAGAAACATAAAAAAATCCATCTCTTTTAATTATCTATAATACAACTTCTTGAGAACATCATTTGGCTAAACTAACTGAATTTAATCTTCATTGACCCCACAAAGAAAGAGATTCATATGGAACATCCTCATCGGGTTCAACAATATTTATCATTCCTTAGGTTGAGCTCAAGAAATATAAAAAAATAAGGAATTATAGTTGGGTGGATATTATTTTGGTGATATCTTGTACTTTTTTGAATATCTGGATCATACATTTTTTATAAAAAAAAATAAAAAATATTCTTCCATAATCTTATAAAGTTATATTTTTTTTCTTAGATATAGGTGATAATTATACATCAACATAAATATATTTAAATTAAATTTCATGTTACTGAACATCAAGAACATCACATGAATATTAATGAAAATAATTTTAACTAGTTATTTTATTCATAGAACTCTTCTATATTGAATGAACCTTATAAATATCTTCTGATTTGCCTCTAAATACTAAATAAATATATTTTTTTGATTTGTGAAATCCCCTAAAAAAATGAAATTTCCTCATCTAACTTGTGAATATGTACATTATTTTCCTCAAACTAAAGTAAAAAATAATACTCATGGGGGAAATGGAAAATATGAAAAAATCTATTTGATGAAATGTAAAACTTTTTATCATTTATTTTTGAAAAAACTACAACCGATTAATATCCAAAAATAAATAGACCATTTTTGAAGAAATATTTTTCTTCAATATAGAAGATATATTATATAAATTTTTTCAACTGAAAATGTAATATAGTCCTTGAAATAATAGTAATTTATTCATTAGATGGTTTTTATGGTACATCCATTCAAAATCAACAACGTTTACTTTTATTACTCATATTTCTAACATAAAAGTCCATATTCACATTAAGTTACTTGGAAAAAATTCAGCAGTTATTTTAGTTTTTTCTATTGAGAGAATATGAAGGTGTCAGTATTCAATTTTTTTAAATGAAAAATTAATTTAGAATTATATAAATAAAAAATGTTGTGGGTTAAAATATTTGAAGGGAAATTGTAATTTTATGTTTTCTAAGTGATTTTTGGGATTGTTGGGAAATTTTTAGAGAAATATTTTGGGATTTTATAATTTAAAATAAAGCATGAAGAGTGATTTTATAAGATATATTCTAATTTAATTTTATTTAATATTCAAATTTAAATAAATATTCCATAAAATTAATAATAAAAAAATTAATATTCAAAGTATATATTATAAAATAAAATTAAAAAACGTTATTTAAAATCAAATAAACATAACTTCCCCTTAGATAAATAAAAATATGTATTGGGATATGGGTTATCATAATTATATACATTTTGATATTCTAAATTTATAAATTCAAAATATATATCCCCTTTTTGTATATGATTTCATGAAAATAAAATCCTTATATCAATATTATTAGTCCAGTATTTAATGATAAGATTATTGAAATATTAATAACAATAATAATATCACATATTATATGAATATGATTATAATTTAGTTCGTATTCCAAAAGAGTGTGTTTTATACAAAAAACATATGAAAAGAAACTCAAAGGAAAAAGATATCCATACACTTATACTGATAATGAAACTGAATGTTTCTTTTTAATATTCCATGAAAATATGGATTTTTCTCAAAAATTACAAAATTTCAAGAAGTATTTTTCTAACGAACCAACACACTCTAAAATCGTCATCTAAATATGAAATTAAAATGATATAAGATGACTTTATATAATTCAATGATATAAAAACAGATAATTATATATATATTATTATTATTTTTATAGAATTATGATGAGATTTGTTGGGGTTTGATCGACATATTAGATAGAGAAAAATTGAAAACATAATATATGGTCTAAAGAATATTATTATATATGATACAACCAATTATATATTAAATAAATTCTTTTCCACTGGGTTCATAGATTCATAAAAATCATTTTTATATTAGTAATCACTATAGTAATATAACTATTATTATTATAATGTCTCAAAATTTTCAATAAATAAATAATATATTTTCATTGTTTTAAACACTTCATTTTTCTATTAAACTGGAAAACTTTGAATTTTTTTTTCTCACATAATACTCATTTCAAATTCCATTAGTAATAGTTTTGAAAAATCATTGGAAATATTTTTTGATTTTTATCCTTAAATAGCATCATCTACCAAGATATTTACGTTTAAAATATATGAACAATATATTTTCATAAAATGAGTAGGATCTTCCAATGCTAATAAAAATCTTTTTTCAAACAAAATGAAGCTAATATTTCATACCAAGTGCTTAATTTTGGAAATATAGAGAGTTTTAATGTTTAGAAATATAATTTCTATGATGAGTGTTTTTGAAACATAGAGGTTACTCAGAATAAAATTATTCCCATAAATTAAATTTTAGAAAATAATATTTTACATCTATATGTTATAATTTGACATTCATAATAGATTAATAGTCATGTTAGATTATAATGAAATATATCCTATAAAACTAAGAAAACATTTCTTCATAATATATTCTTTTCTCTTGGTTTTATCTATTAGAAACTAGCAAACTCAAATTCCTAGTAATTATTCGTAGATCATATTTATTAATTATAAAGACAATCTTGGTTCTAATCTAAGAGTTTTTCGTGTCCAATCGACTAATTAGAATGTATAATTTCAATAAAAATTATTCAGTTATTTTTATATAAATATTATAAATCCCCAGTATTCTAAGTCATCTTGTACTAATTTATATTAATAAAAGGGATATGAATGTAGAACACTCAGATATATATTCTATATTCCTTATATTCCAAACACTTGTATCTAGGTCTCCTATAGTCGTATCTAAATGATTGTACTTTAATATACTATGATTTAAATATAAGAACCTTTTAGGTTCATTTGTTTTATTTTCTTCAAATTTTAATTGATTCTGTTTACGATTTAATTTATTTTAAAAAATATATTTTGAAGATGCAAGTTTCAGTTTGTTTAAATAATTATTGACTACTTCTATTTGAATTTTATTCTATTCAAAAGGTTGAATGTAAAAAAAACTTGACGTAAATGTATTCGTCATATAAATATGAAATTTTATGAAAAACACTAAAATAAATTGAATTTATATAATATCCTAAAAAGATTCCTTCTTTAGCCTTCAGATCGAGTTTATCTATGTTATCTATAGTATTCATGATATACAACGTGATTCCAAAAACATTATGTTACCCAACATTAGTTTTTTCATTATTTAGTAACTCATAGGGTTTATATTTAAGAATGGGCCTTATAAATACTCTATTCATGATATGATTATGTTTATTGATAGCATTTTCCCAAAAATAGGTGGGAAGAATGCATTAATTTGACATAGTTTTACCATTTCATGAATAATTATACATCATCATTCTATAGTTCCAATCTATTAAGTTCTTCTTGAACTAGAAAAATATTTTTTAATAACCAATTTTTATAAAAACTAATTGAATATAATATTATAAAACTCTCCCCTAATATAAAATTTTAATAAAATTATTATCAAATATCTTTCATTTTGATAAATGTTTCAAAAAACATTAAAATATAAAATAATTCAAATTTTAATTTTAAAAAATAAACCCATTTAAATAAAGTAAAATCATAAAATAAAATTAAAACTTTTAATCTATCTAATAATATTTCTAATCCTGATTCCCTAAATAATTCGTGTTGATAAGTTATAAAATATTATATTTGGTGACCTTGATAATTGATTTAAAGGAAAACTTACACTTCATACCTATTTGGGAAGCATTAAAAAGTCTATTTTCATCAATCTAAATATTGATAGATATAAAAATATACGTTATTACATAATATATATTGAAAAAACAAATAATAATATTCATGCCTCCTAGATATATCTAGGATTAATTTATATGAAATTTTATGCAGTTACCTTTTTCGAAACCAAAAAAAATTATCGAAATTATTAAAATTGTTAGTTCTAGGAGCTCCAAACGAAGAAAATTATCGTTTTATGAAAAGCATGCATTATTATTAAAATTAATCTAAATTCAACATCAAATATTTTCGAGATACGTATCAGGTTATGCATCGAGACTTTTAAATGAAAAATTTATTAAAAAACACAATATATAGATCTTCAATCGAACAAAATACATTTATTTTTCTTTTATTATTTATACAAAAAAGGGTCATATCCTACATTATCCTTAGAGATGGTGTAGAAGTTTTCAATGTCACCAATCATATTCATTGAAAAACCATTATAAATGTACCACATTACATGGCTATCACTGTGGATTTTCCCAAAAAAATTAAAATTACAATTGAAAATGTTTAGGTTCCCAAAATATCTTTATTCCATTAAAAAGGGATAATAAATTTTTAAGAAATAAAAATTTATTAATATTCATTGAATTTACAGATTTTAATTTAAATTAAAAAATTTTAAAAGGAAGGAATATTTTACATTTCAAAATTTAGCACTCTTTAAAATGAAATTACTATAATAATGTCACATTATTAGAAACATTAAACATGTTATATTATAAATGTTTTTGATAATATTTTATTGGAAATTAATAATACATATATAGTGTTAGTTTTTCATTATTTCTTCCAAAACATAGTTTTTTATTGTTATCCATTTTTACTAGGCATTTTTTTGAGGAATTCGTCCACCTTAAAAAGATGAAATTGATAATCTATTTTGGATATAACATCAACCGGCGTACTATTAATATATATCTCTTGTTTATAAAAAAATTGATTTATCTAAAATTTAATCCGAGTTATAAATTTTCTTAGTTACAACAATTATCTCAAGTAATAGCTTAATGTTATTTTTTAAGAGCATTTTTAATTTTCATTAAAGAATCATATTTATTTTATAATAATAATATATATCCATTTAATACATCAAAATTGTATTTTTTTAGTTTCGAATTCAGATAAAAAATTATAGATAGACTATACCTCTTCAATATATAATATAATATAAAAAGATTCAATTAAGATATATATCGTATCATCTAAATCAGAAAATAGTTATCAATAGATTATATAGAATCACTCTAGGTCTTTTTTATAGCTTTATCCTATTCATTATTATAATAATATTTTCTTTTTATACTCTTCTCTTAGATCATTTATTTCTTTTACCAATTATTTTAAGGATTAATATATGATAATTTTTTACATTCATAACATATAAATTATTTTCAATTCATTAAAAAAATCTACTTACTGAAGGATTTTTCATAAAATATTTTATCAAATATAACTTCTTAAACATCCTAGAAAATAGAAGATGTTCATTATCAAAATATAGGTAGATTGATTATTCTTCGCTGCATGATTTAGATAATGATTTTTCATTATTTTTCATTTCATATTTTTATGTATAAAAATTGATAGCATCATTCTCAAACTAGATCATCATGTTACCATTATCTATATTTGTCCCATAACCTATAGAAATAATTAGTGTTACAAAAAATACCAGTATTTTTATATCATTAACTAGAGATAAATTTTTTATGATATCCTAAATTCTATGCCTTTTAAATGGATAAAATATGAAATCATTGAACATATTATTATAGTCAAGAATCAAATTACCCATGATAGCAACATCATTAAAATTTCAGTTAAAAATTAATTAATTTGACAAATTATTTCACATTCAACCATTATGAATGTCTAAAAACTCAACATTGAAGTGTTTTATAATTTTTTCCGGATATTATATATCACATCATTAGGAACAGAAATTATATCTGAAATATCATGAGTTGTAGATAATTTTGAAAATATTTTAAAATAATCAAGTCCAAATTCACATATAATAGCATCTATAACATTGTCTTGTAGGTTTTATTTCACTTTATTTGAAGAATCTAATTTTTCATGTTCGCCACTGTGAATTTCACAAGGTATTATTGATTTCAGGTAAACTTCCATGAAATGTGTTTACACATAGATAATCTTCCAATATTTCAATCATCCTTTTTTCACTATTGAGGTAAGGTTCTCTATCAATAGTAATTTCTTATTTAAGTTATACCATTTTTCCAAAAGTAGAGATCATTTGACTTTGAATTCCCAAATGTTGAGAAATCAAAAGTCTATATTCTAATAAAAATTCCGATATTTTTTTTCAAAATCATCAAATTGGGTTGAATTTACATCAATAAATTATTCACTAAGTAAAAAACCCTCCGTAATCATTTCTAAATTTCCCCACTATGATTAAAATGAATATGGATATGAAATAAATAAAATATAATGAGAAAGAAATAGAAAATTTATAGTGCTTCTGGGAAATTGGAAATTATCCTAATCAACCCCACCAAAAACCAAAGTCATTTTGGTTGTTTTTACTACATATTTCATTTTCTCATGAATGTATAAATCATTATAAAAAGTCCATTTATTTTAGTAAAAAGATAAATTATAGTATAATATTCACTCCAATTATATGATATAAACATAGAATTTCCCAAACCATGTGAAAAGAGTGTCTATATAAAAAATTTAAAAAAATATGCAGGTAATGAAGTTCGAGTTCGGTGGATAGTTAGAAAGAGTAACTGAATGATAATAAAACTATTCCAAGAGAAAAAATATATATTTAAGGAAATCATTCAAAAATATTCCATTAAATTCATCATAAATTTCCATAAAATAACATCATCAATAGTTTTCCTTCTTCTTCATGAAAAATTAGAGATAACTTGAATAGACAAGAGGAAGAAGAAAAAAACCATGAAGTAGTTATATAATACTTTTACAGTAGTAATCCTTTTTATTTTGAATGTTTTAAAAAATTCAATCAATTTCCTTGGAGATAAAAGTTCATGTATATAACTCTTTGAACTATAGTGATGTATCTTAGGTCCATATCATTCATACTAAAAAATAGAGGTGAGTTGACTATTTTTTATGGAGATAATCATTGAAATACAACCATCAATAAAATATCACATTACTTAGTTAATTAAATAAAATTCGAAATAATAATTTAACATAATTATTTTCAATAAAAACATTATTTATTATTGAATATTTAATTATTACCAAAAAGCAACAACATTTAGCAATGACTCCATTTTTCATTGATGTTTATGTTGAATAAAGGCCAAGAAAAAATGGGGAGCATCTATGAGCTACATTGTGAAGATACCTAGGATTGACCATTAACCGTATCATGTTGAAATATGATAAAAATTCTCAATAAAATGAATCATGGATTTGTACACCCCATCATTTCTCACAAGTTTTATTCTAGTTTCAAGAACCCAACACTGTGAATTTGTTATTATTAAGCCCTTTTAATTCAATAGTGATTCTTCTTTGTTGTTTTTATTATTCTTACATCACCATAAGTTTCATTAATTTATGCAGATAACTATTATTTTCCTTGTGTAATGGTCATAATTGTAAGATTATGAGACATCCAGATTTTTGTATAATTCATCCTAAATAAGATAAAAATATGTTTCAGTCTTCTTTTGATTGGTTTTGAGTTTCTGAAAGTATGTTGAGACACTAATGATTTTGTTTCTACAAAATTTTCCTTTTATTCTATATAGTTGTTATCATGATATTATCCAAGTGTAAAGAACATTTTTATTTGAGTAATTTGGAACTTAAATGAAAAAACAATTGGTTAAAAAATTATTAAAACATTAAAACACTTATGGAATCATATATAATACTATTATAGAACTCTTAAAAACTAGTTATAATTAAATAAAATAAATTTGGTGATGGAAACAATAAGGAAAAAAATAGATATATTAGGTCATAATTATTATTCCCAACACACTCAAATGGAATAAATATACAAATAATTGTTCATCATCAACATCAGCCATCAATCATATCACTCTGTCAAATACATCGTCTAGATTCTCCATTTAATAAAATTCATCATCACCGTCACCAAATAGATGTGATATTTATTTCTAGGGATTATAACCCCTATTGGATATAATATGAACCAAAACACAATGCAATAATTATACTGTAAGATTAATATTTTCCATTACAGGTAACTAATTTCTACATTGGTCTCTATCACAATGTCATCCTCAAATTCACTTCCTCTAAACATCACTTGAGGGTCCCACTAATAACTACCATTATAATCTAAGATCAATGTTGTGATGTGGTAGAAAATAAGTAGTATTCATTAAGCCTTGTGCGGTTGTAATTCCTTAATAAACGTAATTAAAAAATTGATAATCTTATTAACTTCTCAAATTAAATATATTTTTTGTTCTGATATTGGTTTATACAATACCAATATCATATACATATATATCACTCATCATGACATCATCAAGATTGTTTAAACCAATAGATAACATTCATGTATTTATCATTGATATAATTAATGATAATTTTTATTATTATTCATTATCGATCACTAAATATATCTCAAGGAAATAATTTAATACCTATTTTAAAAGGGAATGCTCTATAATTGTTATGATAAACCACCATAAATCATGAATATCCTACTGTTGTCTAATGACAATGTTTCTAAAAATATTCATACATGAAAACATTAATAGACTCTAAAACATAATATTTTTTCTCTCTTGACAAAAATATCTTCATCTTTCACCTACACTCAAACTAGGAATTATAATAATCATGGGAATATATTCGATGAGATACAAGTATTCTTACCATGGAGTCTAGTCTCTCAATAACAGTCTATTGAGGCTCAACTGATTGTATTATATCACCCTAGGATATAGGTAACATAAATCATTCAAACATTTAATACATATCAAATTGATGAGTTTTATTTTTCTCTAAATAAATTGAACAATTTATATGATTTTAGGTGTAGGTCCTCATACAGGTATCCATAGTTAAAGATCCCATTAAAATAGTTATAAATCATGGGTTTCTCTCTAGTTTTACAGACCTGATAATTTATGGATCATGAATTCCTAAATAAATATAATTACATTTCCTATAAATTATTATATTTACAGGTGTTTCAAAACCTAATTATTCAGTATATTGATAAGATATTATAAAAACGTTCCAATTTTTCCTACCTTTAGAGTTACCCTATCACAGTTCTGCATGTGAACATGATATATATGAAAACCTATATCAATAATATATCTACCTAAGGTTAACATGAATATATATCATTAAGTAATATAGTTAGTTAATAAATGATTATATCCTTTTTATAAGAATGATTTTTCTACCACATACTATATAAGGGTTTCCTAGGCCTAACATGCTAAAATGAATTTCCTTCACTATTTATTCCCTAGTTCCCAAAGAAATTACTTTTTATTTCCTACCTTAAAAATCCCTTTCTAAGATATAATCACCTTCATACCACACTGACTTGATCTAAATCCAAAAATAACCAATCCGGTGTATGGTAAAGTCTTGTGAGATTCTATAATAAAACATCAAATATTCTAGGAATCATTTAAAATAAGAAAAGAGTGTCGACACATTAAATGGAAGTAAATTTCCAATGAAAATACATGGAATAATCACGAATATGTATAATATGTAAAACCAGAAAACATATCATGAACTTAGAATATAAGAATTATTATATAAATTACATAGAATTATTCAAGAAAAAAATAATAAAATATATATGTCATGATATATGATTATTAAACAATTTAACTTGAATTTTATATAATTTTTTAAAATAAAAACCCTAAATAAAATCCCTAAGAAAAGGTCAAAAAAATATCATCCATGACAACCAAGACAGTCATAACTCATTTATCATCTATAGACTTCGATACCCAACACCATGACCACTATTCTCTCCTATATAAATATCAAAATCCAATACATCATGAGAATATTAGCACATAAATTCCCATTCAAGGTAGAGAAAAATGACATAATCAAACAAAACAAGTGATGAGAAATGTAAAAAAAGAGATTTTACAACCATGATAATCATAGAATATTATGTCATGAAAATTTAGTTATATTACCACTTATTATAGTTATGTTTCATACCAATTATATAATAGATTTTGGGATAATCATTGAATATTTAACATTTACAATTCATTACTAATGAACTGTCTCTAAATTTTTAGGTGACAAAAAAATTATTATCTCAAAATAATAATTATATGAAAATGAAATTTATAAAATTAATCAACTTATTTCAGTTATTTATATTTTCATAACTATATATCCAAAGTGAAAAAATAGATTTATATGTTTCATATTTCTAGTTGAATTATTTTACCCATGACACAAAATGGTACTATTTGTTTTTATATGATTCACTAGTATCATATAATGGTAATAATTGTTTTCATTTATCCATGATGAAATTTTAATAAAAAATTTAACTAAAAGTTACGACATCCTCCCAAACAGTATAAGATAACTAATTATAATGTATAGTAATTTAGAGTCCCCGATATTCAATTAATATTTATAAATATGTTATAATATATTATTTTCACTTCATACCCTATTGATCGATAGAACACAAAAGTTTAGAGAATAATACTTATTTTAGATTAGCGAACTTCATTTTTATTTTTTATTAAAACATCTTAATGTATGGATGAGTTTTTTATCACTAATAAATTATAACAATATTAACAACAATTTTATCAATAACATCCATCCTTCTTCAATTAAAAATAATTCCAAAATCATCACTCTCTTTGTATTAACCCGTTATAAATTATCTTTATAAAAATAAATATTGAAATAATGTCATCCATAACAATATTTTCATCTTATGAACACTCTACTTATCTTTTTCCACACACCCATTCTTTAAAATAGCTAAAATATTTAAACATTCCATCATTTTTCTGGAATTTGGAATTTAAAAAAAATCCAAATCCATGTCAATATTTTTTGAACCAAAATTCATTATAAACCAATATAACTATCTAAATTAAAAATGACACCTTTTATATATTAAAGGTTCCACAATGATTTATCTTTAGTATCCCATACGTCACACACCATGATAAAATTTCAAAAACAACTAAAATTCAAATTTCATAATAGTCCAAAAATAATTGGGTTTTATCATGATGTATATTAGTCCAATTGTTTTAATAAATTATGAGACAAAAATATAGGGAAGCAATAATTTTTTATAACAATTTTTTTAAATTACTGAAACCTCTACATTCCCCCATCACATGTTTTTTATAACCATGAAATTAATTGTCAGGACACAATTTTGACATAATAACCATGATATGTTGAGTTCACTATTTTTCAATATTAATTAGAGAAAAGTGTTTCAACTCAATTTTAAATATAAAAATAGAATTACATAAACATAATTCATTCTGATCATAATTATTTTTAGCATTCAACATGATCATTTCCAAAACACAATGGATTTTTTTCCACAGTCATGATGAATGGGAATTTTGGTTAAAACATCCCCTAATATAATCATTTTACTCATTACATATAAATCATTTTTTTATTAGAATAATCCTTGGTGTGGTTTAATAAAATCCATCTCCTTTTTTGTATTATTTTTAGTCTAATAACAATCCACTTCAAGAAAAATTCCAGTCTTCTTCTATGGAATCCATCATAAAATGATGCATATTGAAACACTATAAACCTCTATAAAATAAAATTACCCTATATAATTTTGAATATTAACATTTCTATTGGAAAAAAATGAAATACCAACAATATATCATGGTATTCATAATCTCCTACGAGTAATATATATTTTTCACAATAAACTTATTAATGTGTAAACTTTCATGCACAACATGAAAATATTTATTTAGTCTAAATAATACACCTAATTGGATATTTTTTCAACAAAATAATAATCATTAAAATACAATTATGTATTCAAACAGTACATAATATTTCTATTCCTATGTGAGAAGACTCTATATTGGAAACATGGATAATGATAAAAAATTTCACTATTGACTATAAGAGAAACTCATAAACATAAAAGTTTCTTAATTTCACTTCTCAAATCTACCAATATAAGTTCAAAAAATTATTATATTTAAAACATATTCATAAACACGTACACAAAAAAATATGTTAGAATAGTTTACAAACTCTATATAAATATTCTAAATCTTCATCTCCACAAGCACACGAGTTGTGAATAATAATATTTCGTATTTCATATATTATAAAGCATATATACACTCACCCCAATGGAATCACCTCATATTATTGATAAAAAATTACTCATATAGATTTAATTTTCTCCCCATTTATATTTATAATATTGTGGATAAAATCAACACTAATGTGCATCTTAGTGGCATCTTCTATAGTGGGTCTCGTCAAGGCCCTGAGTTCATGTCTTATTGAGTATATCATTGATTTTTTTATTGTATGGTTTTTTATATAAGGTAACCCATTTCCTTGAATAAACATAGTATTCATCCTCAACATTTAGTGCAGTTGATAAACTCCAAAAACAAACCTTTATTTGATAAAATCACTAATAGAAAAAAGTTTGGTGAAAACATCAAAAAAATTTCCTTTTTAAGAACAAATTCAATTATATAAAAAACATTTCCATTAGATACTATAAAAATAACCATTTAATATCATTATTTATTTCAGAATTTGATAAAAAGGGAATTTCTTTATATTATTAGTGTACATTTATGAAAAATGGATTTAGAGTCCCTAATTCCTACATTTATCTCTCTTGTTGGCATCCCCTAGGGTTTCCTCATGAATCTCCTTACGGCTCTATTGACGGTGCTTCCGATCTTTACCCTATCTTTCCTTGTTCCCCCTAATCATCCCCTTGATAGTGAGTGTTTCTTATCTATGCCTCCACAACACATCCCCAATCTCGGGATTCATCATAGTCTCCCTTAGCCAATTCCCCTATTCATTTTTTCCTTGGATATTCTGGGCTTCATCATTATCTTTCCTATGTGGTGACCCTATCTTTGATCTGGATTGATCATTTGCCCCATCTTTCTATTCATCCACCAATTTATTTTCCTTTTTAGATCTAGATGTCTATCCTTTTAGGTGTTACAGTTTATCTTATTCAGGGTGATATTTTTTTAGTTGAGGATCATGTTCAACCCTATTGCTTCTATTTTCACCATTCTCATGTTTCTAGACCCCATTCTTGGTATAGAATGATTGTTAGCCTAGATGATTAGGATTGGGAGTGGAGATTTTTTTGAGTTCATTGAAATTTTCTCTTCATGTGTGGATCTCATATTTTGGTTCCATATTGTTGCACATGGTTGTTTTCTTTTTCTATTCCTCTTAACTTTCCACAAGATTCAACATGAATGACCCCATTTTGTTTGGTTATATGGTCCACAATAGAGTTTTTTGATCACATAGGGTGTTGTTTCTTAACATGAGCATGAAAACTGTGTTTGTGGTTTCATATTATAGATGGGTTTATTCTACTCAATGATGATGACTGGATGATATGGTGGAGTTTTCTGAAAAATTGGCAGTTTGGATGCAGTGGTTATACTTCGACTTTGTATTTTTCAGGGGGACTTATTGGTATTTTTTTATTGTATGATGTATGGTTGGATTTTGAGTGATCATTTTGTTTCATGTTTCAATGTTGGCCAATGATAAGAGATTTTTATCATTATTATGGATATATTATTCTCATTACCTTTGTTTCTATCAGTTTATAGTGTAAAAGATGTTTGGGATGACAGTTGACCTTATCATTCAAGGCAATATCGTGGGGCAAAATGTTTCTGATGGGGTCTATGGGCATTGGGATTGAGGTGGTACTTATACACCTATTATAAATTCTAATTTTTTATTTGTTTTTATTTTTAATCACTTTTTGATTGAATATGGTTTGAAATTTCATTTTTTTTTTCACTCGATGGCCATTGAATATGTCTTCTTTTGTCAATGCATTATTGTAAAAGTTACAACATAACCCCATAAAAGTTTCGTTCAGGAAAATAAAAAAGAATACAGTTTGGAGTAATACATAATAATTTCAAAATATAATGTTTCAACATATGTTATAAAAATAAATAGTGAAAAACATTTTTAATATTGATTATTATTATTATCAATGTTGGAAATATTATCCAAACTGGGAATTAGGGAACACTCATCATTAGATATTAAAATAAGTAACCCTAAAATTATCTTATAACATTCATATTATAATATATGATGTCATAATAAACTTTCTACATCAGTTGACATACTACCCAATTTAAAATCAAATTATTTTTTTAAAAGATCGAACAATAACATACCCCATTCACTATATACAAAAGAACAACAGTCCAACAATATCTACATCACCAGATTCGAGATAGAAACTAATTACCAACTATACTCCAAATTCATTTTATATCTTAATAAAATATACAGTAAATTTTTAAGTAAAAAAATTAAATTTATTATTCTGGTAATATAACATTCAAATAATCCCCAAATAATAACAAGTATTTTTTTTTGGTCATTTTCAAAATATAGGGGCGCATCATCGACATTAAAAAAAAAATATTATGACATTTAAAATACAATACATTTGATAATAATATTAATGTTTTCATAAAACAAACCTATAAAAATAAATAATCATTATAATTTTATAAATTAATTGAAAAACATAATAAATACATAAAAATTTATGTTTTGATAATGAAATAATATTTTTGAAATAAGAATTAAAAAATAAAAAGAATAATGATTATTATAGGGAAAATAATATTTTAAAAATTGACAAAGTTATATACCTATACAAAAAACATTGACAACTTTTTCTTCATGAAAACACTGTGAAACATCATTTATGAAAATTTAAATTTTCATATTACTAAAATAGTAGAGAGAAATAAATTTTCCGATTAAATTACTAATATATTATAATGATACATCCAATTCACCTAAATCGATTATGTTTTAATTAACATCACCTAGTAAGTGGAATAATTGAAATTTTAGAAGAATATACATAACATACAGTGTCCTCTAAAATAGAAAATTCCCACATTAAATACTTTTAATTAATTTTAAAAAAAAAATATTTATTCATTCTAGTAATTAAAAGTATTTAACCAATAATGAATATCACTTTTATTTAATATTGCAGATATATATTCCACTCTTTCAAATTTATTTCTGTATTTCGCAGTCATGGAATTGTATTCATAATAAAAAAACCCATAAATAGAAGTGTAACCATTTTTTAAAAGAATAATTTGAATATACTTAATCAAAATATTAATGTATTAAAATTTTATTATTAATATTCAATTATTTAAATGATAATTTATATTTAAATTTATTTTAATGGAAAGAAGTTATAACATGTATTTTAAGAACACATAAAAAATTAAAAAATCTATAGTATATTTGTTTATTATTATTAAAATATAGTCTCTTCCACAAATCTCATTATTCATTATAAAATAAAAACAATTATGTATCAAGAAACAATTAAATTACAAATTTTTTGTCCTTTAGAAAACATTGATGTCTCTTAAGTAGTTGGATCCTAATTTGTTTTCCCTTTTTTAATGATTCTATAGATTTAACATACACTTATCGTGGGTTATTATAACAAATATCCCATGATATTTAAAATAGAAATTATATAAAAATTTAAAGATATGACATACCACATATTTAAACATAACAGTGAGGTTAGATAGCCATAGAAAAAAATGATCTGAATCAATTTAACTTTGTCGACCTCCATAATAAGATATGACCCCTAAGAAGTTGAATCAAAAATATCATTTATGGTCCCTCTTAATTAATATAAAATAATATTATAATTATGTAGATAATATTAAATATCTAAAATGATTCTATAAATTAAAATATATATATTGTTATTCCAAATATATAAAAAATGGTATACATTCAAATTTGACTGATGAGGTGGAGGGTATTGATAGGGAAGTTGTATTTATCTCAACATATCAATAAATAGGGACATTAAAAATGATCCAACCTTCTTTTATATCAACTGGTAAATCTATCAGTGTAGATTCATTGAGGAATATATTATTCTCTTATATATATCCTCCCATGATGATGTGCTAGGATACCCAAAAACACTTCAAATAATAACAAATGACTCATACCCTTTTAGTCAAACTTTGTGTTCCTATATTCTAAAAGTATTCAAAAGTATTTAATTATATCTTTATCTAATGAAGCACACCAATATTTGTTTCTCTTATTACGTTTCAGGAATTTAAATACATAAATTCAACATTAATTTGTTGAATTATACATTTATATATATATTTAACGAAATATTAATAATTTATCATCTATATACTTTCATTAATTTGTAATAAACATCCACATTTCTTCATTCCTAACATTCATTATTTTATTATAGTGCTGGGGAGAGAGGGAAGTCCAAATTGAATCTCTTTAGTTCTATTAATTAACATAGCTCTTATTTCATCATATTTTTCTGAATTAAGATTCACTTATTGTATATTATATCCTCTAGTTGATGAAGTATGAGGGTATACATTTTATAACAATATATCCTGGTTAGATCTCTAGGATACAAGTTAAATATTAATAAATGAATAAAAGTTTAGTTAATTACCAAATAATGATATGATTTTAATTTATAAAAAATGATTATCATACTAAAAATAGATTCATAAGTCTCATATAGAGAAACATCTCTCATGTGTATATATATAAAAATCCATATTTAAAGAATTAATTTTATTTATTTTTCTTTATAAAAATTTATTACAAAATTAAATTTGATTCAATAAACCTCCATAAAATTTATGGAGAAATACAACAAGTTCTTAAAAAAAATTTATCAGGAAATTCATATGTAAATTATAATTGAATGCATAAAATGTTTGTTATATAAAATTTATAATACATGAAACCAAGGAATGAAAATAAAATAATATCTGAATTATACATTTATATACTCCCAAAAATTATCTCTTAGTGTCGAATCCACTATCCTCCCATCATGATATAATATTCCAACCATCCCAAAACTCTGTATTATCCAGAAAATCATAAAATATTTTTCATTTTGGCTAACATGGTTGTTATTATCATTGATTTAAACTTGTTATATGTACGTTTTAATAGTATTGAGTGATATTTTTGAAAAATTTGTACTATCATGTCTAACAACATTAGATTTATTATTATATATAGAAGAATAACACATAGATTTAATGGGATATAAAATAGTGTTCTAAATAATTTATATAATCATAGGTTAAATTTAATAAAATAATTTAATTTTCACAATTATTTTTATACAAATAGATGTAAGAATACCTTTATTGATATTCCTCTTCCCCCATATCCTTTAATTAATTATATGTATGATAATTTAGTGAAATATTTTCATAAATTTAATTGAATAATTTTAAATTATAGCTAAAATTAATTATGTTAATTTTTAATATAGATTAAATAAATGAATATTTTCACTCTACAATAGATGAAAAAAAATTTCCCTAAAAAAGGGGAAAATAAGAAAATAGTTTTAAAATAATGATGATTTGAACATTATTCAAAAAAATACGAAGCTAAAACTGAAAAATATAAATAATACAAAACAGTGGATGAATATATAAACTTTTATAGATTTATATATTCAAGGGTAAAATTTAATTTTTGTAACTTGTCAAAATGTTATTGAAAAAAATTAAAATATATATCTACCTTAATCATAAATTTATTGAAAATGTTTTTTCTCATATAAATTATATAATATAATTTCTGATATCATGGACCATGTTAAATCTTAATAATAACTATCCACCATTAATCATGTACTTTATGTATTAATCTCATAGAATTTCCCATCATCATCAACATTCTGAATAAAAAATAATATCCCCCTTGTAAAATGATAGAATACTAATAATGTAATGTATCAGTAACATAAAATATTTTATTCAAATTTATTTCTAAAATAAATGGTTCCACCTTACAAATAAATATTTTCATGTCATCAAGTTTGAACATAATATCATTGGGTTTCACACCACTGTTTCAACCAACCCAGTTATGATATATCACTGGTGCTCAAAATTTAATGTAATAAATTTCCCATATATTCTATACAATACTAAAATATTATATTGATATATAAATTTTATTTTTATCATTTATTAATGTAATATCCCTTCTTTCCACAAAGTCCATTAATTAATTATTTTAAAAAGTTACCATTATGTGAAACTATTTTTTATAAAATGTGTAGCCATTAATTAAAAAACTAGAACATGTAGTCACATTTAAAAAGGGTCCCTAGATAACCATTTCATTATTTATTATGGTAATTAATTTTTTTACCTTATACATAAAAAATAAAGAAAAAATATTTTTTACTCATTCATCAAAAAATGTATGCCTATTTAGATATAATACATTTAATTCCTAAACATTTAGTTATACATATTATTGGACCTCTCTTGAGTTGTAAAAAAATTAAAAATGTTCTTTAGTTATTTCACCACACACAATTGACATTACATTTACATCACATATCCTATTTGCTGTACTTTCGAATTCCATATGTCAAGATATAGAGAGACCAACATTATTATCTTCCAAAAAGTATTAAATACAGTACTCTATAACATCTTAAATTATATATTTTTTATTCATATATTCCTTTATTAAATGAGTAATTTTTTACATATTCGTTTTGAATTTTCATATATCCTTCAAAATTATACATCCAATGTAAACATGTAGGACCACATAACCTTGTACCCCCCCCCCCCCACCACCAAATGAATCTCAAGATGTACAGTTTTTTTTAAAAAAATATTTATAGAATATATCATCATATGAGAATGTGTAAGGGAAACATTATTATCTATCTCAATTAACAAATTTGGTTCCCTGAACATTCTACAAATGGAATTGAAAAGATAACACAACTGTATGAAGGTATTTTTTACAGGAATCGATAATATGACATACATTGAAACTAACAATATTTATTCAATGAATACATGATATATATTATGCTTAATTATTAATGACATTAAATACATTAATATCACTAATTTTATTATATTTTATGAATATCCTATATGTACATTAATAAAATATAATAATTAAAAAATTCATTTTTATCCATTTGATTACATGTGAAATGATTGGGGAATATATATTCTATTTCTTTATATAGTGGTAGGTAAATCCATATGTATTCCTATATTAATTCAATCCAAGAAATTATCAAATAAATATTTTTTTCTTTTCGATTATATCTAATAATGTTTCAATCAGACAATCATATATTTGAGTATCACCACAAACAATATCATTTGTACATTTTACCTCAAACAATATCTATTAAGGAAGATCCAATAATATGTACCATTTCATCCATGTATTTTTTAGGAAAGAAACTCCTTATATTCCCAAGTGTAACTTCAATGTATTTAACCATGTTGTAATATACATCGATTAACAAATGTTTTGGGAAATTTTATAATTTCTTTAAATCATTAAATTATTTATTTATTCTTTTTTAAATGTTATCCACAAAAATTAATCTTGATTACCGTTATAATTTATTATTTTCATAATATTATATTTTATGGTCTGATGACCCTAGTTTTATATTTTACAAGATTTATGTCTTTTAACAGTATATCCAAAAAAAATTATATATGTATTAATTATTATTGTGGGGAAAATTATCATAGCACGTTAAAGGAAGTAATTTTTTCTTATAAATAAAAAAATTATATCTCAAATCCCTATAAAATGACAAGTAATCTATAAATTGTTGAATTTATACATCTATATCATTTCTGGATTTTTTGGTCGAATAATCAGCATTCTACTCATAAAATATTTTCACTTTATAAATAATTGTGAGGTATGGTGGTAGATTTGGAACATAATAGGACATCATATATATTTTCCATTGATTCACCAATTCATATCTATTCTAACTATATATACTCCCATTTTAATATTTGTATCTTTATTTTCTAAATTACAAATTTGTTGATCAAATCACATCTATATTGGTAATTAGTATGTACATGTTGATTTGATTTAGAAATTCACTCATTTTAATTCTATCTCACATTCTTTACACCTTTTGGATTTTTAAATAAATTATTTTAATATGGAGTGATTGTTAAAATGTAAATTATTTCTATAGAAGTAAATGTAGTACCTGTCCCTATGAAAGAATCATAATTGGATCTTCCCTCAATTTTATATCATGATGAACGAAATTTAGAA
The DNA here is from genome assembly GCA_963277665.1 of Viscum album. Classification (NCBI taxonomy): domain Eukaryota; kingdom Viridiplantae; phylum Streptophyta; class Magnoliopsida; order Santalales; family Viscaceae; genus Viscum; species Viscum album. The sequence continues at coordinate 1,730,602,336 of OY728140.1, forward strand.
AATATAAAAAAAACTTATATTCTTTCCCATAAATTACACATTAAATTGGGATTAAATTATATTAGTATAAATCATTCCATCAAACATTAATGATTGTTATTATTATTATTATTATCTGTAAGTTTGTTAATTTCTTGTATTATATAATTCAATAGTTTTGAAAATTTAATGATACATTTATCATTAAAACCATTTCTGAATTTTATATATTCCATTCTCAATACAATTGATAACAATGTAAATTTAGTATGACCATATATTAATGGGTTTTCTTAATAATTATAAAATTATAAAAGAGTCAATATTTTTTAAATGTTTTAATATCATCCATTATTAATTAATTTCTAATGATGATATTTTATCTCATGATGAAACTATTTAGTATGTTATGTCCTGAATGCTATGTTATTTTACCATAAAATATCCAATGGGTATAACATGGATTAAGAACATAGAAAATAAATTTTCATTTAAGTTTATTAGGCTCTGATTTTTTTAATATTAGACACTTCCAGAATAGGAATAAAAATATTATCACTTTTCTAGCATTCCTTTATTAAATTATAATAAATCATCAACCAATTTCACAAATTCATCCCATGTTCTCAAGGAATTTTTCTAATTATGATCCATTAATTACAAAAAATAAATAATAAAAATTCAGATTTAATTTATATCCTTTTGATAACAAATATTTTTTTAATAATTATAATATAAAAATAATAATAATACATTATATATAAATAACAGTTTATATAATATAACAATTTACAAAACTCATACACACACACATAGATATATATATATAATATGTTTATTTTTATAATTATTTTTTTAAAAAATTGGAATATATTATTATACAGTGATAGAATAAATAATATATATACACACACATTTTAACACATGTAAACAAATTGAATAAAACAAATATATGAATATGTGTATATCATGTATATTATATAACTTTAAAACAAATATATATTAATATTAATATATATATATATATATATATATATTTGAAAACATATAACAATTATCAGTATATAAATATATGAGAAATCTTGACATACTAATATACATATATATATACATATAAACATATAAACATATAAACATATAAATACATAATTATTTAAAATATAGTTTTCCCACAAAACAATATATCAAAATTACAAAAAATCAAAATATAAAAATAAATATATTACCTTCTAAAACATATTAATTAAACTATAATGAAAATGTATTTAAACATTAAATTTAACCAAAACAAAAACAAAAATAATAAACTATGACTAGACATAATATAGTGATTTATTAAACCTACAAACATAAAAATATTATAATAAGAAATTATTTCTGATAATATATATATCTAAATAAGAAAACAATTTCACAAAAATAACTTAAAATTGAACATTCTATTAAAACTAAATAAACACTAGATTCTTTTGCAAAAAAATAATTAATTTTAAACGATGTAAAATATTATTAATGTAAATATATTATCAAAATAAAAAAAATATTTTAAATAATAGCTATAATATTAAAAAACGTATAAAAAAATAAGATTAATGTGGTATAGCATGGATCAAGAGTATAAAAATGGAATATTGTAATGTTGTAGTTCTAAAATGGTGATTTAAGAAGATATAAGGTGATATAAGGTAAAAACAATGTTTGTGTAAAATATATTTAGTCCTCAGAAATTTTGATTTTTTGGATTTTAAAATAAGGAAGAAGGTTTAATAAGGATGAAGAAGTTCCCATTTTCTTTAATATGTTAAAAAGGATTATGATTGTGGTTTTTTTTAAAAAACATTATTATAAATTAATTTTTATGACCTCTTAATATAAAACAATTGTGAATAAAACATTCATGGATGGTTTTTTAACATAATATATTCATTTACCAATATTAATGTACCATTTTTTATTATATTTATAATAGTAATGACCTTATCTTTTATAGAATTATTGTAACAACCCATGTTTTTATGATTTTTTTTAATAAATAAATTTTATTTTATATGTTCTGTTATAAGAAACATCATGTTCAGTGGGTGTTACATGCAACAATGATTTTTAGAGAAACACAAAATAATATTGATATTATTATTTAAACATGACCGATATAAACTAACAATAAGAATAAAATATATGAATATAATTTTAAAAAATTAAATATTATTTATTTTGAAATTATATAAATAAAACATATTTTTAAAAAGTATCTTAATTTATAGGAATGTATTTATATGTTTCAGGAATTTAATTTTCTCAAAACAATGATTTCAATTTCTATTCAGACACAATTATAAAATTATTTTTTTGAACTTCTAGAAAATTTATTTGACAAAATAAAATTTAACTTTGATATATATATGAATAAGTTATCATATGGTGAATTTTTGGCATTTTTATGAAATAATAAATGTTTCTAAGAATAATTAAAAATAATGTTCTTATTAAAAAAATTTATTTAGTTTTTTTATTTTATAAAAATCCAATTTTTTATTAAACTATTAAAATTAAAACATTTCCATTTATTTAAAAATAATAACAATGTTGGTTATTTTATGAAATTTTTGAATTATTATTATATAAAATATTTTTGAATTTTAAAAGTTTTCTCTTTAAAGACCCACTTTCTCATCACGTCTCCTTGTTTATTTTTAAATTAAAATTTTCCAAATATGTGAATAGAATGTTGAAAAATGTATTTATTATTTGGAATTGAAATATATTGTATTAACCAATAATGGAGACATAATTTATTACTTAAATTAATAATAACAGATTTATTTACCTCAATTATTCTAAAAAGAGGATTACATGAAGTTGAAACTAAGATGATAATAGAGAAAATCATTTTAAAACCTATTAAATTAATAATTTATATACATATATAAATCTAATACATCTTAATATATAATCTCTAGTAATTTTGAATTGTTTTCATGGTAAAGACCATTTAATTTTGGATTATTTTGGGAAATTTCCATGTTGTTTACAGGTTAGGTCCTATCTCTAACATATAAAATAACACCACCACCCACCAGTTCACCTCACATATCAAGCCATATATTTCATCAAAACCCTCTGAAAACCCTCCCAAAAATTCTTATCCATGTATTAGATATTTTTATCATCCTAAAATACAAACAATAATGTTATTAATAAGAGTTCCAAAGTAGGTGCTTCTATGTGAAGGAAAATTTCATCACTAGATCTTCATTTCAATTCTTGTTTTTTCACTAGTAATTATTTATTATGACATAAAATATATTAAAAAATTTATATAATATATACTATTATGTTACTATGTTAAATAAATAACCGATATCAATCTCCTCTTTCGTCAAGTGGGCCACAAAATCATTATTTACGTGTTTGGCGGACAAGAGCCTTGCGAACTGATGCCATTAATTTCTACATTACCATCTTTTATGGCTGGGTATGATAATTTATATAAAGTATATATATAATAAAAATAGCATAATTATAACTATTTAGTCATTATAAAATATATAATTTTTTTATTTTCCATTCCATAGGGGATAAGATAATATCAGTAATGTGTACGATAGATTACCTCCTCACGAAGCGACGTGATTCATTTTTCACAATCTCATTAAATGGAATAAAATATGTTTAAATATAATTTATATAAATTTAATAATTATGATAATAATTACATATTTTTCATTATTAACTGATAATATATAATTTTTTTCTTACCTTATCACTCATTGAAAGTTGACAACATCATTCGTGTGCATGTGGATGACCGCCTTCACAAAGCAATGTGACTCTCTTTTCATCACCATGACCAATGGATGATATTAATTAGTATATTTAAAAAATATTAATTATTTATGAAAATATTAAAAATATTTAAATATAAAATATTACTTACTTTTCTTCCATAATTATTATTGAAAATTGGAAATGTTACTCATGTGTACATACAACCAACCATCACCATGATTGTAATGTACTTCATATTACAGAAACATTTTTCATGATTGGTATTAAAATAATATTTTATATATAAATATTATAATTATTTCATGATAACTTTTCTGGAGGTGATGGAACCATGACCAATATAAGAGTAAATAAAATAATAAATCAAAACATATTTGATGAAACAAAGAGGTTATTACCCAAAACATGAATTTAACATTAATATGTTTATAAAAAGGGAATAACAATGTAATAAGTGATTAATTTACGATAATATATATATGATTATTTTAATATATTTACAATAAAATTTCATTTATTATACATTTTTTTCAAACATGTATGATGGAATTCGAGACTCAAGGTATGGGATTTTCTACTAACTTTTTACTTCTATTAGGGACATCCCATATTCACAATCTATTTAATTTTTGTGGTGTGCATACTAAACATGAATATATTTTATCATCTATATCCTTAAAATATATTTCTTTACAAATGAATTTTATGATATCTCTTTCAGGGGATTTTTTGGTTCAAAAGTTATCAAAGTTATATGGGTGATTTTTCTAAATTTTCTTTCACTGACACATTTGATTATATTATGCACCAATATTATTTTAAAAGTTATATAAATTTTCACTTAACATTTTATATCATCAAATTATTTATCTTCATGATGTTTTATGTTTCATTTATTTATAATCCTTCATGGGATTATATTTCTATTTTAGTAAAGCGTTAAAGATATTAAGTTTCAATCCCATTGTCAATATTTTTAATGATTATTTTTCCCATGAAAAAATATTATGATACATACCTCAAGTAACTAATTAAATTTCCCCTCCAATGATTATTTCTTGAGACTAAATTTTTATCTCTATTTTCATCTCATTATGTACACAAGAGGTCAAAATCGTTTTTGAGAAAAATAGTTCTTTATCTCTCATCAATCGAAATCACATTTTCATCTGAAACCAATGATTTCTAAAAATGATTCCAAAATTGTATTTAATATTTTATAAATGATTTCTTAAATAAATTTTTACCTATATTTTACTTTTACCTTATCTTAAAATAATATTCTTATCATCTTCCAAATAATTCCCATTTGGATTTTATATAAAATTCTAAATGAATTTTTATTTTAATGTGTAATACATGAATGGAATTTCTATTTTCAATACTATTATTTTCTTTGAATATTCATTTATACATTTTCATGTTTTTTTAAATGAAATGTTTTTTTAAAAAAGTTTTTTTAAATGAATCATCAAATAGAAAATGATTTATTTCTAGAAAAAGGTTTTGAATAATTTTTAATGATTCCATTATAAGTTTAAACTATTAATTTTAACAAAAATAATTTCAATATTTTATAATTTTCCGATTTTGTAATTTTATTTTAAGGAAAAAAAATTCCTCAAGAAATATACCTGGTAATTTCATGAAATCATTCACCATCATAGATGACCTCATTTGGTGTTAATTATTCTTTACTAATGATATGATGCAGGGATACCATTATTATTATATCTTGGAATGGATTTTATTTATATATTAATGATGTTTATTATACATGTTTCTCTTCCATGATTTATACCATGATAACATTCATATCATACCATCTTATTTTTATAGGTTATACTTTGATTAAATGATGAAATGATTTTGAACGTGTCTCTTTTCCAAATGATTTGACATTGTGAAATATAAATTAAACCTATTTTAATTCATGGGTTGTGATAAGATGACTGTTTTATGATATTTTATAATTCATATGTATTATTTTAATAATATGATGGGTGGGACCTATATCTCCATCCAATTCATTGGGTAATGATTTATATCTTATGATATAGACAGATATATTATGGCGAGTAAACCAATTTCAGTAAGAGACTATGTATACTATGATGGACTTGAGAGTTTACCTTTAATACAATGATTATTATTGGAGTTAACCCATTCCATTATTTTTACTTTGGATTTTGTCCTTGATAACTATGAAAATTATTCTATATTTTTATGTATATTCCAAAAACATTGAATTATACCTATGTTATTTTCTTGTATATCGATTTGTTTTATTCCCTAGTGATTCATTTCATATGAACATCCATTCTCAATATCGTGACTCAATATAATGATCATTGATATGTATTGTATGGTTTTAAATTCTCATGCTCTTGTTCTGAAACCCTTATTCTCATGTAATGTTTTTTTATTTCCATTGTTTACCCGTTCTAAGAATTTAATCACAATAATTCTTATATTTCCTTTCCCCATGTTCTAAAGAAACATTATAGGAAGGGTATTTTGTATTAATAGTACACAATGATGATATCATTATGGTATTAATTCGAGAACTTCCCTAAAATAAGAATGTGGTTTACCTTATCTTCAAAGACAAATAATTATTATGGTCATGAGGTATGTGTTTGTGTAATGTAATGAATATTCATAAAAAATATGAAATATCAATGTATGAAAATTTCGGGTCGCAACATTTGGTTTTATGGGATAGGTTTAATTAAAAATTAGAAACCTATATGGGAAAACATTAGTGAGATTACTAGAGATATTTCTGAGGATTAGTCTAAGGATGAGTTAGTGTATTGGAAAATGTAGTGGAATATTGGTAATGGATAGAACAAGTGGTTTATAAGATATTTATATTCTATTAGATGATGTGGATCATGAATGGAGGAACCTAGGGGTAATAACTCTGAAAAGGGTTCTCCAAGATATATTATATCATCACTTAGTTCATCAAAAAATGTCTTGCGTCACAACTGGTTTGACGATCCTTGGATATATTCATTTGAAATTAAAAAACCCTCTATTAATCATCATGAAAGTTTTGAATAGATGATTAATTTTAATAGACTATGATAAACCTAAGGATTCATCGATAAAAAAGGTTTTAATTATTTATAAATACTATAAGTTACATTCTTAATTATGTGTCTCCCCACTATGTTTATTATTCCTTACACTATGGTTTTTATTTGAGTGAATGTATGGAATTTGAAGGAGACATGTTGAAGATAAATGAAATGTAAAATGAAATTATTGTCCTCATGAATAGAAAAAAAATTAATGGATATGGAATAGAAAATCTCATTAATATACTCTCACAACATTCTCCAGATATGGATCGTGCTGGAAATTTAAATTAACAGACAAAAGAATAATTTTCTAATGAGCCCTCCAAGAGGCAACATCCACCTTACTTAAGTGGAACATTTGATCCTATAGTTGATGGGAAATGGATCAGTACAACTGAAAATTTATTTACCATTATATAGTGATTGAAACTTGAAAAATTCATTTTATCTATGTACTATTCAGAAGGTGAAGGGGATCAATGGGGGACTCTTATCAATAACACAATGCAATAGGATAAAATTTATTCCATGGATTGGGACATGTTCAAGAAGTTATTTATTAATAATTATGTTCCTTGTATTCCTATAATGAATATTGATAAGGAATTACGTGGTCTATAAAATGGATTATGAATCTATTGGAACCTTTGAGAAAAATATTACAAGACTTCTGAGGTACATTATTGGCATTATCATCCAAACTGAATAAATTGTTGATTGATTCATTAGTGGCGTAAAACCATGTCTCCAAACCCCATTAACTATAATATACATTAGTATTTATGAAGATATTTCTCTATTCTCATTCATGTTAGAAACGGAGGTTGAAGTTACATATCAACCTCATGGTTTTGGTAAAAAGAGAAAATGGAATTCAATGGAAAATCTAAAAACCATAGAGAGAAGAATATGATATTTTCTTTATTCTCATAGTGTGGAATGTGTACAGAGTAAATTTATTTTATCGACATGGTATACTTTTTTCTTGTATATGGAAATTTCAATGACCTATTGATTTCAAATTTGATTGAAATATGATTTTTAATGATGATAATAGTGATAATTTTTCATAAAATGCTTTGTCCACACTCCAGTGTTTTAAAGGCATGGTGCATGGAAAATATGTTGAATAGTTCACAAATATGAAGGTTATAGATGATTATCGATGATAAAAATCACTTATTCTAATGAAGGATGAGAAATATCATGTGATAACTATTTCAAACAATTGATGAGATGATTATGTGGTTTAAGCTACACATATCATTCAATCTAGAACCTGTAATTTCTTATTTTACTATAGTTCAACACAATATTTTATATTTTGATAATTTGATATATGTATGAATATGTCACTAGAATTATTATATATAGAATTAGAAGTGAAAAACCATAATGGTATAATAATATCATATTAATTATATGATTCCCCATTAGTTGACATTTCTTGGAATGAGATTCAAGAAAATATAGTCCTTCTTTATCTTGTTGAATTTGATATTATCTTAGGTGTGGATATGATTTACCTATATAATGATCACTTCAATTATCAAGGAATAGATTTCACATATGATATTCCAAACCATACTATATCTCTCTAAATATTTGATGATACATATGAACATCTGATGGAGATTACATCCCTTGAATGGGTCTTGACAACAATTTGTAAGTGTTGTTTATCTCATATGGTTAGGGAAAATATTTTTATTGATTATATGCCTATTATGGGGGAATTTTTTGTATCCTTCATTAAGAGTTACAAAGTCTTCAAAAAATATTTATATTGTGTTTTCAATATAACTGATACATGGTTCCACACTAAGTTCTAATACCCCATATAGAATGGCCTTGATCGAGTCACAAGAATCGAAGAAGATTCTTTAGGAGAACCTTGAAAACCGATTCAATCTGATATCATTGTAACCATGGGGGTCATATCTTAATTTTTTTTAAATTAAATATGGATATATTTGAAAAGTTATTGATTATGATGAATTGAACGAGATTATAGACAATAACATGTGTCTTTTTCCCTGTGTTGATGAATTTGTTGACCGATTATCTGGGAAATTTTTTTTTCCAAGATTGATCATGATTCTACAAATCATAAATTATGGTTCATAAAGGATGATACACCAAAAAAATTTGTACAATTCATTGACACTATTAATATATAGTGACACCATTCGGTCTTACTAATTATCTAACTATGTTCATGGATTTAATGAAAATACTAATTAGAGATTTACTTGATTAGATTATATTAGAATTTATAAATGATATTATTATATATTAAAATAGAATTGAAAACTGTGAAATAAATATGATAATTGTACAAAAACCCCTATGGAATGATAAAATACATGAAAAATTAAAAAAATGTAAATTCTGGATGAAAAAGGTTTCATTTTTGGGACATATATTCTCAAGATAAGGTATATCGGTAGATCAATCAACGATAGAGGATATTGAATGTTGTCACATAAAAAACATGCTGACTAAGGTCCACAGTATTCTTATTATTGATTATTTTTAATAACTATCCATGAATATCAATTCCACTAACTATGTTAACTCAGAAGGGATCAATGTTCCTCTAGACAGAAGAATTTGCGAAAAATTTCCTGGAATATAAGTGAAGATTGTTCAACATGAAAATTATTACATTATCCTATAACATAGAATGGTTTTAAATCTATAGTTATTAATACAATAATTATTGGGTAAATTTATTTATATATAATGATGTTGTTATATATTATACTTCATTATACATTAATATTCATGAGAAATTTTAACAAAATCATGATTTGGAGTTAAATTTGGTATTTTTGAAGTAAAAATTTTGAGCCTGAATTTAAGAAGAAAATTATTATATATACCATGATCATAAAATATTAAAGTATATATTAATATAAAATGATTTGAATATGTGAAATATAAGATGGATAGAGATGATTAAAATTTTAAATTCATAATACATTACCAGAATTGAAAAGGAAACAAGGTGGCCAAAAATTTGAGTTAAATGGATCGCTCTAACTTATTTTTAATGAGGATAGAAAAATAAAAATGTACCAATATTTTAAAATGATAGTTCTAGAAATCCTAAATTTATTGGGATATATTTTATCTTTCATAGAAAAATATTCATGAAACTATCTGGTTGAAAATTATTGTGGCGTAGAAGGATGATGTGGACATCTAAAAAAGGGTTACAAATTATCACAGGTTTAACCGTGACATGATGATTTATGTTTTAGTAACATTATATTTATTACATACACACCATATTTGTTGATGTAGTTTATTAGAGGAAGGACATAGTTCTTCTTTTTCTATTTATCCTATCACTGGGAATATGTATAAGGATTTTAAAGTGTATTTATAGAGGGATGGCATGAAGAGAGTTATCAAAATGTTATTAATTAGATTCTTAGTAACTCATTAATTTAATCCAAAAGAAAAAACTACTAATGGTATGTTATATCCCTTACCCATACCAAAATTGAAATGGTAAAACATCACCATGAATTGTTTCATTATACTCACCAAAACATTTAACAGAATAATGATATAGGGGATGTAGTCGAATTGCTTACAGGGTAAACACTCTTGATCGCTATCAAATTCTACATCTCTATTTTTTATATTTCTATAATATTTATCTGGTAAGGGATCATGGAGTACCACATTCTATTGTGTCTATTCATAATCTATAGTTTTTCTCAATGATCATGCGAATTCATCAACATGCTCTTGATATAGAGTTTATTTTCCGAACTACGTGTAATCCTCAAACTAAAGTTCACTTTAAAAGAAAAATTCAAACCTTATATTGAATTTTGATATATTTTTATTTGGATTTCAATGCTAGTTTATATCTTCATCTTACCCAAGTTGAATTTTCCTAAAAATATATCATGCCCTTTCTTAATTGGAATGCTCCTTATGAAGCCCTCTATGGATAGAAGTGTAGACACACAACACGATGGAATAAAGTTGGAGAAAAAAAGGTATTAGGAGTTATGATAGGTTATGAAATGATAGTTATATTTTTATATATTAAGAAACACATTATGGCAGCTTAATGAGGGTATAAAAGTTATACTGATAAACACCAATGTGATATAGAATTTGAAGATGGTGATAAGGCGATTCTATGAATTTCACCATGATGAAGGTTATGAGATATGGGAAGAATGTGAAACTAATCCTTAGTTACATAAGTTTATTTGAAATTATAGATCATATCAGGTCTGTAGATTATCTTCTCCAACCTCCACCAAATCTCTCTCAATTCCATGATGCGTTTCTTGTATCTCACCTTAGTCAGAACACACCTAACACATCACATGTACTGAAATCATAGTTTATACCATTGGAGTGTGATTTTTCTTATGATGTAAAACCATTTGTGATTTTTGATAAAATAATGAATGTTATATGAAACAATATCTCTCACATAGTCAAGGATCTGTGAAAAAAAACCCTAGTTTGAGGAAGCTGTATGGGAACTTTAGGACATAATGAGGAAAATGTATCCAAATTTTTTTGTATCAGATTTCCATATTTTGAGGGAAATATTTTTTTTAATGGTGTTATAATGTACCAAATTCAGGTTTAAGGAATTACATTTTTCAATAAATTAATTTTCTTTAATACCTTTTGTTATAGGAAACACTGAGTTTATATTTTATTACCTATGACACTGAGTTTTAAAAAATTGTGATATATTATTAATATAATTATTTAAATATGAAAATTATGACCATGTTATTAGTCATATTGATATGAATATAAATAACCAAATTTTAAATATTTTGAATAATGGATTATAATAATGAAAATAAATTGACTAAAATAAACATAATTTTCAGAAAATACTTTATCTGTTTTGAAAATATTATTTTCTCCAAAGAATGATTTTTATTTATTATTATAGAAAATTATTATATAAATTTTTATCATGTTTAGAAAGTTAATTTTATAAAATAAAAAACATTTTTAATTTATACATGAATTTTTTTTTTCATTTCGTTTTTTAATCATTAGAAAACATAAATGTTTCGATGATTATTTTAAAATAATGGTTTTTTTATCTTTTTCATTTATTTTAATGATTTTAAAATTTATTAAAAATTAATAATATTATTTTAAAAGTGAAATTAGTAAAATAATATTTCTATTAATTTAATTTTTTTAATTATATTAAATTTGATATTTAATTTTATATAATAACTTTTCAATCTTTTGGAAATTTTCTATTAAAACACACACATTCTCATAACGTCAAAGGAATTAGTTTTAAATTAATTTTTTTCAGTTATATGAATTAAATTTTAAAAAATGGATTCAATATATTTAATCATAAAATTTTATATTATTCAATAAGGTCAAAATAATTTTTATTTAAAATGACTAGTTGAAATCAAAAAAAAATTATTTATCATGGTAATGGTAAAATGTGTTTTACATGGGTTAATCTAAGAAGATAAGTGTTAAAATTACTATAAAACTTGTGAAATTCATATTTTCTTGAAATATGTAAATATGTTTCATTAAATTTATAATATATAGTAATTTCAAATATTTTTTCTTGGTAATGTATTTTTTTGGACTCTTTTGGAAAATTTCCATGTTGTTTCCTTGTAGGATCATTTTCCCCACTTATAAAAGGCTACTGCTTCCATCTACTAATTGACACCTATCATGAAATATATGTCCTAAAACCCATATAACTAATCCTCTCAAAAAGTTAATATCCATGATAGAGGTCCTCTAGTTCTACCCATAGATTATCTTTTGGGTTATTAATACAAGATCCAAAAAGGTACCTCTAATAGAAAGGAATTATCTTCAATAAGACCCATCTTTTTATTTCATATTTATAAAAAATTTATTATGTCATAAATGAAATAATATATTTAAAAAAGTATATACTAGAAAATTATATGTTATTATGTTAATGAAATACCCAATATCTATCTCCACTTACATCAAATGGGTTATTTCATCATCATTTGTGTGTACAGCAGACAACAACATTGTGAACCGTTGTCATTCATTTTTCCATTACAACATCTCACACATGGGTGTGATGACAAATAAAAAGTATATATATTATATTTTTGAATTAATTATATTTTTTAGTCACTATATAATATATATCTAATTTTAAATTCCATTACATAGAGGATAAAAAATGTCGCTCATTTGTACGGTGAAGTATCCTCTCACGAAGCGATGTAAATTGTTTTTCACTAACTCATTACATGAACGATAAACATGATAAATATATATGATATAAATTTAATAATTATGATATTATTGACATATTAATCCTTCCTATAAAATAATATATCACTTTATTTCATACCATTTCACTCACTGAAAGATGATAATGTCGTTTGTGTATGTGTGGAATACCTCAATCACGATTCGATTCGTCTCTCTTTTATTCACTACATCACATTAATGATATGTATAAGTATATATGATGAAATAATTTGGTATTTTTGATGTTATTATAATTCTATAAATATATTATTTTTCCTACCCATTTTATTAATTTTCTTTCAAAAATGGAAATGTTACTAATGCAAACGTACGATCTACCGTCCCCATGATCATAACAAAATTCCATCTGCAAAACCAAATTTCATGATTAGTTTTAAAATTCATATTGAAATATAAAAATAATAATTATATCCTTAGTTCTATTCTAGAAGTTATCGAACTAGGATCAATGTATGAAGATGAAAATTAACAGATCAAAACATATATGAAAAAAAAGTATTGTTTCCCAAAACGTGACATTAGCTGGGCATTATTAATATAAATGTTATAAAAAGTAAATAATTAAATCATATATGGTATGATATTTTTAATTTAGGTTCTTTAATAGATGTATAAAAACTCATATTTATTATACATGATATTCAAACATGTATAAAGAAAGTTGAAACATAAGGTAAGGGATTTCCATCTCGCGTTTTACTACTGTGAGACATATGCCATATTCAACAACGATAACATTTATATAGTGTATAAAATTACCATTAATGTATTTAATGATTCATATAATTAAAAATATGATGATTATCATATCCATTTTATAATCACTCTTTCATGGGATTTATAGTTCAAATGATACCAAAGTGGAAAATGATTTTTTTCTTCTAAATTTTTCTTCTTTGAGACATTTGAAAATATTATTAAAAAATATTATTGTAGGATTTTTATATAAAACTCCTTAAAATTTAACATAACTAATTTATTTATCGTAGTCATATTCTATGTTAAATTTAATGATATTCTTTTATGGAGATTATGTTTCAATGTTACATGAGTAGTAAATATATTATGTTACAACCTTATCATTTTTTGGAATTATATATGATAATGCTTCTAAGGAAAATTATTATGATACATCAGTCAATAAACATATGAATTTTTTTCTCTTCATTTTAGGTCATGAGAATATATTTTTTACCTTCATTTTTATCTATTTGTGAGAATAAGAGTTCATATGAGTGTTTTGATGAAAATTTTCATTATTTCTATCTTTGGTCCAAAACCATTTTTATTACAAAACAAATGTTTTATAGAACTATATTAGAATTTATTTTTAACCTATAAAAATAATTTATTGAATATATTTTTACCTATCTATAATGTTTTAATTTTTTTTGAAAAGAATCATTATTTAGTTTCAGAAACACTAATTATTTGTAATTTATTAAATTTCTGAAAGAATTATTTGTATTAACATGTAAACAAGGAAACAAAGTTCCCCCATCATGAACATTTTTTCAGAGAATATTCTTGTATATGTTTTCAAGGTTATTTACAATGAAAATTATTTTCAAATTGTTTAATGTTCAAATGAATGTTATTCATATAATAAATGATATTATCCTTCGAAAAATGTTTCAAATTATTTGTATAGATTCCTTTATAACATTTCAATATTAATTTAAATGAATATAATTTTTTTAAAAAATATTTTTACACTTTTTAAACTGATTTTGAAAGAAAATATTTTTTCCTAAAGAAATGTTCCATGTAATTTTCCGAAATCATTATCCATCTCTGATGAAATCATATGATGTTACATATATTATACTGGAGGTATGATCCAAGGATTCAATTCTTATTCTTTCTATGAATGGTTTATATTTAGGATGAATAGATTTTTCGAAAAGATTTTTCTATTCTATGGGTAATACCTTGGTATTATTCTTATGAAAACCACTACATTTAATGGGTTATTATATAATAAAATGATGAAATGATTATGAAACATGTCTATCTTCAATAGTTTTTGAAATTGGGAAAAAAATTAAACCCATTTCATTTCATGGTTTATGATATGATGAATATTTTTTGATACTATGGAACAAACCTATTTGATTTTAATTATGTGACAGGTGGGACCAATATCTCACTCCAATACATTGGGTAATGATTTATATATCATCATATAGATGTGACTACAATGGGGAGTGAACCCAGATTAGAAAGGGAATTTGTCCACTATAATGGTCTTGGGAGTAAACCGTGAATACTATCATGGTTTTTTGAATGAACCCATTCTACTCTTATAAACATGGTAACGATCCTTCACTACTATGGAAATTATTTTCTATGATTAGGTGTATGCCACAAATATATGTGTTATAATAGTTTTACGCCTCTTGTATAGTATTCTTTGGTTCTCTTCTTTTCATATATTAGTAAATCTAAATCCTGATGTCATGATTCAATATTTTGATTTTATATAAGAATGATAATATTTTAATTTTTATATCATATTCATAAACCCTTATGTTCATGATATGGTAACATATTTCAAATGTATACCATTACTAATCATTTAATCTCACTCTTTCATATATTTCCATTCCATAGGTTATTAAAAAATATTATATGGGTATTTCTAAAAAAATTAGTCAATGGGAAGATATTTATGGGAGACAATGATGATCTTTCAATTAATAATAAGATTGTGTACCAAGTCTCCAAAGACACTAAACTATTATGGTCCTCAGGAATGTACTTGTGTAAAGTAATAAACATTTATATAATAATATTTAATATATATGGATTAAAATATTAGTCATCTACTATTATACTTTTTATCAATATGTTTACATCAAGAACTAAAAATTGGGTTTCTTAATAGATTTGAGGTATTTATTCATCAGAACCCACCAATAAGAGAAATATTACTTTTACTATTAAATCCTCAAGTTGTGTCCCCATAAACATCAATTAATTTTTTTAGTAGTTTTTAGATGCATATTTCACATCCATTTTTCTCATGGTAACAACAATTCTCTTAATTTTTTCGAGTGACATTCTTTTCTCATAATAAAATAATTCAACCAAACATGTTACATAATATTTATTTGAGATATAATTTTGAAAATAAATAAAATTTCAAAAATAATAGTACCTAACATAAACCAATTAAATTATATTTATGTTAATAAAACGGTATCACAAACACAGCACTAATTAAACTTATTGAAAAAAACCTCCACATTTTTGTTCTATTAATTAATGTTAATGTTGTTTTATCCATTTTTATATACCTATCTCTTATGAAAATAATTCCATTTAATATGTAATAGAATCATTATCTGTGTTACAAATTATTGAATAATTTGAACATTAAAAATATTACATAACATAAAATAACTCAAATATATATAATTTATTTGAATGTTAAACCAAACAATACTGCAATAAAAATTATAGAAAAAAAATATCAACAAATGTATTATTGTTTTTAAAAAATATATTCCCTGAGATTTGGTGAATTTGTGAATATATAAATTTTGGAACGTGTCAATAATAAAATCTAATAACTAGTTTCGGTGATAATAAACTAGATTAATGCTTTGACATTTTATCATTGAATTAATTATATGTAACAATATTTAATTTAGTTCATTGATTTAATTTACACATCCATATGATCTATGTGCACATAAATATTTAAAAGCTTCATCATTGAAAATGGATTGAATTATATTTGGCATAACAATATATAATTCACTCTCAAACGATCCAATAAAATCATCGAATGAAAATAATAATAATTTTTTATCCTTATATATTTTGAATAAGATTATCTTATACAAATTATTATGTTCACTAATACAATATATGATAACTCTTCAATATGTACATAAATATTTTGTATGAATTTATCCAAAAAACAATTCAAAATATTTCCATATCTTCTAATAACTTTTTATTGTGGAAACATTGACATTCAGTGAAAGTAAATATTTTCTATATCATCCAATATATTATTTCTTTTTCTACTAGTAAATTTTGATTTATAGATATGTCTATGATCATAAAACAACAAGTAGAAATATTGTACCACACAACAGAACCAAATCATTTGATCTTCTCTTCTGGTAATCCATTGGTCTTTAGATTCATGGGATTCCTCCTTTATGAATTATTTTGATAGATTTAAAATCCATAATATTTACTTATTGAAAATATTTTTATATTTATCTATATTAATCTTATCTTCTCACAATATAGGTATTCATGAAATATACATCAAAAATCATATATATCCTAACTTTTCAAAAAAATTAAAGTTTTATCTAAAAAAATCAATAACTAAATCATCCTACATATGATCCCACTTCATTTTAATAAATTATGGCACTCTATACATTCAAAACAACTTTTTCATCTTATAGGGATGTTGACTGTGAAATATCATATCCCATGTGGTTTTAATTAATAAATATCCCCCAAAAAAAGTTAACTATAAATTTAATGGAAACCTGCATTTTAGTGAGGCAAACCATGATTAATGTATATCTATTTTATGTTATTTTAATATTAATTAAAACATGTCCAATATAGGAAAATAATTATATATTATAGGTTATTTTTATGTTACCAAATTAAATATATTTTATTACATTTAAATGGTTTAAAAAACAATGAGCTTAATTATAAAATCACGAACATGACACAACTTCCCTGACATATTGATTTTATATTTTTCTTGTATTCATTATAGAACTATGGTTAACCACAATTTTTAGCGAACAAAAACTAAACTATCATTATTTTCAATTAAATCAATGTGAATATTTAATATCAAAATTTTTTGTATCATTAAAAAATAGTTATTTTTACATTATAGTGGTTAATAATATTTTTGATGAAAAAAGTACTACCACCAAAATCATTGTCCACTACTCTTCAGAAGTTATTTTCAAAATCCATATACAAAAATATGGTTTACTAATAACCACGTTGTTTTTTGTCATATCATCACTGAAAAAAAAAATTCTACTTCAATTATTTATCTAATGTTATTTTATTAATTGAATCAATAATTGATGAAATTCCAAACACTCTTCATATCGTCAAAAAACATTTATATTATATATCATTAAATGCGATTAATGTGTTGAAAAAAGAAATGATAATATCCAACATCATATCCACATTATCTTCCTCATGAATTATCTCTCCCATAACAATATTCATCGAGGGAAAAAATATTCATAAACATCAAACACATTATTTGATCTCTATAATAATATATAGTTTTGATCTCAAAATATGAAACCAACCTTGGTAATCTATGTTAACTATTAATTAAGATAGTTTATCAACATCAAGGTATCCCTATATATAATATTAAAAACTATTAAATCATCAATGTACACAATTTATCATTAAAAATTATATCCTTTTATAGAGGAAACATACCAAATATAACCATGGTAAATCTATCTAGAAAAAATGATCAAGAAAATATACACATTTAAAAGGACATAAAACCACCCACTTTGTTAAATATAATTAGATAATATTATTGAGGTATTAAAAATAATATCCTAGTAGATAATTTAATGTTAACGAAAAACTCTCTAAAAAGAGACGTAATTATGAAAGAGGAGATAAATAATAAATATGTTGGTTACCACTCTCTCTTCTAGGAATGTTCTATGTTATTTCAAAAATTAAACCATTTTTATAGAAGGTTAAAAACATATTCGTAGGTAATAAGAAATATGCAACTTCGTTCATAATCAATAAGATCCCCACTCATGACCACCACAATATTTTCAAATTATTATATTCATGTTAAAAATAAATTAATGTATTCATTTATATTGGAGATATTTCAAACATTACATAGACCATTAGGCATAATGAATTATCCCACATACAAGGTCATTGCATGGGAGAATGAACTCATATTGTATTATCCATCAAATCTATTCTATTTTAATTAATCATCTAAGAATCATGTCATAATCTCCATCAAAATGTTCAAATATATAATTACATTACTTATATGGATAATAATTATGCTGACTAGTCATTAGAAACATTCTCAGAAGGGATCACACATATTAGGTCTTCTATTAATCAAAATAATGTAGTTAAATGGAAAAACATATTGAAAAAGATTCATTTTAATGTTATTTGCCCCATTACAGTTCAAAGATATCCATTAGATAATTCCTACCTAATAAAGAAAACACTCTATAACACACAACACACATGTTGTAGTGAATTAGTAAATATGGTAATCATTTAACTAAATAGGAATGGTGTATCTTTATTTTGATATTGAAGTTCCATGTAATAAAAACCTCGACTCATCAAAAAACTTTTAGGTCTATAGGGAATTGAACCACCAAAATAATATTTTTTGATATTCATTGTAAGTATTGTTTTCAAATTTACATATATTAAATAATCACTTATTGATATGACTCATAACAAATATAGTCATGTTTGAGGGTATTACCCAAGTATATCTTGTGTCTTAAATGTATAAGGTTTAATAATATATGTTCTCTCACATTCATTTCAAAAATTATATTTTACAAAAATTTATGACCAATAATATCTAAAATGACATAATTTGACACAATGTTGTGTTCTACCATTTAAAATGAACATACTAGTACTCTAAAAATTATCCAATAAAATGATACTATAAGAAAATATTTCAAAAAAAATTATATCCAAAATATCCATGAAATGAAATAATTTAAAATTTAAAATTTCACCACATTAAATTTTTAGAAAATAAGCTAGGGGAAAAATCTCAAAATGAAGACTTGCTAAATTTTTTAATTTTTCCATAAATTGAATGAATAATTTTTTGAAAAATTATCATTGAACCATCTATGAGATATTTAAATTTTTTTCCCCATATGAGCTTGTCAGGTCATCCAATAATGGCCAAAAACTAGTGGGATAATCATGTTCGGTTATATTATTCACCTGAGGAACTCTACACATCTCTTGGACAATTAAGCTACACCCACTCCCCAACTTATTCAATAATAGGAAGGCTATATACTCATGTAATATCAAAATGGTAATGTAGTAACCACATACATATCAGTTAACTGACCAAATGTTTATTCTCTGTTGGAAAATTCATACCCATCTCCCTCTACTAGTATATTTTTCCCAGGGAAGCCCCAACATTTTACCAATAAACCATCACTGCTAAAAGTCCTAGATCAACCTAATTAACATTTTATAACTATATAAAACAAAACATTTTGTAATGTGACTTTCTTATCCTTTACCTCCATTATTTTATAGATCTCTTTAACACCACATATATAAAATCTAAAATCATATCTCCCCATTATATCATGATTTCATGTCACCTCATTATCACATGTGTTCCCCTGATGACTTTCACCTATGTTTTTCAACTTCATTATTCATCTGTGAAGGACCATAATATTTTCAGTCAATTAGAGACGAATGAAATGATGAATAGAAATTTGAATACATGAATGAATATGAATAAAACCTCAAAAATCATAGTTCATGGAAAACACCAAACCAAGAAACAATTATAGGAGTTGGATGAGTAAAAGGGGACATAAAAAGTATCAAGATGACTACAATTCAATGGATTTGATATAGAATAAAATATTTTAGTAAAAGTTATAATATTTTTTGAAAATTTTCATACACTAATTAGAAATGTGAGAAATTTAAAAATTTGTAATAGGTGTTCATTCATAAAAAATGATATTCATAGATGAAATAGAATATCGATCATTTTTATTATAAATAGAAAAAAATAATATAAAATATATTGAAAAGAAATATATAAATGTGATATATAAAGAATGATAATTAATCAATTCAAATAGAAAAATATATATTGGGTACATAGGGTTTTAAATTAAGATACAGATCAATCCCAATATCTCATTTAAAATCCTACAATTCAAATATATTTGGATTGAGAAATGTAATGTGTTTACATGTACTGAATTAGTTTTTAGATTGTGGTGTGATAATAGTTTTTTAAATTATAATATCCACATGATAATAATTTCATAACACTTCCCCTTAGATTTCATAATTTATAATTATCTCAAATAATCATCACATTAAAACTTATGGGAAAAAATATTGGATGCCAAATTAATTGAATTCCATGAAATGTGGCCTTATTAAAATAATTTTTCTATAAAACCAATTAGTAAACACCTAATGGTGGGGAAAATATTAAAATATATCTAACTACCACTTATAAATTCTAAATAAATATCAATTTCGACATATCCCAAATCGACCAATCATTTTCTCAAAAATTATAGATGGTAATGAATTTATGAATACAAAGGAATTAATAAAAAAAGAATAACTTATAAGATATAAATGTTACAATTAATTTCATTTTTATTAGTGAAATTAATATTATAGATATATGCATTTTTCTATTAACAATGATATAAACATCCTTCAACTTCCCTATAAAAGAATCGATATTATCATACAACATATCTGGAATATCATTATTTATATCAAAATAATAATTATTTATGATATGATTAATATTTTTTCACATCCAAATAGATTGTTGACTTGTTTCAGGGATAAAAATAAACACTCCATGAATATATGAATTCATAGAGATGGTTTGTTTTATATAATTCCATAAAATGGTAATTCTACTAATTTTAAACACAAATATTGTTGGAGATATGGCTTTATGTTTATTAGATAAATATCATACATCAGAATAAGAATTCAATTATTGCACTAAAATATTAGAATATAATATACCTCATCCAATATATCCATTATGGTAATATAATATATTCTAGATAAAATTCCAATTTATAAAATAAGATTAGAGATATTCATGATTAATAAATTAATAGAAATCAGTATAAATAAACTTATATTATTTTAAATTTACATTATACCTCCAATAGAACTCTAATATATTACTTTAGTACCAATGTATTATTCATTATCCTTTCATGGACTATAAATATATTTTTCTAAATCACAACACTATTGGTCACACAAGGATTTATACTCTATGATGGGGGTTTAATGAGGGTGTAATGGATTAAAATAATTCCCCATTTTCATATTATTTAATCAATATTCAAAACAATATTCACTAATATTCACATTGTAATATATATATATATATAATCATGTAATGCACGTTACAATTTTTCTTTGTTCAACCTAAACAGGCCAGTCAATAGAGAATACAAAGGTGGGGTGCCAATATACTAGAAAACACAACAGAATATTACTGCTACAATGTTTATATCAACACATAATCCATTTTTTCACTTCCAATCATGAATTTTAATATCACTACTCTCTCTTCTAAAATGTACTCATAATTGTTTCGGTATAAAACCATAACATCTTCATTAAATGTTATTTATATCTAATCATCCATGCCATACAGCTCTTATTTTATCAAAATTATCAATAATAATTTATCATATAATTTTATGAAATTCCCTTATGGCTCAATAACCGTTCACATTTACACAACCATTACACACAATTATTGTAATTTCTTGAACCTTCACAAAAAAAATCACTTTTCTAAAGCTTCCAAATTTTCCCGAAACTCATTTATTCATATAGAAAATATCATATTACATCTTCTAATAAATATTCACATATGAATAAATTTTGTTAACCTATAATGAGAAATTACAGACTTTGGGATACTCTATTTCTTTCTCAATCAAAATGGGTGAGGGAGTGGCCAACTTATAGGCAAGGATGAAAATTTCTGAAATTTATCCATCCATACATGAACTTTACTAATGCTTTCAGTATCTAGAAAACATGTCACCTATATCATCACCATTTAAAATAATAAACTATCTCTATGAATCATTTTATCTATATATCCACCATTTTTATAAAATCATAAGATTCACGTAACTCCATTTTCCATGAATCCACCAAAAATCAATAACATTCTTATCTTTTCAATATATGTTTTATATAGCATTGAATCAGAACTTCTAGAAAATATTATACATGTTCATGAAATGTTTCGAATGATCATAGTAATTTATCAACACTTTCTTCCAATAACCACACTATAACATTTTTAACTGGATTTTTCAATAAACACAACAATAAAAAAGAATTCAAATGTCACTTTGATGTATTTTTATTAAAAATATTTGTGTATGAGTTTGTTAGAATGTATTTTTAAAAATTATTATTTTATAACCACCACTATCACATTAAGAATATAGGCAATGATCAAAACAATAACCAATATTTAGAATTAATTCACTTTATTCAACCTTTGCATGAGAATAAAGAGTAATATCTATGTATCATCAATTAATCACATCATTCTTGGGGATAAATGTTGAGTGAATACCAAATTTTTTAAAAAGGGTTGAATAAATGAATTCCACTTCCTCAACATTTATTGTTAAAAAAATCATCATGAATATATAATTTTCATTCATGAAATATATTCAATGACTAAAAACCCTCACCAACACCATCATAAAGAACCACAAAATCATATTTCCTATTAATTTATGAATGATTGGATCTCTCCCTGGTCATAACTTTACCCTCCCTGGAAATATGTTTGAGTAACTATCATCCCTCCCCCTTTCTATTATTTCTCCCCCTTTTTCAATAAACATAAAAGGTCACTCAATTATGGTTTTAAATAAGAAAATAATAGTTACAATCACATTAGTTAAATTTAAACGTACCTAAAAAAGTAGGGATTACTACATCCACATTACATACATTAAGGGTGTTGACAAGAATATAAAAGATAACTAATTCCAGTGAAATTATTCAATGGGTAAGGCCTTTATTAAAAATTATGGTATCCTATGTTTTTTGGGCACATAATCTGACTTCACCATCCCATGGTCCACTTTCTAAATGATAAAATGATAAATTATTTCAATGTGTTATGTCATTGAGAGTGGACAATATTTTTTTACGATACATAGAACTTTAATTATCATAATTAATTGTCATCAAATATTTCACTTTGTCTATCTTATCATCAATTTATTTTTTCTTCCATTATAATTGTTTATAGACTTGGGCCACTTGAATATATTAATCTTTTATAGATATCAAAGAAATAAAATCTTTTATATTTTCAAGCTAAGAGATACAATATAAAATATGATAGAATACAACCCATTATGTTATCTTCTTATCAACCAATGAACTATATTTTCTCATTTCTATATCACAATAAATCTTTTTATGTTTCTTCATAATTCAACAAAGAGAAATCAATTTCATCCTTTGATATATCTCACTATTATTATCACCATAATCATGTTTCTTCTATTAGGATTTAATTGATATCATGCCACATCATATGTTGAAAATAAAATATTGATCCATGTGATTATTAAGAACAATATGATTCCAATGATCTTTCTATATTCCAGTATATTGACCACTTTACCTCCATCAACCCCTGAATGATTTATCTCAGAAAAAATGTGGTTTTCATAGCCTTTGAATCCTCCAATTAAAATCATCTCAGGACCTCAAATGAATTTTTATATTGTGAAAAAAATTGTTATTTCCTTCCCAATATAACCTAAAAATAAGAAAAATTCCACTTCTCTCACCATTTACATTTCATAATATCACATTATGAACTAAACACATCATTTTATCATTTTTTTCTTCGATCCATGAAACATTATATTATTGACATACACATGAACCATCATGCATCGATTACGCTTATTATTGAAGTAGATATTGGACTCAATTCCACAACACTAGAAATCAATCATATTCATAAGTATATAAAATCATTAACACCATGATATTAGTTCCTACAATATCACATAAAGTGACTGCTATAGCCAGAAATCATTGATCTCATATTTATTGATATGAAAACCATTTGGTTGTTCAATGTTCAAAACATCTTCTAGAAATAGATTTAGAAATAATGAATTGACATCGATCTAGAATATATATATCTTCATTTAAATTTTTATTGCCAATAATTGTCAGATTATATCCAACCTATAAACATGTGACATTTTATTGTCTCTTTGACTCCCTAGATCTATGATTATCCCTCGTATGTTAGTCAATATTTTCTTTGATCCATTTTTTCATCTTTATTAAATTTTTCCTGTAAATGTTTTTTTCATATTGATATTTTAGTCTTTCATCCTCAAAACTATCTTTCAAATCTAATTCTGTATTATTTGTTCAATATCTTCATTCATCTTATTAATCAAATTATCCACATTCATGTATTTATCAAATTATTTTTGATCAAAAAATGATACAAAAAAATATATTTCATTAGAGACATCATTATTATTTTCTATAGTGGTGCAGTCTGGTCACGGATGATATTATTCTCACCAATTTCACACAAATATTTTGTTTATATGAAAAATTATATATAACATCATACTAATAAATATTAGTGCCTTCTTATAAATTTCCTCTATGTTATTGTTCTCTCTACAGAGACACTCAACTATACGTCAAAATCCTCTTGAAATTTTGCCATGATTTTCTAAAGCTTATAATCATTTTCCACCATATTTATATCATTTCTCACAAAAATGATTCATATGATATTATTTAATATTTGATATGATTTGATTTTTTCAAAGTAACTATGTAATATCCATTCATCTACAATGGATTCAATCTTAATGTGTTTCTACATATTGATAATGAAACAGTTTATTCGAATGTAATTCAATGTCATATTTATTGCATGACTTATCTCATGTGAGGTATTCAATTCCTTTGAAAAAAATAACTCCTTTTAAAATATTGAACATTGTCGCTATAAATTAATTCCAAGTCTTTTATGATAGTTATGTATTAATAATCATTATTCAAGGAATGGTGATTCTTATCTCATTTTTCCTCTCAACCGCACTATTTTATTGATGGGTCATCATTGATGAGACATAGTTCCTTATACCTTTCTTATAGAGTTTATCCTACAGATGAATATTTGTGAGATTTATCCCATTATTAGTTAGGATATGTCTAATTTTCTATCAATTAATCTTTTATGACTCCCACCAATATTTTATTATGAAACTAAGAACCTCTAACATTTGATTGATGACTATTCTCTAATAAACAATGCTTTAATAATAAATCAGAACAACATAACAACTCTTCCAAAAAAGTCTCTTGGTGAGCTATTTCCACACACATCAATAAGAATGTGTTCAAGTACACTTATTTATTTCTATTCTAACAAATTTTACATCATTCGAATAATATTCCTCTTCATACATGTGTCACGAATATTAGTATGATTTAATGATATAGTAGGGAGATATAAATATCCATAACATTTCACTAGATCATCCAAGATTGTTTGGATAAAATGATTAATTAATTTATTTGATAGTTTTTTTCTTCCTCGTTAGATAGATAGTGCATATCCTCTTATCTAAAAAATTTTAGAGATTACAGTCTATGTGCTTCTCCTATATAACTAATGCCCAATTTTTTCCTATATTGTATATTTCTTATTTTTTAAATTTATTGGATGTCTTGAGTTAAAAAATTCATACATACTTAGAGATTTATGCATGATACCATCTGTAACCAGGGAATATTCATGTCTCATATAGTTTATTCTAAAATAATTTTTCTGAGAAAATTATCTTTAATCATTACTCATTTATAAACCTGAAAATTACATACTTATAATATTTGAATCATGTTACCATATCCTTATTTTCATTTATATGCGAATTGAATCAATTGTAAAGGATCCATACACCAGTATGATATGATTATTTATAGGAAAAATCAACAAATACTACAGTCTCATTAATATTTTTTTATACATTTCATTTCCATTATATTAGGTGTTGATTCAAATTATTGATCTTCTTTATATTATGATGGATAAATATTATCCCTCAATGATGAAAATAATTTTTTTATTTTCAACAAGAACGATGATTCGTTTTTCTACATCAAACTATCACTTTGGTACTTTATCAGAAAAATCATCCTCATTATTTGTTATAAATAACTATACATATGTAAAAATAATATGAACTATGAATACTTTCCATATATTATATCCCAAGAACATTTAATTTTTCTCTAATTCATTTGTTTCCCTCAAGGATTTGTGTACATTATTCATATTGAGTAACTGCTTCAGTCATATCTTATATTTTCATAAAAATATGACATTATATTAGGTTCCTTCTTTTTTTCAATGTTACAGTAATGGTTTCCCCTAGGTCACTCAAAATAATCTAGTTCAGAGTTGTACCGAAATCAATCATCAACATCAAAGTGGCTGTTTATGATCTGTCATCATCCATCATAATTTTCATTTTATGATCATTCCAGATATGACTAATTTCATTTGATTATGACATTATGTCTTCTTTGAATTGTTTTCCTTTGTTGATAGACCACCATTAAATACATTCACATTTTTTTCACCAGTGCATTCTATATCCCCGATTTCATATTGAGAGTCAAAATCCACTAATGATCTTCAACATTTTATCCATGACTAAAACATTCAACCTCGAGATCATTGGTAGATTTGAATTGATATTTAACAATGTTATTAAACTCATCAACAATCATTTCTATTCATAAACATTCATAAAGAAATAAATGACAATATATATGATTCTTGACTTTTTAAATTTTATTTTTTTCAAGTTCATCCTTCAACTCAAAAATATTCTCCTATTAAAATTACTTATATTGTTTTTAGTAATGAACTAATTTATTATATTTCATTAGGTTATCTCTTAAAACATATATATATTATAGGTAAGATAGTAATTTCACATAGATAGAAACGTTTTCTTCCACATCTCATTTTCATAATCACTCTCTTCCCTTATTTGGGAATTACACACAACAGCTACTATTGAATTTTCCATATGGTTTTACTGTCTTCCATTTCTTTTTAAACTGTCATGAACAAATATTTTCATTAGATAGTAGGTTCTTATTCTCAAATTAATAATATTTCATAACTCTCCTTTTCTTCACATTGGTTGAAGACATCCATAGAGTAATTTCATAATCCACATTATCATCTTAAAATATACTAAAACACTTTAATATAAGGCACCCACCCTTTCTAAATTTAAAAAACATGATTGTAAGACTAAATTTTACCATTACATTTAACCTTTATATATTTAAAAAATAATAATAACATTATTTGAACATCCTAATATTCTTCATATACATCCTCAATAGTGAGATTATTTAGTGACTTTAATTCCACCTCATTAGAGTTCCTTATTTCCATAACCTTATTATCGTCATTTTTCATTTTTTATTCAATAAGAGTATTGTAAAAATTATCCAATTATAACTCCAATGGATCCTTTTCCTCAATAATATAGTTTTATTGATTGAACCACACTGGAAACCTTAATAATATGTTCTTCACAATTTTCACATTTTTTAGGGTTTCTCTAAGACCATGTATTCTCCCGGAAATCATGTTCACCTAGTCAAATAATGTATTTAAATAATTATTAAAGTGAATCCCTCTATGGATTTACATATTGAACAAAACATATAGTTTTTCATCTTGGTACTTTTAATCTCTTTCAGATATGTTAATATTTTTTCCTTATGTCTTCATATGATTTACATAACATCTTCTTCATAAAGATAGTGTCGTATAATCCTCCACTTGAAATAATTGATTGTTATCCCATCTTTATTCATTTATCTATTGTCTATATTTAATAAATAAATGTTTTCCAAAAGAACTAAAATCCCAAGAATAATTGACTTATAAAAATCCTTATCTAAATATTGATAGTAGTGTTGTATCCAAATCATCACAAGTTGTATATTTTTTCCCTCAATGATAAAAATACTTTTATAATTAACTTCTTACATGGAATAAAGGGAGATATGAAAATTATAACCTTTAACACTCATACCAATTATTGAACCTGTATTTTAATTACCCTCAGAGGGGGGTGAATCCAAGTATGATGGATTAAAATGATTTTTCCTTTCAATTTTTTTCAGAGACAAAACACTATTCTATCTTTTTCATGCAATAATATATATGTGTAGAAAATATATTCAAGAAACACAAAAAATTTACATGGTTCATCATAACAATTCTAGTCAAATGATCATACAACACCATAGTGCGAATGTACCAAATACCACTATAGAAAACTATTATTGCAATGATTTGATTGGCCTAACCAATTATACTAGTTCTCTATGATTCATTAGTTGAGAGCTCTTTTCTCTCTCTACATAACTATATTCATTTTCCCATCAGGATAAAATAGATTTTTTAATAAATCAATTTATTTTTCAGAGCATTTAGTGTGTCGTAAAGTTCCTATTTTATCAAAATGATGAATATCGATATACATTGGATATTCATGGAAACTGTATTATGGTTCATGATATATTCACTTCTCTACAGCCTTGATACCCAATTCTTCCAACTTCTAAGCATTGATGAAACTATGCACTTTTATACATCTTATAATTATTTTATATGTTCATAATAATTCATTGAACTCATATAGACTTATAGAAACAACTCCCTTTTATTACATAACAAATATTTGAATAAATTGTTTCATTCAAAAAGTGCATTATTATAAGTCTTAAATGAAATAAGTCTAATTTGATTTTATTAATCCTTTCTCAATATAGATGAGGGGGTAACAATATATTAATATGAATGGGTGAACAATTATGAAACATATTTACCCCCACTTACCATTCCAAAAACATTCTACACCCAAAAAACATATCACCTCTATTATCACTTTTCACATGTTAGTAACCATATTTTGACAACATCAAATTTTTATTTCCATTATTCATTCAACATTATAAGATTCATGAAACTATATATTTTGAGAATTTTTTAATCTTTAATTAAATTCATTCCTTTTATAAATATTAACGAGTATGTCTTGAATCAATACATTCATGAAACTTTCCACTTGTTCGTGAAAATTTTATCTTCAGAAACCAATGGGAAAAAATACCACTTCAATCATGGAACACACCAAATACATTCAATATCTTATAGACCTTGTCTTTATAGATATTTCTCAGGGCCATTAAAATTTTCATCATTATTTTTCAAGAACATCACTAAAACATTTTCTACTATCTTTTTCAAAAAACATTTTAATCCAAAAATTATGATTCATTGCCTTCATGGATTTTATCCCATTAGATATAATGCAACTATTAGTGTACTTAATTAATGTGATTTTTCTATATAAATAATTAATCAGAATTTTATTTTTCTCAATATTTATGATAAAACACCCTTTTTTATGATGTTTAATTTTCAATCCAAGGAAGAACATTATCTTCCCAAAGGCTTTAATTTACAATTCATTATTTAAATTCTCTAATAAAATGGAATGTTCATCACGAGTCCCAATGGCATAAAAATAAACGAAATATTCTGTAATAATAAAATCCAAGTACACGCCTCTTAATTATGTTACAAATAAATTTAGGATCAATTTTATAACCATATTTCTTCAAATATTCACTCAATGACTTGATCAAATTTTCCACAAAACTATTATCCATATAATGATTTATTGAACATAAAAAAATATATCTCTTGAGATCCATAACATGTATACATTATTTCAATTTATTTTCTAATTTTCAAATAAACATCATTATAATTAATATGAAATAGTTATAAAATCATGGATTATATCAATCATAATTTTAGATAATAATGTATAAAAAATTTCATGAGATACAAAAATCTTATCAAATCAATTAAATAAGGGTGTTTTATTCATAATAATTATTGGGTCTCTATAAGAAACCTTGGGTACCCACTAAGACCTCATTCCTCAGAAATTTTTTATTTAGATTTATATTTATTAAAAATACCTCGGTATGAAAAATAGGTTTAATCCATTCTACTAATATTATAATTGATAAAAACCATACATTTACTAATTAATTATAATTTAAATTTAATTGAAACTATCCATTTTTATAAATATTACATATTATGAAATTTATCACCTATTTTGTGTTTCTTATCTTCACAAAAGATATCATGTTCCATATTTTGTAATAAATTATAAATTATAAAAATATAAATTCTGATTTTATTACAAAAATGTTTTTTAAAATAAGTTATTCAAATGTATTAAGATAGGTATAAATATTAATGAATAATAGAAAAAAAATATCCAAGTACAATATAGAGGTCTCATATATTTTATTATCCAATAAAAACGGAAATAAAAAGTATAGTCATATAATAATACAAGTTATAGAATTGACATATTGAGTGAACTAAAAATTAGAAGTATTGTTTATCTTGATATATATGAATGAATTTATAGTAATTATCGGTAAATATAAAATTATATATAATAGTGTATTATGGACATTATGTATCATAAATGATGGTTATTTATTACATATAATGTTAATATTATTATTTTATTACATTAAGGGAAATGATAAGAATTAATTAATCAAGAGGGAAAAAATATTTGAACTAACCTCCTAAAAGGTCCATTATGAAATAAATTTTTTAGATCTTAAGAAGGAGACAAAATCGCAATGGTTTTACCATGAACTAGCCAAATATGAACTTCACCAGTTATGGGTTAGGCATGAGAATGTATGGGATAAGTCTAGGTTAGTATAAATTTATACCAAATATTTTTTTCTGAAACTACCATATTTAAGTACCACCAATTTGAACCTTATACCTAGGGACTATGTTGTAATGATGGGTTATGTATCTATGGGTAAATTGGGTTTAATTTATAAATTAACTATTAAAGAAATGGTGTTTACTCCTATATATTTTTTTTAATAAATATATCATTATTATATAAATGATAAAAACTATATAATTAGAGGATACATTAGATGAAATGGGTTATATATTTTGAAATAGTATGTAGAAATTATCATTGGGTTGAAATTTGTTAATTTTTTTAAAGAATAGTAAAATATAGTAAAAATCGTTAATGTGGTGAAATGTGGTTAAATATAGTAAATATGACATAATATATTTTTAATAATGACTACAGACATAAAATGTAGTGGAAATTTTATATTTTTATTACTAAACATGTAGTGGATCATTAAGGAAGGTGATGGGGATCTATTTGAAGAGTCTAGGTTCAGATATATCGCTGACCAAGAGAGGGGTGGAATAAATGATTTATTTTGACAAATTATTCAACTCAAATCAACCACTATGACTAGATATGATCTTGATCCCTTATTAATTGGATTCTAACATATCCAATGTACAATCAACTAAGAACTCTGAAAATCACACAAAATATTTTTCAGTGATCTCCCCCAACATGGGTGAATATGTGCTTGCTTTATTTGGTATAATTTGAGAAAACGTTTTTCACTAGTAAAAATCTATATGATTACAAGTATATACAATCTCAAAAAATTCCTATGAAAAACTCCCATAATAACTGATCCCAACTGATTACAATGGACCGTCTCCTAGTAGGATCTTTAGAGTTGTATCCCACCGGTTTTATTTATAGTAAATACCTCCATTTTAGTTATCTACATTAAATAGCATGTTTTTTATACTGACATCCTTCTAAAACATCAATGAATACCTCTACTTAATAGGTCTTCAACATTGAATGACTTCTGATGAAGTGATTTATGGGCCTTGATCTTCATTAAGTCCATTTATTATAATCATCTGATTAACAATCATAGTTGATCACTATCATGACCCCCCCTCCCATATGTATCCATCCAAGATTATAAATTACAAAAGAGACATACTGACCTTTATTTCCTACCCCCAGTAGGCCTTGGATTGGAGACTAGCACAGAGGGTATTGTAACCACACAGATGCGAGGCATTACCCCTTAATAGAACACATGAAAAAGATATAGATAAGACAAACACCAATAAAATACTTCTTAGCCACCTATATAAAGTAAAATGCAATGTTCTCATATGTAATTACATTCATGAACTAATTCAACATCATTGAAAAACTTCAAGTACCAGAAGATAAGGTAAAGATGACGACAACGACAAAACCGAAGCAGATCCTACAAACCAAAAGCTAGTATTAACATGTGTAATATCAAACCTTCTCACGATGACCTGAAATAATGGATTTATAGATATATATGGTGACTATGACATGATACTTAGTAGGATCCTCCTAGGTTACTTTTGTGAAAATCATAATGAAATAATGCTAAAGCATAGTGAACAACGTGTGAAACTATCTCTTCACCAAGGAAAGTATATTATGTTCTCATATACACCAGGGATAATCTCACAATGTATCAAATACAATATAATATATTTTAATAAATAATATCAAGGTTACCATGTAACTACTTCCCCTATATTTTTCCGTGCTTCCCCAACATCACAAGTCCTGAGTATCTCTCTCCAAAAAGGATAGCTTGCATACACCTGGTCAAAGCACCAAAACATGCACCTTGTGCAACACACCATTATGTCCATGTTACCAAATATAACAAAGTAGTTTCTTGGTGCCACCACATCCCATATAACATGAATAATACAATGGGTATTATACATCAATCCCTCACATCCAATACACCTAGTATGGAACCTCAATCCCTCACAACCTATACACATTATACTTATAATAGTCCAAAGGAAAAAATATCTATAATACATGTATGTGAACTAACCAAAATCCATCACATCCCTCTATACATACATATGTGGAAAACTAATTGTCGCGTATTATAGCACAAGTAACTATCAAGATAAAAAATAGGGAAAATGGGGTATTCGGTCATCCATCATCCCACTGTGATTTGGGGATAACACCCCTTCCCCCCACAATGGCTCTAAATCCCCATGTGTGTCAGTATATCTAACCAACAAGATGTAGTATCCTATAAAAAATAAAAGATATAATATATCTCAAAACCACACTATGGGAATAACTTTGTCTCGGACTCAACTGCACCTAACATCTATTAGACTCTTGGATTACACTACTAAGAATAGATATCATATAAGCACACAACCATTTATTGTGATGCATTTAATTATTTTATAACTTTTCACCAATTTCACATTGTGTTAATTAATTTTCTGACCATTATAATTTTCCACAGAACATTTATTTTCAATTAAAAAAATTTACATTCCCTCACGTCATAAGAAAACCGAGTCGATGGATTCTCCTAAATTATAACTTTATCATTTCACCCCATCAAACTCCAACCCCATGGGTTAAAAAATTATTCATTTAGTTAAAACATTACACTCCATATTACTAAGGACACCATGAAAACAGCTTATGCAACCAAATATGGTATACAACCAAGCACATACATCTTCCTCAAGTAGTGGAAGAAAGCAAAGCTGATAAATAATCAACATTGATGTTATATAAAAAAGATTCAAAAAAGAACCCAACATTAATATTAATGGGTACGCCCAACATCAACCTGTTACATCATCTTTTTGGTCCTCCTGGACACCCACATTAATATCCCAATATATCCCACTAACATAAGCAAAAAATACTTCCACACTGACCTTGTAATGACCCAATCCCATCGTACATAAAAATTACATTACATTTGGTGAATAAAAAATACATTTCAAACAAACTCCCAAATAATGCATTAGATTAGATCCTTTGATAAATTAAGACACATTCTTACAATTTGGGGAAAGATCTATAAAATCTCCAAAAAAATATCTTCCTTTTTAGTTTTCCAACCCAATAACCTTCTTTATATCCTTGGGAAAATAAAGCTGATGAAAACGATGATCTCATATGCTCAGTAAGGTTAAAAAAGGAAAATAAAAAACAAAACATGAACATAATAATGTCATAAAATAAACATATCTTTTAAAATTCATAACATGCTTAACATATATCATAATCTTGAGAAATGAAATAAATCTTTTAGTTCATAAGGAATAAAACATGATCGAACATGAGCTATGATAGAATAGAATTGGCATAAAACATTGTTTTTTGGAAAACAAATAATCATAGAAAATTATTTCATATTAGTGAAGTATCATTTTCAAAATCATCATAGTGGAAAAATTCCACTACTGAATGGAGTTCACTCCTGGTTTCATCACTGTATTACTAAACCGGGTTAATATACTATTCTGGACCTTTATTAATGAACTGATATCATTTCCTATTATATCCATGTATATCTCATTAGATATTAATCATTTACCAATGCATTATATGGATATATTGGTAACACTAACCTCATAATTAAAATATTTTTATGTGTGCCACAAAAACATACATCATTCATCATATTATAACCCAAAGAATAAAATGGGTTTTTAAAACATCTTTGATAACATAATCCATGAAAAACAAATTGATTTCAAAAATATAATTCCATCATAAATACCATCAAACCATTAGAATAATAGGTATACTGCACTTGAAACATAACCCTATTAAATAACTCCATCATAGATGGAATATAATTTTGATTGAACACCATATATTAATTTATGAGGAAAATATCATTTCATCTTCAAAAACCTTTTAATTTCATAAAATAGAATGCAACATTAAAATAAAATAATTTCATGGAAAATAACCCTGAAATCATTTCATTTAAAATTCATAGAAATAAGTTATTATTAGAGCATAATAATCCTTTAATTCCATATAAGTCAAAAAATATTATTCTCATAATTTAATTATAAATGTAAAAATATACCTCGTATGGAATATGAAAGACATATTCATTTCCAAAATGTGTAGTAAAAAGTAAAAAATAGGTCAAATTACTCAAACAATAATTGGAGAATAGTAAAAAAAATTATGAAAGCATTTTTTTTGGAAATCATTGACATAGATGATAATTATACCTAGTAAATACTTACTGATAAAAAATATCTGATAAAAATGAAATTTGAAAATTATCCCCTACATATGGTATGGGTTTCTTTTTAAATGTCTAAACCTCATATATGAGTATTTGTATAATTTAATTAAATTATGCAGAATGATATTCATTTTTATAATATCATATGTTATCGTATTATTACACATTTTTTAAAAACATTATTACTCGTCCTTCATGTATTAACTACATTATTTTTATATGCTTGTTTGTCAGCTATGTTTTTCTTCCACTTATTAGGATATAGATATATCATTTCCATAATTATATTTGTATAATATATTTCATATTAATTCATTATATTCATTTATATAATCAACATCTAATGAAGATCATGTTGAATTAATCAGATCGCATCATAGAGATGGTTGGTCGTATATACACATGAGTTACGATATCATTCCAATAATTGTGGAATGGTATTGATGTGGATGGTTTATATAATGTTAAAGAATAAATATAATGTTATAATAAAAGTATATATTTATTCATTACATAATTTAAACCATCCATGTAAAGCGGTGATGAATAACATATTACACCACAACGTGGGGATGGTAAGTCACACATATGCACGGGTGGTGATTTCATTTGGCGTACTATTGATAGAAGGTAAAATATAGGTGTATCATAATTATAATAACTTATAAGTATATAATTGAAACTAGTTTTTTAACATAAGTATGGAAAAAACTCATGAAGAGTATGTAGAATAATACATAAGTTCAAAATAATCCGTAGATAATATTTCCTCTTCTTCAACCATCTCCCTATGGATCTCCTCTTAATGTAACTGGAGTTGGTCTTTTGAGAAGACCAAAACCCCTAGAATGTGACTACGTAAGTATATAAGAGAAATGGGAAAGGGAAAAATGATCTTAGAGGATCAATGTCTAGTGACGTTGTGAGGGAGGATTTGTCCTTTTATAATTGAGGATGGGGGAACCATTGGAATTTCCAAAAATATTAATTTATAATAAATTCAGACTAGATCTAAAAACCATTAAAATGTCTTAGATTAGACGTTGAGATAATATAAGGTAGTAATATCATCAACCAATATACATGTTTTCATTCCATTCATACAATACCATTTTAATTTAACACTTTGTTATTGTATTTAATTTTAACTATGGTAACAAATATTTGAATTCTAAAATAGTCAAATGATTATATATTTGGTATCAATTAGACCATAAATTAATACATTATAAAATTTTAAACCATATCCTTATTAATATATATTGTTTCAAAATGTTTTATGATTTTTAATTAATTTAATAATATATAATTTTGAGAAAAAATCTATACTATCAATTTTGACAATATTCAATTTATTGAAATTTGAAATTATCAAGATAATATTTTATCCTTGAACCAAAGAAATTAATATATCCCTAATGGGTTAATTTCATCTTTAAATTTCCATGGATATATTAATTATACCAAATTAAATTTATTTAAATATTTTTAATAACATTAATTTGGTATTTCACTTAATAAAATAATTACTTCTTTTGTACTATATAATTATTTAATATACTTATTTTTTAAATGAAAATTAAAACTAAAATACCATAATGGAGATAATTATTCAAAATTTTATATTAATATTTTTTTCAAATATATCTTCTGTAAAATCCTATTTTAAAAATTTTATATTTATTAAACCATGAATGTGAAATCATTTACATAACTTTAACGAAAATATAATAGGTTTCATAATATTTTTCATATGGAACCCATTGGTAATTAAATAAAACCTTGTATTATTATTGTCTTGGTATACTCTAATAATAATATTTTTTTCAACAGTTTTTATCCATTTAATGGTTATAATCATTTTAATAAAAATTATTTTATTTATTTTCATCAACTAAATAATTTTTGCATCATCAATGTATAAGTTATTAAGGTAATTATTTGTTTCATAAAAAGTAAACAAAAAAATCAATATAAATACAAACATTTTAGATTTAAAATGATTATTTCTAGTCATATTTTTTGTCGGTATAACCTTATATTAAAATAGATATATTATTTTAAAATTGAATATGACATCTTTCAATTTTCATTAAATAAAATATTATAAATACCATAATATCACCAAAATTGCCCAAAAACATAAACATTGAATTTATATTAGGAAATATGTTCATTATTGAAAAATAATTCAATTTTTATTATTGGATACCACCCATTTGTCCCTTATGGACACATAATTCATATTAAATACAACGAAATTGACACTTTGTGACTTTCTATTGTTTAAATATTATTTAAGTCATTTTCATGGAAAAGTGTCTATGAAATGAAAAAATTTCGATCCTTTAGCGTTAAGGGTCAAACAACAATCAATGTTTTTTTTTCATTTATTTGGGTCCTTTAATGGTCTTTATAATTTTTTTTAACCTCTATATCTAATTTACCCATTTAGAGTGGTAACATAATTTATAATTGCTACTATTATTATTGGTCAAAAATGGGACCAATATATATAATTTGGACCTCCTAATTTGTAATTAAAAATATAATTTCCCAAATTCCAAAAAAAAGTGTTTCAAAATTAAATTTAAAATAAAACCTGTAAAATTTCTCAAAAAACTATTTTTCTGAAAATTCCCCATATTAAACAAAAACTATTTTTTAATAAACATATGCATAAAATAAATTTAAAATAACAATTTTTTCTAATTTATATTAAAATGAACTTACTAAATTTTAAAACTAATACAGACCATAATTTTACCTTGTAAATATGTTAAAATAAAATATAGCTTTTAATATTAAAAATATTTATTTCATTATTCATCAAAAAATGAAACTAATCTAGAAAATTACCAAATATTCCACAAAAATAAATTTTTAAATCCAAATTTCATTGAATAAGTTTATTCTATTAATTATAATATATAAAAGTATCAACTACTAGATTTAAAATGGATGTGCCATCAAAAGGCAGTAAAACTGCATTTTTTGGAAAAATACTTCTTTTATCTAGAAAATTGAATTTATTATTATATCATATATAAAAAACATATAATATGAATTTTAAACATTATATTTAATACATTACATATATAATTTATTAATAAAATACATGAAAATTTATTTTATTAGTTATAGTGTAACAAATTGGCCCTACCCACCAGGTACCACTAGTTGCCTCGCAGAAACGTGGGGCCCACCCCAGGGTCCACCCACGTGCCCGAACATGTCATCTTAATTAATGATAGTCTCCATAGGCCAACATATTTCCTTTCTAGTTTGATTTTCCCTCACTCACACACACCCTGGGTAACTTCCCAGAAGGTCACCCCATTTTGATCACTACTCCAGCCTAAGCACGCTTAACTATAGAGTTCTAATCAGATAGGCTCCCGAAAAGGAAGGTTCACCTTATTGACATGAGACATATAATTTAGTCATTTAACCCTTTATCATTTTGTGGGGTAAGAATCACCCCCCTTTGGAGCACAACCTCCTCATTTTGGTCCCTACATCTTAACCTAGACAGTGTGCTCCACTTAAGGCTGGGTATCACCACTGATACCAAATGAAACAACTAGGCCCTACCAACCAGGTACCACCAGTTGCCCTGCAGACACGTGGGGCCCACCCAAGGGTCCACCCACGTCCCCGAAAAGGTAATATAACTAATGATAGTCCCCAAAGGCCAACACATGTTCTTACTAGTGTGCTTTTTCCTCACTCACACACACCCTGGGTAACTTCCTAGAAGGTCACCCATACAGATCACAACTCCAGGCCAAACACGCTTAACTGTGGAGTTCTAATCAAACAAACTCCCGAAAAGAAAGGTGAACCTTGTTGACATGAGTCATATAATTTATTCATATAACCGTTTATCATTTGGCAGTGTTATAGTCAATGGTTCGGGCCGCACACAACCGGGCCGTACTCGTACCCGAGTCGGGTCAACCTGGTTCAGGCCGACCCAGGGAGGGTTGGGCTGGGTTTGACCAGGCCTAGACACCCCTTTTTGGGACAGTTTCGGTTAAACGATCATCAATTGAGCTACGAAACTCTGATCGACTCATTGTCAGTAGCATAGGAATACATGGATCAAGATGGTCATTTAGGTATATATCACTCATGGTTTCGGTGACGTTTTTGTATGGTCAGGTTGGTTCGAACCCCAAACCAACCGGGCCCTCAGAGCGATTACTCATATAACATAAGGACCAGACGTCTGATTCACGTGCCATTAACTAAGTTTGATTTCTTTTGATTAGAAGGTATTTTTTCCATACTCCACCTGAGGTATGGATGCAGTTGGAGTATGGAAAGATTGAATTGTACCCAAAATCTTATCGGGCCCCGGGAACGGAAATACTAATAACTCACAAATCGGGCATCTGATTGTTGCGCCGACAATTTCATTGAGGCCCCTGTGACGAGGCGGTGCCATGAGATACTTTCACGTGAGATTACACAACACTTTTAAGTATCGACTAGTAGCACATCGAATTGATCCTCTCGGAGACGAGCATACGGAGTACAGAGACCTTGTTGCTGGCTGAGACATGATGACTGCTTCTCTAATTCCATTCAGAGTGACATGACTAGACCATTGGGGAGCTCTACAGTGATGCAGTGGCCGAACCAAGCAGGAGGATCACTACTGTGTTGGGGTGGCAGACCCGCGATACTCGATAGGAGGAGTACCTCTGTAGGCTATTAGGGGGTGCACTATTGTGTTGTGGTGGAAGACCCATGCCCGGGAGCGCTACTCTATTCGGGCGACAGACCCACGGTACTCGGCAGGAGGAGTGCCTTAGTAGTCTAAAGATAGTGAGTAGCACCTCAGAGTTACAACATGACTACTATAATTGACAGAGGAGGAGTTCTCCGACATCTGTTGTTTCGACATCGTGAATGAAAGTCCTGGTTTTAGTCGAGTCCATGACCATTGTGTTTTCATCATGATTGAGATGGGTTCCTTGATAACATAGGTATAAGTATGGGCATATAACTAATTAAAGGTAATATTTTGAGATCATTCTTTGTGGTTTATCATTGTTGGTTCATGTGAGACATTATGGGTTTCGGGGTCCCTACATAGTATCGTTATACTCACCCCTACACGGGCTATGCCTGCACCTCGTTGTGTTAGATGCAGACAACAGACAGTGCTGACTAGGGTAGAGTGTACGGGGACTGGACGGTACATGGAGATGGACACTCGGTGGGACGGAACATGGAGCGGACCGATAGACGCGGAGTCTTGATGAGGATATCTGTACCTATACATCATGTAGGAAATTAGAGGACGATCCAGGAGCTACTTCACCATTCAGCTGTTGTCTTTTCAAATGTACTTTTAATTCAGTTGTAGCTGTACCTTTCTGTTGGGCATGTATTTTTGGCCCCTTTTTACTTTCAGCATAGTTGATATACTGGTTTACATAGTTTTTTCTACTGCTTGTTCTCTGGTTGTGCGAGTTTACGTTTTATAAAGGTAATTCCTTCACAGTTATAGGAATTTACGCCTTTGGTGCTAGTCGCTTACCCCTGGTCTATAGAAGCTGGGCTTGGGGTAGTTACAACACGGGCCATGAGGGACGAGTCTTGCACGTATCTCCTTAGCTGTGATATGTGGAAGACATAATGCACTCGATGCAACTGATGTGGAAGGGCCAGGCAATAAACCACCTCGCCTACTATTCTAATGACCTGAAAAGGTCCGATGAAATGTGGAGTTAACTTTCCACCATGGCCAAAACTCTGTTGAACTCATCGAGATGAGACCCATAGGAAGACGTGGTCACCATCCTCGAACACTAGTGCTCACCATCTCTTAGCAGCATAGGAATTTTGTCTTCTCTGTGCAGACTTCATCTAATCCTGGATGATCTACACCTTCTCCATCGTATCCTTCACCATCTCTGGTCTTACAAGAGCTGCTAAGATTTCCCCATTTCCAAAAAAGATAAATCAAGTCTCATCCTCTGGATTATCCACATTTATTTCCTAATATAGTCGATCCTGACATGAATGGTACAATTAAAGTCTTTGATGTCGTCATAAGGCCTCGACACTACTACCATGAGATCCAACCATTACACTCGCCTCCAAAGGTTGATTCACACTATCGGTATCAGTGTGTGGTAACTGGGTCTCTTCTTGTACAAATATCGAAAGTGAGGGTCAAGTCAACAGTTTTAACTAGAACCTCTCAGTATCAACAATAAAAAAGGATAGGAAAGTAAATGTCACAAGGACAAGTGTCTTTTATTACTACAGCTCGTAGTACAAAGACACGTAACAACCACAAACAACTACAACATTGAAACTAGAAGCACAAAGAACAAAGGCCTCCATTCCTGGAACTAGTCTCTCTTTTTTACACCTACATTTGGAGCTCCATAGTCATATGCTTCATCTGCCTCAAGCTGTGCTCTCCCATATCATCTTGTTCCCTTTTGTCGGGATGGACCTCATAGTGGTGGTGGTGGCAACACCTCGAAGCGTTGTACACCACCAGCTGTATGTCCACCTGCTCTGCCTCGGTCTGGTAGGTTCCTCTACTTCCTGGTGCTCATCAGCTGGATAGGTCATGCAGTCTCAACACAAGTGACTCTGCCTGCCGCATGCATAGCATTTCCTGCTCCTCGTATATATGGATCTTTATTGTGTGCCTCACACAACCGAACCACTATCCTGAGGTCTCCCACCTTTTGGAATAGTCCGTTTGGACTTCTATGTCATTTGTCTACTGCCGGATGTAGAAAACTCTGCTACTGTTAGAAAGGCTTGCGGAGAGATCAGTAGATCCTTAGCTGGTATAGATCGTAAGGTCGCTGGTATAAACTCTACCCTAAAAAAACCCCTCAATGTTTCCCCAGGAGAAGGTTGTTTCGTCACAAAACTGGAGCATCTCACTCCACCACCTCTCAACTGCTCCCCGAATTTGACTAACAGCTAGGTACACCATCAAGTCAGCAGTTGTCCAAGCTGTATGGAAATCTCTTGCAACAAACTCCATCTAGTACCCTGCCATCTTAAAATCTAACTCGCCTTGAAACCTCGGTGGCCTAAGCTGCTGGAACATGTGAAACACGCTCAAGCGGCATTCACTTTCTATTGGCTCCTCAACTGGTAGGGGGCCATATACCATGGCCTCGCTGCTTGGTGGGCTACCATCACACTCTCCAATCAGAACCTCCGCTCAATGACTTGGTGAAGACATCCAAAATAGAAATAGATGTCACACGGTCATAAGACTATATAACATCCATCCTTTTAATAAAACAACTTTTCATTACATTTTACAAAACTGAGGATCTTTAAGGTTTAGTGTCTTGGAAACCGGGAACTTAAAACATGAAAAAATAAAACATCCTTCTTAAACACGTGGAAGGATTCTCCTAATGTTCATCCTAGGTTCAATACTGAATCTCATAACCTGGGGATATACATCAAATGAATGGTTGAGGGAAGGCCCAATAAGGGAAACAAGGGGAAATATTTAACATGTGATGTTGAGATACCTCAACAATGTCATGAAAAAGAACTTTAAGGCATGAGAAATAAATCATGAGGAATGTCATAATAAAAATAACGTATTTCATAACATTAAGACGTGTCTACAACATTTAACATAGACAATCATTTCCGTTTCACCATGGTCCATCCCCAAGGTGTCAATTAAAATTACAACGGTTATTCACCAAGGTATCAGTCAAAATGGTAATCTCTAGAGATTAAGTCTTTACCCAATGCATTAGAGCGCTATCATGGCGCACCCTTAAATTTTCCATTATTATCATGTGAGACACATATATCATCATAAATCATTTCATAAACAACCCATATA
The DNA here is from genome assembly GCA_963277665.1 of Viscum album. Lineage (NCBI taxonomy): Eukaryota > Viridiplantae > Streptophyta > Magnoliopsida > Santalales > Viscaceae > Viscum > Viscum album. Next base: position 1,730,646,280 of record OY728140.1, read on the forward strand.
GCATAAAATATATTGGTTTCATTTCATAATCAAAACGTTTTAAAAACTTCTTTAAAGACATGATCTTTATGTCACTTTAAACCCACTGAAAGGGAATGCAGGTCTCATGTATGTAAATCCCAGAATTTAAAATAGAACATTTTGGTATATATGTGAATACACCTTTAAAAGAATGATCTTTGAGTATTCACATAATAAAATAAATGAATTTGAGAATAAGAGAGAGACATTTTGAGATAGAAATTCTACAGCATAACAGCTATGTTTTGAGGTTTTAGAAAACATTGAAATGTGAGGGGACTTGGGTCACCCACTCATAAATGATCCATAAAATAGTAGGGGGAAATAATATATGGTATTAAAGAACATGGTAATGAAATTTGAAAGATATACCATATGAAATTAAGAACATGAAAGGAAGACAAAAATAAGATTTCTCTTATGAAAATTCGGTACCCTAACGACGTCACTTAAACTTCAACAAAAATGAATAGATGAGATAAAATAGGTTATATCATCATATGAACATAAAATATCAGTATGATAGATATAGAGATCATACCCCAACATAATAAAAAGGAACATTAAATACTTGACATGGAAATAGATCTTGAAAATGAGAAGGGTGAAAGAATCCCTTAAAAATTCGGCAGCCTAATAGCGCCACTTAAAACATCAAAATACTGAATTGAATAGATTAAATAGGGTCTCTAAACATATGAACATAAAATATAAGAATTGTAGATATAGATATCATACCCCAACATAATAAAAAAGGAAATTGAAAGACTTGACATGATAGTTGAACTTTGAAAAATGAAAAAGACAAAAGAATCCCTTAAAAATTCGGCAACCTAACGGCACCAGTTAAACATTCTTAAAACAAATTTATGAGAGCAAGATTGGTCTCTCATCATATGAACATGAAACGGGATGTAAGAGGAATATAATAGAACATCCTCCAACATAAGAGCATGGAGCATAAAATAAATGACATAAAGGAGATTACTTGAAAAGAGTGAGAGAGGTATGATCCCTTACCTTAAACGTACCTCTTAAAACTCAAAGGTTGTGACCTTCAGGGCTTTGGGGCACCTTGAGAGTACTCCTTGGGAGGTAATGAGACCAGAGATTCTTTGGGGGAGAGTTGGGAGTGAAAACTAAAGGAGTAAAGGGTGGGTATTTATAGGGAATCTGAGGGGGCAAGGCGTTAATGGACAAGGGACACCTCAAAAGTGCTTTTCTCAAAAACATGGGCTCTCCCATGGTATTTCCCATGGAGTTAGGCCAAATGGGGCCCCCTATACAATAATTCATCTCCTATGGTCGGCCAACCATTAAAATATCTCATGACATCATCATGACATAGTTATGATGTCATTAAACATACATAAACCGTATAACTATATTTTTTTACTATTCACTGAAAATTCAACTTTCTCAGAAAAATCCCAAAATTTCACCTTAACAAAATATCAATGCTCTAATTTCAAAAATGAACTCCATTTTTTGAAAATATTTTTCTAAATATTTTTAATTTAATTTTTAAATAAATACACTATTCATCGAAAATTCATTTTTTTCAGAATAACCCCCAAAAATTACATTAACATAATATCGATGCTCTGGGTTCAAAAATGAAATCTGTTTTATAAAAATAATTTTCTAAATATTTTTAATTGAATTTTTAATTAGAAATCACCATTCACCGTGAAAAACTATTACTTGACTAATAAATAATGAAACAGTTATTTATCTATTTTATTGAATCACATTACCTAATCAAGGTGCCTAGATTATATTAAACCTTTTCATAAATGAGATTACTAATCCATTTGGTCACATTACTAATATTAAGCATAAAATCACAATTGATAATTTAATATTCATCAAAAATTATGTGGATCTTATTAGACTATAAATTTTGTACTGAACATAATTGTAGAAGACCATTTTTTTAAAATCATTACACATTTTTAATTATTTATGGTTTACATAAACATTTTTTTCAAATATCCTTTCTCTAAAATTCACCAAAAATATGTATACTATATTTATCCAGACATTTGAAAATTCATAAACTTCATCATAAGAAGAAGTCAAATTTTTTATTTAAAACTAAGGATTGCACAAGGTAGTTACAGTCACCTTACATAGCCCCTTATCACACCAGCCTAGGACCTATGTGTAAGGTGTGCTAAGGTGAGAGAATCTAAGGGAGTCTTGGCCAACAACGCACAAGTAGTAATTTCTATCAGTTTGAAAATCTCATGAAGGTGATTCCATTCTAGCTTCACACGATGAAGTTCGGCTTGGGTTTGGTCCAGACCAAAGCCCAGTGGTGCTACCTCCTTCCCGAGTTCTGTTAGATGGGCTTCGATCAGCCCAAGACTACTGGGTGAGGTCATAAAATCTTCTTTCAATATTAATTAACCAAGATCACTTGTATTTAGAGACAATAATCGAAAAGTTTAGTTCCAGCAGTCATACTGACCAATGGTCATATAACAGTCAAAACCCAATGGTATAATTTTAATAATAGTGATGTTATCAAATGAAATAAAATAACATTCAAAATTATGAAACAAGATTTATTCAAAATTTTGGGTCATTAAAATCTTCCCCCCTTATGAAATTGTGTCCTCGAAATTTTTTAAAATTGGGTTTTGAAATTTCATTTAATGTCCCACATTGGAAAAGGAGTCAGTAAAATAACAACTTTTAAAGAGATAAAGGGAAGTACAATGGTCACCCGAGTTAACCCATACTAGGATTCCATGTAAGAAAACATGGACATTAAGGAGAAAACAAAGGGTCGCGTTCTGAGGGAGAGTGATAGAAAACATGATTAGAAGAAAGTTAACAGGAATAAAATCACAAACATGTGATGGGTTAAATGGTATTTGATTTCCTAGTAGGAAACTTTAACACACAACATTTTTGTTTTATGTTCCTTTTCATAGTTTTGAGGGATTCATTTACTACATAGAATAAAACACAGGGAAATATACCTACCTTCAAGTAGAGTTTCATCCTTTAATAAGTTTCTACCGAAACTAATCCTTTCTCCAAATGATAATCATTCAAAACTACTTAGTCTCATCAAAGCAAAAGAATCATCTTCTTGAGATTCACATAATCCACAATATATTAACTACCAATTTCTTTTTTCTTTATAAATTATCCCAAAAACAGAAAGGGTAAGATAAAACAAGTCTTCAAAATGAAAGAATCCCATAGGAAGGGAAACTACTTTTTAATTTTCAATGTTCCATTGTACTACCCAAAGTTCATCATAGACCATTCCATAAAGAACTATCCTTAAAATTCCTCAAAATAAACCTAACTGAGATTGTAACCCAAATAAAAGAAGGATTTGATAACATAGTCTTCCAAAATCAACTTCATCGTTCATCTCCAAACAACATCAACCACTCCTAACATATTATAACAAAAGTAGCTAACCTAAAAATATTTTTCCCTAATATAGGTTAATAATTTCCATAAGTAACATAAATTACTCTAAGTCCACCTCAAATTAACCGATTCTTCAAAATATAAGTCAACCTTTACTCCCCAAAGAAGATACTGTAGTTATCTATTTACCTACATCAAATAGGGTTCCCAAAATAGTGAATGTCTTCCAAAATAATAACAATCTTTTAATCCCCTAATCATCTTTGTCATATTAATAAGGCAATTGTCACATTTCCTATCACAATGGTTATGGGGACATGTTCTTCCATTTACCTCCATTATCTAAGAAAAGAATGTACAATTAGGGGCTTAAATACATTGCCTATAATCAGGAAAAGGAACTTAAAGCATATAAGGATAACTTGTAGAAGAAATGTATACCCTAACTTGTGGTCCCCTAGGTTCCAAACTAGGTTATCCATGATCATATATTCTTATCTGAACCTCTATTTTATTTTATCTTTGTTCCTTTAATAATGGTTCATACTAAGCTTATGAATTTACGAAAGCATATCCCCCAGGAGTGTTGTAACCAAGATTGCAGCAAGGCCTATTGTCGTATACCAGTTCCCATTCGAGTCTAGCTCAGAGATGTGTTTTCGGGTTTTATGCCTATGTACATCTGTTCTAGAGCCACCTCTACCTTCTCGTATCCAGACAGGGATATATTTTCTTGGCAACCCCTTACTCAATACTCACCAAAATACCAGGAACATTTCCTATATTCAAACATTTCTATAGGGTTCTTCCTTGAGTTTTCATATCCTAATTTCCACAAATAACTAAACCATACTTTGATATCAACTATAACATCCTGCCTTTTTATAACAGAACTTTTCATTACATTTTACAAAACTGATGAAAATTAAGGTTTAGTGTCTTGAAAACCAGGAACTTAAAACATGAAAACATAAAACATCCTTCTTAAACACTTGAAAGGTTTCTCCTTATGTTAATCATAGGTTCATTACTACATCTAATAACCTGGGGACATACATCAAAAGAAAGGTTGAGCAGAAGGGCCAGTAAGGGAGACAAGGAGAAACATTTAACATGTGATCTTGAGATACATCAATAATTTCATGAAAAAGAACTTTAAGGCATGAGAAATAAATCATGAAAAATGTCATAATAAAAATAATTTATTTCATAACATTAAGATGTAGCTAAAACATTTAACAAAGAAAATCATTTCCGTTTCACCAAGGTCCATCCCCAAGGTGTCAATAAAAATTACCAAGGTTATTCACCAAGGTATCAGTCAAAATGGCCATCTCTAAAGATTAAGTCTTTACCCAATGCATTACAGCGCTATCAGGCACACCCTTAAATTTGCCTTTATTATCATGTGAGACACATATATCATCATAAATCATTTCATAAACTACCTATATAGCATAAAATAAATGAGTTTCATTTCATAATCATAACGTTTTAAAAACTACTTTAAAGACATGATCTTTATGTCACTTTAAACCTACGGAAAGGGAAAGCGAGTCTCATGTATTTAAATCCCAGAATTTAAAATAGAAAATTTTGGTATATATGTGAGTAACCCTTTAGAAGAAATATATTTGAGTATTCACTTAATAAAATAAATGAATTTGAGAATAAAAGAGAGACATTTTGAGACGGAAATTCTGCAGCATAACGGCTATGTTTCGAGGTTTTAGAAAACATTGAAAAGATGGCGGAAATGGGTCACCCACTCATAAATGATTCATAAAATAGTAGGGGGACATAATATAAGGGATTTAAGTAAATTTTAATGAAATTTGAAAGATATACCATAATAAATTAAGAACATCAAAGGAAGACAAAAATAAGATTTCTCTTATGAAAATTCGGCAGCCTAACGGCATCACTTAACCTTCAACAAAAATGAATTTATGAGATCAAATAGGGTATCTCATCATATTAAAATAAAATATAACTATAATAGTTATATATATCATACCCCAACATAATAAAAATAAACATGAAATACTTGACATGGAAATTGATCTTGAAAATGAGAAGGGTGAAAGAATCCCTTAAAAATTTGGCAGCCTCACGGCGCCACATAAAACATCAAAATACTGAAATGAAGAGATCAAATAGGGTCTCTAATAATATGAAAATAACAGATTAGTATGATAGATATAGAGATCATACCCCAACAAAATAAAAAAGGAACTTGAAAGACATGACATAAAAGTAGAACTTTTAAAAATGAAAAAGGTGAAAGAATCCCTTAAAAATTAGGCATCCTAACGGCGCCACTTAATCATTCTTAAAATGAATTGATGGGAGAAAGAAGGGGTCTCTCATCATATGAACATAAAAAGGGAATTAAGATTAATATAAAATAACATCATCCAACATAATAGCATGGAGCATAAAACAAATTACATAAAAGAGATTACTTGAAAAGAAAGAGAGAGGTAGGATCCCTTACCTTAAACGTAACTCTTAAAACTCAACGGTTTGGACCTTGAGGGCTTGGGGGAACCTTGAGAGGACTCTGTGGGAGGTAATGAGGCTAGAGCTTAGTTGGGGGAGAATTGGGAGTGAGAACTAAAGGAGGAAAGGGTGGGTATTTATTGAGAATGTGAGGGGACAAGGCATTAATGGCCAAGGGACACCTCACAAGTGGTTTTCTCAAAACCATGGGCTCTCCCATGGTATTTCCCATGGTGTTAGGCCACATGGGCCCCCTATACACTAATTCATCACCATTGGTCGTCCAAACCTTAAAATATCTCATGACTTCATCATGACACAGTTATGATGTAATTAAACACATCGAAACCCTAAAACTGTATTTTTTACTATTCGATGAAAATTCAACTTTCTCAGAAAAAACACAAAATTTCACCTTAACCAAATATCAATGCTCCGATTTGAAAAATGAACTGAATTTTATAAAAATATTTTTTGAAATATTTTTAATTTAATCTTTAAATAAATACACTATTCACTAAAAAATTCATTTTTTTCAGAAAAATCCCCAAAAATTACCGTAACATAATATCGATGCTCTGAGTTCCAAAATGAAATACATTTTATCAAAATAATTTTATAAATAATTTTAATTTAATTCTATATAAAAAAATTATTCACCTGAAAAAACTAATACTTTACTAATAATTAATGAAACAGTTATTTACCTATTTTATTGAATCACATTACATAAGCAAGGTGCATAGATTATATTAAATCTTTTTTAAGTGATATTACTAATCCATTTGGTCACACTACCAATCCTTAGCATAAAATCACTATTCATAATTTATTATTCATTAAAAATTATGTGGATTTTATTAGACTCTAAATTTCGTACTGAACATAATTGTAGAAGACCATTTTTTGAAAATCATTATACATTTTTAATTCTTTAAGGTTTACATAAGCATTTTTTTAAAATATCATTTCTCTAAAATTCACCAAAAATATGCATACTATATTTATCCGAACATTTGAAAATTCATAATCTTCATCATAAGAATAAATAAAAATTTTTATTTAAAAAAAGATTACACAAGGCAGTTACAGTCTCCTTACATAGCCCCTTATCACATCAGCATAGGACCAAAGTGTAAGGTGTGCTAAGGTGAGAGAATATGAGGGAGGCTAGCCAACATCGCACGAGTAGTAATTTAAATCAGTTTTAACTTCTCACAAAGGTGATTCCATTCTAGCTTCACACGATGACATTTGGCTTGGGTTTGGTACAGATCAAAGCCCAATGGTGCTACCTCCTTCCCATGTTCTGTAAGATGGGCATCGATCAGCCCAAGAATACTGGATGAGACCATCAAATCTTCTTTATATATTAATTAACCAAGAACACTTGTATTTAGAGACAATAATCGAAATGTTTAGTTCTAACGGTCATATTGACCAATGGTCATATAACAGTCAAAACCGAACGGTCTCATTTTAATTATACTGATGTTATCAAATGAAATAAAATAATACACAAAATTCGGAAACCAGATTTATTCAAAATTTTGGGTCTTTACAGACTATACCTGGTGAGCTGACCTGGTTTGAGCTAACATAAAGAAAACTTTTGAAAACTCACACGAAATCAGTGTTTTCATGCATTGAGTCAGAAATCAGAAGTTAGGGTCCTGGTGTATGGATACATCGGTTGTCGCACCAACACTGGACTCCCTGAACTGAAAACCACTATCAGTACGCTTAACACTATTGGTTCACAGAAAAGAAAATATCAGAGTCCTAAGGTCTGTGGTAGAACTGACTCCTCTGATACCAATTTTCCATGACCCGTCCCCTGAGGCTCGTGTCGTAACTACCCCAAGACCGCCTTCTAGAGGTCAGGGGTTGGAGACTAGCACCAAAGGCATAAATCCCTATAACTGGGAAGGAATTTCCTTTATAAAATGTAAACTCACACAACCAGAGAACAAGAGGAAGCAGACACTAAGTAAAGCAGTATAGAAAGTGTGCTAAAAGTACAAAGGGGCCGGAAATACAAGCCCAAAAGAAAGGTACAACTACAACTGAAAGAAATGTACAGCTAAATAGACAACAGTTGAATGGTGAAGCAGCTCCTGGATCGTCCTCTGGGTTCCTACCTGAAGGGTAATTACATATGTCATCTTCAACACTCTGCGTCTATTGGCCCTCTCCGTGTGCCTTCACGTCGAGTGTCTACCTCCGGTTACCGTCCAGTCCTCGTACACTCTACCTCGGTCAGCACTATCTGTCAACTACATCCAACACAACAAGGAGCGTGCATAGACCGTGCAGGGGTGAGTATAACGATACTCGGTAGGGACCCCGAGACCCTCAAGGTATTACAAAATCCAATAAGGATAAACCACAAAAAAAGATCTCAACATATATCCTTTATTTACATATATGCCCATACATATACCAAAGTAATCAAGTAACCCATCTCAATCATGAGGAAAACACAATGTTTAATGACTCATCACAGTCCATGATTTTTATTATCAAAACCACGGTTGTTGGATAACTCCTCCTCTGTCGAGCAGAGTAGTCATTTCATGACTCCGAGGTGCTACTCACTAACCTTAGACTGCTGAGGTACTCCTCCTGTCAAGTATCGCGGGTCAGCCGCCACAACACAGTAGCGCTCCCCACCATGGGTCTACTGCCACAACACAATAGCGCTCTCCCTAATTCCCTATAGAGTTACTCCTCCTATCGATTACCGTGGGTCTACCTCTCCAACATAGTATAACTCCTCTGCCATGGGTCTGCCACCGAAACACAGTAGTGCTCCCCACTAAGCTAGTCAAGTCACTCTGAAACGTATCTGCCATGACCCAACCCTACCCAGGATCGAGCCATAACTACCCCAAGCCCGCCTCCATAGGCCAGGGGCTAGAGACTAGAGACGAAGGCACAACAACTCGGGGAGGACTTTGCCTAAGTACCTGTACACACACATGCAACACACTCAATGAAAAAGTTTAGAGTAAATGAAAAGACAAGAAGAGTAAGTGCAACTGCTATATATAATCCACCAAAAGTGCATAGACCTCTAAATAGTACAAAGATAGTGCTGAAAGAAAAGGAAAACAAACACGCTCCCCACAAGAAAAGTGCCACAACCCGGAAACTGGTAAACAAAAGAAAAACAGTTTGAAGGGTCCCCCACCTAGAACACGACTACGACCACCGCACACAATCCATTCTCCTAAACTCCTATGCTCCACTGATGTCATGACCAACCTATCTACTGTATACAAGGGCACACCAAGTGTGGGCAAAGCCCAAGAAGGGGTGAGTATAAGAATACTCTGTAGGATACCTCGAAGGATTGAGGGAGCAACAAAGGAGATACCAAAGGTTGACCAATATAGAAAATAGGTAAAAGTAAAGGGGTACAACCGAGAGTGATGTAAAAAGTACAGTAAAGAGTCCTTCTCAACCCAATCAACAAGAAAAGAGGTAGACTCGTCCAGAATCAAGGAGTTGGGAATGGTGAGAAGATGAACTTCTCATCTATTCTTCGCCACCTATAGCAGGAGAGTAGACTCATCCAACCACGAGAAGCTAGACACAGAAATCACGTGGCATACCCCGTGAATCATCGCCTCTCCTGGAAAGAGAGTAACCAAACCCAACAAGTGGGTACCAGACAAAGGTATACATATACATATGCTCAAAAAGAAGCCTGAACAATTTCGTAAGGGGATCTACATCCCATAGTTCATCCCAAGAAAGTGAGTAGCCAACAGTCCTAGAAGTAAACACCAACGATGCCCGACATCCTACACGTCTGCCGTGAACTACAAGTCATGGAGCTGAAATCACCGCACCTTGACTCTATCCTCTTTAGGCGGCACTGACTAACCTGCACGGTTTTAGGTCGCGTCATAAGGATGTGTCTCAGTGGGGAATGTTCCCCTCGTACTTGATAGTTCTTGGGGAACGTCAAACCACACCATGTCACTACCCCACAGTCGAGAGGTCTGCTCAAAGACGACAGGCGACCCCCTGCCCAACCCTGCTGGTGGGTCCTTACAAGTCAACGGTTTCCCACTACAGGGAGATCCAGAAAGAGTCGATGGGTACCACACTTCCCAGTCTCGTAATAGGGTAATCCACTGGAGGGAGACTCGACTAAAGTCGGTGATGTGACCACTACCCAGCCCAACTAGAGGTAACCCGGCCTCAGGGACCACTGCCCAGCATAGCTGGAGGTAAGCTTGGAATTGGGGACCACTGCCATCCTAGCTGGAGGTAAACCCGGAACTGCTCTTGCCATCCCTGTTGGATGGTACTGCTCGGTGAACACCGCTGCACTGGCCATCCCTACTGGATGGTAACCCACTGTCCATCCATGTTGGATGGTACAACTGGTGAGCCCTACTTTAAACAACATCAGCCCTGCTAGAAAAAACCTCAGCCCTGCTGGTAACAACCTCGTGGGTAGAAGATCGGTGTCAGCGTAATGTGTTGGTAACACCAAATCCACAAGAACTCTACCAGGCAACATGGAGTGATGGAAGAATCTCCTGGGGCCTCACAAGGAGATCACGCTCCAATCTGCTGAGTCACTATCGAAGCGGACCGAGACAACTCATCCTAGAAAGTGGGGAAACACCCACACTATATGAACACCCATAGTCACAAATGGTGTCGTAGTCCGATGAAATGGGAATGGTACTAAAACCCCTTACAGTTGAAGAAACAGTGGAACCAAACCATCTCTACCAGCCAAAACATCGAGAATAGGACCAGAGGAAAAACATAACCCTGTTGGTCAACAAACGAGAACCACACCAAGGGAAAACTCAACCCTGCTTGTCAAAAAACGAGAACAATGGGACCAGCTACGTCGTAAGAGGTCAAAAGTGTGTAAAGCTGAGTACGGCGGGCACATAGGGACCACACGACGTGTGTCCCCACATAAACCCCAACTAAACGCACAAACGTTCTCAGGTACAAACGACTATATGTACCTCAAATCGTTCCCATATACTCCCAAAGTATACCATGTTCTGGCCCAAAGGCTATCGTGCACACGACTCCCAATGTCAGCGCGAAGGTGTAACATAACAACTCCAACCTACCAGCTCAGTGGCTGAGGGACAACCAGCCACATCTCTTCATGAATTTACATCACTCACACGGGAGTGCACGTGATCACACGCCAATGGTCCGCTACAAACACGGTAGAAGAACTGCCACTGGGGCATCTTCATATTTCCATATTTAACAAGATCACGTAAGAGTCTCTGCCTACCTTAACAGATTACATTGTTGTAATTCCCACAGAAAAACATTTCATATCGACTACTTACTCTCCTCCAACGGATATCCGACATAAAAGTCACTGACACCGCTTTTTGACCGAACGACGTCCTGTGATCCCAAGCCTCGGCCCAGAAAACAGTCGGGTGCATTTCACCATTGCGATACCCTTGGGAAAACACGTCAAAAGGACAACTCACTTGAGTGGAATGGATATTCAGAGTAAAACATGCATTCCGGCGCACCGCACACGAGTGGTGCTTCGTGGGACTGGCATCCCGGTCCGGAAACACAACGAACAAATCACACCATTGCGATCCTCTCGAAAACGTACACGAGATGGTCTATTCACTTTTCCAAAACGGACACATGTTGATAAATCTAGAAAAATCATAGTCAACGCCCAAATGGTCCTCATAGGGCCCACACCATCCTGCGGAATTAAAGTAGGCAGACTATGCCAATGCAATGCCCTCAGAAAAACAACCAAAATCGACTGCACGCACGCCCTAAACAGACGTTCGATGAAAATGTTACAGAACGCTGCTCGCAGCTCAACTAATGGGCTGTGGGGCCCAGGACTCATCTCTTATTTCAACCCCCGAAGCCACACTAGAAAACCCGGCCTCGACACCAGGGTCCCAACACCGCTGATGGCACTCAAAAAAGGGCATCGGACGCGTCCGCGCCGTCCAAAACATGATCCCCCGGAAAAGTTTCAATACATTTAAAGACGTGTCGCACCTCCAAGGCCCCTCATTTCGGGAATTAAAAATTACCAAAACCATATCAAAAGGTGATTCTCTATTTAATTGTCGCATCACCGAAGACGACATGAAATTTCGACCCACGGTTTAAATGTTACTGCATTTTAACTCCGTTGGACGAAAGCGGGGGTGGACCGGATCGGTCCGGCCGATCCACACCCCCTGGACCGGCCCCAGCTGGCCTGCCCGCGGCTCAGCCGTGCGGGACAACCGTGGACCCGCGGTCCACCATGAGGAGACCAGCCACAAAGGGCCGTCCTTGGTCTGACGTGGAGAGCCTCACTCAGGGGGTCTCTGTCCCCGCGCGGGGGTCGCACACCGCGACCCCGCAGTCGCCGCGCCCCGGCACTCCCCTGTGCCCCGCGCGATCGCCGCCTCGCCCCGCCTAAAGACGCCACGCCAGCCAAACGCCCTTACGCTGTCTGGAAGAGGTGACAACGCCACCAAGAGGAGTCGTCGTCGCTTTATCCCATGTTGTCGCGCCTCGGAAAGCCGGAACACGCAAAACCGACCGGAAACATCAAAAACCCGCGAACATCTCCGGACCGTTGCGGCCTCCTCCGAACTCGGATTTCAAATTTGAAAACAGTGTTGGAAATAGAATAAAATATAATAAGCATTCATGTGCTTATTTAGAAATTCAAACAACAATTTGATGCGAAAATTGGGATTCAAAGAGGTGTTCGGGATTTAAAACTCAAACGAACACTGCCTTCCTCTTGGGCGTAGCCCGATGCTTCGCCGTTGACCCACCAGAGTGGCCACACCTCACCGGAGTCACCTCGCCAGAGCCACCTCACCTGAGTGGAGGAGGAGACGGGAGAAGGTCACCAGGGGACGGGGAAATTAGGGAGAAGAAAAGGGGGTTAGGTTAATTAAATAAATTAATTAACTTAAACACCCTCCCGCGGCCCCGTACCCGAACTCCCGACGAGGTCGGGATTAAGCCTCACCTAGGATAAAAACCACACTTTGAGCGCAATGGAGGTCTCTGAATTTTAATCTGAGGCCCCGTTCAAATTTATTAAGGAAACTCCACGGGCCACTAAATTATGTAAACGCCCCTGGGGCCATTGTTTCACAAACGGCCCGCGCCTGCGAAGGTTACACCCCTCCTAGGGTAAATGGCACGTTCCGGAATCAACAGTGCCCTCATTTTTCCTATTTGAGCCACCGATTAAAATGTACTTGAGTTTAACCATTAAATTATTTAACTAATTAATAAATTAATCTATTTAACATTCTGGTAGCGGGCGAGGGGTCCAAACATCCCGCACCGACATGTTTTATTTCATTCATTGGGTAAACACCCCATTCCGGACCAATCCGTACACTCAGATTTCTGATCCGAAACTCTGTTTAGGAGTTATCCCATTTATTTGGCATTCCCTAGTGTGCACGCACTGAAAACTTAATTCCAGCCACACCGGGGCTCGAAATCGCACGCCGTCTGAAGGTGCTACTCTGGAATAATACCATGAATATTCCAAAGTCATTTATATCCAAAAATCGGGTTCTTACATAATTCCCTCCTTCAAGATGTTCTTCCTCGAATAGAAAAACCTGGTTACAACTAAGGGTACTAAGCCCGCACTTGGCTCTCCTGTACCCAGAAGAACTGATGCACAGTCCTACATCACTGCACACAGACCAAAGGATTTGATCTGTTCACGCGAGGTCTTCCCTTGCCAATGACGTGCATAGGTGCACACAAACTTCTTCTCGAGGCATGTCACATGAGAGATGTTTTGCAACCACTCTGGACTTTTGGGTTAGGGCAAGGCGGTAGGGAACCTCGTCATCCCTTCGCATGGTCTCAAACGGCCCGAAGGCCCTCAGGGGTAGCTCACCACCCGGACCAAACCTGTATGTCGCATGCCGCAACTGAAATCACTATCCACACCAGGAACAAGGCCCAGTGATTCCCTCTTCAGAACATCCATATGGTGATACACCCAAGGATATCTGGTCACACAAGTTTTCACAGTCGATGTACTAAAACCAAGACTCTCTTACACGCTACAAAGGCGAAGGAGTAGACACCATCTACTAGATAAAAAGGTCACATGCATTTTCCTTACCAACACAGGGTTACACCGACGCCCCGCGTCACCCTGGAAACAACCCAAGAAAGGATCAGGGAGAAAACGAATTTCACACACAGAGTCAAACAATTATACTTCAAAAAGTAGAAGAGTTGTAGAGTGTACCTATTATCACCTCATGATCTACAGGATTGTAGACATCCAAAGCTCGCGGATGTCCACTGTCCCAACTGTCAGCTCCCGGATCCTAATGTGGACTGCCTAGTGGTGATGGGAAGACCTCATAAGGTCATCCTCCAATTCCAGCTCCTCCCTCTCCTCTTCTAGCACTGCCTCTCTGGGTACTACTCCGATCAAAGCACTACCTCCTTCGTGGTGGTGCACCTACTGCCTTCCTGATGCTCTCCACATGTCTGGTCGTGCTGTCCCGTGCCAGGTGACCTCGCCCATCACAATCATAGAACCGAATCTTTTCAGGATGTACTGGTGCCCTCTAGTGACTCTGTGGTGTACGACCATGCCCCTAAGTCCGGTTTTCAAAAAGCCACCTGCGTCGAGGATCTTCTTGCTAACGCATGCTAGCTGTGGCAGTCGTCTAGGCTCCAACGTGCCTACTGCCACCACCAACTCTAGAACGTGACAGGAAGGTCTCTATCACCAGATCCTGCTCTAGCACCCCGACATATGTGGAAATGACCAAGGGTACTGTGACATCATGAATCTCTCGGTGGATACCCTGCTCAAACATTAGTGCTCAGATGTTGTCGTCATGGACCAAGTACGGGTAAAAGCATGCACGGTCTGTGAAACTAGCCGCGTACTCGGCCACTGTCATCCCTCCTTGCTGAAACCGCAGGAGCTCCAAAATCCGAACGGAGTGAAAGTAGGAGGGGAAAAACACTTCACGGAACAATAGCTAAATTTCTCCCCATGAAAGCAACGACTCATCAAAAAAACTGAGCCACCAGACTCCACCAATGCCATGCTGGTGCACGAAAAAGGCCATCTGCCAAATCCACTATCTGATCTGCCGGCGTCTGCACAAGCCTGAAAAGGAAAACCACTGTCTCTAGCCAATCCTCTACTGCCTGAGGTTCGGGATCACCACTGAACTTCAGTGGTCCCTGCCACTGGAACTATTGGAGCGCGCTCAACCTGCGCTCAAGCTTAGTCTACATTGCAGAAGTTGTCTTCTTCTCAACAGGTGGGGGTGCTGCTACCAACCCACCCGGAGAAAGGGGCTCACTTGATGGGTCCTAGATTGAGGCCTCGTAGCTCACAGGGTCATCTTCACGAACCAAAGATGGTATCCTGGATGGCTTTCTTCACCGAGAAATCCAGAATATTATCAAGGAGTACCATGATCAGATGAGAATATATGTATATATCAGTATCAACCATGGGGAGATGACTCCAGAAGGATAGTAAAAGACTCAATACTATGTGATGCCCAAACCAATTTCCCTGCAACACGTGTCTCATCATGCTATGTCGACAAGCAGGTTATCAAGGTCCGGGTGAATGGATACATCGGCCGCCGCACCATCACTGCACTCCCTGGCCTAAGAGCCGCTCTAGAGACATGTTAACACTATTTCCCTAGATCCCAAACAATTCCTCTTTTGGGACGACTGCACATCATCACATGGAAAGAACCACCTCTGATACCACTTTTTCATGACCCGACCCTACCCGGGCTCGATCTGCAACTACCCCAAGCCCGCCTCTATAGGCAAGGTGCTGGCGACCAGTGCTGAAGGCACAACAACTCGGGGAGGCCATTGCCTTAGTACGTGTACACCCACACACAGCAAACTCAATGAAAAAGTGTAGAGTAAATGAAAATAAAAGAAGAGTAATGTGCAACTACTATATATAATCCACCAAAAGTGCATCATCCTCTAAACATTTCGAACCATGTGCTGAAAGAAAAAGGGAAAAACACTCGCCCAACTAGAAAAGTGCCACAACCCGGAAACAGGTAAGCAAAAGGAAAATAGATGGAAGGTTCCCCCACCTAGAACCCGACTAGGACCATCGCACACGGTCCATGCTCTCAAACTCCTAAGCTGCACTGAAGTCATGACCAACCTGTCTGTCGTCTGCAAGGGCACACCAAGTGCGGGCAAAGCTAAATCAGGGGTGAGTATAAGAATACTCAGTAGGATACCCCAAAGGCTCTAGGGAGAAAAAAAGAAGGTATCTAAGGGTGATCACTAGAGAAAATAGGGAAAAGTAAAAGGGTATAACTGAGAGTGAATTAAAGAGTATAGTAAAGAGTCCAGCTCAACCCAATCAAGAGGAATGAAGGTAGAATCGTCCGGACACAGGAAGCTAGAAATGGTGAGTAGATGAACATCCTGTCAAGTCATCGCTGCCTATAGCAAGAGAGTAGACTCATCCATCCATGATAATCTAGACACAGAAAGCACGTGGCATACCTCGCGTGTCTTCACCTCTCCTGGAAAGAGAGTAACCAAACCCAAGAAGTGTGTACCAGAAAAAGGTGTACATATAAATTTGCTCAAAAATAATCATGAACAAGGTCTTAAGGGGATCTCCATCCCATCTCTCATCCCAATAAAGTTAGTAGCCAACAGTCCCAGAAGTAAACACCATTGATGCCCAGCATCCCGCCCGTCTGCCCCGAACTACAAGTCAAGGGGCTCAAATCACCGCACCTTGACACTATCCTTTTTGGGCGGCACTGACTCGCCCGCACGGTTTTGGGTCGCGTCACAAGGATGTGTCATAGTGGGGAATGTGCCCCTAGTAATTGAGAGTTCTGGGGGAATGTCAAACCACACCATGTAACTGCCCAGCAGTCGAGAGGTATGCTTAATGTCGACAGGTGACCCCCTGCCCAGCCCTGCTAGAGGGTCCCCAGAAGTCAACTGTTTCCCACTACAGGGAGATCCGGAAAGAGTCAACTGGTGCCACACTTCTCAGTCCCGTAATAGGGTAATCCACTAGAGGGTGACCAAGCTAATGTTGGTGACGAGACCACTGCCCAGCCCAGCTGGAGGTAACCCGGCATCGGGGACCACTGCCCAGCCCAGCTGGAGGTAAGCCTGACATCGGGGACCACTGCCCAACCCAGCTGGATGTAAGCCCGGCATTGGGGACCATTGCCCAGCCCTACTGGAGGTAAGCCTGGCATCAGGGACCACTGCCCAGCCCCGCTGGAGATAACCCCGGAACTACTCTGGCAATCCTTGCTGGATGGTAGTGCTTGGTGAACACCACTGCACTGTCCATCCCTACTGGATGGTTACCCACTGGCCATCCCTGCTGGATGGTACAACTGGCGATCCTTGATTGAAAAAACCTCAGACCTGCTGGAAACAACCTCATCCATGCTAGTAACAACCTCTTGGGTAGAGGATCGGTGCACATGTAATGTGTTTGTCACACCGAATCTGTAAAAACACTACCATGGAACACAGAGTGATTGTAGAATCTCACCAGGCCTCACAAGGCAATCACGATCCAATCCGCTGAGTCACATTCAATTTGTACCGAGGCAACTCATCTCGGAATGTGGGGAAACACCCACACTATATGAACACTCATAGTCGCAAAAGGTGTCATAGTCCGGTGAAAGGGGCATGGTACTAAAACCCCTAACAGCTGAAGAAACAAAGGAACCAAACCATCTCTACAGGACATACCATTAAGAATAGAACCAGGGGAAAACTGAACCATGTTGGTCAACAAACGAGAACCAAACCAGGGGAAAACTCAACCATGTTGGTCAACAAACGATAACAAGGGGACCCTCTACGTCGCGAGAGGTCAGAAGTGCGTAATGAAGAGAACGACACACACATGGGGAGCACACGATGTGTGGCCCCAAGTCTACCCCAACCGAACACACAAACGTTCTCAGGTACAAATGACTTGATGTACCTCCAATCGTTCCCGCATACTCACAGAGTATACCAAATTCCATCCCAAAGGCTATCATACACACGAATCCCAACATCAACGTGAGGGCATAACGTAACAACTCCAACCTGGCACCTCAATGGATGAGACACAAACAACCATGTCTCTTAAAGAATTTACATCACTCACACGAGAGTGCACACGATCACACGCTAACGGTTCGCTACAAACACGGTAGAAGAACCGCCATCGGGGCACCTTCATATTTACACATTTAATAAGATCGTGTAAGAGGCCCTTCTCACCTGAACAGATTACACCATTGCAATCCTCGCAGAAAAACATGTGAGACTGACTACTTACTCGACTCTAATGGATATCGGACGTAAAAGTCGCCAACACCGCATTACGCCCGAACGACGTCCCGTGATCCCGACCCTTGGCCCCGAAAATAGTCAAGCGCATCGCACTATTGCGATCCCCTTGGTAAAACACATCAAAAGGTCTACTCACTTGAGTGGAACTAATATCCGGAGGAAAAGAGGCATTTCAGAGCACCACACATGAGCGTTGTTTCGTGGCACCCACATCTCGGTCCTGAAACACAACGAAAGGATCACGTCATTGCGATCCTCTCTAAAAAGTACACGAGATGGTCTATTCATTTTTCCAAAACAGAAACCAAGTGATAAAGCTAGAAAAATCACACTCAATGCGCAAACGATCCTCGTGGGGCCTGCACCATCGTGCGGAATTCAAGTGGGCAGATTGCGCCAATGCAATGCCCTCAAAAAAACACCCAAAATCGATTGCTCGAATGCCCCGAACAAACGCCCGATGAAAAAGTTACAGAACACTGCTCGCAACTCAACTGATGGGCCGTGGGGGCCACACATCAACTCCTGATTCAATGGCTGAAACCACACTGGAAAACACCGACTCGACACCAGGGTCCCAAAGCCGCTGACAGCGCTCAAAACGGGCATCGGACGCGTTCGCTCCGTCCAAAACTAAATCCCCCAGAAAAAGGACAATTCACTTAAAGACTCGTTGCCCCTACGAGGTCCCTCTTTTCTGGAGTTAAAAACTCCCAAAACCGCCTTAAATTTTTTTTTATTTAATAGTCGTGTCGCTATAGACGACACACAATTTCGACCCGCAGTTTAAAAGTTACGACATTTTAACGTCGTAGGACGCATGCGAGGGTGGAGCAGACCGGTCCGGCCGATCAACACCCCCTAACCCGGCCCCAGCTAGCCGGCCCGCGGCTCTGCCGCATGGGCCAGCCATGGACCCACAGTCCTCCTTGAGCAGACCGGCCATGAAGGGCCGGTCTTGGTCTGCCGCGGAGACCCGCACTAAGCGGATCTGTGTGCCCCGCGCGATCGCCGGCTCACCCCGCGTAAGGACGCCACGCCAGCCGAACGCCCTTCCACTACCTAGAAGAGGAGCCCCCGTATCCAAGAAGAGCCATCGATGCCTTAGCCCATGACACCGCGCCTCGGACCGCCAGAACACTCAAAACCGGCCGAACACTTCAAAAACGCGCGATCTTTGCCGGACCGTTACGGCCTCCTCTGAACTCGGATTTAAAATCCGAAAAGTGAGTTGGAAAGAGAATAAAATATACTATGAATTCATGATATTTGTTAGAAAATCAAACAAAAATTTGATGCAAAAATTGGGATTCAAAGAGGGGTTTGGGATTTAAAACTAAAAAGAACACCGCCTACCTCTTGGGTGTAGCCCGATGCTTCACTGTTGACCCGGCGGAGTGGCCACGCCTCGCCGGAGTCACCTCGACGGAGCCGCCTCGCTGGAGTGGAGGAGGAGAGGGGAGAATATCGCCATGGGAGGGGGAAATTAGGTAGATGATAAGGGGGTTAGGTTAATTAAATAAATTAATTAACTTAAACACCCTCTCGTGGCCCCGTACCCGAACTCCCGATGGGGTCAAGATTAAGCCTCCCTTTGGATAAAAACCACCCTTTGAGCACAGTGGCGGTCTCTGAATTTTAATCTGAGGCCCCGTTCAAATGTTATAAAATCAAAACAAATGGCCGCTTAATTGTGAAAACGCCCCTGGGGCCATTTTTTCACAAACGGCCCACGCTCGGGAAGGATACACCCCTCTTAGGGTAAACGGCACATTCCGGACTCAACAATGCCCTCAGTTTTCTAATTCGAGCCACTGTTTAAATGTTACTTATGTTTAACCATTAAACGATTACATTAATTAATTAATTTATCCATTTAAGGTTCTGGTAGTGGGCGAGGGGACCAAACATCCCTTACCGACATGTTTTATGTCATTATAGGGGTATACACCCCATTACGGAGCCATCCTTACACTCAGATTTCAAATACAAAACTCCGTTGAGGAGTTATCCCATTTATTTGGTGTTCCCAGTGTGCACACACTGAAAACTTAATTCCGGCCACATCGAGGCTCAGAATCGCACGCCGTCTGAAGGCACTTCTCTGGAATAATATCAAGAATATTCCAAACTCCATTGTAGACAAAAACCAGGTTCTTACAGTATCGAACAAGTAGTCATCAGGTCTATAGATACTAGGTCTCTTCACTCCATACGCTCATCTCTGAGAGGTCCGCCCCACGAGCAACTCATCGATACTTCCAAGTGTCATGTAATATCATTTGGAAGTATCTCATGGGACTTCCTCATCATAGGGTTCGCCACACAACAGACATCACATCAACCAGACGGCCGGTCTGTGAGTTACTAGCATTTCCGTTCCAGGGGCCCGAATTGATTTCTGGTACAATCCAACCAGGACATACTTCAACTACGACCAAACCTCAAGGGGAGTATGACAAAAGATCCATATAATCAAAATAAATTCAACATATTCGATGGTACATCAATCAGACGTCTGATCCTTAAGTTATAATTGTTTCTGCTCCGAGTGCTCGGTTGGAATTTCGCTCGTTCCAAACATGGCCATTTTCTAATGACATCCAATACTCACTTAGAATATCACAATAGGGATGCCTCATCGTGAGGTTCCAAGTTCCGTAGATGGGGCGTCGATCGGACCCGCCCCGTTAAGCCTAGTGGGAAGGCGGGTCAGGTAATCCCAGTTTAGGCGGGTCTGTCCCGGAAGGGGGTCGGACTGGCCAAATTAAACGTGCGGCTCGACCTAGGAGCACGGCCCGGCCCGAGGGGCCGCAGACCGGCAAGGCGGGGTGCGGCGCAGCCCGGCGTGGCCCGGCCAGGCAGGACGCGGCCCGGACCAGCATGGCCCAGTGGGGCACGGCCAAGCACGGTGCGGCGCTGCCGGCCACGACTCAGCCGGTGGGGTGAGTGGCTTGGCTCCAAGGGGCAGAGTGGTCCGAGGCGGGAGGGTGAGGGGGCTGCCAGAACTGGCAGTTTAATGCAGAGCCACCCTCTCTCATCGGCTGGCCTTCTTGGAACAAGCGGCCCACTGGGGAGGGCCGCGGGAACTCCAGTGTGACACCCTCCTGGTGTCACGGCCTTCCTTTTCCCTGTCGGCCGACGAGCCGGTCGGTTGTCCTACCGAAGAGGCCCATGAAGCGGGCTGCAGTTCCTTCAGCACATCAGGCATGACGACGACAACTTCCTCCGCTGCGACGTGCCCTAGGCGCGGCTCTGTGTCCCAGGCACAGTGCGACGGCTCCGTGCTTCCTCCGTCGCGGCCCGCTTGGCCGTGACTTTTCTTGGTGTGTGCGACGGCGGCCCTTGCGCCATCGCCCTCTTCTGTGTTCCGCCTCCGGTCCCCAATTCCAAAACAAAATAATCAAGATCCAGCAGAGGATCGTCGATCCATGTTTGTTCGGTGGGCACCCTCCGCATTAGGTGATATGAATAGACTGGAGACAAACAAAGATATTCAATGACGAATGAGGCACAATTTTAATACATTAAAACTGAACGTAACCCCCCTTCCTCAATTAATTACGTCGGACGTCGTCGAGCTGTGGAAGACGAGCATCGCGGTATATGGCGTCGCGGAGAACGACGTTGCTGAGATCGGACGTCGATTCTGTGGATGTCGGGGCGTGTCCGAGGAGGAAACGGCATTGGTCACTTTGCGTTCTTCGAATCGTAGAGTGTTTTCTGTCAAGGGAGAAAGTCCTTCTTTGTCGGAGGCATTCTTCGTCAAAAGAAGAATGGTGTATTCTCCCAAGAATTTCCAAATAATAGAGAATCCTCAAAAGAACCCAAAGGAACTCTATAATTATATTGGTGCTATGCTATTCAAAATATTTCAAAAGAATACATGACACCACATATAATTATTTAATTGATTATCTCAACCCATTAATTAGAATGGGTTGAATTCATTTATTAAAATGTGTTGGAAAATTAAATGGAGTGAGAGGGGAGGTGAAGAGATCACTTCATTAAGGTGGAGTTGGCACATTAAATGGAAGATAAATGTTTCAAGGGTGTAAAAGGAGGGTTAGGTGTTCTTGTGGGCCCCACCACATGTTATCCTCCCATGGGAGGTTATGTGGGTGTGGGATCCACCACCAGCCACCCATTGGAGATATAAACCACCAATGAAATTACAATTATATAAGACATAAATTTTATTTAGGTTAATAAATTCCCAAAATTAACTTTCAACCCGCATAAAACGCAACTGTGGTAAAGGTCCCTTTAAGAGAATATCGGCACTGCAAGTCCATCAGTGTCCACAAATTTCAATTCAGAGAACCAGTTCAAAAGATAGAAAAACCTTCATGAAAATTTACTGAACGTACCCGAAAAAAACATCATAAATTGATACTGGGCACACCGGGCCTTGGAATCAAGTGTCGTTAGAAGCCACAGACTAGTAAAATTCGAAAGAATTAATAAAAAAATTCCTTGACAATTCCGGGTCTTTAAATTACTCCCACGATAGAGCTTTACATCCTCATAAAGCTACAACACACAATAGGGAAACAAAATAGGAAACTGAGCACGTATCTGAACCTCATGCTCCCATGTACTGTCCAGGAGGTTCCTATGCTACCAGTGAATGCGCATTAGAGGAATCAACCATCCACATATGTCCCGCTCTAGTCGATCTTCAATCTCTAATGGAACCTCCATGAATGTATCCCCGTTATCGATGTCCAGCTCCCCGTGGTCGATGATGTGGGAAAGGTCTTGCACGTATCTCCTCAGCTGAGATACATGGACGTCATCATGCCCCTAGTGAAATTGAGGATAAAGGGAATGACGATAAGCCACCTTTCCAGCTCTGTTGATGACCTTAAAAGGTCCGATGAAACATGGAGATAACTTTCCACCTCATCCAAAACTCCGTAGACCTCGTCGATGTGAGACCCGTAGGAAGACGTGGTCACCATCCTCGAACTCCAGTGGTCTACATATCCTATCAGCATAGGACTTCTGTCTACTCTATGCAGTCTTTATCTTCTTTTAGATGATCTGCACCTTTTCCATTATAGCCTACACCATCTCTAATCCTACAAGAGCTGCTATGATTTCACATTCTATGAAAAAGAGAAATCTGGTCTCATCCACTGGATGAACCATGTTCTTTTCCTAATAAAATCAATCCTGACATGAACGGTACAATTCATGTCTTGGATGACGTCGTAAGGCCTCGACGATACTACCAAGAGTTCCAACTATTACTCTCGCCTCCGAGGGTTGAGTCACACTGTTGGTATCAGTGTGTGATCACTGGATGTACTCCAGTAGGAATCTCAAAAGTGAGGGTCAATTCAATAGTTTTAAACAGAACCTCTCGGTATCAACCATACAAAAGGACAGGAAAGTAAACGTCACAAGTACATGTGTCTTTTATTACTGCAGCTCGTATTACAAAGACACATAACAACGACAAAAAACGAAAACATGGAATCTAGAAGCACCATGAACAAAGGCCTCCATGCCTGGAACAAGTCTTGCTCCTGCCCACCTGCTTTCGGAGCTCCATGGTCGTATGCTTCAGCTTCCTGAAACAGTTCTCTCCCATATCCACCCATTCCCTGCGGTTGGGGTGGACCTCCTAGTGGT
Organism: Viscum album; assembly: GCA_963277665.1. NCBI lineage: Eukaryota > Viridiplantae > Streptophyta > Magnoliopsida > Santalales > Viscaceae > Viscum > Viscum album. Next base: position 1,730,670,214 of record OY728140.1, read on the forward strand.
GGTGTTGGAAACACCTCGAAGAGTCGTACACCCATTACCTGCCTTCCGCATGCATAGCACTTCTTGGTCCTCCTATAGCTGGCTATTTTTCTTGTGCCTCACACAACCGAACCTATATCCCAAGGTCACCCACCTCTTGGTCTAGTCCACATGGACTTCTAAGTTATCTGTCTACTCCAGGCTGTAGAAGACTCTGCTATAGTTGGAATTCCTTGCGGAGAGAGAAGTATCTCATGAGCCCGCATAGAGAGTAGAGTTGCTGGTATAATCTCCACCCTGAAAAAACCCTCGATGTTTCCCTAGGTGAAGGTCATCTCATCGCAAAACTATAGAATCTGGCTCTACCACCTCTCAGTTGCTCCCTGAAAGAGAATAACAGCTAGGTACACCATTAAGTCCGCAGGTGTCCCAGTTGTGTGGAAAGCTCATTCTACAAACTATAGCCAGTACCCATCCGTTTGAAAATCTGATTCACCTTGAATCCTCGAAGGCCTCTGTCACTGGAACTCATGCAATGTGCTAAAGTAGTGTGCACTCTCTATTGGTGACTCAATTGGAAGAGGGCCCTGTATCATGGCCTCTCTGCTCGGTGGGATACCATCACGCTCTCCACTCAGAACCCACGCTGAATGACGAGGTGAAGACATTCTGAAAAGAAACAGATGTGACACGGTTAAAAGACTATACCTAGTGAGCGGACCAAGTTTGAGCTGACTTAAAGAAAACTTTTGAAATTAAACACGTAGTCATTTTTTTCGTGCACTAATTCAAAAATCAGAAGTCAAGGTCCTGGTGTATGGATAGGTCGGCCGCCTCACCAACACTAGACTCCCCGAACTGAAAACCACTCTCAGTATGCTTAACACTATTTCTTCACAGAAAATAAAATATCAGAGTCCTAAGTTCTACGGTAGAACAGACTCCTCTGATACCAATTTGTCCTGATCTGTCCCCTACAAACCGTGTCAAAAATACCCCAAGCCCGCCTTCGATAGACTAGGGGATTTCGACTAGGACCAAAGGCGTAAATCCATATAACGATGAAGGAATTTCCTTTATAAATCATAACTCTCACAACTAGAGAACATGCAGATGGAATCACTATGTAATGTAGTATAACAAGTGTGATGAAAGTACGAAGGGGCTAGAAATACAATCCCAACAGAAAGGTAAAACTATAACTAAAAAGACAATAGCTGAATAGTGAAGCAGCTCCTGGATCGTACTCCGGGTTCCTACCTGAAGGGCAGGTAAAAATATCTTCCTCAGCACTCCACGTCTATCGGTCCGCTCCATGTGCCTTCATGCTGAGTGTCCACCTCAGGGTACCATCCAGTCCTCGTACACTCTACCTCCATCATCGTTGTTCGTCGTCTGCATCCAACACAACATGGTGCGGGCATAGCCCGTGAAGGGGTGAGAATAACGATACTCAGTAGGGACCCCGAGACCCTCAAGGTCTCCCAAAATCCAACATAGATAAACCACAATGAATGATCTCAACAGATAAAATTTACTTAGGTATATGACCATACATATACCTAAGTTATCAGGTAACCCATTTCAATCATGAGGAAAACACAAAGGTTATTGACTCAGCTCAAACCAGAATTTTCATTATCGAAACCACGGTTGCTGGAGAACCCATCCTCTATCAAGAACTGTAGTCCTGTTGTGACTCTGAGGAGCTACTCACTATCCTTAGACTGCTGAGGTACTCCTCCTGTCGAGTACTGCAGGTCAGCCACCCCAACACAGTAGCGCTACCAGCCATGGGTCTGCCGCCGCAACATAGTAGCGCACCCCCTAATAGCGTAGAGATGGTACCTCTCCAATCGAGTATTGTGGGTATAATGCCCCAAAATAGTAGCGCTCATACGCCTTGGTTCTGCTACCCCAACACGGTAGTTCTCCCCACTGGGCAAGTCAAGTCACTCCGAAATGTATCGGACAAGCAGTCATAAGGTCTAAAACTACTAGGTCTCCGCACTATGTATGCTCGTCTCTGGGAGGGTCTTCTCCACGAGCTACTAGTCGATACATCAAAGTGTCATGTAATCTCACCTGGAAGTATATCATGTAACCGCCTCGTCGTGGGGTCTCAACGCAACAGACGACGCGACAATCAGACGCCCGGTCTATGAGTTATTAGCATTTTCGTTCCAGGGACCCGGTTGGATTTCGGGTACAATCCAACTTGACCATAATCCAACTACGTCCAGACCTCAAGTGGAGTATGCCAAAAGAGTTGTCTCATCAAATGAAATTCAACATTGCTGACAACACGTTAATCAGACGTCTGGTCCTTAAGTTATATGTGTTTTTGCTCGGAGGGCCCGATTGGACTTACGCTCGTTCCAAACCCAGACGTTTTCCAAATCATCCAAAACTCACTTAGAGTATCGAAAAAGGACCGCCTCATCACTAGGGTCCTAGTTCCATAGACGGCGTGTCGATCGGACACGCTGTCTTCATGTCATTCACGTTTAAGTGAAATCGGGCCCAACCCGTTAAGCCTAGTGGGCTGGCGGGTTGGGTCATCCCAGTTTTGGTTGGCCCGTCTTGGAAAAGGTTCGGACCAGCCCGATTAATGGTGTGGCTTGGCCCGGGGGCATGTCCCGGCCCGGGGGGGGGGGGGGGGGGCGCAACCCCAGCCCGGACCTGTGTGCCCAGGCGCAGCACAAAACGGCCCGACAGGGCGCGGCCCGGCCGATCGCAGCTCAGCAGGCTGGGGGAGAAGCTCGGCTCAAAGGGGCCGAGCGGTCCGACACAGGGGGCATGGCCCCCCAGCTGCGCGAACCAGCAGCACAAAGCGGCACCGCCCTCAGTAATCGGCTGGCCGAAGCCGGCTAGCATTCATGGCTTAAGCGGCCCCCTCAGGCGGGCCACGCGTTCTCTAGCGCGGCGCCCTCCTGGCGCTGCGGCATTCATCCGCCCGTACAGCCGTTGAGTCGTCCGGTTCTCCTGCAAAACCGGCCCGCAAAGCGGGCCGCGGTTCCATTCACACAGCTGGCGTGACGACACCGGTTTCCTCCACCGCGGCCTACCCTGGCCACGGCTCCGCGTCCCCGGCACGGTGCGATGACACAGTTCTTCCTCCGCATGTGGCCTGGTTGGCCGAAGCTTTTCTTTGCATGAGCGACAGTGGCCCCTGCACCGCCGGCCTCTTTCGTGATCTACCTCTGGTCACCGATTCCAAAAAGAATAATCAAAATCTATCAGAGGGTCGTCGTTCCATGTTCGTTTTTCTTGTTCCCTCCACATTAGGAAATAGCAATAGGCCGGAGACAAACAATGATATTTAACGACGAATGCGGCACAATTTTAATCCATTAAAATTGAACATAATTTCCCTTCGTCGATTAATGAAGTCACCGATTGTCGAGCCATGGAAGACGAGCGTTGTGGTAGATAGCGTCACGGAGAACGATGTCGCAGAGATCGAACGTCGATTCTATGGACGTAGGGGTGTGTCTGAGGAGGAAACGACGTTGGAGACTTCGCATTTTTCGAATCGTAGAGTGTTCTCCGTCAAGGGGGAAAGTCCTTCTTCATTGGAGGAATTCTTCATCCAAAGAAGAACTATGTATTTTCCCATGCCTTTCCGAATAATAGCCATGCCTCAAAAGAAACAAAAGGTTCTCTATAATTATATTGGTTCCCTGAAATTCCAAATATTTCTACAGAATTCATGACACCACATATAATTATTTAATTGAGTAGCTCAATCCATTAATTTGAAAAGGCTGGATTGATTTATTAACATGTGTCATCAAATTAAATGGACTGAGAGGGGAGGTTAAGAGATCACTTCATTAAGGGGGAGTTGGCACATTAAATGGAAGATCAATGGTCCAAGGGGGGTAAAAAGGAGGTTAGGAGTTCGTGTGGGCCCCACCACATGTAATCCTCCCATGGGTGGTTATGTGGGTGTGGGCTCCTCCACCAACCACCCTTTGAGATATAAACCACCAAAAAAATAAAATTTATATAAGACATAACTTTTATTTAGGTTAATAAAATCACCAATATTAACATTCATCCCGCATTAAATGCAACTGCTGTAAAGGTCCCCTTAAGCGAATAACGGCGATGCGATTCCATCAGTGTCCTCAGATTTCAATTCGGAGCACCGGTTCAAAAGATAGAACAACCCGCACATACATTTATTGAATGTACCCAAATAAAACTTCAGAAATTGATACCAGGCACATCAGGCCCCGTAATCAATTGCTGTCAGAAGCCACAGACTCTTAAAATTCAAAAGTGTTATGAAAAAAAAATTCATTTAAAACTCCGGGTCTTTACATTACTCCCATATCAGGGATTTACATCCCTATAAATATACAATAAACAATAGGGAAAAAAATATGTAACTGAGGACGTATCTGAACCTCCTGCTCCCTTGTGCTCTCTTGGAGATTCCCGTACTGCAAGCGGATGCACATCAGAGGAATCAACCATCTATGTAGGACCCAATCCATTCGATACTCAATATACACTGGAACCTCCGTGAATTTATTCCCATCATCGATTTAGAACTCACCGTGGTCGATGATGTGGTACTGGTCTTGCACGTATCTTCTCAGTTGAGATACGTGGAAGACGTCATGCACCCGGTGCAACTCAGGTGGAAGGGCCAGGCAGTAAGCAACCTCACCTACTCTACTAATGACCAGAAAAGTTCCGATGAAATGCGGAGATAACTTTCCACCTCGGCCAAAACTCTATAGACCTCGTTGAGGTGATACCCATCGAAACATGTGGTCAATATCTTCGAACTCCAGTGGTCTCCTTCACCTATCATCATAGGACTTCTGTCTGCTCTGTGCAGTCTTCATCCGCTCCTGGATGATCTGCACCTTCTCCATCACAGCCTACACCATCTCTGGTCCTACAAGAGCTACTAAGATTTCCCTTTTGATGATAAAGAGAAATCTGGGCTCATCTTATTGATGAACCACATTCATTGCCTAATACAGTCAATCCTGACATGAACAGTACAATTCATGTCTTGGATGGCGTCGTAAGGCCTCGACGCTACTACCAAGAGATCAAACCATTACTCTCACCACTAAGGGTTGAGTGACACTGTCAGCATCAGTGTGTGGTCACTGGGTCTCCTCCAGTAGGAATCAAGAAAGTGAGGGTCATGTCAACAATTATAACCGGAACCACTCAGTATCAACCATACAAAAGTATAGGGAAGAAAACATCACAAGGACATGTGTCTTTTATTTCTGCATCTTGTAGTACAAAGACACATAACAACCAAAAACAACTACAACATGGAAACTAGAAAAACCATGAACAAAGGCCTCCATGCCTGGAACTAGTCCCGCTCCTGTCCACCTTTTTCCGAGCTCCATAGTTGTATGCTTCAGCTGCCTGAAGGTGTGCTCTCCCATATCCACTAGTTCCTGACCGTCTAGGTGGACCTCCTAGTGGTGGTGGTGGAAACACCTCAAAGCATCGTACACCACTGGATGTACGGCCAAATCCTCTGCCATGGTCTAGTTGGTTCCTCTACTGTATGCTGCTCATCTGCTGGACAAGTTAGGCAGTCTCGAGCAAAGTGACCCTGCCTTCCGCATGCATAGAACATCCTTCTTCTCATATAGTTGGCTCGGATTCTTGTGCCTCGCACAACCGAACCTGTATCCTGAGGTCACCAAACTATTGGCCTAGTCCATTTGGACTTCTGTTCCATCTCTCTACTGCCGGCTGCAGAAGACTCCACTACGGTCAAAAAGCCTTGCGGAGAGATTAGTAGCTCCTAAGACCGCATAGAGCGTAGAGTCTCTGGTATAAACTCCACCCTGAAAAAACCTTCTATGTATACCCAGGTGAAGATCATCTCGTCGCAAAACTAGAGCATCTAGCTCCGCCACCTATCAGCTACTCCTTGAAAGAGACTATCAGATAGGTACACGATCAAGTCAGCGGGTGTCCCAGCCGTGTGGAAAGCTCGTGCTACAAACTCCAGCCAGTACTCAGCCGTCTGAAAATCTGAATCACCTCGAAACCTCATAGGCCACTATCACTAGAACTCGTGCAATGCGATCAAGCAGTGTGCACTCTCCGCTGGTTCCTCAACTAGAAGAGGGACATGTACAGTGGCCTCGCTACTCGGTGGGCAACCATCACACAATCCACTTGGAACACGCGCTGAATGACTAGGAGAAGACATCCTGGAATGAAACAGTTATAACACAGTCAAAATACAATATCGGGTGAGCTGACCTGGTTTGAGAAGACTTAATGAAATTTTTTGAAAATTCACACGCAATCAGTGTTTTCGTTCATTGAGTTATAAATCAGAAGTCGGGGTCCTGGTGTATGGACATGTCAGCCTCCGCACCAACACTGGACTTCCTAAACTGAAAACCACTCACAGTACGCTTAACACTATTGCTTCACAGGAAAGAAAATATCAGAGTCCTACGTTATGCTGTAGAACCAACTCCTCTGATACCAATTTTTCATGACACGTCCTCTGGGCCCCATTTTGTAAAAACCCCACGCCCGTCCTCCATAGGATAGGGGCTAGCGACTTTAACCAGAGGAGTAAATACCTACAAATGGGAAGGTATTTCCTTTATAAAATGTAAAATCACACAATCCGAGAACAAGTGGAAGCAAACACTATGTAAAGCAGAATAACAAGTGTGCTGAAAGTAAAAAGGGGCCAGAAAAAAATCCCAACTGAAAGGTACAACTACAACTGAAAAGGCAACAACAATACGGTGAAGTAGCTCAAGGATCATCATCTGGTTTCCTACCAGAAGGGTAGGTACAGATCTCCTCCCCAGCACTTCGCGTCTATCGGTCTGCTCCGTGTGTCGTCACACCGAGTGTCCACCTCCGGGTACCGTCCATTCCTCGTACACTCTACCTCGGTCAGTGAAGTCTGTCGTATGCATCCAACACAATGAGGTGCAGGCATAGCCCGTGTAGGGGTGAGTATAAAGATATGAATTAGGGACCTCGAGACCTTGATGGTCTCACAAAATCCAACCAGGATAAACCACAATGAAAGATATCAACAGATAACCTTTACATAGGTATATGCCCATACATATACCTATGTTATCATGTATCCATCTCAATCATGAGGAAAACACAAAAGTCATTGACTCAGCTCAAACCAAGATTTTCATTATCGAAACCACGGTTGCTAGTGAACTCATCCTCTATCGAGAACAGTAGTCCGGTCTTGACTCTGAGGTGCTACTCACTAACCTTAGACTGCTCAGGTACTCCTCAAGTCGAGTACTAATGTTCAGCTTCCCCAACACAGTAGTGCTCCCACTAATAGCCTACAGAGGTACTCCTCCTGTGGAGGAATGTAGGTTTGCCACCCCAACATCATAGCGCTCCTCTGTCGTGGGTCTGCCACCCCAACATAGCAGTGCTCCTCACTGGGCTAGTCAAGTCACTCCGAAACATATTAGACAAGCAGTCATCATGTCTACAACTACTAGGTCTCCGCACTCCGTACGCTCATCTCTGAGAGTGTCAGCTCGATGAGATACTGGTAGATACTTCCATGTGTCACATAATCTCACATGGAAGTATCTCCTGGGACCCCCACGCTATAGGTGTCTCAACGCAACAGACGGCGCGTCAATCGAACGCCCGATCTATGAGTTATTAGCATTTCTGTTCTAGGGGCCCGGATGGATTTCTGATACAATGACACCAGACCATACTACAACTGTGTCAAAAACTCAAGGAAAGTATGCCAAAAGAACTAGCTCATCAAAATAAATTCAACATAGTTGACAGCACGTTAATCAGACGTCTGTTCCTTATGTTATAAGTGTTTCCGCTCCGAGGGCCCGGTTGGAATTACACTCATTCCAAACCTGTCTGTTTTCCAAAGTCATCCAAAACTCACTTAGAGTATTGCAAAAGGACCGCCTCTTCATGAGGGTCCTAATTCCATAGACGGCTTGTCGATCAGATGTGCGGTCGTCATGTAATTCACGTTTAAGTGAAATCGGGCACGACCCGTTAAGCCCAGTGGGTTCGCGGGTCGGGTCATCCCAGTTTTGGTGGGTCCATCCCGGTAGGGGGTCAGACCGGCGCAATTAAACGCGATGCTCGGCACGGGGGCACGACCCGGCTGATAGCGGCTCGGCCCGAAGGGGACGAGCAGTCCAAGGCCGGGGGGGGGCACGACCCCCCGGCTGCCCGAACCGGCGGCGCCAAGCGGCACTGCCCTCTCTAACCAGCCAGCCGAAGCTAGCAGGCCTTCTTAACACTGGCGGCCTGCTCGGGCAAGCCGTGGGTTCTCCAGCTCTTCGCCCTCCTAGTGCCATGGCCTTCATCTGCCTGGCCAGCCAGTTCTCCTATCTAAGCGGCCAACGATGTGGGTCACAGTTCCTTATGCATAGCGAGCACAACGGCGCCGACATCCTCCACTGTGACCCGCTTGGCCACGACTTTTCTATGCCTATGTGACGGTGGCCCTTGCACCACCGGCCGCCTCCGTGTTTGGCCTCCTGTCGCTGATTCCAAAAAATAATCAAGATCCAGCGGAGGGTCTTCGGGCCGTGTTTGTTCGGCCCGCGCTCTCCGCGTTAGGTGACAAAAGTAGGCCGGAGACAAACAAAGATATTCAACGACGAACGAGGAAAAATTTTAATCCATTAAAATTGACCATAATCCTCTACCTTTATTAACGACGTCGCACGTCTTCGAGCTGCGAAGGACGATCATCGTGGTAGATGGAATCAAGGAGAATGGCATCGTGGAGATCATAAGTCGATTCTGTGGACGTCGGGGTGCGTCCGTCGAGGAAACGTCGTTGGCGACTTTGTGTTCTTCGAATCATAGAGCATTCTCCGTCAGGGGAGAATTTCCTTCTTCATCGGATGTGTTCTTCATCGAATAAAGAACGATGTATTCTCCCCAGCCTTTCCAAATAATAACCAAGCCTCAAAATAAACTAAAGGATCTATATATTTATATTGGTGCTATGAAATTCAAAATATATCCAATGTATTCATGACACCACATATAAATATTTAATTGAGTAGCTCAACCCATTAATTAGAAGAGGTTCAATTCATTTATTAACATGTGTTGGAAAATTAAATAGAGTGAGAGGGGAGCTGAAGAGATCACTTCATTAAGGGGGACTTGGCACATTAAATGGAAGATCAAATGTTCAAGGGGGGGTAAAAAGGGGGTGAGGTGTTCGTGCGTGCCCCACCACATGTTATCCTCCCATGGGAGGTTATGTGGATGTGGGCTCCACCTGCAACCACCATTTGGAAATATAAACAACTAAAAAAATATAATTTATATAAGACATAAATTTTATTTATTTTAATAGAATCCCCAAAATTAACATTCAACCTTCATTAATCTCAACTGCAGTAAAGGTCCCCTTAAGGGAATACCGGCACTACGAGTCCATCTGTGTCCTCATATTACAATTCGAGCACCAGTTCAAAGGATAGAAAAACCAGCACGTACATTTACTCAACGTACCCGAACCAAACTTCATAAATTGATATCGGGCACACCGGGTCTCAGAATCAAGTGTTGTCAGAAGCCATAGGCTCGTAAAATTCTAGAAAATTATGAAAAAAAAATTCCCTTGAAAATTCTGGATCATTACATTATGAACTCACTTATATGAATTTAAAATGTTTTTTAAAAAATACATTACCTTTTATTTTAAAAGATATTTTTTAATTTATATTTAATTTCTCAGAAATTGATTAATAATAAATAAATCTGTAAATATTATTTTTATAATTTAGTTAATAATGTTCATAATCTCAATTATAATGTCTTGGTTATATGGTTACATAAAAATACTTAGTTGTTTTATTAAACATGTTTTTGCAAGAAATGGATTTTATAAAAAATTCTTTAAATTTTGCTTAACAAAATCCAGAACAGTGGTTCTTATGCCTCAATAAAGGATAATTTTGCTTGTGCTATAGACATAACATGGTGTAGTGTACAAAAAGAGATAATAATAAGTTCATATCATAAAAATATTAGGGTCTTACATCCACCCCCCTTAATTCAATTTCCCCCTCATAGTTTTTATGGGTTATCATATATTTATTACTGAATGTTTTTTCATACAATCTCACATCGTAAAAACAAATATTAAAATATCTTTTTAAAATGGAATAGTTGGAAAATAATAGTTACCCAAAATAAATCATAAATTTATCTATACATAAGATAACATAGGTTAATGTTAGAGAATAAAGGAAAAGTATATACAGTCAAATAGATTAGTAAATATCACGGGTCATAAGAAATTTTTTGATCAAGTGAATGTTAATAATTACAGATATATAAAATAAAGAATCATGAAAGAGATCATAGATATAATAAAAAATGATTATAATAAGACGCACCTTTTACATCATGATCCTTTTTTCCTAATGTTGAATAATTTTCATGAGAATATATACTTTTTCTTAATACAATTTCACCATTGGTACTTCATTGAATAATTTTTTTTTCAACACTTATTCAATGAAATGAAGTTGAATATTTCATTCTTGAAGATTTAGCAGATCATATGATCGCTAAAAAGAATGATATGTTATTCCATCTATCTTTATTGAAAATAAATTCTATCATAAGTGATCGAATATGCATAAGTCCACTTATAGTGAGATAACACATTATTCAAACATACATCTTCCAATTTTTATCATAAACCTTACATAAATTGAAAACCATACAGTACTAAATAAATATGAAAATACAAATTTTTTGAAAGAGATTCACTAACTCGGCTAAACATTTATCCACCATATATCATAATGTATCTCTTATTGGTCACATTCTAAACATATGAAAACCTTCATCATTTATTATTTAGTCATGTTAGAAACCTAAATTACCATATATCCTTACTGAAAAAATGAATGCAACTGTATTTCAAATCTAATAGGATATATTTCTTAATTCCCAAAATTTTGTATACTTTATCCATGATATAATAACCCACATTTCAACAAATCCATAATTTGTATCATCTAATTAATCAATCAAAATGCATCTTTATCCAATATGAAATCTATTTTCCCAATATCATGAACACATTAAGGTTTACCTTCCCTTAATCAAATTATTACATTCCATGAAATCACTTTTGCAAGTCATCATCACAATTAAACATATCCATTTCAATCCTTAAGGGAAAATAATATTTTAAAAATACTTATACATAATCATTGAATTCCAAAACATGTACATAGAAAAAATCTGACATTATTCATAACCCATTACTCAGGAAACTTAATTTTATTAATTTAAATAATTTGAAATGTGAATAATGTATTAAGGTTCTTTAACCATAATCTAATCATGCTTCTAATGCTTAAGGTAAACAACATGGGAATAACATCACATACAATTCAAATGTCATTTAAAAATTCATTATCCTCGGTAGTATAACCAATACTCGTACCACCATCATGATTCGATTCATTAAATTTCTACTTAGGAAATTCATTTTCTTAATTCCTATACATTCCACATCCAAAACATTCAATTTACATGATGTTCTATAATGTCTTGACTATTGATTAAGACAATAAGTATTAATTTTATAAACAATTATCATAGATTAAAATCACATAACCAGGTAAAATCATTTATAATATTTCAAAATATGTAAACTTCGGTTTTATACCAGGTTATTCATGATTGTTACCAAAATTTTAAGATTGTATCTTATAGTTAGACTTATCATTAGGTAGCCAGAACAGCCCGAAGGCCTTCTTTTTATTATTATTTTGGATAATCCCCCTTTTAAGGTTTGAAGGGGAACCCTTACATGACTCATAGGCCCAAGGCACAAGGCCCATACATGACTCAATACATGAATTGAATGGACAATGACCTAAAACACTTGAAACAGACCCTCTGATGCATCTTCATCTTAAAGGCGCCTTGCTCCCCACCTCGCATTGCAGATCGGCTAGCATTGCCTCATGAAAAGATGAAAGGTGCGTGGTCCCGATAGTAGTTGTCATACCCTCTCATTCTTCCAATATAGTTAGCTATGCACTGGTGTTTGCTTATTTTTCTCTGAATCATCATCAGGGCTTGCTCCCATGTGGTCTACAATTCATTGGTCTTTCTCTGTGTCATGAAATCCATGTATCCTAATGGCCATTGTTGGCCTGATGGCCTGACAACCCATCGGCCATATGGCCAGAAAGCCTTTAGTGGGCCAAAATCCCTAAGACCCATAGGTCCAAACTGGTGGCCCAAAGGCCCAAATCAGATGAATAGTGATGGCTGCTATAGTACCAAATAACACCCGCTACAGTACTCCTGTAGTACTACTGCGGTATCGTGGCAATTCAACCTCACCCTGATAAGATCCTAGGTCTCTTGGATTACATGCAGGAGCCTATACGACTATTTTACAGGCTCATTGCCTTATCGTTAGGTATATACCTAGAAATATCAATGGAAATATCTCTTGGGATCTTACAAAAGTTTTCACACCATAGTTTTTAAATTTTAAAAAAATCTTCACTCTGATACTACCAGTAATGATTCAACATTGACATACATGGAAATTACATTATGTTTTCAGAATAATTAATAAATTATACAAACAAACACCCAAATATTGTATTAGTTTAGAGCCATTGGAACCATTGAACACATTCTTCTAATTTGGGGAATGATCTTGAACATCTCTCATAATGTTCTTCCCCTTTATATTTCCAACATAAAACCATTATTAATATCTTGGGGAAATTAAAATATATGAAAAGGGAGATCTTAGATGCACAATAAGGGTAAACAGGGAAAATACCAACAGAAACATGAACCTAAGAATGTAATAAATGAACATAAAATTCGAAAATAATACCATGTCCAACATATATTAGATTCTTGAGATATGAAATAAATAGTGGTAGTTCATAAGTCATAAAACATAAAAGAACCTAAGCCATGAGTAGTTATAATTACAATACAAATAGATTTTTCGAAAACACATAATCATAAAAATTCATTTCATATTATTCATGGATCATTTACATGACCATCATGGCCGAAAAAATCCATTACTGAATGGAGTTATCTCCTCAATTCATCCCTATATTACAAAACTGAAATCTTTTCCTATTACATCCATATCTATCATATGATATTTAAATCTGTACCCAACCTATTAGAGGATGGTATAGGTCCCACCTCTCTCATAATGAAATCATTCATACGTGTAACACAAAAAACATTGATCCCTCATCATATCATAACCCAAGAAATTTAATTGGATTCTTAAAACTCATTCATAACATAATCCATCTAAAACAAATGGATTTCATTAATAAAATTCCATCATATAAACCATAAAACCATATACATTATAAGGATAATATATTTGAAACATAACCCTATTTAATAAGTCCATCTTATATGGAATATAATTTTGATAAAACAATTGAAATTAATTCATGAGTAAAATATCCTTTCTTTTTCAAAAACATTTTCATTTCATAAAATTCAATGAAATTTTAAAATTTAATAATTTAATGGAAAAATATCCTTGAAATATTATAATGGAAGCATCAGGTAAATAAGGTATTATTAATGTCAAATAAACCATTCATCTCAATTATGTTAAAAAAAATAATTTCCACATACTTTTTCTAGAAAAGTAAAAAAATATCATAGTATGGAAAATGAGTGAATTATTTCATTAAATACCATGTAGTAAAATGTAAAAAATGGGTTAAAATGACTTTAAAAATCCATAGTATAAAAGTAAAACATTTTATGAATGAAATTTTTTAAAACATGTACAAGGATGATTAATAATCCCCAGTAAATACTTACGTATAAACGGTATCAAATAATAATGAGATTTCAAAATCATCTCTTACCTTGGGTCAAGGCTCCTTCATGCATGTATAAACCAACTGTATAAGGGTTTAAGTATTTTCATTAACTTATTTCATAATCATAAGCATTTTTATAATATAAAATGTTATCATATTATCACCCATTTTTTAATAACATTTTTACTCATCCATCGGGTATTAACTACCTTATTTTCTTACACATGTTTGTCAAATAAGTTCATGTTACTCTTCCGAGGTTATAGTTATATCATTTACAGAATGATATTAATATAAGATATATCATATTAATTCATTCTATTAATTTATATAATCATACTTTAATGATGATCATGTAGAATGAATCGTGGTGCATCGTGGAGACGATAGGTCGTATGTATGCAGGAGTGAAGATATCATTCACATAATTTCGGAATGGTATTATATTGGATTGTGATTTAATATTTAATAATATATATAATTATATAATAAAAATATATAGTTTTTATTTCCATCTATATACCCAATCATGTTAAGCGTTGATGAATAACATATTATATCATGGTGTGGAGACGGTATGTCGTACGTATGCACGCGTGGTGATTTCATTTTTCATAGGATAGATATAAGGTGGAATATGGTTATTCCATAACCCTAATAACATCTAATAATTTATGTTACACTGGATTTATTACATTATTATGGGAAAACTCATTAAGAGTTAGTGGAAGAATAAATAATTTATAAAAAATTTGTAGAGAAGATTACCTCATCTTCGATGATCTCCCTCTAGATCACCTATTTATGGAACTAGGGTTGGTCTTTTGAGAAGACAATTAACTATAGAATGTTACTATGGAATTTCAGAAGGTAGATTATTAGGGTATATATGATCATTATGGTTCAATGTGATTTGACGTTGTGAGGGAGCATTGGTCCTTTATAATTATTTTTGGGAAACCTTTAAAATATCCAAAAATATTAATTTATAATAGATACATACCACATCCAAATACATACAAAATTATTTATATTTGATGATAATATTAGATAAGTATATAATCTCATTAACCAATAATTTTTATTTATGTTTTCTTATCCATTAACATTTTAACATTTTAATTTTACATTTCGTTATTCTATTTAAATTTAACTTTAGTAACAAATATTTCAATATTAAATAATGTAATATTTACTTATTTTATATCAATTAGACCATAAAAAAATAATTTATATAATTTTAATCCTTTTCATATGTATTATATTTTTTTTAAATTTTTTTATAATTTTTAAATAATTTAATAATACATAATTTTGATAATTAATAAATAATGTTAGTTTGGACACTATTCAATTTACTGATTTGTTTTAAAAATAAATATAAGATGTTTTCCTTGAACCAAATATTTTACTATATATCTATGGTTGAAAGGTCAAAAATAAATTATTGGGATATATTTATTATCCCAAATTTTATTTATTTTATTATTTTTAATAACATTAATTTGGTATTTCCATTAATAAAATAATCACTAGATCTATTTTGTATAATTATTAAATATAATTATTTTTTAAATAAAATTTAAAATTAAAATACACGAATAATGATAATTATTATATATTACAGCTGAATATTATAGTGGAATATATATTTTGGAAAATCTTATATTGAAATTTGTTTTAAAGCATGAATATGAAATCTTTAACATCACTTTAAATAAAATATTATAAGTTTCATAATAATTTTTATATGGATTCTAATGGTCAATAAATAGACCTTTGGGTGATTATGGTCTAGATATAATCCACTAATAATATTCTTTCTTTTGTTTTGGTCTATTAATAGTTAATACAGTCTTAATAAAAACTCTTTTATTGGTTTTCTATTAATTAAATTATTTATGCATCATCAATGTAAAATATTTTAAGTTAACAATTTATTTAATAAAAATTAAAACAAAATTATCATGATAAATGAAAACGTTTTAGATTTCAGAAGATTATTTATACTGAAATATATATTGTGTATAACCTTTTATAAAAAATTATATATCATTAAAAACATGATGGTGATACTTTAAATTTTTATTAAATAAGATATTATAAATATCATAATATCTCCCAAATGGCCCCAAAACTAAAAAATTGAATATATATTAGGAAATATTTTCACTAAGTAAAAAATGTATATTTTGATTTGTGGATACCACCCATTGTTTCCTATATGGACACATAATAGATATTGAAGACAAAGGAAATATCACTTTTTTTCTTTCATTGATTTAAATATTATTTAAATCACATTTGTGGACGAGTATCCATAAAATGGCATAATGATGATCCTTGAGTGATAAGGATAAAATTTCATTCATAAAATAATTTTTTTTCTTTTTCATGGCTCATTTTATTGTCTTTATAATTTTATTTTAAACCTATATTACCTAACTCACCCTTTATCGTTGTATCAAAATTTACCATTGTTACTATTCATTTTGGTGAAAAACAAAATCGAACTAATTAAAAAATATGGACCTTCAGAATAAAAATTTTACATCAATTTTTCAAAATTTAAATCAAATATGTTGAAGAATTAAAATTAATATAAAAATTATGAAATGTTATGAAAAATAGTGTTTGAAAAAAAATGTCATTTTAAAATGTGTTTTTTTGGAATTTTATGTATAAAATCTTTTTAAACCCCCATAATTGTACTATTCTATATTAATATGAACTAATTAAATTATAAAACTAATCTTGAATATAATTTGAATCTATAAATACCTTAAAAGATAGTACAGTTTTTAATATAATAAAATATGCAATTTACAATTCATAAAAAATGAAACTTATCTGAAAAATACCAAAAATTTCACCATACAAAATTTTTATATCTTGATTAAAAAGAATAATTATATTTTTTATACACAATATATAAATTTCATAAAAACATTATTTAATATTTTTTTCAATCAAAAGATGGTAAAATTGCATTTTTTTTAAAATACTTCTTTTATAGGAAAAATTGAATTTTTTCTTATATCAAGTCTAGAAAAAATATAAGAATAATTTTAATCATTCTATTGAATATATAAAATATCTCCATTATTAATAAAATCCAACAAGAGTGATATTATTATTTTATAAACTCACTAATATTCATTTAAATTGTTTTTCAGAAAAACATTTAATTATTTTAAAAAGGGTTATATTTTAATTTATAATTAATTCCCCATCATATAATTAATTATATCTACAAGTATAAATCATATTTTCACAATTACATTAATAGTTTTCATACTCGTAACTATAATATTTATTTTACAATGTAACATAATAATATTTAGGTGTTCCCCTAATCCTATTTTTGCATGAAATGAATTCTATCAAAATAACATGAAATTTTGTGTAAAAAAATCCCAGAATATTGTTTCATATAACGCATTCTAAGACGTTGTTGTGTGTAGCACAAAAATAAACATTTTTATCATAAAACAAAATACATTAAAAATGTTTATCACAAAAAAATATCAGGCTTTTATAAACAAGGAATCCCCACCCCATATACCAGAACATCCCTTCGGGTTCAGCAATCTCTGGCTAACATCACATGACACATTTATGAAACAATCATAACAACTAGGACATTATCATTAAGTTAATGAACTTATCCTTCAAAAAAATGATCCCTATTGGATGGAAAGAACAAGGTAGTCATTCTTAAAAAGAAAGTGGCTACTCAAACCCTTTTAGGCATTATATTTTACCAAAAAAACTGATTTTTATTCCATATTGAATTAAAAGATTCTTTATTTATTGGTTCCAAATGTGTAAAACCTATTCAACAAGATAGATAAAACTATCAAAAATTTATTTAAAAATTAATTTAACATTCCATTATTTAATTTATCATCAAGAATCAACATGGTTTACAACTTTATTCAATTCCATAAACACATGGAAGGTCAAATCATTTAAACATGCCTACCACATTATGTTCACAACACATCAGATTCATTATACATTCCACATTAATCATTTATCTAATTAATTATCAATGAATTCTGTCTTTATGTTATTTATCAATTCCACTCACTAATCCAATAGTAATATAAATAGTATAGTTACCGCACTATATAGAAAATCCAGGGGGAACCCATTATCATGGTAAAAAAACAACATCGCCATGTGATCAATATCAAATCCGTAATTTGGTTCAGAAAATTATTAGGTTAATTTAATTTTCATCCAAGAGGACAATTCATGAAAAATTTGTAATCTCACATAAATAAAAGGGAATCAATGAATACCATACCTCAAAAGGGCATAAAACTTCTTTGTACATGAATATAGAGATGATGTAAATCCTAAACTCCACTCCCACAGAAACTATATCTACCCAAGGACTTTGAGCCAGAACTAAATTTATAAACAACAACAAAACTCTTAGAAACATGGAGATCAAACACCATCACATGGAAAATAGGAAAATGAATGAACAAATGGAAGAAACCGTAATAAAAAAGGTAGAAAATACTATGGATCGAATATGGGTCAAAGGAGGGAATGAAGAGATAAACCCTTCACAAAAATAATCCCTATATAATTGAGGAAGGGGTTGTCGAGTAGCTTGGAATTGAGAGACAGGTGTTGTAGTTTTAGGGTTTGAAAATCTTGTGTGGCTAAAAATATTTAGTAAAATATATCATCTGGGATTTTCACGACATTTAGTCACCTCTCACATCATGTAATTTTTAGGGATTGGTTTCCACTATAAAATATCTCCTTTTTATGTATAAAACCCTGATTTATTTCATGTCATGTAATTCACTTTCACATCATGTAACTTTATATAGAATGAAATCTCACAACTTTTATATTTTAGTATCTAAGTCCCTCTAGACATCCATTAAAGCCTCCTCCATGAACGACAGTCCATAAGAACACACAAAGGGTTGATCCATTTGGATCTATACCATTTCTTTAAATAACTCTAATAACATTCATGTCCTTGAGAATCAAAAACTATCCAAGATAATAAATAGTAACGGGGTCATTCAAATAGACACCTGGTGGGACACCTCTCAAGGATCTCACAACCACATGTGCTCTGCCACCTCATCATATGAACAACATGAAACCATACAAAACCAAAACCATATCTTAAACACTCTACTTGGGGATATATATCTCAAGACAGGGTATGTCCCAACATGAAACAATAAAAATCCACATAAACCAAAATGATTATACCAACAAAAAAATAGTAGTGTTACGAAAGAAGAGGTATGTATTAAATTTCTCGGGGCACAAATTATGTATTTATAACTCATGCTCCCAGGTACTCTCCTCAATGCCACTATTCCACCACATATCATAAACCAATGGGATATAATTCAAATTAAACATTGTATCTTAGTGTTCCAAGATCATTATAGGATAGTCCTTGATGGTCACATCATCATCAACATCGATCTCACCCCAATAGATGATGTGAGAGTCGCCATGAAGACAACAATAGAGCTAAAATGTATGAAAAAAATCAAATATCTGGATAATCATTTGGGGAAGTGATATTTTTTATTCCATGACTCCAACATGAGATAACACCATAAAAGGACTAAAAAATGGAGAGAAATCTTTCTCCCCCGGCCAAGCCTTCACTGCTCGTGAAGAGGAGTCACCGTCTGGAACACATGATCCCCAACATTTAACTCTAAATGTCTCCCCATATGATCGACATCATATTTCTTATAATCCTTCTCTCATTTCATCCTCTCACAGATCACCTTGTCCATCTCTATTTAATTTTTAACCAATTTCGTCCTGATAAGTGCTTACACTCCAACCCTGGTCCAGCTCGATAGAGAACAATAAAGTTGAACACACAATGATTCAAACATCACCATAGTGATCGTAGATTGAAAACATCTATTTTATGTGAAATCTACCATGGAATGGTGCCCATACATGAACATCCAAAATCCAGGACACAAGAGGGAATCATGTTTTCAAGATTCCGGATGGTCTGCTCTTTCGGACCGTCCATCAGCAGATGAAAAGTAGTGTTATGGCCTAGGTGGGATTTATAATCATTCTAGAGAACTTTCCCCACCATGGAGGTAAAATGAACATCTCGACTAAAAATGATCATCCTCATAACTCCATGTAGTCTCGCAATATACCCCAGATACTTCCTCAACAAAACCTCTACTGATCTCATATCCTTGATCACTACAAAGTGGGATGATTTCATCAAACAAACAACTACCAACCATTTATTGTCATACTATTATTTAGATAGAGGTAAACCGATAAAAAATTCAATTAATATATCCACCCATTTCCATTGAGGAACATCTAACGGATGGTGAAACCCACCAGCAACACAGTGCTCTGCCTTCACCATTTTAAAAACCAAAAATCCAGACATAAAATCTGAAAATACATGCCTCAACCAAAGCCATCAATACTAACCTCTTAAAGATTAGAACATATTGGTAAATCGAGGATGTACTTCCAAAAGAAAACTATTGAACTCTTAGATAAATATCTTATGCATTACTAAAGAAAAAAAATACTTCCCTAAAACAACACTCGGTGTTTTTCATTCTCATACTAACCATCGGAGGCCACAAAATAAACAAATCGGTCTCTCTATAACTCCACCTCAAGATCCCAAAACTGGGACTCTTATAAATTTTTCACTAGATATGATTGCACTTTCATCTAAAAAATAAAAACTCTTCCACAAAAATCTCGTATATCTATATGAAATGAGGAAAGTTATTTAATCACACACTAGGAATCTCCAAATTGACACACTAAATCACTACGCGACATCCTTCTCAGTGCATCATCGAAGACTTTCCCATTTTCTGGTGTACATGTAATCTCAAATTCATAGTCCTATAAGAACTACATCCACTGATACAGGCACAATTTCATGTCATGTTTGGAGAAAACAAATATTAGGATCTTATTATTGGTGTAGAGTAAAAAATATTCTTCGATGAGATAATTTCTCCACAAATCCAGGTAAAACACTAACATTTCCAACTCGAGATTGTGGGTGGAATAGTTACGGAAATGGAGAAATAAATATCATGTGACATAGGAAATGATCGATTAATACTCTATCAGAACATAGCCCAAATCATGAAGCGAAGCACCATAGAAAACATCAAACTGGCATCCTTCTATTGGAAAAAAATAAACATGAGAACTGGCCAACTTCTCCTTCGAATACTAAAAATCATTCTAAAACTGATCTATTCACAAGAATGCCTAATCCTTTTTGGTCAATGCTGTTAGAGGAGTCACAACCTGAGATAAATAACTTACGAACCTCCCTATAAAAGACTTCCAGACCGAGGAAAATTTCATCGTCTATCATTATCTTGGGGTATTCATAGGACAAAAATGATTCTATCTTCAATTTATCCACAGTTACTCCATGTTGAGATACAACATTACCTATGAAATGGAATTCCCTAGCACAAAACTCATACTTCAATAAAATCATAAAAAACTACTCATGATGAAGATCTCCCAAAACAGCATGTAGTTACTCTTCATGCTATTACTCAAATAAAGGGTACGTAATGATTTCATCATTGAAAACATCCATGAAATTATACAGGAACTCACAAATCATAGAGTTAATTGATCTTAAGAAAATAAATGGATAATTTGTTACACTGAATTGCATCAAAAATAAATCATAATGACCATGATGTTAATGGAAGTTATTTTTAGGATATCACAAAAAACGTGATATAATATAGGTCACAACCAAACTATGGTCATAACCTAGTATCAAACACAATTACATATAACGTATCTTGGACTCCCGGCTACCAATTTTATGATCAAATATCCTATAAGAACACGACCATGTAAACCGATACAACAAATTATTTTATCATTTTTTATTAGTGTCACATTAGGATAATAAATTCATTAATAATTAATTAACCGTTATCATTTTCCACATTACATTCCTTTACCATTACACCAAATTTATTGTCCTCCAAGAAAAAGAAAACCAAGACCACTACTTCTCAAAAATTATAACCTCATCATTTCAACAAAAAAATATCCATCCTCATGGGATAAACATTTATTAATTTATATAAAAAATTACCTTCCATATTACCAGGTACTATAGGAAAACATTCTAAGCTACCAAACAAGGTACACAACAAAGAAAATACATCAGACTCAAGCAGTGGGGAAAGGAAATAATATAAAAAACAACTTGGGAATTATCCAAAAAATATATTCACACAATAATGAAACATTTATATCCCTATTTAATCCTGACCTTAACTCATTCAATCATCTTTGGGATCCTCCCTGACACCCATGATCATATCTCAGTGCATCCCACTAGAAAAAACGTCAACTATTGCCATAATAATAGGGGCTCCTGTCCTATATACCACAACAGACCTCCATGATCAACCATCCCAAGATCACATCATATCATAAGCAGCATGAAATAAACATAGAAACAAGTCTCCTAACCCTAATGAATGGAATTAATCCTTCCCATAAAACTATCCCTCACGAACCAAAAATACAAGGAACTTGTCCTTTACATGAAAGTGGGAAACTCATGCCCTATAAGTAATTTTCTTTTATCAAACCACCTATTCTTATTCAATATTCTGTTTACAAATTCACTATTTAAAGGTTCCAACTAAGGGCAATATAACCAAAAAGACAGCAGAAGATGTCACAAATTGATTAAATTATTAATATGAAATTTCTTTGTTTCCATTATAATCAAGAATCAACATGATTCATATGTTAATTCATTTGCATTTACACAATGAAATTAAAATCATTTTAACATACATGCATCACTAATTTTAATACACATTGTATTAATTAAACATTCCTCTTTAATATTTAAGATAATTAATTTTCAATCAATTCCATATTTATGTTCTATACCAATTCCACCAACTAGTCTAAGGATAACAGGAATAGAATAGATACCATTATATCTATAAAATCATGAGGCAACCCATTATCATAGTCCAAACTACAACATCACCATGCGATTGATATAAATTACTTAATATTGTTCCTATAATTATTAGGTTAATTTCATTTTCGTCTAAGTGGATAAATCATGATTAATTTATGATCTCACATAAATAAAAGAGAAGCATCAAATCATCAACGTCAAAAAGAGAAAAATGTTATTTGCACAAGAACAGACCAATGTTGCAGATCCTAATTGGCTCTCCTGCAAGAACTGCATCCACCAAAGGATGCTACATCATAACCACGCCAACAAAAAATCATTAAATATACTTTGGAAACATCGAGATCATTCTCTATCAAAGGGAAAAGGGGAATGATAGGGAACATATCAAAAAAAACACAATAATGAAGGTAGAACATACCTTGGATAGAAGACAGATCAAATAAGAGAAGAAGAGTTCAATCCTTGAAAAAGGAATCCAAAAAATTTCAAAGACCGGTTTGTTTGGTTTCCTAAAATTGGGAGAAAGGTACAACGGCCAGGTGGTTTGACAAACCGATGTAACTGAAATTTTTTTGGAAATAAATCATTGGTGATATAAAAGGCATGTAATATTTATTCACATCATATAATCCTAAGGGTTTGATTTCCACTGAAAAATGCATCGTCTTTCTATTTTTAAAACCCTGGTTTCTGACACATCTCAAAACCCACTTTCACATTGTGTAAATCTACTTGGTGTTAAATCTCCCTATATCTATATTTTAGCAACCGAGAACATCCAAACTTCCTCTGAACCTCCTCTGAGCACCATGATCTTCAAAAACGTGCATAGAGTTTTACCATGTGGATCCAGGACCTTACACTCCAGAATTAGATAACGACATTATTCTCACCTGCATGTGTATTCTATATATGAACCATATAAATTCTTCTGAGAAATATGTATTGAAACACACTTCCGGACCTTCAACTCTCACTTTTTATACAAACACTCACTGTTCACACTTCTTATTCATGTACAATATATATTTATATATATTATTCCTACATTCATACTTCATTCATCATGATTTAATTTCTTTGATACTATGTTTTGACATGGTTTTAATTGCATGAGATTGTGCACTCACTTTGTATGCATACAGCAACTACTTCGTCCTTTTCCCATAATCGAATGGTTCTTGTTCATGAAAACTGACCCGTGAATCCTCCTGTCAAATTCAAAAAGACTGTATTCTATGTGAAAGTATATAGGAACCCAATATATCATATAGATCCCTGATTTTCTATACCTTCACCCATAGTATGAACACATATGGATTCACATGCACATGTATTTGTGCATAGGTGTGCACCTTTATACATTCTATTTTTTATTGTACCCACATGCAGTTACTTCACACAACAAGGACAATCCCAATATCATGGTGTTTTGCAGAATCCACCCGAGCATAGGTTCTCAATTCAGATAAACAGAAGGATAATGCGTGAAAGTATCATGAACGATGCATTCTTTGTGAAACTATATTCTTCCCAAAACTTTTTTTGAGGATTTTTATCACTTAAAGAAGGGACTCAAAACATTGTTCCTCCTTTATGTAATTTTATCATGAGATATGTGTTCTCCTTCAAAAAACATGGGGTAAAAATGACTCTATATTCTCAAGGATCATGTGAATAAGTGCACATAATAAATAAGTGCATGTCAGGGTATTTAAAGGCAACATTCCACCGAATCAAAATGTAAACACATCCATTGTTCCTCTACTCTGAAAATCACCATCACCAAAATATCAATCTTCCCGACACTGTAATGCCTCGATTTATTTATTCTAATATTATGAAAATAAAGTTACATTATGTTTTTGATGATGATTGTTTTTTTCAGAATGATAAAAATTTATCAGATGGCGTTTAAAAGAAATGGTGTGATCTGAAGTCAACCTTATTGCATGTAGATCTAGACAAATAGAATTCTTGAGGGCTTCAATATAATTTACCTTTTGTATGATCTTCATTTTTAATTATGGAACGGTAGTTTCATGGAATTTTAATCATATTTGTTGTTCTCAAAGAAATGAAATGATAATCAGATGCTCGGTTCGATCCATGGACAAAGAAGCATTAGGATCGCAATGTACAGAACTCTTGGGAGTGTTCATGGTTGATGATGAGCTCACTGGTGCGATTGAACAACATAGATAATAAGATTGATAAGATTAGACAGCTATGGATCTTTCGATCTGTAGTAACTGATGAAAAATTGATTTGGGATCAAAATGTATATGGTTCAGTGCTCCCTTTATAATACAAGGCACCTCTTTCACTTACCAAATTTGGTTACCAAACATTTACAGGCACCGCCCAGTGCCTGTGCCCCCACCCACTGTCCTTCCTCCCTACATGGTGGCTACTCTACAACATCCCCATTCCTTGAGTAGTTACTATTACACAAAACCATTCTCCACACACTATCTAGATAGGGAGTGTGTTGTCCTCATTGGATGGCTAATTTATAAATATGCATCAATTAAAAAATAAGACATGTTCTATAGAAACCAATAAACATAACTCTTATTTACGTGGAATTCAATCCAAATGTCGGATTCTTCCATTGACATAAACATTGTGTTAGTAACCTATAACACATGTCTTCTTAAATACTTCCCAATTCAAAAATCTTCACATTAAAAAATATTTGAATTTTCATTCCACTAACTAATGGACAATAATTTTGACTTCAACAAACCAATTGAATTAATTAATCTCTTTCTTTTTATTTGTTTCCAATACTCACATTAATATAGAATTCGACAATATCATCTACCACTTAATGGAAATAAAACTAAATATATCAATATTGGAAAGAATTCAACTCATCTCATTTATCTCTTGAAAACATAACCATTTTAATTATATGAAAATTCCTTAATCACATTAAAGATACAGAAAAAATCACACATAGTTTTCTTAGAAAATACCCTTTAGTAAATCAACTCTAGGTCTACGTGTGCTAACCTGGTGTATAAAAAAAATGATTTATAACCAGGGATGTCTTAGTTTCCCATAAAATGTCATATATGTAAAATCATTCTTAGGATATCTCATATCTCATTCAAGGGAATATATATAATATATGAAATGTTAAATATGACACATACTTCTACAAACACGTCATGAAGATCAAGTGAAAGGCATATAAATCCCACTATGTTTTATTTTTTCATCAATAAGTTTCTCAACATTAATTGATAAAATAATAAAATTATGATTATGTTATAGAAGATTGATTTCAATAAATTTACCATTAATTTTTTAGTATGAATAGAATTTACATGTTTAATATCAACACTAGTCCCCCTTAAGGGATGCACACTTTTGTTTCCTTACACGAAAGTCATCAGACTTTATGGGGAACAATCTCATCTAGCTGTCCATAAGCCACTTCCTCAAAAATCTCCTTTAATTCCTAGAATTGTTAGTTCATAACACATAAAATAATAGTAAATAAGGAGGAACCACTTGGTTTTTCAAAAATAACATTCAGTCTGAGAGTTCCCTCTCAATTGGAGCCTTTATTTTCATTCAATATTAGTATGGGAATTTTTTAGAAGTCTTATTTTTTATTAACCTCATTGATTTGACCATTATTTTTCTTCCCTTCTTATATATGTTGAATAAAATGGTTAGCTATCATTTATTTTTGTTGATCTTTCAATATGCTATCATCTTGTAGTAATTGTCCTAGTAGTGTTATCATGCAAGAATTAGCAAAATGACCATGTTTGTCACATGTTTTTCTAATTTTCTCAGACAATCATGATTATTCTATATGGATAGGTTTGTTGATTTCTCATTGAAAAAATTATGCATTCTAAAGTTGTTCCTTCTTCTCATAAAGCTACTCTGTTTTGTTTTAGAATTTTTTCCCTTGATATATGCCAATTTTCAAGGAGTGACATATAATTCCAATTGTTGTAGGATTTGTGTCTTAATTTACTATTACACCAGAATCAACCTTTGAAACATTGTCTTCCATAATCATGAAAACACTGTTGGTGATAGACTACTTGTCTTCTGGAGACACTCTTGATATTATTTTGTGTCAGGCTTGGAGGACATTATTTTTCAATCATACTTATGTCCTTGATACCATCATTAATCCATATTCATCCAGTTTTGTGTCAGAACATGTACCAATTGATGAAAATGATTTAGTATCCCTAAAAAAATCAGAAATAACATGTACCTTATTCTTTGGACCGGGGATCATATTAGCATGAATTATTCAGCATGAACATCAACTGATTTATTAAAATAATATTTCTTCTTTATTAAGGTGTTTTATACTTATATGAAACCTAGACTATGTCTCATATGGTTGTTCTTTTCCAGATATTTTTTCATTATGATATTTCAAAACAATTTCATGTTTTTCAATTTTCACCTTGTATGTTTTGAAATCATCAATAAAATCATTATCCTCCTTGTTTTCATATCTTTTCTCTTTCTCAATCATTTTGATTATTTTCTTGAGTACAATGTTTTTTGAAGATATGCCACAAGTTCAAATTTCATCATGTAGTCATGATAACTCTCTTCTTCATTCTCATCACATCTTAAGGAATAAACATGCCTCTTACATTATGATATGAAGGTTTTATAATTTTAGTTGAACCTTAATATTATGATTCATTCCATAATAATGAGTCTTAAACTACTCTCCTAATCATTATATCATTCTTTTACGTCATTTAGAATGTTTTATTTAATCTAATATCACTTTTTATTACTTTTCTAATCTTTTTTTAATGTAGTATTCTTTTTCATCATCACTCTTAATGTCATCAAAATCTTTCATTTGAAAATCAATTTCAAAATGTTCAATTTGAAAATAATTAATGAACATTAAAAGAATGAATCCTTTATATTTTACTCTTTATATTATGAAATATATAGAAATAAAGTCCTTCACTATATGATCTCAACCTTCTCTAGAGTCATCTCAGGAATTTTTTTCATGTACATTATGTTGTTTTGATGTACCTTTTCTTTTTAATTGTTGATTGAGGTGGATTAAGGTGACGTTTTAAGAAACATATATTGACAGAGGAATATTCATGGTTTTCACACTGTTTGAAAAACTATGCACCCAATCCCAGGAAACCATGTGAACTGTGTAAACCAAGATATTGAGGTCTACATTGTTTGCACATGGTTTCCATAACCATTCACCCCGACCAGGTGAAATCATGCATACAGAACAATTTTATACAAAATTTAGATTTTAAATAATATGAACCCCCAAAACCCCACTATTTTAATGTATGCCTGGTATTGATGACTTCTTGGTGATCCAAATGATTTATAGAGGGATTCCAAAGCAATTCAAACACCATTATTCCAGATCTAATGCCCCGATTGAAGATCCTCTATATTCAGGATAAGTGGATTTCATCCTGATGCTTCTTCTTCATTTTTCTCTATCCTTCATTGAATTTTTCATGAATGTACTACAATATGTACATAGATATAAACCTATATATTGATATATAGATCTAGGATTGTGGATCAAGATCTAGATTTTCAAGATCTTGATTCCTTTGATATTAATTTTTGGTTTAACAATTGAGATCTGGATTACGATTGACGTCATTGTTCCACTCAGATTTTGAGGATTTCATTTGGGAAATCATCTGTCAACAAACTGATTTAGGTATTCTAAATCAAACACCCATAGTCATGGATTTGATACGTGTATGTGAGATTATTTATTTTCAATCTTCCCTTAATAATTGATTTCCTAAATTTGAGTAATTAGTAATGAAAAACTGACTTGTTGACTCCTTAGTTATTAAATAGATGATTGAACCATGATGATAAGGTATTGTCCTAGAATTTTGATTTGTGGAAAATTTTTATGTATTGAGATATTGTAATTAAGATATTCAATTTGGTTGGGTTCGAGGTAATTAATCAGGGGGAATTAGTTATGATATAAGGATTGGTTATGTGATATAATTAGTGGTGAGTAAATTTCGTGCCTTGTTGATTTTATAAGATAATTAATTGTGTGATTAATTATGATAAGTTGATATTTTTTTTGTATAATAAATTATGTAGAATCAATTGATGAATGAAATTAATTTTGATTGATTAATTAATTTATGAAATAATTAATGTTTTGTGAACTTAGTTAAACATGGGATAACTAATGGTTTTTGGTGTATTTAACTAACAGATGTATTAGTGAGGTATTGATGTGAATACTTATTTATGAATTAATAAACGATGTAAATGATTGAGAATGTGGGTATTATACATGGCGTTCTAGAAATAATAGATAAGTTAGGGCTTAGAAATGGAGTCCAACCCCAATAGTTATCCAAGCGCTTGTGATGTGAGGTGGTAGACATGGTGATTTACACAAGATGGGATTTGTGGTGGTAGAAGTGGTGATCTATATCTTATTAGAATTGGGGTGTTAGGCATGGAGACCTACACCAAATAAGATTTGGGGTGTTTGACATGGTGTTCAACACCAAATGAATAACAATAATGAATTATGAAATGAATGAGATACATGAATCAAACCCAAATTTAATGCGTCTATGTAAAGAATAAATAACAATGTGATAACTATTTCTTTATACATTGTACCTATTGCTTTATATTATTCCAAGAACTGTCTATAGACTGGACTTGTTTTAGACACTATAGGTGGGGGCCTACTGAGTCGTGCTCACACCCTATAATGGCCCCCTAATCGGCACCTAACGAGACATTGTTTGATTTAGGATAGGATAAGGGAATGATCCTTGGAGAGGTTTCTATTTTGGAATTGAGCATGGGTGAGGGAACTATGCATGGTTCGAGACCCGCTATGGAGTTGTTGTGTCTTTAATTTTTGATTCATTGTAGACATTTTTAACTTGTAATGTTACATCATGTTTTCCCTTTCCATTGAGTATGGTATTTCCTATTTTGACTATCTTTTGAAATTGGTATTGTTCTGGTGATTTTTATGCTTCCGCACTTGGTTATTGTTATTTCCTTCTACCGATACTTTACTTTGATAAAAAAAGGTATCATCTCCCTGCGAATGACTTACTAGACCCTCACTTTCAGCTGGAACCCTCTAGCGTATAGGGAGGTGCGCATGAGGGTATGTAACCAACTGAATCAGGGCCCCATTATATGGAACCGGGGTCGAGACATTACAAAATAGTATTAGAGGAGTTTTCTTTCATTCATTTTCTTTTGTCTTGTTGATTATTGATAGGAACACATGAGACTAGGAAGTGTAGAGGCTTGGTAATTAGATCATTCATTAGATTTATAAACCCATGTGTGGAGGGAAATCTGGGTACTCATGGTGGTATTTTTGTAATTTTGGTTATTGTTACAAGTTCGATATTATTTCACCTTGGGTGACGCACATGTGGTGTGATGTGATAATTGTTTTGGAGAATTGATTAGTATTGATTTCTAGCCTAATGATACAAGAGAGTGGAGTCTACAAGCATTATTCTAGGCACTCAGTATTGTTGTGGCATGCATCATTGGGCACACATGGGAATACATGTTATGGGTATGTTGTTGATCATGAAATTATTTCCATTTTATGTGATTGAAATGAATATGGTGCCTGAAATAAATTGAGAAATACTAGAGAAAATGAGGAAAATTTAAAATAATTGGATATCTAAATGATAAAATTATTGATTAGAATGTGTTTACCCTTTCTATCCAATACATATGGGTGGGATGGTTAGGGGTAGTGATAGTGCCTCTGTGTTGACCGTGTGGCGAGAAATGAGGGATGGACATGTTGAGATCAGTTGTGTTTCTTTTCCTATTACATAATGGTATATGGTTCTATTATGAGACCTCAGAATTGTGTTTGGAATTGCAGAGATTATACCTCCATGAATCTTATTGAGGGGAGGACTGTGGGGTAAGGCTCTAAAAAAACAACCATACAGGGAAATTAGGGAACCGTTACTTCTAGCTGAGCTGTAAGGGGAGAAGTTTCGAGAGAATATTTCTTGTTTCAAAAACATCATTGAGAGAGACCCAATGTGGGTTCTGAAAAGAATGTCTAAGTTGACAAGGGAGTTTCAACTACATCACCCTCTTAACTTTACTAGAGAGGGTGGACCTGAGGGAACTGAATTGTAAATTGGACCCATAGAGATGATACATAACCATTTGGAGACATCAGCTGAAAGCAGGGTCATGTTGGATGCTAATATGCTACAGGGGTCAGTGAAGAGATGGTGGGACATTCAGGTATGATACAAAATAGACTAATGATATGTTATGGATGAACGTTCTAGAAAAGTACATGGGGCACATCTATCAAGAGACACCGAGATAAGAGAAGGCTTCAAAGGATATGCATCTAACCATGGGAAGCATGTCCATAAAGGATTATGACAAAAGTTTTATAGATTTACAATGTTTATCTCTAGATTTGGTCGCAGATGAGGGTACTTCAAGAAAATTTATTTCAAGATGGACGTAAATGTGAAATTAAGTCCTAGGTGAATATATTTACAATAAAGATGTTCTCAGAATTTGTGAATCAGGATCTAATTTCATAGGGGAAAGTAAAATAGTATTATAGTACTAGATAGGTAGTTTCCACTTGATTATTAGGGAGTACACCTTCCAAGTGCTGGAAGTGTTGTTACAAGGACATTAGTTAGTACAATGTAAAGAAAGGTGGAAATCAGGAGGAATAGTTTCATAGTATCTTAATCATGTTTTTTTCACCAGTCTGGTTGGCTGGGACACTATCACAAACTTTGTCATCGACCACTGGTTGAGTGTTGATGTTGCCGCAAGAAGGGGAACCTATAGAAGTTCAGCATGTTGCAGTGAAAGAATGGTGCTAAGGGAGAAGCTGTGTAGAGTCAGAATGTGGGAAGGGGGTCTTCTACACCATGTAGGTCTGGAAACAGGATTTATTCTAGCATATAGGGTAGAGGTAGTAGAAATGGTGCTTCAGGGAAAGAGTGCCTATATCTGTATAGTGGTGCTACTCAGGGGAGTCAGACAACATCACCGTGAAGAGGGGAAGGATAGTTACCTGAAGTGAAACCTACACTTGTAGAAAGAGAGGCTGGTCCATCGATAGTGGGAGGTACAATTCTAGTAGCTTCTACTTTATCTAATTCCTTGTTTGATACTAGTGCCCCACAATCCTATATATCTTCAAATATTGTTGATAGATTGAGCTTGTAGGAGGATTTTTTGAATGAAGTAATGATTATCGATACACTTTTGGGAAGCGATCTAGATATATCTGTCTATGTAAGGGATGTTCACTAAATATTGGAGGGTATCATATTCTTTGTGATCACAATGTCCTTGATATGAAGGGCTTCGATTTGATTATTTTTATGGATTGGTTAGTCTCATACTAAGCCCATATCAATTGTTACCATTGGAGAGTGACCTTTGTTTCTTCTAAGGGTGACCAGTATGGTCATCATGGAGATTTGGATATCTAGGAAAGACAAGTAGGGCTAATTACTCAGAAATTTTGAGTTCTCAAAGCTCAAATTTCTAGTCTTTTGAAGGATGATGTGGGAGGTATGTAAGATTTCATTCCACTAGTTGTAGAGTAGTTCAAAGATGTATTTTCTTAATAATTATCATGGTTCCACCCGATAGATATGTGTATTTACTATTGAGCTCATGTTGGTGGTTGAGCCAGTATCTATTCCACAATACAGAATGGATCTAACTAAACATCAAGAGATCATTAATTAGTTGGAGGAGCAGAGGGATAAATGGTGTGTCTATCCAAGCACATTGTTTTTTGGTTCACCCATTTTATTTTCAAAGAAGTCTGACAGGGGTTTACACTAGTGTCTTGATTTGTGGAAGTTGAATGAAATGAATTTGATGAACTAGTATCCTCTTCCACATATCAATGATCTGTATCACTAGAAAAAACGAGATTGTGTGTTATGAAAGATCGATTTGAGATCAGGGTATCATCATGAGAGATTATTGACTTCTGATATACACGGAACATCATTCAAAAGTAGGTATGGCCTTTATGAGTCTTTCATAATTCCATTTGGCTTGACAATTCCCTAGTAGTGTTTATGGCCTTGAAGAACATTATCCTTCATCCATACCAAGATCAGTTTGTGGTAGTGTTTGTGGATGACAAGTTGTTGTACTTCATCACTCAGGAAGATCATTCCCAACATCTTGACATCATATTGACTACACTGAGAGAGAATCAGTTATACTCTAGGATATCTATGTGTCAATTTTGGACTGATCAGGGAAACTTTTTAGGGAATGTCATCTCAGAAGATGATGTGGAAGCGGACCTAGAGAATGTTCAATCAGTTGTCTCTTGGGAGCATCAGATGATTTTTTTTGATATTCTAAGTTTTTTGGGATTTTTTGTATATTACATGAGGTTCATCCAAGAATTTTCCAAATTGGCAGTGCCATGTTTGGTTTTCAAAATGAAATGGATAATGTTTGAATGGAAGAAATCATGCGACGATTATTTGTAGTAATTGAATAAGATCTTGACATCAGTACCAATCATGGTCCTACCTGAGTTGAGTGAGGAGTACACTATGTGTTGTGATGATTTTTGGATTGGACATAGATTTTTTTGATGCAGGTAGGTCGATTCCTTGCGTATGGGTCTCAACAGTTGAGTCCACATGAATAAAATTACACCAAACACAACCTTCAGTTGGTAGTAGTGGTTTATACTCTTCTGAGTTAGGGAAACAATATCTTGGGTGAAATGTTTTCAGTTTTTATACGTCACAAAATTTTTATGTATATATTTTCACATCATAACTTAAATCTTCAGCAATGGATATGGGTAGAGTACATGATATCCTTTAGTATTGAACTAGAATATAAACCTGGAAAGGGGAATAATCTGGTTGACGTATTGAGCTGGAAAACACAGAATCAGTTGGTACATGTGTTGAGTACAGAGTAGATGATGATGACTTTACTGGCTGAAATGCAAGTCGTGGTTTAGGAGAGTTAGAAGAAAATATATCATGTTTTTGTATTAGTGTATTCTTCACTCCTGAGATGGATCAGGAATAGGCCCTATAAAGTAATAGAGTGCTTATCCTTGAGGGAAATCCATGAAGGTGGGTAGACACCTTCAGAGTGGTTGATAAATGAGGGCGAGGTTATGTATGTGAAAATCTGGGTTGTTGTGCCTAAGAGAATGCGAGAGGTATTAATGCGAGATGTAATAGTTCAAGAATTTCATTCTGTTATGTGGGTGGTACATCCTGGGGTGAAAAAACTATACCATGCCCTATGATGATAGTTTTGGTTGAGAGACATGAAAAAGGAGATAGCTGGTTTCCTGACAATATGTTTCACCTGTCAGCGGGTGAAGGTGGAGAACCATCGACTTGTAGGTTTACTACAAAAGTTTCCTATTTTTTAATGGAAGTGGGATGATGTGACCAAGGATTTTCTGCTAGGTATTCCAAAACCTCTTAGGAAGAATTCTGTCATTTTGGTTATTATGGATAGACTGAAAATGGTATCACATTTATGTCCCATTAGGAAAATCATTATATTAATGCAACTGGGGGAACTGTATGTCTAAGAGTTAGTTGGTTTTAATGGGGTTCCACAACCTATAGTTTCAGATCACAATTCAAATTTACTTCAAACATTTGGAATGGTTTGCAGAAACCACTGATCACACTGGTTTTGTTGAGTACGAATTTCCACCCACATACAGATGGGTAGTCAGAGCGTACCATGCTTGTGCTAGAGGATATGATGCAGGCATGTGCACTGGATTTGGGTGGTTCATAGGAGAAGCACCTATATTTAGTGGAGTTCTCCTATAACAATAGTTATTAGAAAATTATACAGATGGAACCTATAAGGCCC
Source organism: Viscum album (assembly GCA_963277665.1). Classification (NCBI taxonomy): domain Eukaryota; kingdom Viridiplantae; phylum Streptophyta; class Magnoliopsida; order Santalales; family Viscaceae; genus Viscum; species Viscum album. Next base: position 1,730,704,981 of record OY728140.1, read on the forward strand.
CAACCATAAACCTTACTTAATCTTGAGTTATTACAAGATTACACATTGAGGATCTTTTCAGGTATATAGTTTTATAGAATTAGATCATGAAACTTGCATTACATTCCACATTTAAACAAAGTGGTTACATAAGATAATATTCATTCTTCCCATCAACGGAAACCTATTTAAAATAAAACACAGATTCTTTCTTGACACATCCTTGACACTATCATCACATCATGTACCTTTCCCTTGACCGGTGAAAAACATTTCAAAAACTTGGGATGAGCATAAAAAGCTCAGTAAGGGTTATAAAAATATGGAAAGGAAACATGAGTTCATATATACCTAAGAATGAAATCATACTTTACCCATAAACTTAGGCACTTTAACATACCTCATCAAATCATGAATAAATCATAGAAATCATAAGATATAAAGGTAACTTGAGGCATTCATAACATTCTTACATAGGGAGTAACCCTCTTGGTTACGTTTGGAATACCCATCACAGTATATTCCCTAAATCTCTTCGGAGAAACCTTATCGTTTCACTCCTTTGCGTTACCCAATGCATTGGAGAGCTATATCGGGCTCACTCGCCCTTAGTTTATCACGAAACCACCCGTTTTCATAACAATGCCCAAGAACCATAACATAAATTTATCACATAAAACATGAATAAAGGAAATATAACATTTCCACATTTCAATCACAATATAACATTTTAGGATATTGAAATAATGAATCCATAAAAAAACCATTTTCAAAACCATTTAAAACATTTAAAAGATATTTTTGAATCAAATTGTCCCATACCACCTTGAAGCTTAAAATTTTAAACCATTAATATCCATACAAATAAATCCTTAAAACCATTTTGAAAACATGGATATTAAGAAGAACAAATAATTAAAACATTTAAAACGATATTTTAGTTAAAGGGGTTTTACCAAAATTAGTGACACTTGAATTCAATAATTGAGGAATAACATTTAGTCATAACTTTATAATATAATGAGAATAAATGGATTCATGAAATAATACTCCAAAGGACAGTATATACACCATATAAGAGTGAATTGGTGCATAACAACAATGAACCCTCAATAGAAATGTCAAATGTGATGAAATCCCTTATAAAGAATGTATCCTTAAATTAAGGACAAATCAATCTCAAAAATATGTGTGACAAATATAAATACACCAAATATAAGTGGATATTAAGTGTAAAACAATTAAAGGTCATTCACACATATTCAATGGATGACATATTCAATGACTACATGTTGAACCCAATGAAATCGAAATTGGATTAAAAAGTTCCCTTGACAGCCTAACGACATCACATCAAAATGAGTTGATGAGAGATAAAAAGTGTATCTCATCACTTGGACATAAAATTTACATCAATAAGGATATATGAGAACATATCCCAACATAACAATATTTAAATTAAAAGACCCAACAAAGAAGTCTTTTAAGAAGAGGAGGGTGAAAGGTTCCCTTACCGACTTGGGTATCTTTCAAAACATACACCCCATGAAAGAAGGACAATAAATCATTGATGTAAATACTCATAAAGGAAAGTATATTACACAATGTGTAGAATAATGTCAGTACATACACCACTCAATGAAATTGTGCCAAATGTAGCATAAATCTCATGGGAATAAATGTGAGATGAAAAATCCCTTACGAAAACTCGGCATCCTAACGGCGCCACATAGAACTTCCAAAAATGGATTGATGAGATAAAATAGGGCATCTCATCACATTACAACAAAATGTAAAGAAAGTGGATTATGAAAGAACATCCCCCATCATAACAAATAGGAGCTTAAAAGAAGTGACATAAAGGGGAGCACTTAAAGAGAAAGAGAGAGGTTAGATCTCTTACGAAAATTCGGCAGCCTATCGGCGCCACTTAAAACTTCCAAAATAGATTGATGAGAGAGAATAGGGTCTCTCATCACATGAACATAATAATTACAGTAAATTTAATATAAAATATCACCCAATAACAAGAAAGATGAGCTTTAAAAGGAATGTCATAAAAGTGTGTACTTAAAAAGAAAGAGAGGAGTAGGATCCCTTACCTCGGGTCCGACTTGACTCGATCATTCTTTAACGTCCTGAATAATAAACTTGATTTTATTTCCACTTTATTAATAACCTTTTTCTAGTTCATTATTCCTATTAGATCACTTATTTCCATGTTATAAACATTATGTAAACATTTAAGTTAATAATGTTTGTTTTGTCGATATTTGGTTCTTAAGTCGAAAGTGGAATTCTTACAATTACATGTTGTTCATGTGGTCAAATGTTTATTATATCCATAATTATATTCATGATTTGGATATCATATATTTCATATATATCCAGTACATGCATGAATTTATAACATTACATAATCTTTTAGAGGTAAGAAATTAAATGCACCGTTCATGGAGAGGGTAAGCCGTACATACGCATGAACGCTACTTTCATTTCTATTTCATATTTTATAGAATGGAATAATAATGATATAAAGGTATATTATAATTACAGTATAATATCATATATAATATCATAGTTCCATCATTTATACGTCCCACATATGGTATTTAACGAATCAAATCACTTTGAGGGGGCGGTAGTTCGCACTTCCTTAAATGAAGATATCGCGTTTACCCATAATGGAAACCATAAAGGTATGCCCAAAATGAAAAAAAACAGAAGCTTAAGGAAAACATAAACATATTATATAACATATATAAAAATAGTGACATCATAATGGCCACCTTTGAAGGTGTTAAATGAGTATTGAACAATCATCGTTTCAGGAGGCAGAATTTCGCCATCCACGGAAACCGTATGTTCTTTAACCATTTGATTTAGTTGTGTGAGAGTGTAGCTTGAATAAATCTTATAACAATATACTAGTATATTTACGATACTTTTGTTGTTACAAAAGAAGTAAATAAAAAGAGTTTAGGGGGTTGGAGAAGCAAAATAAAACAAATGAACATGAGAGAATGAATTACCTTTAAAAGTGTATCTCCTTTTGATTTGAGCCTAAAGGCTTCCTTTGAAAGGATTCTTCCCAACGGGAATCCTCTAGGATTAGGAGAGGGATGAGGTGAGAGTAAATGGGCAGGGTTTGGCCGAGCCAAAGGCTTGAAGAGTGTGTGAAATGAGGTATAGGTGGGGGCCTTTTATAAGAGGAGAGGAGGGGCACTTTTGGAAAGTAAAGAAATATTACTTTATTTGAAAATGTGTTTCGGTTTTAAAAGGTCCCATATTGATATAATTCGTGGATAAGGTGATAAGGGTTCTAAATCCACCCATCCAATATGTTTTAGACATGTTTAGTTCATAGATTTTACATTATCTTTCCATTTTATTTAAATCTTCAAATAATGATGTCATCGCTGCATCATTATTATGTCATAAATAATTTAATTTATTTAATGTCTAAAAATTATAAACAAATTACTATGATGTAGGAAATCTTTTTATCTTTCCAATTAATATTTATAATCAAAAATATGATCATTATAACCCCATGTAAAAATTGTTTTCGTAAAACATATGATGTTTGTGTCATTTTGACTTTTACATTAAATAAAAAGTTATTTATGTCATTTCCCAACCAATGTGTCTCCATGGGGTCCCCAAGTTGACCCATGGCTTGTATTGGTCGGCCGTGACACAACCAATGAGGGTAGGACATGTGTCAAGTTCATCTTATTTTATTAAAGCATTATTTTTACCTTAAACTACAGTAATTACCACTAATCACGATTAAAAAATTAATAAGTTACTATTCACCAAAAAATTATTTTTATCCCATTGAACCACATTTTAATTCTTAATGACAACCATGTATGTCGGATTTTTGAAATTCAAAACACAAAGATTGCAAAATTTCATTTAAACGGAAAAATAAGTTTTTATAAGTACCACTTAGTGGTTTCACTATTCATCAAAAATTGATGTTTTTCAGAAAAATCCCAAAAATTCGTCCTGAGCTATATTTGATATTCCGAATTCGAAAATGAAGTCTATTTTACAAAATTCAATACATATAAGTCACATTAATTAATTTAATAATTAATTCCCGCTGTCAGAGCAAATAGCGTGTTTTTATGAAACAATAAGTATCAAAATATTGACACTAGTTTAAGTCCGATTTGAAAGTAAAATAAATTCCAACAACCACTATTGGATTTTATGGAAAAAATATTTTCTAATTTCAATTTAAAAAAAATTCAAATGATAATATAATCATATAAATAAATTAGATTAAAAAGAGGTTTTGAATTAAAATATAACATTTTACACTATTCATTAAAAAAATGATCTTTATCGGAAAATTACCAAAAATTTACACAAAGTAAAATTTGATGTCCCGATTCTAAAGAAGAGTTTTATTTGGTCCAAAAGAATTTATAAGAGTGATCAAAACTATATTTAATGAAAGTTCGCCATCAGAAGGCGATAAGTGAACCTTTAGTGAAAATTAGGTTATAAAAGCCTAAAATTGAAATCTTTCCGTATTTTAAGCCTTTGAATAGATGTAAAAACATTTAAAAAAACATATATATTCATATTTTAGTTATTTCTATCCATTACCGCCAATACAACGGCTACATGTTAACTGCCATTTAAAATAATATTATTTTATTATTAGAGTGCAACGTAAGATTTCCAAGAAACTCGTTGTTGCGTGTTGGGTACACCATCGAGCATAGCATCCCCTTTAAAGTCATATTAATATTTTATTCACAAATATGGATAAATATGAAAATGTCATATTTTTTATTTACCTGGGGTGTTACATCCTTCCCCCCTTTTGGGAATTGCGTCCTCGCAATTTTTGAAATTGTGCTTGGAAACATCCTTGAAATTCCCACATCGGAGAAGAGTCTGTAAAACAATCACTTTAAAATAAAGAAAGATAAGTACAAAGGTCACCCAAGTTAACCCATACTAGGATTCCAAGTATGAAAATATGGACATTGAGGAAAAAACAAAGGGTCATGTTCTGATGGAGAGTGATAGAAAACATGTTTAGGAGAAAGTTAACCACGAAAAAATCACAAACTTGTGATGGGTTAAACGGTATTCGATTCCCCAGTAGGAAAAGTTAATAGACAACATTTTTGTTTTATGTTACTTTTTATTGAGGAATTTATTAATAAGGATGAATAATCACTTATCATGTTGACTTTCAACTTTTATTAGATTCCTTACACAAAATCATATTTTCTCCAAAAGTCGAGTATTTAGGAAGACTTGTTCCCATTAAGAGTACTATAATCAACTTCAGGAGAATCACATAATCCAGAAAAGATAACTATATACTTCCCATGTCTCTAGACTTTAACCAAAACCAAAACCAAAAAGGCTAGTACAAGATCAGATAATCCAGAAAAGGATAACCATTTATAAAAAGAAAATCTATGATTAATCTTCAAAATTTGTCCAACAAAACCCAAAGATCAACGAGGACCATTAGATAAACAATTTGTCCATAAAATTATTCAATGTAAAACAATATATGATTGAAACCCAAATATTTGAAGGATTTAGTCACATAGTCTTCCAAGATAAATTGTAACATTTATCTCCAAACAAAATCAGTTGCTCTTAAAGTCTCGCATTGAAAAGTAATTAACCTAATCACATATCCTCCATGATTGGTTAATCATTTTCATTGATAACCCAAAATCAACTTACTCGTAATTCATAAAATCATATAACTAAAAAGAATCAGTCAAACTAACTAGGGACTTCACTTAGTCCAGTGGTAGGTGATAAATACCAGTCGCACTTTGGTTGTGGGTTCGATTCCCACAGCATTGTCCGACGCGACGGGTTGTCACACGATCTGTGTGTTGTCCTTTTTCCAAAACTATATAATTCTAAAATCATTACCAAAAAAGGAGTAAAATCATCAAAAATAACCATAACATAATTTAACATCAATTTTATCTCATGCCTTTCACTTCAATCATAACATATAGTAACCCATAATTACCTCAAAAGTAAGGATCATATAAACCCAAATGGTTCTTTATAACTATGTCCACAAAAGAAAAGATAACTATTACTTGAATAAAATTTGCCTATATTAAACATCAGGGTTACACATAATATAAAAAGTCTTCTAATGTAACCCCATCATCAAAAGAGACTTAATACTCTTAAGAATTTCACCCTAACTCTTGAAGCCCTTATATGTTGACATCTTACTCATTCAACATTCTTCATGATCCATTATCCATTAATTTCCAACTTATTCCGAAATACCTCTTTCCTACAAACAAAATCATGAATCATATCCTAAGATCCCAAAATAAGAAAACAATAGTCATGAAATAGTACATACCTTTGATTGGTCATTGTCAGTTTCTTCATCCTCAATCGGAATGGCATTAGGTATTGGTAAACGAATATTGGTACGCTCTTGGTGACCCCATTCACGAAACTTCTTCATAGGACATGTGTTTACATAATGACCATGCACACCACATTTAAAACATTCAATTGATCCCTCAGAAAGAACTTCTTTCCCATTCCTTGAGTCAACTGGATGCTTCCTTTTTCCATGGCAGGTTCTTGCTTTATGACCTTCATTTCCACATCTATAGCATATTTCTGTCCCTTTGAAACATTTTCCTAGGTGTTTCTTTCCACATCTTTGACACATAGGTTTTTTAACACACTTACCATTATGATTATTACCTGTAATTCTGTAGGGATTTGTTTCTTGCATATACGATGCCTTAGAGAAATCTCCATGGTTTAGGTGGTCAATCATGACTCTAGATAGTTGGTTGAGGATAATCAAAAGAGTTCTCATTGCAACTCCCATATCATTCAGTTGCTTGCTCAAAAAACTGTCACAGTTTCCTTCACATCCACTGTTACTTTGGTGCCTGCTAGATCCAGCCATTTACTAAAACCAAAAAGGCCAGTGTGAGTATATCAACAAAACCATCATGTACTAATTAGTAAGATAAACACTAAGATATTCTTACTCATTCAATTTATCTAAAACTGGGACTCTTTCTGAAATCGTAACCATTATGGTAATGTCACTTATGCATAAAGAATACCCTAACCTATAAAGTTATCTAAACCGACCTTTGATACCAACTATAAGGACCCAGCCTTAAACATTACTTAATCATGAGTTATTACAAGATTACACATTGAGGATCTTTTCAGGTTTAGAGTTTTAGAGAATTAGATCATGAAACATGCATTACATTCCACATTTACACAAATTGGTTACATAAAATACAATATTCATTCTTCCCATCAACGGAAACCTATTTAAAATAAAACATGGATTCTTTCTTGACACATCCTTAACACTATCATCACATCATGTACCTTTCCCTTGACCTGTGAAAAACATTTCAAAAACTTGGGATGAGCATAAAAAGCTCAGTAAGGGTTATAAAAATATGGAAAGGAAACATGAGTTCATATATACATAAGAATGAAATCATACTTTACCCATAAACTTAGTCACTTTAACATACCTCATCAAATAATGAATAAATAATAGAAATCATAAGACATAAAGGTAACTTGAGGCATTCATAACATTCTTACATAGGTAGTAACCCTCTTGGTTACGTTTGGAATAGCCATCACAGTATATTCCCTAAATCTCTTCGGATAAACCTTATCGTTTCACTCCTTCGCGTTACCCAATGCATTGGAGAGCTATATCGGGCTCAGCCGCCCTTAGTTTATCACGGAACAACCCTTTTTCATAACAATGCCCAAGAACCATAACATAAATGTATCACATAAAACATGCATAAAGGAAATATAACATTTCCACATTTCATTCACAATATAACATTTTAGGATATTGAAATAATGAATCCATAAAAAAACCATTTTCAAAACCATTTAAAACATTAAAAAGAGATTTTTGAATCAAAGTGTCCCATACCACCTTGAAGCTTAAAATTTTAAACCATTAATATCCATGTAAATAAATCCTTAAAAACATTTTCGAAACATGGATATTAATATGAACAAATAATTAAAACATTTAAAACGATATTTTGGTTAAAGGGGTTTTACCAAAATTAGTGACACTTGAATACAATAATTGAGGAATAACATTTAGTAAGAACTTTATAATATCATGAGAATAAATGGATTCATGATATAATACTCCAAAGGATAGTATATACACCATATAAGAGTGAATTGGTGCATATCAACAATGAACCCTCAATAGGAATGTCAAATGTGATGAAATCCCTTATAAAGAAGGTATCCTTAAATTAAGGACAAATCAATCTCAAAAATATGTGTGACAAATATAAATACACCCAATATATGTGGATATTAAGTGTAAAACAATAAAAGGTCATTCAAATATATTCAATGGATGACATATTCAATGACTACATGTTGAACCCAATGAAATCGAAATTGGATTAAAAAGTTCCCTTGACAGCCTAACAGCATCACATCAAAATGAGTTGATGAGATATAAAAAGTGTATCTCATCACATGGACATAAAATTTACATCAATAAGGATATATGAGAACATATCCCAACATAACAATATGTAAATTAAAATACCCAACAAAGAAGACTTTTAAGAAGAGGAGGGTGAAAGGTTCCCTTACCGACTTGGGTATCTTTCAAAACATACACCCCATGAAAGAAGGACAATAAATCATTGATGTAAATACTAATAAAGGAATGTATATTACACAAAGTGTTGAATAATGGCATTACATACACCACTCAAAGAAATTGTGGCAAATGTAGCATAAATCTCATGGGAATAAATGTGAGATGAAAAATCCCTTACGAAAACTCGGCATCCTAACGGCGCCACATAGAACTTCCAAAAATGGATTGATGAGATCAAATAGGGTATCTCATCACATTACAAAAAAATGTACAGAAAGAGGAATATGAAAGAACATCCCCCATAATAACAAATAGGAGCTTAAAAGAAGTGACATAAAGGGGAGTACTTAAAGAGAAAGAGAGAGGTTAGATCTCTTACGAAAATTCGGCAGCCTATCAGCGCCACTTAAAACTTCCAAAATAGATTGATGAGAGAGAATAGGGTCTCTAATCACATGTAAATAATAATTACAGTAAATTTAATATAAAATATCACCCCAATAACAAGAAAGATTAGCTTTAAAAGGAATGACATAAAAGCGTGTACTTAAAAAGAAACAGAGGAGTAGGATCCCTTACCTCGGGTCCGACTTGACTCGATCGTTCTTTAACATCCTGAATAATAAACTTGGGTTAATTTCCAATTTATTAAGAACCTTTTTCTAGTTCATTATTCCTATTAGATCAGTTATTTCCATGTTATAAACATTATGTAAACATTTAAGTTAATAATGTTTGTTGTGTCGATATTTGGTTCTTAAGTCGAAAGTGGACTTCTTACAATTACATGTTGTTCCTGTGGTCAAATGTTTATTATATACAGAATTATATTCATGATTTGGATATCATATATGTCATATATATCCAGTACATGCATGCATTTATAACATTACATAATCATTTATAGGTAAGAAATGAAATGCACCGTTCATGGAGACGGTAAGCCGTACGTACGCATGAACGCTACTTTCATTTCTATTTCATATTTTATATAATGGAATAATAATGATATAAAGGTATATTATAATTAAAGTATAATATAATATATAATATCATAGTTCCATCCTTTATACGTCCCACATATGGTATTTAACGAATCAAATCACTTTGAGGGGGTGGTAGTCCGCACTTCCTTAAATGAAGATATCGCGTTTACCCATAATGGAAACCATAAAGGTATGCCCAAAATGAAAAAAACCAGAAGCTTAAGGAAAAAATAAACATATTATATATCATATATAAAAATAGTGACATCATAATGGCCACCTTTGAAGGTGTTAAATGAGTATTGAACAATCATCGTTTCAGGAGTCAGAATTTCGCCATCCACGGAAACAGTATGTTCTTTAACCATTTGATGTAGTTGTGTGAGAGTGTAGCTCGAATAAATCTTATGACAATATACTAGTATATTTAAGATACTGGTGTTGTTACAAAAGAAGTAAATAAAAAGATTTTAGGGGGTTGGAGAAGCAAAATAAAACAAATGAACAAGAGAGAATGAATTACCTTTAAAAGTGTATCTCCTTTTGATTTGAGACTAAAGGCTTCCTTTGAAAGGATTATGCCCAAAGGAAATCCTCTAGGATGAGTAGAGGGATGTGGAGAGAGTAAATGGGCAGGGTTTGGCCGAGCCAAAGGCTTGAAGAGTGTGTGAAATCAGGTAGAGGTGGGGGCCTTTTATAAGAGGAGAGGATGGGCACTTTTGGAAAGTAAAGAAATATTACTTTATTTGAAAATGTGTTTCGGTTTTAAAAGGTCCCATATCGATATAATTCATGGATATGGTGATAAGGGTTATCAATCCACCCATCCAATAAGTTTTGGACATTTGTAGTTTATAGATTTTACATTATCTTTCCATTTTATTTAAATCTTCAAATAATGATGTCATCGCTACATCATTATTATGTCAAAAATAATTTAATTTATTTTATGTCTAAAAATTCTAAAAAAATTACTATGATGTAGGAAATATTTTTATCTTTCCAATGAATATTTATAATCAAAAATATGATCATTATAACCCCATGTAAAAATTGTTTTCGTAAAACATATGATGTTTGGGTCATTTTGACTTTTACATTAAATAAAAAGTTATTTATGTCATTTCCCAACCAAAGTGTCTCCATGGGGTCCCCAATTTGACCCATGGCTTGTCTTGGTCGGCCATGACACAACCAATGAGGGTAGGACATGTTTCAAACTCATCTTATTTTATTAAACATTATTTTTACCTTAAACTACACTAATTACCACTAATCGCGATTAAAAACTTAATAAGTTACTATTCACCAATAAAATTATTTTTATCCCATTGAACCACATTTTACTTATTAATGACAACCATGTATGTCGGATTTTTGAAATTTAAAACACAATGATGGAAAAATTTCATTTAAACGGAAAAATCAGTTTTTATAAATACCACTTAGTGGTTTCACTATTCATCAAAAAATGAAGTTTTTCAGAAAAATCCCAAAAATTTACCCTAAGCTATATTTGATATTCCGAATTCGAAAATGAAGTCTATTTTACAAAATTCAAAACATATAAGTCACATTAAATAATTTAATAATTAATTCCCGCTGTCAGAGCAAATAGCGTGTTTTTATGAAACAATAAGTATCAAAAGATTGACACTAGTTTAAGTCCGATTTCAAAGTGAAATAAATTCCAACAACCACTATTGGATTTAATGGTAAAAATATTTTATAAGTTCAATATAAAAAAAATTCAAATGATAATCTAATCATATAAATAAATTAGATTAAAAAGAGGTTTTGAATTAAAATACAACATTTTACACTATTCATTAAAAAAATGTACTTTATCGGAAAAATACCAAAAATTTACACAAAGTAAAATTTGATGTCCCGATTCTAAAGAAGAGTTTTATTTGGTCCAATAGAATGTATAAGAGTGATCAAAACTATATTTAATGAAAGTTCCCCATCAGAAGGCGATAAGTGAACCTTTAGTGAAAATTAGGTTATAAAAGCCTAAAATTGAATTCTTTTTGTATTTTAAGCCTTTGGATAGATGTAAAAACATTTAAAAAACATATATATTCATATTTTAGTTATTTCTATCCATTACCTCCAATACAACGACTACATGTTAACTGCCATTTAAAATAATATTATTTTATTATTAGAGTGCAACGTAAGATTCCCAAGAAACTCGTTGTTGCGTGTTGGGTACACCATCGAGCATAGCATCCCCTTTAAAGTCATATTAATATTTTATTCAAAAATATGGATAAATATGAAAATTTCATATTCTTTATTTACCTGGGGTGTTACAGAACCATATGAGGCACATTATAGAAGGTTGCGTCGATCACCACTATTGTGGATGGATTTGGGTGAATCAATGTTTTTGGGACATAGTCCTGTATAGGAGACATCAAAGAAGGTATAGTTGATTTGAAAATGTATGGATACATATCAGAGTATGTAGATGTTTTATGATGATAGGAGGTGACATTCAATGTATTTTATATGGGTGATCATGTTTTTCTTCAGGTGGCACCTAGGTTGGGTCACCACAGGTTACAGAGGAAGGGTGCGTTGGTGACCAGGTTTTTGGAACTGTTTAAGGTAGTGGAGAGAATCAGAATGGTGGGGTATTGTTTTGGACATCCTCAGAAATTCAACGCTATGCATGGCGTCCTTCATGTATCCCAACTATGGTAGTATCACCCTGAAAATTCTCATTTGATCGATGTGGATGAGGTTTACATTGATATAGACATTTCCATTGAGGAACATCTAATAAGAGTGATGGAACATAGTGATATTGTGTAGAAGGGAAATATTGTGCTGATAGATTGTGTGTTATAAAAACATGGACATGATCAAGAGGAAACTTGGGAACAGGAAGCATAAATGAGGGCTCAGTGGACCAATCTATTTGGCTCTGAATATTAGTGAATTTCAATAGTAAAACTCGAGGAAAAGATGTTATAAGGTGGGGATATTTTAAGATCCCAACATTTTCTAGAGTCATACTGGGTGTGTTTTTCAATTAATTTTTATTGTTTTGAAATTCCAATGCTTTGTAATTTTGGATTGAGGTGACATTGGCTGATGTTTTAAGAAAAAACTATCGACATAGGGTTTTTCACTATTTTCACATGCTTTGAAAAACCATACACCTAAACCCAGGAAACCGTGCAAAAGTTGCAAGCCTGGACAGTGAGGTCTGCACGGTTTGTGCACAGTTTTCTTAACCCTGTGCCATGCCAGGTGAAACCATGTGCATGGAACCGTTTTCAATGAAAATTAGGTTTTTAATTACTGAACCCCTAAAACACCTCTATTTCGACCTAGTTTCAGTCTTGATGAATTCTATGTGATCCTAGAGCATTCATGAGGGATTCCAAGGCGATTAGAACACCGTTATTCGATATTGAATGCCCCGATTGTTGATCTTCACTATTCCTTGTAAGTGGATTTCATTCTAATAATTTTTCCATTCATTCCTATATCTTTCTCTGATCTTTTCATGAAACATATCCAATGTTTCCATGGATATAATTTTTTTTTGAGATATAGATCGAGGATTGTAGATCTAGGTCTATATTTTCAAAATATTGATGACTCTGATCTTAATTTTGGGTTTATGGATTTAGATTCGTATTTCGATTGACATCGTTGTGCTTGTCATATTTTAGGCATTTCCACTAAGATAACATCTGACAAGAAAATGATGTAGGTTTCCTAAATCGAACTCCCATAGTCACAGATTTAATATGTGTATATGAAATTATTGATTTTCTAGATTCCCGGAATAATTGATATCCCTAATTGTAGTAATTTGGGAATTGAAATTGACTTTTTGAATCCTTAATAATTAAATAGATGACTGAACCAAGGGGTAAGGGGCTGTCCAAATAGAAGTTTGATTTGGGGAAATTTTTTATGGGTTGAGATATTTGAATTGAGATATTGAATTTGGTTAGGTTTGAGATAATTAATCAGGGGGAGTTAATTATGAGATAAGGGTGGAGAATGTGAGATAATTACTGGTGGATTAATTATGTGCCATGTGGCTTCATTAAGATGATTAATTGTGGGATTAATTATGATATTTTGAGATTTGATTTTGAGAATTAATTTAGGATAATTAATTATGTAATGAGATTAATGTTTATTGATAAATTAAATGATGAATTAATTAATGGGTTCCACACATAGTTAAACATCGGTAAACTAATCGGATTTTATGTATTTAACTAATCGTTGGATTATAATGTTTTTTATGTGAATAATTCATTATAGATTAATAAATGATGTAAATGATTGAGAATGTGGGTACAAGACCTGGCATTCTAGACCAATGGATTTGTTCGGTCTTAGACATGGTGTTATACCCCAATAGTTATACAAGCTCTTAGTTTGTGAGGTGGTAAATGTGGCGATCTACACCAGATGGGATTTGGGGTGCTAGACGTAGTGACATACAATAGATGAGAATTGGGGTGTTAGGAATGTAGACCGACACCGAATGATATATGGGGTGTTTGACACGATGTTAAACACCAAACAAATGACAATAATTCATTATAAAATGATTGAGAGACATGAATCAAACATGTGTTTATAGTGATTAACATAGAATAAATGATAATGTGATAACTGTTTAATTATTCATTATACTTGTTGATTTATATAATTTCAAAAGTTTTCTTTTGACTAGACTTGTTTTAGACACTACTGGTGGGGGACTACAAAGTCATAATCACATCCTTCATGTGTCGCATGATCGGTGCCTAAGTAGACTTTGTTTTTTCCGGACAGGATAAGGGAAATTCCATGGGATGGGTTGTAGTTTTCGAAATGGAGTATCTATGAGGATACTGGATGTGGTTCTTGACCAACTATGGGGTCATTGTTTATTTATTTCTTTTTTCGTTGACGACTCTCTGAACATGCATTTTTACAACTTTTTTTCACTTTCAGTTGAGTATGGTATTTCATGTTTTAACTATCTTGTGACATTTGTATTATTCTGGTAATTTATATGCTTTCACACATGGTTATTGTTGTTTTCTTTTTCTGGTACAATACTCTGATCTCAGAGGGTATAGTCTCACCATGAATGAGTTACCAGACTGTCGATGTTGGTCATCACCCTCTACCGTAAGGGGAGGTGCACTTGAGAGCATGTGACCAATCGGTGTGGGGCCCCATTGTATGGGACCCGGTTTGAGATGTTACAATGACTCTTTAATAATAAATTTCATTAACCTCATCCACATCGGAATCTTATAATAGTTCATCATTCTTTTCATTTCTCTTGAGAATTTTCATTGCATTGAAATCCATTTACTCCATAATTTTCATTTTGAAGATTGGATATTTTCTCATCTCGTAATTGAGAATTGTATTATGTAATTCATTATGAAATAAGTCTCGAACTTCTTTAAAGGTAGAAATCATTGGATCAAATCTATTAAGAAAATTACACATCAACTTTTTGATAATAGATGAATCTTACAAAGCATCTCCAAAACCCCTAATATGACTTACAATCTCATTCACCCTCATCAAATAGTCATCAACAATCTCATCATCAACAATTTGAATATCATCAAACATACCTCTCGAGATTTGAAATTCGGATTCTTTCATTTTTATAGACCCTTCATACATATTCTTGATTTTATCCCACATATCCTTGGTTTTTTAAATCCCACCACTTTAGTTAACACTTTATCAGAGAAGGATGAAAATATATAATTCATGGATATACCATAAACATAAATATTTTTCTTATCAGCATGGGTTGGGGGAGAATCTACTTCTAGTTGAACAAAACCAATTGTTACAACATCACTGACATCAAGTCTTTATGAAAGCAGACATGGATGAATTTGATTGTTCTATACATAATAGTTATTTCCATCAAAGAAATGAACTCTTCTATTATTGAATGAATTCAAATTGTACATCATTAGGTCTTGTATAAAGATTGTATCATTACAAAGGGAACCTTGTGGTATGATACCACTTAAAGATTCCAAGATTGGATATATCACTGAGGGGGCAGGGGTGAATCAGTGATGTAACTTTACAATTTATTCTTTTAAAATCAATCTCTGTGACCTATTAAGATTTTGATCACTAGTTATTTAAAGTCTCACCTCTCCCATATTAAAACAATTGTAAACACTAAAAAAGTACACATATTTTTTTACCATTTTTTCCCTTTACATGGGTGATTATGTTCTCTCAATGTTCTGGTTAATCTGAGACATATAATTTCATCTAGTAATAATCATTGTGATTATAAGTACGAAAAATCTCCAGAAATGTCTAATAGAAGAACTCTCAAAATTCTTGGCCATTATTATCTATTATGGACCTTCTCCTGATAGGATCTTTAGACTGGAATCCCAAAAATGTTCTTTATATTTTCTCCTTCTTGTTGAGATATCTCATGAATAGATCATGTTATTTATACTAGCATGCCACAATTTCATCAATGAATATATCTTGTGACTAGGTCTTCAAGTTTCGCTTAATTTTGGCATAGTGATCTGTGGACATGTTATCCTTAAAGTCTACTTAGTTTAATATTTGGATTAACCGTTGACCTTTCAAACAAATTACACAACTCAATTATTCCATGTATGCATATTATCACATAAATGTGTACTATATTCATGCACCATGTAAATTCATCACATAAAGATGTATGAAACACACTTCCAACCTTTTTCTTCTCACATACTTTGTATACACGCACTCACTGTTCACACTTCTTATTCATGCACAATATATATATAATCTTTATACATTCATATTTCATTCATCATGATTTACTATATTTGATACATAGTCTGACACGTTTTCAGTTTGACAAGATTATACACTCACTTTCCATGAAAAATCCAATTGCGGCCTCCTTTTCACAAACCCGAATGGTTCTTGGTCATGAAAACAGAAGCATGAATCCTCCTGTAAACATCAAAAAAATTTATGTTAACATTAAAGTATTTAGGAACTCAATATATCATGAACATTGTTGAATGTCCTATACCTTCAAACACATTATGCACACACACACATTCAAATACAGAAGTATTAACGCATGAGTGTGTGACTGAACACTTTCTATTTTTTAATGAATGCACATGAACTTTTTTCATGCAAGACAAAGAAGCACAGATTCTTGGTGCTTTGCACAAACCACCCGAGAAAAGGTTCTCAGTTCACATAAATATAAGGATGACGTATAATTTTTTTATTCACCTAGAATTATTTGAGATCCATAGGGTCATGGTGACTCTATTTTCTCATGAATCACTCTAATTATTTCTTTCATATAAGTTAAAAAAACACACAAAATAAGTGAATGTCATGGTATTTATAGGAAACATCCCACCGACTCAGAACGTGCACACCTACTCTATTCAACGACTCCGAAAATCTCTATCAAGGAAAAATCAATCTTATGAACACAGTAAAGACTATATTTTTTTCATCTTAATATTATGAAAATGATGTTTCATAATGATTTCCATCATGGTCTATTGTTTCAGAATGATAAAACAATGATCATAAGGTGATCAGAAGAAATGGTTCGATATTCTTTTGACATCACTGCATGGATATTCAAATGAAATGAATTCCCGATGGACCCAATCTATTTTAACTTCTGTTTGATCTTCATTTTTAATATGAAAATGCAGTTTCATGTGGTTACAGTCTCATTTGGTTTCATATAATAATGAAATAAAGATCAAAAGTTCAGTTTGATTATCGAACAAATATGCTTGAAGATTGCAAAAAATTGAACTCTCAAGTGAGGTTGAGGTTGAAGATGAGCTCACAGTCCAATCAAACAACGTCGATAATAAGATCGATAAGATAAAACAGTAACAGTTTTTCCACGATATGAAAAAATTTATCCCACATCGAAACATATAAGGTTTAGTTTTCCATTTTTAATACATGGTGAACAAATTTTTAATTCAAATTGATCACATTCCACCTATTGTCACATCTCCATTTTTGCACTGCATTGTATTGTCACAATATAATTACTTAATGGTTGACCTGTCACTACAGCTATATTTTTTTCCAATTTTATCTCCAATCAAATTTACATTCCTGGGATTGGACTGTTGTTTTATGGCTAATTTGAACACTTTGTCAATAACCAATAACTCATGTTTTTTAAACTCAACAATTCAAATTAACAACTCAGAAACTATTAATTCCATTAATTAATTGAAAAAATTAATTGGATTTTTTACTATTGAGTGTATACGAGCTCTTAAGATAATGGGAAATGAAATATTCAATATTCAATTCTATGGAATTCCACTCCATATGCTTACAAATACCAATCCCCTTACCAATCCCTCTTCCTATTACTCCCACAACACATTATAATGTCTCTTCATTCTATCTCAATGAGATTTTAAGATAATGGGAAATAAAATATTCAATATTGAATTATATGGAATTTCGACCCATATGCTTGCAAATACCAATACCCATACCAATCCCTCTTCCTATTACTCTTGCACCACATTCTAATTTCTCTTCATTCTATTGTAATGAGTCTCTCTCCAATATCTCTCTATGTTATTAAAGGGTTTGGATGGATTTTTTTCAAGGGATCTATTGGTCCTTTTTTACTGTCATTTTAATTATTATTTACATTTTCATTATAGTATACATTTGAATTTAAATGTTTATATTATCTTATTAAATTGATATAATTTATTTTGTGTAGTTATTATGATAATCTATGCATTATATACCCTATTTATATCACATTATAATCTATTCATACCCCATTGTAATGAATAAATTTTCCAAAGAGGCATTAAATAATATATTGTCCCATGATCAAATATCCCAAAGTATTCCTTTTACTTGTGGTATTATGGATACATTATTTATAAGAGGGGGCCATTTCTAACGATGGATTATTGTGATATATCTAGGGTATCCTCGACCAGGTCTATGGTGAATTCAGCACAATTTTGGAACAACTGTGTCCTTAGTAATCAATGTGAAGTGAAAAGTGTGTCATTCAAGTACACTGGGGGGTGTGAATCATTGTGCACAAGTTTTTTCCAATTTTTCATTTCTTTTATCTTAACTATTTTAATTCAAACCTCTTCACTTGTTAGAGAGAATTGATCTTCCCTATTAAAAAAAATTATATCATATGCAAGACGGAATGTGAATGAATCACAACACACTGTATTTTTTCAAGGTTCACCCCCCTAATGTGGGTGACTACGTCATTGTTGCGTTCAGGATGATCTAAGACATAGATTATCCACTATGATTGAATCACCAATTATATATGGTTCGGTCATGTATCACCATGAAACCATTTTTGGTTGGTATGAATCCTTTCCGAAATTATACTAGATTCCCACCAGTGTTCATTATACTACAATCCAACCAATGTTTCACAAACACAACGCAAATACAATGGGAAATATCACATTATATTCATGCTTACACTCCAACACAAATCTGATCTTCCTCTTTGAGCCACTGAAATAAATTGATTCTACACTTTCTCACATAAATAGAAACTCTTCAATAGCCACTAAATATCATCAACTACAATGTATGAAATCCAACTCAGTATACATTCATGAATTGTTGAAGACAACACTTCCAATTTTACCCTCTTCAATATCAAAATGGACAACTGTATATTAGTCAATATAATAATGGTTTATTCTTTATCACTTCACTTCATAGAAATATATCATAAAATGATAATAAATCTCCCTTCATGTATATTGAAACCCAAATTCAAGGTTATATCTATTTTTTGTATGTATTTTATTTCATGAAAAAACACTTTATTTAATCTCAGTTCATAGAATATTATACCTTCAAGTATATGAAATCCATAAACAATGGCCTACAACATTTTCTCACGGCTCTTTCCTGCAAATGACACATTTTATTGACATCATTTCATATAAGAAAATATTAGTAATCAACATGTATGCATACTATGAGTATTGCATAACATGTGTGTATGATGTTACTTGTCGATGTCTCCAAAGGAATATACAGAAATTGTACACTTATTCTTTTCATAACAGAAAATCTCGACAATGAGTATGTGGCCTTCTCAGATCATGTGATACTACAATTTCTCAAATCAAATGTGCATCTGACTCAACTGAGAACATAACTTCACATGTACAACAGATTATTCATGCATGCAGAAATACAAGATGCTTCTGTTTTAAACTCGGTACTCTTTTACGGTAAGCAGTGTAGCATTCAAGTTGTTCATTGCACAACACTTATAAAATCACAGCGAGTTTGTCCAACTCATGTAATAATCCACAACCAAGGTATTCAAAATCGTGAGTCTACAGTACGAGTCTACCCTGTGAGCCTGACGAGTTTACACTGAATCTATATTTTTACACATGATTTTACCACGAGCCTATCAGTTTTCTACTGATCATGAAAAGTAAACTCACCATGTTTTAATACCTTTTCCACAACACCATTACATGAATATCTTCATAAAAATCACTTCGACTTCATAAAACACTACTCTTGGAAACTCTTGAATGTGTGATTCACATATTACATAAAAGAATACTATGCTTCTCGATCAATTTAGGATCATTATAAAGATAAAAAGATGTTCAGAATCTTAGTTCGACCACGTACCAATATTTTCTTGAAGTCACTACATAGATATTCTCATATACAAGATGAACACTTGGGCATGGGATGAGGTCTAAGAAGAATACAGATGGAGATCAAAAGGGGTGAAAAAGTTGATCAGACGACTTAGAATGTTCAAACCAAGCATTGGAGTTTGAATTCAGTCGATTATCATTATTTCTCATGGAGATCCTGGTGAGGTGTTATCATTGATGGTGCTTGCTGTAGAAGAAAACACGGCTATATTTCTATTCGATGATCTATATCACCATATCATCACAGTGAAGGTTGGGATGTTCAAATGCACATATCAGACAGTTGTGGCGTATTCCTCACTAGGTATCCCTTCGGTTTATGACCTTCTGGTCGAGTGTTTATTTTTTCACCATTCATACATAAAATAATGAGTTTTTTGAATTAGTTTTTTTATATATTTTATTACAAGAACACATAAGTTAAAAATATTTATTAAAATACGCTCTAAAGGCGGTAGCGCAGCTACGGGCTTATGGTTTATGTTGAAAGGCGACAACCCCGTTGTCGCCATTCTTCTAAAATGAAAAAAAATAAAATAAAAATTGATTTGTTTATATATATATATATCACAATTTTTCAACATAATTTATCTACTATTTAATATCCAACATTACATCCATTACTTTAGTTTGGATTCTGATAGAAGCTCTCCACTGGGTTCCCTTTTATAAGAGGGTTTATCCTATAAATCATTCTGCATTTCTGATGTGGGATTATGGTTCTCTCTTTCCTGCGCAAAACATTCTGCATTTCCATTGTGGAATTTTGGTTCATATATGAAGCTTTGAATGACTATAAAATATAAACATAAGTCCAATATAAATGAAACATAAAGCATGGATTTAACATATTAAAATAGTTAAAAATAAAAATAATTTCAGATGTAATGTTGATGGAAAATAAATTATAATCATTCCAAGACACCTACATGAATCTTAAAAATATTTCTATTATGTGTCTTTGAATGTCCATAAAATATAAACTATAAGACCAACATAGATGAAACATACAACATGGATTAAAAATATAAATACTAGTTTAAAATGAAAAGAATTTCGTAAAAAATGTTGATGGAAAATAATTTATAAGTTTTCAAAAACAACTACTTAAACATAAAAATATTTTAAGTGCTTGACTTGGAAAGCCTCTAAAATATAAAATATTAGACCATATTAAATTAATGTTAAATCATGGATTAAAAATAAAACAAATAGTTGAAAATAAAAATAATTTCGTAAAAAATGTTGATGAAAAATAATTTATAAGATTTCAAAGACAACTACATGAACCTTAAAATGTTTTTCAAGTGCGTGACTTTGATAGCTTATAAAATTTAAAATATAATTCCTACATAAATGAAACATAAAATATGGATTAAATATATGAAAAATAGTTAAAAATAAAAATAATTTCACAAAAAATGTTAATGCAAAATAATTTATAAGCTTTTGAAGACACATACTTGAATCATAAAAATGATTCAAGTATATAGATTTGAATGCCTATAAAATATAAATAGTAAGACCAATATAAATGAAACTTAAAAATGGATTAAACATATAAGAAAATATTCAATTAGCTAATTAGTATTATTATTAATTATTAATAATTAATTATATAATAGTTAATTATTTAATTAGAAATATAATTGTTAAGTATGTAATAGTTAATTAGTTAATTTTTAATATAATTATAAATCAAATTTATTCATTATAATTAATAATTTGTGAATATTAAAAATTATTATATAAAAATTAATTAGTTAATTATTAATAAAAGTATTAATTATATAAAAGTTAATAAGTTAATTAGTAATGTGATTGTAAATTATAATTATTCATTATAATTATTATTTAGAAATTATTAAAAATTATTATATAATAGTTAATTAGTTTGTTAGTAATATAGTAATTATTTTTAATTATTCATTGTAATAATTCATTATAAATATTCATTATAAATATTCATTATAATTTTTAATTTTTAACTATTTATTGTTAATTACTAATGAGTTAAATAGTAATATAATTATTAATTATATAGAAATTAGTTAGTTAATTAGTTATTATTCATAAATAATTATAAAATAATTAATCAGTTCATTTGTAATATAATTATAAATTATATAATTATTAATTAGTTAATTATATAATAATTATTTAGTTAATTAGTAATATATTTACTAATTACATAATTAGTAATTAGTTAAATAATAATTTTTAATCATTAAACATATAATAATAAAGTAGTTAATTATTAATATAATTATTAATTATATACAATATAAATAGTAATTTTTTGGTGAATGATAGAGCTAAGGCCCTTTTTATAATTACTAAATTAATAATATAAATATAAATTATAATTATTCATTATAATTATTAATTAGTATTTATTACAAAATATTATATAATAAATAGTTATTTAATTAGTAATATAATTATCATTTATATAATACTTAATTCATTAATTAGTAATATAATTATAATTTATAATTTTCAATATAATCATAAATTTGTAATTATAAAAAATTATTATGATATATTTAATTTGTTAATTCGTAATATAATTATCCATTACAATTATTCATTATAATTATTATGTGTTAATTAGTAATTAATAATTAATAATTAGTTAATTAGTAATATTATTATTAATTATATAATTATTAATTATACAATAATTTGTTAATTATTTATTAATTATGCAAAATTAATTATATAAAATTTAATTAGTAAATTAGTATTAAAATTATTAATTATATAATAAGTAATTAATAATTCAAATTAGTAATTATGTTATTAATTAATTAATTAATTGTTATGTAATTAATAATTAATAAATATAAATAATCATTACATTACTAATTAACTAATTAGTTATTATAAATAAATATT
Source organism: Viscum album (assembly GCA_963277665.1). NCBI lineage: Eukaryota > Viridiplantae > Streptophyta > Magnoliopsida > Santalales > Viscaceae > Viscum > Viscum album. The sequence continues at coordinate 1,730,728,242 of OY728140.1, forward strand.
ATATTACTAATTAACTAATTAATTATTACCAATAAGAATTATATTACTAATTAACTAATTAATTAATATATAATTAATTATTAATAATTACTAATGAATAATTATAATTAATAATTATATTACTAATTAACTAATTATCTTTCTTATAATTAATAATTATATAACTAATTATCAAATTAATGATTATATAATAAATAATTGTATTACTAATTAACTATTTAATTATTATATAACTAATTAATATATAATTAATAATTGTATTATTAATAATTATATAATTAATAATTATAGAATTAATAATTATATAAATAATAATTATATAATTAATAGTTATATAATTAATAATTATACAAATAATAATTTTTATACTAATTCATTATTATATAATTAACACTGATATAACTAATTAAAAAATTAATTTCATAATTAATATTTAACAATTAATAATTAATAGTTATATGACTGATTAAATAATTAATTATTATATTAATAATAATTATATAGATAATAATTATATTAATAATTCACTATTATAAAATTAATAATGATATTACTAATTAACTTAATAATTATGTAATAAATAATTAATAATTATATTACTGATTAACTAATTATTTATTAGGTAATTTGTAATTATATAATTAATAATTATATAACTAATTAACTAATTAATTATTAACTATTTATTGTTTGTTTATTCCATGTTTATGTATCATTTATATTTGTCTTATGGTTTATATTTTATAAGCCTTCAAAGCCACATACTTGAAAAATTTTTATGTTTCATGTAGTTGGTTTTGAAAGCATATAAATTATTTTTCATCAAACAAATTTGAGAAATACATTGTATTTTCAACTATTTATTATATGTTTCATCTATTTTTTATGTTTAATATATATTGGTCTCATAGTTTATATTTTATAGGCTTCCAAAGCCACATACATGAATCATTTTTAAGTTTCAAGTAGGTGTCTTTGAATGCTTATAAATTATTTGTCATCAACATTTATTTAGAATTTTTTTTATTTTTAACTATTTGTTAAATGTTTAATCCATGTTTTAAGTATCGTTTATGTTTGTCTTATAGTTTATATTTTATATGCTGTCAATGTCATGTACTTAAAACATTTTTAAGTTTCAAGTAGGTGTCTTTGAATGCTTATAAATAATTTTCTATTAACATATTTTAAGAAATTATTTTTATCCTAAACAAATTTTTATATTTTTAATCTATTTTTAACATTTCATTTATTTTGGTCTTATAGTTTATATTTTATAGCCTTTCAAAGTCACGTATTTGAAATATATTAATGTTTCTAGTAGTTTTCTTTGATTGCTTATAAATTATTTTCCATGTACATTTTTTATGAAATTATTTTTATTTTTATTTTTAACTATTTGTTATATGTTTAATCTTTGTTTTATGTTTCATTTATGATGGTCTTACAGTTTATATATTTTAGGGTATCAAAGTCACATACATAAAATATTTCTATTTTTCAAGTAGGTGTCTTCAAAGTATTAATAATTATTTTTCATCATCATTTTTTATAAAATTATTTTTATTTTCATCTATTTCTTATTTTTTTAATCCATGTTTTACATTTCATTTATATTTGTCTGATAGTTTATATTCTATATTCTTTCAAAGCCACTAACATGAAAAAAAACCCCATCTAAAAAATTTAGAATGTATTATGTAGGAAAGGGAGAACCAGAATCCCATATTGGAAATGAAGAATGATTTTGAGGGTAAGCCCTATTATAAAAGAGAGTCATGTGTGAGAGTTTATTTCAGAATTTAGACAGTTGTAATTGTTTTACTGTTGGATGTTAAATAGTAGATAAATTCTTTTTAATTATATATATATATATAAACAAAATAAAACACAAATAAAAACATAAAAATTTCAAAAATAAAAAATAGTAATTTATTTTTGTTTTAGAAGAAAGGGGAATTTTTTTTAAAAAAATATTTTTCTCCTATGTGGTTTTAATTCATTTTAAGAACCCATTTTTTTTAAAAACCCCTAAAAGTATACTCCCAAAAAAAATCAATAAAATCAAAACATAATTTCAAACAATAGAAAATACATGACTATATCCAACAAAAACTCATCTAAAACCATATGAAAGACCAATCCATCATCTCTTTGTCATTAGAAATCAATCATAAAAATCCAAACCCTATTATTTTCATGGTTTTAAACTATTTTTCCACTGAATTAAAACAATGAAACATGTATTTTTGAACTAAAAACCAATTATACTATCATCAAATTAAATATTAATTCATTTAAAGAAACTTCATCAAATTAAAATAACCTTTCCAATCCCAAACAATTCAATTGAAACGTCTTCATACTTCAACTAATTTCACATTTATATTTTAATTTAACATTTAAATATTGCTTCATCTAAATAAACTAATTCAAATTATAATAACCTTTCAAATCTTGAATAATTCAATGACCTTAACTCCATACTCAAACTAATGTCACATGGACCTTTTAATGTTTCTCTGATATTTTTTCATACAAATGTATTTAAAAAATTACAACCAAAATTTCATTTTTAATAATAAAATTTTCTTCATTCTCCCACATTGGATTTGTTTTCAAACCCCATTTCACTTTCAATGAAAATGTAATCTTCTCCCTATAAAACCAATGATATTAGTACGAGATGGAATTCAACTCATCTAGTTTTGTAACAAATAAACATCTTCCCTCCTTTAGTATTCTCAATTTATATTTGATTTTATTTTAAGAGACATGTAAATTGATCTTATTGAGATAAGGAATGCCACACTTTTCCTAAATCAATGAGTAATTAATTAATGATCTCTAAGTCTACATGGGTTAACCATGTGTAGAAAAATAAAGTGATCAATTTAGACAAAAAGGTTCTCAATAATGTTTTCATAATATGATAGCAACATTGAAACATTATTTTAGGGTATTTTCAAAATAAGTTCAAATAATCTCATACATTTTCCTCAAAATATAGACTTAAAATATTCAATTACAGGAATTCAATTCCTCTCTAGATAAATTTTTTTCATTTTATGAATAAACCACTTTAAGGTTAGTGGGAAAATCACAATACAATAAATCAAATTTAAAAAACCCAAAAAATTAATTAATTCAAGCTTCAAATTCAAACCCAAAACATCAAAATTCACCTTGGGTCTTCCTTCAACCATTCCCTCTGAATCACAACCCTAATTTTTAGTCATCCCATTATCACATCAACATCTCCAGTAAACAGAAACTATCAGAGATATTCATCATCTATATTGGAAAGAACTGAAAACCTTCAAAATGTGTAGGTGAAATCTCCCTAGAACTAGCAAACAAAACTTCCAAAAACCAGCAACGAATGAAATTATCATCACCTAGATCTGAGACCTCCTGGAACCCCATTGACATAGGAACGAGTACCATCGAGAAGGAACACCAATGTCGATAATTTCATGATTGAATGATCTCTAGAGAATAGAAATTCCAAAAAATAAAACTAGAACGAACCAACCAAACGAAAACTCCACGAAGAACAAGAAAATTGAAACAGAGGGTCGAAGAAGAAAATTCATATACCAACAGGGCTTCCCAAAATGGAAGTGACTTCTTGAACCACACCTCCAAGATATCCTAAGGATCAAACACACCACACTGACCTAGAAGTGGTGTTGGAGCTTAAAGACAAGGAAGAGTTGATTGGACGAAAGACAAACCATCCATCATTTTCAGTGCCAAAACCACCATCTCTAACCATAGAGAACAACCCGAAAGTCCATCATAGAGCTGAATAAAAAATCCAAAGAATCAAGAACTAGGAAGAGAAAACTATAGAAGATGAGATCAGGTAATAAAGGATTATTGGAGGATGGAAAAGGGAATGGGAGATGATGACCGAAGTGGCACACAAGCTTCCCCCTCTTGAAATGCCACCGAAAGAAAACCTAGCAAGAAAGGGGTGGGGGAGAGAAGCCTCTTAGAGCCCCCAATTCTCCTCTTACAGGAATTCACATCCCTTATATAAATAAATTTTACTTTTGACATCAAATTATTATATTCCCCTATTTTGATTCATAATTTTTATTCATATTGAAATATAAGATCAAACCTCTATAATGAAAAGCATCATTTTTCAGAATTTGAAATCAATAAATAAATACCTCCCTATAACTTCAAATATTAAATGATACTCGTTGAGATATTCAAATTTTGTAGTTGATTTGATTTTCTCACCCTAAAGGGATGAACGTCATCCATGTTCTTCATCATGAATGACATTCATCAAGAATTATAATCATGAACAGTTTTAATAGAAATTTAAACAAAATATTTCTATTATGAATAGACTTATAAATGATGTATTTTATTTTTTCATAGCACGTATATTTTCAGGACACCCCCCGAATATATGTATCACCTTCCATTCCCCACATAAAATTACCAAACACAAAATATATATGGGAATAAGGTGGTTCTCCATGATTTTTAAGTTAGAGCAAGAGGTATTTTAATTATTTTTCAACCCAAAAAATGCTTTTCAATTCTACTCTATATTTATGAAATATAATCATGCTTTCTCCTTATTTGACATTCATAAGTTTATCAATTAAGGGAAGCATGGTATTCTTGATTTCATTAGATTTTATCTTATATATAATAGTCTTGTTCAAATATTCAAGCATTACACTCTCATTCTTTATTTCCTACTCAAGTTTTGTATCCAATTTCATCTACTCTCACCATATTACTATGAATTCTTATAGTTTATTATTATACTTCTTCTTGTGTGTAGACTCCCTCTTCACAGTAGTATTTTTAGCATAATAATCCATTAGTTATTCTCCATTGTTCTTAAAGGGGTATATTTCATCAGGAAACCATATCATACATTTATCATCAATATGGACTATCATTTTTGAACATCCAAAAAAATCTCCACCAATCATAGAGTTACCCTTTTCAGAGAACATCCCAAGAAATTTGAAATTTTTATCTTGATTTTCATTCACCAAATAATTAATTTTATTTTTTTTCTATGATTGATTTCTTTTTCTACTTTAGATTCATTCCACTAGCATTGGTGTATATGACCTATTTTCATAATTCTATGATATGATATTTTATTCCATAGAAGAAGAATCTATCCATTATTGGGACATTCGTTAGATAATTCTTCTTATGTGTAGCTTTCTTCACATTATTATCATATTTATTCCCCATGGAAGAAATTTCTATGTTTTTTTATTTCATATGCACTTTTTGTGGTCTTTAATTCATATCGAAATTTTCGTAGTTCATAGTTAGTGTGTACCATAACTCATTATAACTATGGAAACTTCTTTGGAAATAAAAAAAATTGATTAAGGACAATCAAAAATATTTTTGATTGGAAAATTATTCGTCATATTTGAATTACGATTTATGTTTGTAAGACTTCTCTTCACATCATATCATCTCCCCATTAATTTCATCCTTCAATAATTATCATGTATAGAAATATTATGCCAATTGATAATAGTTGAACGCCAAAATGTCGAAAAACACCAACAATTGCCAACAAATCTTGATTTCATATTCTATTCTAACACTTGAATAGATTCGCAATATTTTAGTTTCTGGATTATATTATAATTCAATTAGGTTGTTTACATAGAACTTGAATTCCAACACTTATTCATGTCCACATTTGATGATACAATGTATTATTGAATAGTATTCATTATCCATTTTTTCCAGAATTCGTTTTTGAAACCTATACTTATAGATGAAATAGTATTAGTACAAATTGAATCTTAAGGATAAAGAGTTAACAGATTCAATGAGCATGCTATTGATATTTATTTAGATAATCTCTAACTCTTTTTTCCACTTGAATGTGTATTTTTGGAAGGAAGACTCTTTTCATAATTATTCATCAAAACGTTTCTAGACTCACCATTGTATAAAGATTTTTCTTAGGCATTCTATAGATATCAAAACTAGACCACCAACTCAAGATATTTCATATATAGAGAGTTCTTATGGTATTAATGTAATTACACCATATCATTATGTTTTTTTGGGGATGAATATAATTGCGTTTTCTATAAATTTTTCAAATTGTCATCCATTTCAAGACACTTCATGTTTGGAATGTTTTTCTCATATTCAATAACTATTAGTTTGTCTTCCAATTGACACATTATTTATTGAACTTCATCATAATGCATTTATCTTACATACAATAGGGAATTATCCATCTCATTAATCACTTTTTCATAACTTATAGGAGGTCATATTTAACATTTATAAAGGTTTTGTGTAGTTTCTCCAATGAAAATATCACTTTTGTATAATATTATTTAGTCACATTAATATCACAAATATACCTTTATAATTCATCAAACTAAGTCATACATTGCAATAAAATATAGACCATTCTTTTGAATTTTTAGCTAGGATGAATATCTCCTCCTTTTAATTGATTTCAAACTGTGAATCCTTAATATTTATGGTAGTTTGATGATACTCTTCAAGTGTAATTATCATCTCTATAAGGAAATTTTCAGAAACATTCCTCTCAAAAACTTTTCATTCCAATTGTTCTTTAGCATAGGATACATGTTCATTGTGATGTGATATTATTTCTTCTATGACATCAATAATTTGTTATATAATATTAAATATTTGAAACTTCTTTTTCAAATACTAATCCATATATTCTGCTTACTTTCCAACTATGACTTTTCATTATATAGTCGCCTATTAAAAGAAAATATGTAGTCATAACAACATAAGGAACATTTATAAAATTAATTTTGATTCATGAATACAAATAACTGGGTGATTGAAAAAATAAATCTTTATCACTATTTGAACCATACTCATCAAAATGATATTTATCAACTAATTTAACAAATAATGTTGATAAAGTACCATTATTACTACATATAGTTTGTGATGTATCCTATTTATTCATCAAATTCATTTTCATATTTCTTTCATATTTAGTATGTCTGTTCTTTATGGTTTTCATAGAACCCTCATTGTTTGAACAATAAGATATAAGAACTGGGTTATTGATCTGAGAAAACTCGATTACTTCATAAAATTCAAATCTGAACATCATATAATTTTGAAACAAAAAACTAGGTCAATAAGATAGATCCAATAAGAGGTGTAACTTATGATCAGATACCAATTCAAGTTCTCATTGGATCATAGAGGTACATTGGGAAGGGGGTGGATCAGTGTACACAATTCATTACAATTTTTTTTCCTATTGTCCATTTTAATTTGATCTTATAAACTTGTTTGATGAATTAGATATTCACTATTAATAGAAACAATTATAAAACATGAAAGAGTGAAAGTTAATAAATTACATCACACAATATTTTTACAAGGTTGAACCCTGATGTGGGTGACTACGTCCTTGCTATGTTAGGGATGATCTGAGACCCAAATTCTCTACAATGAATGAATAACCAACAATAAGTTTTTATGTTATGTATCACCAATAAACCATTATGGATTGTTATGAACCTCTTCCCAAATTATACTGGCATCCCACCAGGGTTTTTTATAGATGAATCCCAACAATGTTTCATAATAACAACACAATAATAATGAGAAAGATTAAAAGATATTGAAGATTCCACCGAAACACAATACAGATACTCCTCTTCGAGCCAATGAAATAAATAGGTTTTGCACTCACTCACTTCAACTGTAACTCTTCAACTTCCACTAAATATAATCAACTACAATTCATGTAATAAAAATCATTATAATATCCTGAATTTTTTTATATATCACTACTAATTCAAATCACTACAATATTGTAATTACCAAAAGTATATTTATGAAAATAAATAATTTTTTCATATTTTTCACTTACCTTCATTAAAATGTACCATAAAATGATAGTACTTATTCCTTCATGTGTAGTGAAACAAAAATTTTAGGTGCTCACTATTTTCTACATGTATATTATTTCAGGCATTATACTTTATTTAATATCACTTTAATCAATATTACAACTTCATGTATATGAAATCCATAAAGAATTGTCTAAATTATTTACTCATTATTATTTCATGAAAATAAATATTTTTATTAACATCATGTCATACAGGAAAATCATAGTCAATATCAGGTATACATACTACTTGTAATACAGAACCATTATGTGTGATGTTATTTCTCAAAGTCTTCACACGTATAAACATACACCCTATACTTATTCTTAACATAATAGAAAATCTAAAAGATGAGTATGTGGAATTCTAAAATAACATGATACTTTTCATTATAAAATCATACATGTAACCACATAAACTCAAAAAATTACATCACTTGTACAACTGAATATTCATGCACGCACAAATACTTGGTGCATTAATTTTAAACATAGTTACACTTTTCATGAAGTAGTGTAGCATTCAAAATGTTCATTTCAAATAATATACAAAATCACAGTGAGTTTTCATAACTCAAACAAGAATCCAAAACACATTTACATGAATATCTTCTTACACATCACTTCTACAATGAAAAACAACATCTCATAGAAATTCTAGTAATTCATGAGCATATCAATTTGTTAAAATAATTGACTGTGATACAATTAAATCATGAGTGTGTCATGAAGAGCCTATATCATCTTTATGTAGGAAGTATACTTCACTAAATGTAGTGTATTGTTTCAATGATTATTGTTAGATCAAAATGATTTTACAAAATAGATGATCATGAGAAATAATAATGTGATTCACAAACAGTTTCACAGAACCAATTTATTTGTTAAACCCTTGAGTGTCTGATTCAAATATCTACAGGATCATGGGATTATTCTTCTTTGTGAAAACTATTTTCTATGTATCTCTACCTTTTGTGAACTAGAGGGTATCACAAACACTTTGAAAAAATGACTCTCTCAAATATAAAAATATCTTCAAAATAAAAAGGAGCAGATGTTGGGGATTTTTTAGGCAATGAACATCATCTAAAAACATTCTAGATTCATATAAAAAAATCATTTATTATCTCAGTCATACAATTTCAACATCACAATAGATCATCATCACCAAAAAATAACTCATTTTCTTCAATCTATATTTTAGAGGTTTGATCATTTATTTATGATAAAAATGAATCATTATTTCATTTCAATTGATTTAGGATCATAATGATGATAAAAAGGCATTCATAAGAACATTTTTATCATAGAAAAGTTCTCTTTAGACATCACCACATAGAGATTCCCTTTGAAAAGAAGAACTCTAAGGCACATGATGATGTTGAATATGAGGTTGGATGGAGATAAAATGGAATGTTAAAGTAGACCGAAAAACATAAAATGTTCAAACGAAGCTCGGGAGCTCATATCCAGTCAACTATCATAATTGCACATAGAGATCTCGTTGAAAAAGTGTCCTCGAAAAAGATTTCTATAGGAGAAAATGTCATTGAAGATCAGTTTAATGGACTAAATCATCATATTAGTAAACCGATGTTCAAGATGTTCATATGTTCATATTAGACAGTTGTGGCATGATACTCACTATGATTCTCCTTGTTTTAGGGGCTTCTAGACAAATTTTATCAGGTTCATCACCTATAACTGACCCCCTGGCTGGTCATTAGATGGCTTCCATGTCAACTAGTCATATCTGGATTATTATATTAGAGAACCTTAAAATAAATATTCTCATATAAAATAAAAAAGGTAGTCTAATTGACTTTCAAACATATAAATGATGACTGTAATATTTCTCTAGTGGAAGTGGTGATATAGGTGAAGTGAAGTTCTCGAGTCTTCGATATCTTGAAATTGGAAGTAACTATCTTTTTTCATGTATGTTCTTTTCTAGAGGGTGCAAATTTTCACGTGAAATTTGTAGTGATTTTTTTTCTGGGGGTGTCTTCTAGGGTTGTTTTCAATGTTTTTATACATGGGGCATTTGCAGTTGTCATTTTTATGTGGCATTTTAGGGGGATTTTTCTAGAGGTTAGCCATTTTTTGGGGAATTCGAGGTGAGGATCAAAAATATTGATAGAAATTATATTAGAAACTCCTTTGTGAATTTTCAAATCAAATTTCTATAGTTATTACTAATGGTAATTTATCCTACTTATCTCCACTATATGTTCCAAAAAAGAATTCCATGAATCCATTTGTACTGTAAAATCACACTGTGAATTCTTAGTTAGAATTATGATTTTATATTTTTAATTATTTCAAAATTAGTTTTTTAATATATTAAATTGATTTAATGTGAAAATTTCTTCTAGGGTGTCTCTATAAAAATATAAAATATAATGAAAATGAAAATTTTCGGTTGGGATTTCTATTGGGAGTTTCCAATGTGAATTACAAATGATATTTTACTTGTAGTGGATATTTCTAATTGATTATAAAGACTACTAGAAAATTTCACCACTAATTTTCACTTAAAATGACACTATAAATTTTTCAAATGAAATCTTATATTAAATCTCTACATATTCGCATTATGAGTTCATATTTTGAATTACGAACTAAAAATTTCAAAATATTCAGTAAAAGTTATTTGGGGCATTTAATTTATTTAAATAAGTAATGTCAATTTTTATTTGGTTGAAAAAATTTAAATTTAATGTAATATAAAATTTTCACATGTATTTTCAACTCTAAATAAATAGTGGAAATTTTAAATGGAAATTTCCAATTAATAAAAAAATAACCACATCAAACAAATTTCATACAAATGTGAAATGACAGTTGGTGATAATATATTTTACTACTCAGAATGAATGCGATCGATCTGAATCTGTATGAACTTCACCATGAGGAAGAGATAAATTCATTATATTTAAATACTATACAGAATTCGTCTGACTGTTACATGAGGGAGAATAAAAGTGATGAAATTACAATGTCATAGTGCAGTGCAGAAGTTTTCTTTGATATATATCATGTACAAAATTTAGAAGAACAAACACAAAGTAATAGTTTTTATAAACAAAGTAGTACATGGAGAACCAAAATCGGGATGGTTTTTAAATCAAAATATAAATCCTATTAATTTATGTTGCTTATAGAGTCATTGTTGGTTTCAATGTACAGATGCAGCATGTTAACAAAAACTAAAAGGATAAAATAATTGACCATCAACATTGTATACTTGTATAAAATATGTTTTACGAAGATCATACAAACCTGATGTTGATTCTATAAATCCACATTCAGAAACAAGGACTACTTCTCCTACCTGAATGGATGTTTTATAAATGTCCAATATTGAGTATGAGTGTAGCCAATTCATTGAGAAGAATAACGATCCATTAAATTCTCACGAGACAATTCATTTTACAAGGTCAAAATGACACATCACTGATGTAAAATGTGTTGAGAATGATATTAATGATAAATCTTGTCTGATTCCTAGTTAATCATTTTTACTTATAATGGTTATTGTAGGAAGGCCTGGGACTCTTTGAAATACACGAGGGAACCAACTAAATTATTTAACGTCCAAAAGATAGAGATACTTGAATATATGTGATGCTAATGGTATGTTACAATACCTTGAGATAAAATCAAGGTAAAACACATCATTCTTAAACTCAGTGCAAATTGACATGTGCGGTCAAATGAGTAACACTTTTTCTGTTTATCCCAAAAGATATGTAAAACTAACCATCTCAATGATCATAATATACTTCATTTCTCAAAATCATCATTCCTGATTTGTCTCAAAATTATAATTGATGTAAACATATTATAACTTTTTATGATTATTTTTATAGATATTATATAACCATGATCAAATTAAGACGACTGAAAAAAACAAATCAAAACATGTACAAAAAATAAAGTAGTTATTACACAGATCATTATTTTAACATGAAATTATTAATGAACGAGTAATAAATGGTAATAATTAAATTATATAAGGAATAATATATATAAAAATGTTTCTATAATATAATAATAATAATATATTTATTATATATGAGATTTTAATGTGTAAAAATAAATTTTAGACTTTAAGGTATGGGATTTCTAATCACCCTTTTATATTCAGGAGACATTAGAAAATTACAAATTCATTTTTTAGTGAGGTTTATATACCACCCCATTGACTTGTTAGACAATAAATACAATTACATTCATAATAATAAAATTTTAATTTGATGTTATGATTTATTGGGGATTACTATTTCAAATATTTTTGAAGATATAGTTGATTTGTGTCTAATTTTTCCTTCATTGAGATATATGTTATATTATACAAATGTCTCCTTGTATGAAGTATATATAAAACCCCTTGAATATGTTATATCATGAATATATTTATACCCATTATATTTTATTTTTAATACAATGATATGATTTCATGAGTATTATGTTTTAATGTCACCACTTGGTAAATATTTTTACATTATAATCTCATCATTTATCAACATTATTCATGAAAATGTTTCTGATGATGTAATATTATGAACCAACTCCCAAGATACTCAGAGTTGTTATCCTCCACAAGTAATATCATCATAATAAATTTTATACCATCATTTTCCTCATTTAATGTTTTTATGATATAAAAATGAACATTTTTATGAAAAATCATCTTGTTAGCTGAAACCCCACTTTCATCTAAAACCATGTTCTCTAAACAAGTTCTCAAAACTGATTTTAATTTTTATGTGATTTATTGAAAAAAATTTAAACCATGTTTTTCTTAAAAGATAATTAAAATAATTTTCATGTCATTTTGAAAACAATCTTCATTTGTCTTTTACTGAAAATGTGAAAAGAATCATTGATTTTAAAATGCACAAAATAAGCAGTATTTAACACAATATTGAACACTCAAGGATATCAAGACCCATTTATATGTTTTTAATGTCGTGTAAAAATGATATATTTTATCAATATTCATGAAATTTTTGATATTTGAAATATATGATTTCAAAACAAAATGTATTTTCAAAATTTATTATGTTTTAAAAAAAGTGTTTTCTAAATATAATTTATTTTATCAAGAGATGTTTTTAATAAATTTTAAATCATAATTTCTATGTATTAAAAATTAATTTCAAAAAAATTTATTTTCAAGAAATTTTATGTTTAAAAATATTTTCGTTCAAATAAAACATATCTTCCTCAAAAAAAAATTCAAATTGTTCTTTCAATATAATTCCCTTTAAAAGATAAAATTATTTGATTTTAGGAATTCTTGTTTGGTGATATGATACAGGGTTACCATTCACAATATTTATTTAAATATTTTATCATAAAAATATGTCTTTGAAATCCATTTCACATCCACGGGATATACCATGATAAAATGTTTTTGAAACCCTTTTTTTCTCCATGGGTGACACAATGATGAAATGATGAAATGATTATGAAACATGTATCATTTTCACAAGTTTTGATATAATGAAATTTTTATGAATCACATTTTATATGATGGGTTATGATTTGATGAATTCTTTATGATCTTCTACCACATATATGTATTATTTTCATTATTTAATGTATGATACATTTCTCTCCTACCAATGCATTGGGTGATGTTTTTTATATCATGAGATAGATAGGACTGGAATAGGGAGTGAGGTTGTTTTAGTAAGGGACCTTTTACACTATGATGGCTTTGGGAGTGAACCTTGACTACTATGGCTGTAACAACCCATGTTTTTATGAATTATTAATTTTTGAATAAATTAAAATTCTTTAGTGGATAGAATTTCATGATACACAGTGTCATACTTAATATATACATGAAAATGTTATATATATATGCAAAAAAAAATTAGGTTAGATTTTGGTAAAAAGAAAACCATTTTTGGCTTTTGTTCTACACAATGTTGAGTTCCTTTGATATCTTTCATTACATGCTAGATTGTGTTTTACCAAACGACAATAATATTATTAATATAATTTTATAGTTATCCACTAATTCATGGAATTAATTAAATTAATATGATTTACTAAATTATGGAACTATTATTTACACTTGCTTATAAAATAAATTCATTGGTTATCAAAGAAAATAAAAATAAACTTAATATAAAGGATGTGTTTTTATGAAAAACTATTTTTTTGAAAATAATGAAATATAATCATAATAAAATAAATTATTTGATATTATTGATAGATATAAATGGAATTTATATTTTATAAATTAAACCAAATAATTTTAATTTATTCAAATAAATTTTATAGGAATAAAATAAGAAAAAATATAGTTTTATGCCTAAAATTATGTATTATTCTAAAAGGCAATTTTACCACCTTTTAATGGAGACCTATTTCAAATATAATTGTGAAACTTTTAGAAATTAAATATGAAAAGATATTCAATATTTAGATTTTAATTTAATAATTATATTAGGGTTAATTTATTAATTGTTTTTTAAACGCATCATTTTTGGATTAATAGAGGATAAGATTAAATTTTAGTTGAAAAAATCAGATTCATCTAATTTATTAATAATCTATTTTGAATATTTTTTATGTATAATTTTTCCAATTAGACACCAATAAATCTAATATAGGCCATTGGAATGAATTTCACACTGAAATTTTATGTAAAAATGTTTCGATCATTTGAAATATTTACATTAAAATCCTTGTTTCATTTCATGTGCTGGATTGATATTACGTAAATTTATAGCTCTAATATGTTTAAATTTTTCAAAAATGGATACCATGTATGGAATAGGACTCATTTATTATGTCTAATCATTCTAAATTAATTATTTACCCATGTTATTAATGAACGCAATTAAAATTAATTGTAGTGGTTACTGTAAAAACATGATTACTCAATTACTATACAAATGATATTATTTCAAAAAATGAACCCAAAATTGTAAAAAAACCCATTTTATGGTCATATTTAGACCATGAACCTTAGTTAATCTAATATGGTGGGTGGTTTATACCTCTTGGATGGTAAAAATGTAGGGACCACATATTCATTAAAAAAATTCAAAATGTGCCATTTCCCCCACTTATAAAAGGCCACCAACTCTCCACCTTATTCACGCCTCTCAATTAAATTTGGATCAGCCACACAATACTCAAATAATATCCCCACATTACTCCTATAATTATTGAATCATCACTTTTCTATGAAATGAAACCAATGAAGAGTTTTTTTATAAACAAAAAGGAGTTACCTCTAAATGATGTAACATTCATCAATGAGATGTTTATTTTATTTTTTCACCCCTAAATAAATTTTTCATATATAAATATTAAATAATAACTATAGTTTCATAAATTTTCAAATATTGTATTATGTTAATGCTATGTCCTACACCTTCACACATATTCTTCAAATGGGATACATAATCATCGTTTGTGTGTACAATGGACTACAACCTCGCAAACTGATTCCATTCGTTCTTCCATTACCAACTTTCAGGGATGGAAAAAAAGTTTGAATTACTGATTTTATATGATATATATGATATTTATGATGTATATATTCTTATTTTGTTATTATATTACTCATAAATCCACAATATCAATTTTCTAAGAATATGATAATTTCGTTTGGGGATGTGTGGTTATCGACTCCTCAATGAAATATAATTCGTTCTTTCATTACGTGTAATATATTCAAGATGAAATTAAAAATAATATGTTATATATATATATAAAATAATAAGGATTCTTGAAACATAATATATATAAGTATATTTCATTTATTTTTATTTATTTAAAATATGACAAGAAAATGGAAACCAAGTTTATGCATATGTGCAGCCTACCGTCTCTTTGAAAGGTGTATTGCATTTCATATTTATATAAATTGGGTATTATTATAAATATTTATATAATGAATATATATAATATATATATATATATATATAATTTTATATATTCTATAATTATGTAAATTATTACATACATAATATGATCAAGAATAAAAAGTCAATACATATACGGAAAACATAGCGGTTATTGCCCAAAATATTAATTTACCGTGAAATTTTTAATAAAAGGGTAATATCAAGTCATAATTAAAAACATATATGGTGTGATATATTAAAATATGGTATTGTGGTAGATTTTTTGTAAACTTGTATTTATTATACCATAGGATTGAATGTGTATGAAGTAATGGAAGACTTAATGTAAGGGGTTTCGTCTCAATTTACATTCTATTGAAACTAATTTGTTATAATGAATAGAGATACTTTTATATGTTTTATATAAATCCCTAGGAAATTATATATCATTTATTTAATTTATTTAAAGAAATTTAAATCATCAATTGATATTACTCTTTCAATGATCTCATGATTCAATAGTTTCTGAAATAGTAAGGGGATTTCTAGTCTCGCTTTTATTTCGGCAATACTTCTAACATATTCACCAAACATTTATTTTTGGTTCTATATATATTAAACATGAGATTATTTTATTATTATTAAACTTGAAATTTATATATATATATCCTTTTTATTACCTATATTACAACTTTTGTTTACTATTCTAAAGATACCAAATTGGCTAGATAATTTTGTACAAATTTTTTCTTCTTTAAGAAGGATTTTATATAATGAACTTATATTATTTTACAAGGTGTATATAATTAAATTTTAAATTTTTTATAATGAAAATAATGTTTTCATGACAAGGTATTCTTCATGTAATTTTATTATTTGTTGGGGATTTTGATTTAATGATACAAAAACGGTAAGAGTTTATTTCTACAATCTTATCAATTTTCATGATTGTTTATGATTATAATTTCATTTATGGAATATTATTATCCCTATCTAAAGAACCATAAAGAATATTTTTATCCTATATATTTTTAGGATTAATTAATTTATTGGTACTATTTTTTCCAATCATTGGTGCTTAATAAAATTAATAATTTGTTTATGAAAGTCTGACATTATATCTATGGTTTTTCGGAAATATGTTAATTTGAAAAACCATGTTTTATAAAAACATGATAATTATTTTTAAATTATATTTTATGTTCATTAGTAATAAAAATTATTTGTAACTATATTTATGTCATAAATGGTGTTTTAATTAATATTTAATGTTTCATTTATATGTATTTTCGATTTTTCTTTTCAATGTAATGAATTTAGATGATTTCAAAAAATCCTTTATTGTTTACAAAGACAATTTAGAAGAAAAAGGGTTTCAAAATGTTAATGTTGTCAAAAACATCTTTTAAATGAGGAAAGGTTATTTTCGTTAAGAAATACATTAAATGATTTTTTCAGGTTTCTTCATTTGATTTCAATGCAGTTTTCAAAGAAAAGAATTTTAAGAATGTTTTATGTCTTAAAAATAGATATTTTAAAATAAAGGTTATTTTACATTTAAAATGATCTAACTGACATTTAATAATCCTTCTCCAACTAAGATGAAATCTTTTGATATCTTTAATGATTTACAAGGGATATTATCCAATAATACTAATATTATTATTTCCCTAAAAGGTTTAGGTTTTGATGTAATAATGTTTATGGTACCCACTTCTTTTATTGGGTTATTCTATGATGAAATGATTGTGAAACATATCTATTTTATATTGTTTGTGGTAGGATGAAGTGTTTATAATACCCATATCATTTCTTGGGTTATGATATTATGAAATTTTATTATCTGTTAGAAGGAATATGCATGTTTTCATTATGGGATGAGTGGGACATATATCTACCCCTAAAGCCTTGGGTAATGATGGATAAATCATGATTATATATGTTATGTGTCAAATACATTACCTGTAAAAATGTTATATTTGAACCAGGTTACATGTTCACAATTATATGAGTAAACCTTATTATGTGTTCATAATTTTATGTGTTAACCTGATTATCTGCTCACAATGTTATGCATGAACCATATAATATGTTTACAATGTTATTTGTGAAAATGATTACATTTTCCCAATGTTATGCATGAACCTATTTATATGTTCACAATGTTTTGTGTGAAACTGATTACATGTTCAAAATGTTAAGTGTGAACCTGATTATATGTTCCCAATTATATGCATGAACCCGATTACATTTTCACAACGTTATGAGTGAACCTTATTATGTTTTCAAAATGTTATGTTTGAACCTGATTACATGTTCAAAATGATATGTCTAAACCAGATTACATTTTCACAATGTTATGTGTGTACATATATTTCAGGTCTATATTGATATACATGGACCTGGTTTCATGTCAATATGTTTATGTGATTCCTTGATTTCATGTCCTTAAGATAATTAGTTTCCCTATTTCTATTTATACATGATTCTAATGTCATAAGATGATGTGTATTCATCAAGTATATATCTTATGTCAATGCTATGATCTCACAAATCATGTTCTATTCTTTCAGCATGATTTTTGTCTTGTATACTTCAAATATTTCTACCCTAACTCATCTATATGGTCATTAAATGCAATTATTATGTTCTCTTACCTGTATTTTTAAGTTTTTAATACATATCTATATTACTTTTACCCTTATTGGGCATCTGAGCAGACCCTTTCTTATTTTTCCATTCTCACGGATATGAAGAAATATTTGATGTCAGAGTTATGATAGAGAATAACTCTCTGGGATATATTTAATATCATTCACCAAATTAGAGTAATGTGTTCCATGTTTTTATATATAGTAACCTATTACTATCCTCAAACATCAACTTTTATAACATGTTTAGTATTTATCTAAAATGACGTAGTATCCATGTATATGAAGCCAGGGTCTCAAAATTTTGTATTGAATTAAAGGTATTGTTAATAATTGGAAACTAGCTTTGAATACATTTTTGATATCACTAGGGATATTTCTATGGATATGACTAGGGATGCCTCGAATGATAAGTCAAAGGATGAGTAATTGTTTAGGATAATGTCCTGGAATCTTTCTAAAATATTGAGTGAGTGGTTTCCTAGCAATACATCCCTATATGGATAATACAATTTGATGTGGATTTTGAATAGATGTACATAGGGGTAACCACCTAAAAACATTGTATTGATCTTGACTAGATTTGGAACTAGTTTAAAACAACATGCCTTGCTACACAGTTAGTTTGAAAATACCAAAGGATATGATTTTGAAATTCATAAACAACATATAAACCATCATTAAAGATTTCCATATATGATGACCATTAAAGAAATAGGATAAATATTCTATTTAATATATTGACAAGAATGTGTCTTGATTTGGACTTCCTAAATGATTTTTTAGACTATGTGGTTTCCCATTATGAATGGAGTGGCTCACACTATGCTTTATGGTTTTAGTCAATGGTGGAAACTAGAAGGATATGGGTTAACATTTAATTATTCAGATATGTAAGTATAGGGATTATGAAAATTAAAGTACTAAGTGGAAATATGATTAATAGAATACAAAAGGTGGTTTGAGCATTGGTTATACTATTGAAGATAATGATAGCATGGCTGTCCAGTGAAAGGTATGAGATTTTATAACAATATTGTTTACATTAAATGTAAGAATATTGATTAAATTAATTTTTAGGAACAATAATAAATGATTCATATTTAATTTTATAGTAAGGGGTATTAAGGAATAATATGATGAATCCTAATTAATGGTTTAAGAATGAAGTTGTATGATTGAAGTTTACATGTATTGAAATTAAAGAACTATGTTATATGAATCATTATGAATATGTTCTTCATTATGGATTTTCAAAATAATATACTAAATGGAACTGATGAACTAGAAATGTGATTTAATTGAAATATGATATTTTTATTAATTTATGGTAACCCTTAATGTGTTCCAAGTTTTGAGAAAATTGTATTTAGTTTGGATAACGAGGCAATTTATATGGATAATGAAAATTGAATAGCACTGATTACCCTGGAACTGATTGTTGATTTTTGGACAATGTTGTCTATGTTAACATGGTTGATATTTAGAATATATTTTTATTTAAGGAATATATCCAATAATTATTGGAATAAGTGAAAATACATGTCTTCAATAAGGTTTTATGGAAGTTATTGTTATTTTCATGCCTTATGAGAATGCATGATAAAGGTATTATAATGTTTTTTATGCGAAAAAATGATCTACTTATACTGGGGATCAATGTTAAGCTGATTTGGAGTAATATAATGGCATTTTTTCTTTATTTTTTTATTTTCTTCTTTTGAAAGTGTGAGAAGGATAACCATGAATGGAATGGTTAATGTTAAAAATTGAATGACATTTTAGAGACTAAAGTGCTATCTCTCTATATGATGATTTTTGCATATTTGATAACCAGTGCTAACCATTTCTTAGATGATAACTAAAGATATATATAATGACTTATCATTCTAATTATGTACATCATGGTCTGTTTGTTCTTCAGGAATGAAAAATCTACCTTCATTTTAGGGAGTATTAGATTAAGTGGAAATTGGTAATGACAGATCCAAAGGGTGATATTATAAAAATGAAATAGAAAAAAATAAAGTATATATATATCCTTATGAATTTTTTTCATCTTTTGAAAAATGATCCAGAAACAAAAAAACATATCCTATTAAATTCATTCTTAGATGAATAAAAATGACCTTTAGATCATCATGTATTTATGGGTTTGTGTTTATAAACATTCTCTATATCACTCACATACTTTTGATCATTATAATTTATCCCTCTCTATTTTAATTTATAATTTTATTCCATAATAGTATTTCCACATTCCTCTCATGGTCTCCAATTTGGAAACCATGTTTTGAGTTACATTTGGGTACTGTTATTCTTTCAAATTTATTTTTATAGGAAATTTCAGTTTTCATTTTTAATATTATTTTTTATATATAAGAACATTTCAAGTATTAAACCTTTGATAACCCAAAAATAATATCTAGGGTGAAATTAAATTAAATGGGTGTAGAATGTAACACCCCGAGTTTTTCTGAATTATTATTTTTAGATAATTTATAATTTTTTGATGGATTTCATTTCATAGTACACCAAAGTAATATTTATTTATAAAAAACACTAATATGAGATTTATCTTCACATAGAACATAGATTATATTTCATTACATGAAACTATATTTTTTTCCTATGTTACACATTGGGTCGAGTTCCTTCGATTACTTGTCTTACTTGGAAGACCAATTTTTACTAAATTACATTATTATTATTAAAATATTTTTATATTTATCACATATCCATTGGAATGTAATATATGGATAAGATTAACTAAACAATGAAACGATGATTAACACCTGTCTATAATATTATTTATTTGGTTATCAATAAATACAAAAAAAAATTGAATATAAAGGAAGTGATATTATGATAAAGATATCTTCATTCCCACAATGGTTTTTTATTTTTATAAATCAAATATATCATTATTAATGATATATATTAATTAAATTTATATATTATAAAATCCACCCAATGTTTGCAGATTCATCTAATATGTCATATAGACATAAAAAAATTACAAATCTAGTTTTATGCATAAAAAGATGTATTATTTTAAAAGGTAGCTTTCCAACCTTTTAATGTGATATCTATTTTAAATATATATTTTTATAATTTTAAAATATGATATAAAAAAATAAAAACATAATTTTAGAAAATGTAATTTCAGAATTATATTATGGACAAATTTTGGAATTATCTGAGAAGATTCATTTTTGGACGAATAGTAAAAACTACATAATTTTAATTGAAAACTACAATTTCATCTAATTTATTGAATACATTAAATTATATATTAAATTAGTTTAGAAGTATAATTACTCAAATTTTTATTCAATTAATTAAAATTAGGTCATTTTAATCAATTTAAAATTAATTTCCAGATAAAAACATTTCAAACATTTGAACATTTTACATTAAAAGTCATTTTTTCATCACATATGTGGCATTAAATTTAAATTAATTTTTTAAAATTATATGATTAGAAACTGGTAAAATTTATTTGTTTTAATAAAAATAATTTTTAATTTCTAATAACTTCAAATTATTTTGTTACCAAATAGATTTGTGGAAGCACATAAAATTAATTACATTGATCAAGCTAAAAAAGAATTTACTAAATGACTAGTCTTAAAATATATGGTGTAAAAACGACCCTAAACTTGTAAAGAACCCATTGGATATAACTAATTTGACCACAACCCTCGATGGATCTAATTATTTATGTTATTGAATCCAATTGGTTTGTAAAAATGTGGGGAGCACCCAAATCTTTTGACAAATGGCAAGTGTGTCCTTTCCTCCTGTTATAAATGGCCACCACCTCTCTCCATTATTCACATCTCAAAAAATACCTTTGTTCGGAAAACACCTTCCCAAAAAACATAAATATCCATACTATCATCCTATAGGCCTCACATTTTCCCTAAAGAACCCCAAGGAAGGGTTTCGTTATAAGCTAAAAGTAGTTACCCGAATAGTAGGTAATGTTTTTCAAGGAGATATTTATTATATTTAATTTTCCACCTATTCAATAATTATTATATATTTATTTTATTATAACCTATTAATAATCCATATTATGATGATTTTTTTGTTTAGGTTACATCCTAAACAGTCACACACTTCCATCAAATTGGATACACATTCGTTGTTCGTGTGTACAGCCGACTACCACCTCGTGAAGTGAGGTTGTTCTTTCTTCCATTTCCCCTATTAAAGGATGGGAATAATGAGCGACATAATATTTTATGATATATTTCATATTTATTAGTTCTGTATTGTTTTATAATTATTATATAAGAAATTATTTCTTTATTTCATTTTTGATAGAATATGATTACTTTTTTTCGTGAACGTGTGTACTACCGCCTCCTCAAAACGATGTGATTTGTTCATGATTTACATAAAATATATTAAGGATGTGTATAATAATTATATATGACATATATTAATAAATAATTATATAGTAAATATAATATATATAAATATATAATTTAATTTTCTATTTTGGATATTTTGATATAAAAAAAGAAACAACGTTCATGCATATGTAGGACTTACTATCTCCATGAAAAATGTATTACATTTCATATTTCTATCATTTATATATTTATATAACTAAATATATAAAGAATATATATGATATTTATATCTTGTTTTACATTCTGTGAATAATTAATCAAGATCTAAGTAATATGATCGAGAATTAAAAATTGAATCATATACAAAAAAAGTAGTTACTACTCCAAATATAGATTTAACATGAAATTGATAATAAATAGGTAATATAAAATCATACCTAAATCATATATGTTGTGATATATAATAATATAGTTTAATGTTAGAGTTATAATAAATTTATATTTATTATACAATAGGTTGGAATGTTTATGATGAAAGTCAAGAAATAATGCAATGGCTTTCATCTCAATTGACATTTCATTGAGACTTATTTGTTATTATTCACCTAACTAATTTTATATGGTGTATATACTGACATATAAAATGTTTTATAATTAATATAATTTTTTAATGATATGAAAATTTTCAATTTATGTTATTATTTTACGAATATAAAGATTCAAATTATACTCATGTAGTTAGGGTATTTTTAGTCTCACTTTTATTTCTACCAGACTTGTAATGTCCCCACCACTCATATAACTGATGTGGTGTATATAATACCCATGAATTAATTATATTATTTTTTATCGTTATATTTATTAGTATTTACATATCAATTTTATAACCACTATCTAATGTGGTTTATGGTCCAACAGATACCAAATATGTAAGGTAATATTATCTCAAACTCTCTTCTTTAAGACACAAGTTATTTTATACAACAATATTATTTGAAAATGTGTACAAAATATCCATTGACATGTTTTATCATGAATCTAGTAATTTTCATGATAGTGTAAGATTCATTTAATTTTACCCTTTCATGTGAATTTTGATTCAATGTTTCAAAAGTCTTTATAGTTTATTGCTACAATCTCATAGTTTATCTAGATTTTATATGATTATGCTTCCAATGATGAAATATTATGTTTCATCTCATAAGATATCTAGTGAATATTATTATCACCTATTTATTCAATATATATTCACATATTTTTACTATTTATTTTACTCATTGGTGAATTATAATATTAAGAAATTGTTTTTAAGAAAAAATTATTTTATTTCATTCTTCATTGGAAATCTATTTTATTCAAAAAAAAAACATTTTATAAAATTTCTTTCAACTTTTTTAAATATATTTTAATCTAATTTTCATGGGAAATTATTTTCAAATGATTTATGCATTAATAATTGTTTTAATTTATTTTTAAGTCATCATTTATAGGTTTTTATAGGTTATTTTCAAAGAAAAGGAATTCTATTATTTGAAAAATTAATTTATATGTTTTCAAAGATATATTAAAATAAAATTTTATTCACTATGTTTTTGATTTAAAATTTGTTTTCTTAAAATAAAAAATTTTATGTTCCTATGTTACTTTATATTTTTAAATGATTTTTAAACATATTACTTCCTATGTTTAAAATACGGTTTTGAATGAAAAGGATTTTGAAATTGTTTTATGTCCTAAAAACGTGATTTTAAATGAAAGGTTATTTTCCTTAAGAACTGATCTGAGTGATCATTAAAATAATTTTCAACATAATATGAATTCCTTTTATGTAGTTTTTTATTACCATAGGATATGAATCAATGATTCCAATAATATTATTTCTGCAAATTGTTTATGTTTTGATAGAAGGATGTTTATGAAACCTACTTCCTTTTATAGGTTATTCTACGATCAAATGACATTGGAAGCTACATTTTTTCCATAGGTTAAGATAGGATTAATTTTTTATAATACTCATTTCATTTAATAAGATATGATTTTATTAATATTTATGATCTTTTAGTGCACATATTTATGATTTCATTATATGATGGGTGGGCCTATATATCCCACCATTGCATTAGGTAATGATGGATAACTCATGAGTATATATGTTATGAATAAACTAGATTACATGTTAAAAATTTTATATGTGAATCTTATAAAATTTCAAAATGTTATGAGTGAACCCTATTATGTGTTCATAATGTTATATGTGAACCTAATTACATGTTAACAGTGTTATACGTGATCCTAATTAAATAATCAAATAACTATGTGTGAACCTAATTACATGTGGAAAATGTTATGTGTGATCTTGATTACATGTTCATAATGTTATGCTATATTCACAATGTTTTCTATGAATCTGATTACCTACATTTTAATTTTATACGTGAACCTTCTTGCATATTTAGAAAGTTATGAGTGAAACTTATTATGTGTTTAAAATGTTATGAATGAAACTGATTACCTTTTCATATTGTTATGCAGGAACCAGATTACATGTTCACAAAGGTTATCTAGGTACTTCTCTTTCAATCCCACAATGATATCTGTGGACCTTGTTTTATGTCTATAATTTTATGTGAGGGATTGATTTCTAGTGTTGAATTTAATGACTGAAAATGTTTGTATTTATAGATGGTCACAATGTTATCAAATGTTGCATATGACCCAAGTCTACGTCTTATTGAAATTTCATGCTCTCAATATTCATATTATTTTATTTCCTTATGATTCATGCCTTATGAACTGCCAATATTTATTCGATGACTCATGTATATGATCTTTGATATGTAGGGTTTGATAATTAACTATTATTATTATGATCTAATAGACTTTTTTCCGTGTAATGATTATATATCTCCATTATTTTTACCCTTACAGAGCATTTGTGATCCCCCTTTATTATCATTCTATTCCCAAGGTTTTGAAGAAATGATTCACGTAAGATCTCAAAAGAGCAATATTATTAAGAGAGATGTTGATGACCTTTCACTAAATTAGAATAATGTTTTCTATGTTTCAAAATACATGAAACTGTTATAATCCTCAGGCATGTACATTTTTAATGTGTTGAATACTCATCTAAAATGTTGTAATATCCATTTATGTAAATACTAGGCCTCTATAATTATCAGGTGGGGAGTAAAACCAATCCACTATAAGTAATGGTATACCCTTGGGAATGGTCGGGGGTCCAATCCAGATGGTATAGCTAAAAATATATTTCCCTTATAAGTCATGTAAACATAACTTAAATAATAAAGAAATTATTTTTATGCCGATATGTATATCAATATTCAATGTATTATTTCAAATATATTCTCTCATGGATCATGTTATTTGATTAAATTATTATTCATTTATTATGAATTTCACATATTTATTTGATGGCCTTGTATTATGATCTTTGATATAAAAGGTATGGTTATCAAATGTTATGATCATGTTCTCATAACCTATTGTTTATGTTATGCATACATATCTCCTTTATTTACCATTATAGAGAATCTTACCTCACCCTTTCTTATGTTTCTTTTCCCTAATTTTTGAAGAATGGATCAATGTAGGACCACTAATGTGAATAATATTTATGGGAGGTAGTTATGATCTTTAACTTTTTAAGAAGATTATCTTCCATGTTTCCTAATAAACAAAACAGTTATGGTCCTCAAGCATAGTTATGTGTAATGTAAGGAATATTTATATAAATATGTGTAATATACATGTATATGAATCCTTGTTCACTATAATTGTGGCAAGAAATGTCATATTTCTAGAATATGAACACATTTCCTTTGAAAATAATTGGATAAAATCAACATTAATGAAGTTCATGCACCAGATAGACAATAGTTGGTATGGGAAATATCTCCACAAGATAAAGTGGGAGATGGAGATTATTTCAAGACATAAATACTTTGTAGTTATACTAGAGTGGTTAGAGAATCTTAAAGATATGTTAATCTTTTCAGTAAGACTTGTGAAATATTAATCCTCAAAATGATTAACCTATAACCAAAAAGGTGGCAGTAGATTTGAAGGAGGCATCTAAATGGAATGAATTCATGCATTCTTAAATGGAGTCCATGTATAAAAATAAAATGTGTATTTTGGTATACCCTCAATATTATGTAAATACTTTTTAATTTAAATGATTAACCAATAAAAATTTAGAAACCTATTGTGATATAAATACCTATAAATAACTTATGATTGAAATAGGATACAAAACACATCAATCATTGACTTCAAATAAACATTTTCACTACTCGTGATACAATAAACCCATCCGAATATTAGATGTAATAACATCATTCCATGACTATTAAATTAGGTATATGGATGTCAAAGTTTATTTTTTTAATGGAATGTTAGTTGAATATGACTATAATACTCAAACAGAAGGTCTCAATAAGTAAAAGAGTGATAATAATGTTTGAATCTATACAGATCCATTTATGTATTGAAAAATGCATCAATATACTACACTATTTTCTTAATTAAGTCATAATGTAATTAGTTTTCATCAATAATGAAACAAATACATATGTTTATAAATAGTATATTTTGAATTCCATCATTTTTCTAGTATTTTTTATTTATTTCACATTGATTGTATGAATTAAAGAGAAATTCATTCAGTCATTTGTGACTTCATTAAGGAATACTTCTTCTTGAATTACTGAAGTGAAGAATCCTATATTCCATGGATCAATATCTATCAAGATAGATCTCATAGGTTCCTAGGGATAATAAAATGTAATTGTATTTACATGATACTCAAAAGATGCATTATGGAACAATCCACCATGGGATTTTTGTAATGTCACATGGTATAAATCAATCTCAGAACATGTATCAACAAACATAGTAATAGATTGAAAGGATGAGTAGAATCCCTAATTCTTTAATATTGGTATATTTTCTTTATTCCGTGCTATGTAAAAGTTTTATTGTAATATTTTCTTCAACCATAGTATGGAGATATAAATCTAATATAGGGGAGTTTCTTTAGGAAGATATGAAAAAATCATGAATTACATGAGATGTATGATGGATATGTTCCTAGAATACGAAGGAGGTGACGATCATTTATTGAGGGGATTCACCAAAACTATTTTCTGGACATATCCTCATGATCACTAATCAAAATAAGTCTTTGTATTGTTACTAAATAGTGGTGTAGTGGGATAGAGAATCTTGAAGAAACACTTGGTCACTAATTCTATAGTTGGAACCTTGTATATAATGCATTTCAATGTAGCTAAGGAGGATGTCTAGATTAGTATATTTTTACCAGAATTTTTTTTATGCATTACAGTTTAGAACCAATAATTGTTTACAATGATAAAACTATAATGGATTCTCTTTCTAAAGAGCCTAATTCATAGAAGATGAAAAATCATTTAATTTTTAAGTTCTATATCTTGAGGTAATTTATTCTTGGGGTATTTTATTCATATTGTTGATGTCATTGGTAATAGATTACCAACAGAGGATAATGTAGAATATCCCCTAATTTAATCAATATTTTTATAGAATCAGGATTCCCATGTGAGAGATAGTATGTTACGATATTTTAGAAATTGTATCTATCTAATGTGGTAGTATTGTCAGTGGGTTCCATCTACCCAAACCATGTATGTAATTTGATTACCATTACATGTATACAGTTTTTATATACATGTTTATATCATTCCATTATAATGTTGATACTTCTGTGCCCACTATTTCCTTGGTAATTTTCTAATATTACGTCTATCATTAAAAGGTTATAATACTTCATAGAAAAAATCAGAACGTCCAGATACCATGAAAATAATCCTAAATATATTTATTATGGTATAGAAACATAATTCATACATTAAATAGATGAATATGAACTATTAGGATTTGAGGACACATATGCGATGAAAAATATTCACATGAAGTACATTCTTGGTGATCTGGAGTTGAATGGATCATGATGACTAACCACTAATAGGAACACCATTTGTTATAGGTTCCATTGGTGGTTCCGATTTGACAACACATGTATTTTCATCATGAATTGAGATCATCATCAATGTGTAAAATTTGATCATATACATTTTTTTGGCAGAAAACCATTTCATTTATGTTGTCATGAGGTAGCATACATTGGGTGTGTCGTTAGTTTCATGACATTCACAACTAAAAAATTTCCTATATCCATAGTCATGAACTATGGATATATCCTCAAAACCATATCTATAGCCTCAAAAAATATGGCCATATAATATAACCATGGTTTATTTAGATCGGGGATCATATTAGTGTGGCTATCTATATAATCAATAGCCACAATTTTGTTAGTTGTTTTCATGGTTGTCTATGGTCGTAATAGAAGATATAGCCACTATTTTGACAACCATGGAAAAATCGCCCACAGTGTTCCACCATGTAAGTTGATCTATATCCGTGGTTAAAATTGTAGTTATAGGTTTTGTTTCCATGGTGTAAAACCATAACTTTAGCCCCGATAACCGTTTTTTATAACCCTAAAATAATATGCGCCCAGTCTGATCTGAAATCTGTACCTCTAAAATGGAATATCAAATACATAACCACTACACTAAAACAATTGGTATGTATGCAAATATTTATAATTTGTTATATATATCACTACAAACCATGTAAATAGTTTTTAAATCATTGAAGTAAATGTTATCGTGATTCTTTTATAGGAAATGTTTCCCCTCACGCAAGCATGGGAAAACTAGAGCCATGGTTCCTCAAAACCATGGCTATAGGAAAAATTTATATCCATGGTTTAGTAAACTATATCTATATAATTTTATGTGACACAAATTGAAAGGTTTTTTAGAAATTAATTTCTATATGTCTAATCGATATACATGGTTTTAGGGAAAATCATTCCTATAGGGATAATTACTCGTAGAGATTTGTTGAATGCTTAAGAATTTTTTTTTCTGAATGGAATCTATATATTAGGTATATTGAATTTGATGGTAGTGACTTTGATAAATACATAGCCATTGTAGAAGATGGTATGTCTATCCTGTATGGTCAATAATAAATAAATTTTATGTGCATAGTGAATGAATTTGTAAATATAGATATATGAGATATTTTTGATAACAAGATTATATTACATGTCATGTTTTTATATGTGAGGTTATAATTTCTACGACAATACTTAATATTATTTGGGGGTTTGATAGTTTACATGAATTCACTGCTATTTTTTGAGTAATAATCACTACTATTGTGATTATGGCATAGAGGGTCACACACATATCATACTCAAAAGTATGGCCTATTATGATGAATATGATCTTGGGACAAGGTTGGACCCACCACAGTGTCTAGGAAATGTCCAAATTTGAATGATAACCAAAAGATAAGTAAATTAAATATTATTCTAGTATAAAATTTTTAATGAATAAATATTATTTTCATATTTAGGTTTCATTTAATATTTTTGGGAGTAATGAGTCGTGTTAATGAATCATATTTATCATTAATATATTTATTATATTATGATTATGTGAAAAAATATAAATTACAATTAATATAGGGCTAATAGTTTTTCAAATTTCATTTATGAATTTTTTAGTATGTAATATTTATGTGGGGTCCATAAGTCTTTTACCATATGTTTAACCTAGCTATTTAAGGTAGAGAAAACTCAAAATCAAAAAAATATTCATCCTTCTTGAAAGTAAGATCACCCCTCTAATCACTCTCACCTCCCAGTGAGATAAGGTTTCTTTCCAAGAATTTTATCCATCATTACATTCACATATAATACGAACAATGTATAAATGATCATTTAGATTCCAAAATGATCTTTGGAAATCCTTAATAACACATAAAATCTAACTTTTGAAGCACCTAGAGACTATTTAATCACATTTATATAAACTATATGGATTTGAGATAGGTTATAAAATGTAACAACCATTGACGACTTTTGGAATAATATCACATCAAGATATCAAATGAGGTACCACTCCAATTTAATTTTCATGATTTTCCTTCCATATGAAATATGCATGATATAATTGAGTATTGGAAACCATTAGTTATGTTTCCATGACTTCCGAATGATGATAAAATTTAAAAATCACACTACTACACATTTCTGTATCATGACATGAACTAACATATATAAGCATAAAAAAATATAAAACAACACCTAAGGGATATAACGCCACATAAGTTATAATTATATAATCATAAGGATTTGATGACAATATCATGATTTTATAAAAAACATCACATTATGTTCTATTTAGGATTTTAAAAAATATTTATAGAAGGACTTTCATTTTCACATCATTTGAAATCACCATTTCCAATTTTCTTCAAAAACCATTTATTCAACCATAATTAAAATAATATTTAGAAATCCAACTATTAATAAAAAATATCCTTTTAGAGAAACACACCATACATTAAAGAAATTCAATTTGGGAAAATCACTTTTTCCCAAAACCACAGATTCCCCATTTTGAAACAATTAAATTCACCATAAGACCCACAATCTCAAAACCATTTAAAAGTATCGATGCTCATAACTATTCATTTAATAAAAAATTCTTCTAAAATACTACACACACATTTTTAATAAGAAACCATGATAAAATGATCTTGTATACCATGGAGGAGGATGGAGAGGTTATCATCCATGTTCAAGCTATTATAGGTCAAATGAAAGGGGAGAAACATGTTGTTGAATCCCTTAAAATCACACTTTATTGAATTTTGTGTAGGACACACAATTTACCAAGACATTTTCTAACAATGGAGTGGCCATCTCTTATACAAACCAACACTTCATTGTTATCCTAGGAACCCTATAAAGTTTCACTGACTATATGAGAAATGTTATTTAACATCCCAACCGAGGTTCCACAAACTGGTTCCCCGATCCAGTTGGTCACATGACCTCAAACATGCCTCCTCATACACTAGATGTTTTCGACTAGCAGTGAGGGTTTAATATCATAATTGGGAGACTATACACCCTTTATTAATGTAATATTCCAATGAAAAATATTAAACAACAACAAAATGATATTAACATAACAAAACAATACAATAATCTCATGATGATCAAAATAGGAAAATACATTATCAAAACTAAACAATAGATTTTCCAAAGAAAAGTATGTTTCAAGTGTCAATATAAAAAAACCAAAAAATAAATTAAGACTATGATAACTCCCAGTAGGTTCCTGAACCACATCTCGTTCTATCTTCCATTAACCATCCCAACTATGAGCACTAAAACACAATATTTTCCTTTATCTGTTCCTGTAATCATGATGTCTAATCAGGTATCTTGCAGAAATCCTGAGTAGGGTGTGATTACAACTCAATAGACCGCCAACAATATAGTCTAAAACAATATACAATCAAAACAACTGTATAAAGTTGTATAAATAAGAAATTAAATCAATAAATTAAAAAAGCTTCCACTAATTATATTACCCTCTCTTTAACCACATAACTCCTGGGTTGTTGAGGAAACTAAAACTATCAATACCTACTTTGGACCATGATAGAGCCTGAACTATACTAATGGGATATCCTATCTCAATATTCCATTGTTACTATTCTTCATATAAATTTACACATGAGTTCCATTATAAACATTCATTATTTCAATTAACAAATTAATTTCATTTTTACAATTTGTCATTTCAATCCACATGAAAATGGCATTTTTATTATCCCTAATTTCAATTCACATAGGAATTCCACTGTTACAATTCATCATTGGAATCCACATATGAATTCGATTATTACAATTCATCATTTCAATTGACATATAAATTCCACTATTACCATTGATCATTTCAATTAACATATGAATTCCATTGCTACCATTCATAATTTTAATTCACATATCAGTTACATTGTTACCATTCATCATTTTAATTCAAATACGAATTCCATTATTACCATTCATTATTTCAATTCATACATTGTTCTTATTCATTAACACAATTTCAAATTTGAAAGTATCACTCATAACACAACTACCAATTAATTATTTTTTCCAAATTAATTAAACCAATATAAAAAATGAATATTCACACAATCCAATTAATTAATTAAATAATTAATCAAAAAAAAACTATATCATTAATTAATAAAATAATTATTTAATCACATTTATCTGATCAAATTAATTGTAATTTTAATTAATCACATTCCATTAATTACTTAATCAAAACAATATCAGTTATTTAATTCAATAATTAATTAATCAATTCCCAATCCCAATATCTCATAATTAATTCAACAACTAATTATTAAATTAACAATTTCAATATATAAATTATTAATTTAACAATTAATTATCCTAATTCATATTAAAAATATCTCAATAATTAATTCAATAATTAAGTATTTCTGAAATCCTACAATTCATTATTATAATAATTAGTTAAAAATTTAATTATTCCCGATTCACCATACATTATTTAATTAATTCACTAAATTAATAAATTCAATTTCGAACCCCAATTTCTAAAAGAACCCTATAAATTATTTAATTACATACATGTAATTAAAATCCTGACTATGATATTTTAATAATATACCACCAACCTCAATTCATTGAAAACAACTCGCCAATGGTAAAATAGCTAATTTGAGTAGAACAATGATGTGAAATGAGATCAAAATATAAATCCCTAATTAAAGATCTAACAATAAATATCCCATAATAATAGATCTAAGTCTAACATTTCACGATCTATATCCAACAAGAAACAGGATAACCTCCATCAAAAAGATGATGGATAGATAGGAGAGAAGAAGGAAAGCACACGAGATATAATCTTCTTACTAAGAAGGATGCAGATCATAAATTCAGACATTGAATCCTCCATAATGGAGGTTGGAAGGGATTGAAATCTATTAGGGGGCCCTAAAAAATCATTATAGAACATTACTTGTGGAATGGGAGTTGATATGGGGTGAATATGGGTGTTTGAGTGTTTAAAAAAATTAGATTAAATAAATATTCATACACTATTTACTGAGAAGGGGTGCACAATTTTACAATCTATAAAACATAGTAATGCTCCTTTTGTGGGGTGTGATTATTTGTCTTAATAGGTTGAATAGTTTAAAAAACCATTTGGAAAACATGAAATCCACCTATGTCCTAGTTTTCATGGTTTGTGGGGATATGGAACACCGTTTAGGAAAACCATCCACCAACCATGCACATTCCCTTCTCCTTCTAGAATTTCTAATTTTCACCCAAACACACCTTAGGGTAAAACCTAAACGAAGCATTCTAAAAAAAAAAATTATAGCAAGAAACAATATTGTGGAATCTCCAAAAAAGGATGAGATCTTACAATATCACATCCTTATAACAGATCATCCCCATGCTACACTCTCAAGAATCTGTAAGTCTCTTTGTAAAAATGATTAGGCCACTAATCCCTCATATCAATTTCAATCTCCCATGATTCCTCCTACACACAACCATGATTCATAAAAAAACATGAACTAACAACACAGTATTTCCCTACAACACTTTCTCACTATGATCCAACTCACATATCGGATAATCCTGAATGTACGCATATATCTCAAGCTCAACACCATCCACATCAATCACGTGAGAAGGTTTGGGGGGATATCATTGATGTTGAAACACATTAAAAACATCATGCATAGAACATTATATCTATGGAAGAAGACAATCGATATTCCATCATCAAAGTCTATTAGTATATAACTTCTTTATACTAAGAGTGATATAAAAATTCTTCTAAATCAATTGAACCTTCTCTAATGTCTTATTCATGATGCTCGATCCCAAAAACTCAAACTCACATACCTCTTTCTAACATAGCGGTGATCTACATGACCGATAATAAATAGACTTATATGATTCTGTCTGTATTGTTTTCTAATAATAATTTTCAAATAAAATTTCAACCAAGGCTAGGTGCTTATCCTATGTCCCATTGAATTCAATGAAATATTCTTGCAATAAATCATCATGAAAATGTATAGTATGATCTGACTTCCCATCTATCTGTGGGTGGGAATCCATACTCAATATGACTTGTGTACTGAGAAACATCTATAATACATATGAGAAACAAATTAAAATGTGAGTCACAGTCTGATACAATAGTACATAGAACCCTGAGCATATAGACTATCTCCCATACATACATTTCTCCCAAATAATCTGCTAACAATGTTTCCCATATAGGTGAGAAATGTTCTACCTTTTTCAAATGGCCTTAAATCTCGCAAATGAATTAATTATTCTAAGTCATCCTCAGGAGTCCCACCAAAACAACCATTTTCACATCATCCCTCATCCATTATAGGATGGGCAATGACTGTTGTAAATCGCCAGGTTATTGATGCTCAACCTTCACCACATTAAAACTATATCATCATGTCACGAACCCTGCTATCAGATTTTTCATGAATGGACACCAAACCTATCATCATATGACATGGTAAATTTTGGCCACACATGGATGTAATACCATCTTCGAGGAATTAAAGTCACACATCATATCCTACAATATGATTACAAGAAAATCAACCCAATTTCTAACATAGATGATCTCATCAATATTTATAGTGTAATCAGAAGGTGACTCCCCACCTTCAAGGATTTTCTTCAAGGTCAGTCATTCTGGATCCTCATATTATCTATCCCCGTTCTACCTC
Source organism: Viscum album (assembly GCA_963277665.1). Lineage (NCBI taxonomy): Eukaryota > Viridiplantae > Streptophyta > Magnoliopsida > Santalales > Viscaceae > Viscum > Viscum album. The sequence goes on from OY728140.1 coordinate 1,730,763,811, forward strand.
AAAAGTAAATAAATTACTGAAATTGATATGAGATCCATCAGGTATTCACTCGCCTATACTACAGCATGCATCTCAACTAGTGGATTCATAATTTTCTACTCAATACTAGACTCTTGAATAGCATGATTATGAGTTTTCCTGGTTAATGCATCTTCCAAAATGCTTCCTTTTCGAAGCGTATATTCTAGGTCAAATTCAAATGAAAAAATATACTCAACCCACCTCTGCTGCTGTAGATTATAATTTCATTATGAGAAGATGAAATTTATGCTCTTGTGATCAGTATACATAGTAAAATTATCACCGAACAAATTATGATGCAAATATATTAAATCCTAAACCTTTGCAGGTAACTTGAGGTTACGAATAAGGAAGATTCATTCATTTGTACTCAACTTCTAAGACATTATACCACATATCAATCTACCTATATCAACATAGCTTTAATCCCAAACCCATAGGTGTCACAACAAATGGTATACTCCTCACATGGATATGGAATGAACACGATCGATTCATATGTCAACTGCTTCTTCTACTCCTGGAAGTATTTCTCACATTTCTCAAAGCATTCAAACTTTACCCATTATTGTTCAATCCATAATGAAGTTTTACTAAATAAGGAATGTCCAGAATGAATCTTGAATAATATCCACCCAAAATTATATGGATAATTAAAAAATTCATGGGATATTCCCAATAAAAAATTTCCTCAACATTCTATGGGTTTAATTACACAACTTCCTTTTAGATTATGTGACCAAATAACTGTTACTAGCCGATCAAAAAGTGATATGAAGATATCTTTGGCGTATATCCGATGGTCTCCTAGTTCATTCAGGATAATGTCATGGTGTTGGAAATTATCATCATGAGTCTTAGAGTACACCAATATGTCATCCCAAAACACCAAAAATAAATTATGTAGGTACTAAAGGTCCTTTCATTTCATAGAGGCCATAAAAACATCTAGTGAATTTCTCAACCCAAATAACATTATACCGAAGTCATATAGGCCATACATTATTCCAAAATAATTCCTCAGTGTTTCATAAGTTCGAACACTCAACTGATTATACCTTGATCTAAAATACATCATTGTGAAAACACATGATCCTCTAAATTTGTCAAAAAGATCATTGATATGTTGAAGAGGGTAACAATTCTTCACAGTCATCTTGTTCAACTTTTGGTAATAGACCCACAAGAATAATGATCCATCATCCATCCCTTCAATCAATATTGGCGAACCCAAAGTTGACATACTTTGTTGGAGACACCCCTTATCCTCCAACCCCTCTAGCCAAGTCATTAAAACATTAATCTCATTCAATTCCATTTTGTATGGTCGAATTGAAACTAGATCAATCCCCATAATAGGCTCAGTTGTAAATTCCAAATCTCTCTCTAGTATAATCCCTTAGAAATAATTTTTAAACAATATTGATATCAATATACTACTTGTCGAAAGTTATCATACATACACCTCCATAATCCTACAACAAACTAGAAACATGGACAATAAGTTCCCCTAGTTTCTAGAATACAATAATTTCACAACATTCCTTGATATCCTACTATCCATGTTGAATGTAGTCATCACCCTCAATAGAAATATAATTCACTCTCCACCACTATCAATCCATGTGGTCTTAGTATGCTATCGACCTGTCTATACCCATAATGAGCTCAAATCCTGACATTTCAAGAATATAGAGACCCCATAAGAAATGATACTCCCCAACCTCGAGAGTACATCCATTTCACAAATAGACATCTATAGAGAATACTCCTAAAGTTATATCTATCATGAACACAACACTCAAGAACTCCACTGTTAGTCGAAAACCATTCACAATTATTGATGTTGTAAAAGAAAGAGAGGTACTAGTATAAAAAAATATACATTATAATATATAAGCTGTAAGGATAGTTCCTATCACTGTCAATGGTCTATCTTCACTATCAATATGTTTAGGGTTATTGGAATACATATTTCTTTCCACTCCTCTATATAACGTGGTCTGAGTCCCTTGAGCAGCACCACTCTACTGATATAGATGATATTTTCAATAAATATTGTGTCCACTACCTCTATATCCATGGTCAATATAACTCTAGCTACTAGTCTGATATGGTGTATATGATCCCCTTCCTATACTCTCGTTTTGTATAACTCCAATAGCACTACTTGTATATCATGGGTTATAGAAAAGATTATATAGATGTCCCATAATTCCAAAATATTTTCACTCTAATATTGGTTTTGTATAGTATCTATAATAGTGTCCAATCCAATTACAATAAAAAGACACAATCTGGTTAAAGTCCAAAATAACTGATCCTTCCCACATGAAACTATTTCTACTATCCCATAGCTAACACCCTCGCAACAATGCTTTATTCTCTCAAATGATGTACCACATTATTGTATAGTTTTAGACACCTATCCTGCACTGGAATTTTCACTTATGTTTTCCCTCATCTATGATATCTTGTTGCACCACTATAGTAAACTTCAATAACCAAGAATGTTTAACTTGGGACTTAATCTCACATTTATGTCTGTCTGGTAAATTCCTCACTGTAGATTTCTCATCCTCTACTAGAACATAAGAATATAACATTACGTCTATAAATCATTCAACATTGTCCATCACAGACATACTACATTGAGCCAACCCCATGAATTTAGCTACTCTCTTCTACCTTAGTGCCTATGGATTAAAGTTGTATAGGAAATTCTCCATACTTCCATTCCAAGCCTTCTTGTCAAACATCCTTGTCTGGGCTTGATCCTTCCACTAGTGATACTATGATCATCATAGAATATAAGAACCCATCTTGAACCATTTCCCTATAGAAGACTCCATGTTGTCAAAATTATACTCGATATACCCAGTCCTAAACATTGCTACCTCCGGACCACCATCTATAGAAAAAGATGGAGGGTGATGTAACTTAAAATGCATTAACATACCTGAAAAACATTTCACTCCCCTTCTTGATTATCTCTACAAAAAATTTAGTAATAAATAAAATTTCCCTAAAAAATTACCCCATACATCGTCACTAGGATCTACCGGTGCCTCGAATTCCACTACTGGCAGAGCATCTCCATCCATATTCTCTTAGAATCCTCTCATAAAACATAATCATTGAAGCATATATCTAAAATAAAAAACACATATTTTAGAGAAACATTACATATTTTAACAGATTTCATAAGAGGGGATTCACATTAATATGCATCAAGTCATTCCCCCTTCCCCTCCACATGGTAAAAACCAAAGAACTATCACTACTATTAACCTTCCTACTGCTAGGTCACAGTTAACCATGGGTAAAAATGATTATCATTATTCATGTTTCTCAATAGACACCCAGTATTCTCATATTGTATCATTTTTTGTTATCAATTTCATATTAGGAACATTTTAATTTTAACTTCACAAGAAATGAAAAAATGGTTCAATTTTAACAATTTCTCAACAATTTTTTCTTTTTCATGTGAGCTTAAAATGATGCATGTCATTTTTAAATCCTACGTTCCAGGAATTATGAATGAATAAAAAAATTTGGTCCATATCATTGAATTATTAAAATAAAATAAAATCTCAGAAACAATATCCCATCACATAACAAGTACGTTAACAAAGGTGAAATATCATTAAATTGTAATAGAAAATACCAATAACAATCATCCAACCCGAGGTACTTGGGTTCCCCCCCATACATATGTTATCTACTCCCATTAATGGTCTAATAACTAAGGTATGCCTATTCCTACTCTCCTATTTACATTTCAAAAAAGTAAGATAAATGAAAAAAATAAAACTAGGCTATGATATCCATTTGGAATGCACTTACCCAGGTGCCACATTCTGGTGCCCCGAGCAGGTCGGTCCTAAAACCTCAAACACGCCTCCCTATACCCTAGAAGATTCTAAATAGGATCGAGGTTCTAATATCATAATGTGGAGACTATTCCCCCTTTATTAGATTAATACACCCATGGAAAATAAATAAACAATAAAAATGATATTACAATAAACAGAACAATACCATAATAAAAATTTGACCAAAAAAGTAAAATGTAATAACAAAACAGAACAATAGATATGACAAGCTAAAGTATGCATCAAGTGTCAAAAAACAAAAAAAAGACGTTGATACCCTCCAAGTGGGACCAAAACCACATTTGGTTCCCTCTTCCATGCTATATCCAAACTAATCCATCTAACATCGTGAATTTTCCCTTATCATAACTTTTAAATGTGAATCCAATTCAGGTATTGATTTGGTAGCCCGAGTAGAGTGTATATACAACTCAGTAGGCCACCAACAATGATGTCTAAATCAATATCCATTCAAAACTTGTGTATTCATATTTTTGAAGAATAAATAAAAGATATAAATTAAATATTTTACCCCCTTTCAATTAATCTTTATTTAACCACAGAACACCCGAGTTCCTGGTGACACCCGAACAATCGAGACCTACTTCTTCCCATGACAGAGTCTGAACTATCGCCAAGTGGTATCATATCTCAGAATGCAATTGTTACCATTATTCATCTCAATAACACATTAATTCCATTCCTACCCTTCATCATTTAATTTCAAATATGAATCACATTTCTACCATTCATCATTTTCTATCAATATATGAATTCCATTATTACAAACCAATATTTTATTTCACATATAAATTCCATTGTTACCATTCATCATTTCAATCCATATATTAGTTCCATAGTTACCATAAATTATTTCTATCCACATATGAATTCCATTGTTACCATTAACCATTTAATTTCATATATGAATTACATTTTTCCCATTCATTATTTAAATTCACATATAAATGCCATTATTACCATTCATAATCTCAATTTTACATCTTAAAATATCTCATGTACCATAGGAACAAATTAATTATGTTTTCAAAATTAATTAATCCAATATAACAATTGAATATTCACATTATCCCATTAATTAACTGAATAATTAATTTATCACAAATCACTCATTAATTAATTCAAAAATTAATTAATATGATCTATCTAATTAATTAACTCATAATTTAATCAATAGGATTCCATCAATTGTATAAACATAAAAATATCCCTTAGTTTAATGACATAATTAATTAATCTATTCACAATCACAATATCACATAAATAATTCATTCATTAATTATTCAATTCATAATTTCAATATAAAAATAATTAATTCAAGAATTAATTATCCAAATTTTATTTTCACAACCTCTCGATAATTTATTTAACAATTAATTATCATTCAAATCCCACTATAGTATATAGTAGTAATTAATTCAATAAATACTTATTTCTTATTTATCATCCCTTCATTAATTAATTATATTTAGAAACCAAATTCATAAAATAACCCTATCAACTTTATACTTACATAAACCTAATTAAAATCATGACTATGATATTTGAATAATAGACCGCCTACCTCAATTCATTAAGAAATTATCTCATATAAATATAATCCTCGATTTTAGTAGAACAATGACATATAAGGATATCTGGACCTAAAACAAAATTTTTGATCAATAAATCAAGATCTCAGAGTTCTAGATATATATATAACAATCCATGATCTTTATCCCATATGACTGAGGATAAATACTCTCTAAATGATGTTGGAGTGATGGGAGAGAGGAAGGAAACTACACAGGATAAGATCCTCTTACCAAGAGGGGTGCATATCTTCAATACAGACATTGAATTACCAAGATATGAGGTTAGAAGGGATTTAAATATATATGATAGCCCAAAAACCCATTAAATAATATAAGGGGTCAAAGGAGGGACGATTTGAGGGTAATATAGGGGTTTAGGTGTTTTAAAAATGAATTTCTAATTACAAATCCACGTAGGATTTGCTGGGTTGGGGTGCAGAGTTTCCCAAACTGTGCACCTCTTATGGGGGGTGGAGGGGTTCTCCAAATATGTTACATAGATTTGAAAAACCATACACTAGCTATACAACCCCCTCTGTATGGGGTTGAATTTTTTTTGGAAAATTGTGTGCCAAACGGGAACTTTCCATCTTCCTTCAACAATTTCAAATTTCCCCCTAAATACACCCTAAGGGAAAACCCAAAAAAACATGCTCAAAAAAGTAAATTATATCCTAAAAGAATGTTTGATATATCTATAGAAAGGATCAGGATATTACATTTTCCAAAAAGAACTGTCAAATTATAAAGCTAGCTCGTATGCTTGTCACCTGGTTTACCCATCCTTGTGTAAGTTATGCACTGCAACATGGGACTCAAGGACGACTCACACTGTTTTCCATAGGCCATGCTTGTATTAGAGTAAACTTATTTCTACTTATGAATACCAACCATGCATATAGGAAAAAATAATAAAAGTTACTATGTAATGTTTTCAAACCAATTTAAACTAAATCATGCACAGTTGTAAAAAATTATGATTCTCCATGATTCAAGATGAACATTCATGGTAACCTAAAATGCCAAAAATTAAATTAAAATAATAATAAAAATCTTGTCGATGTCACATTATAACGACCATTCTAATTTCAACACCCATAAAGTCCCTAACGAAAATAAGGATAAAATAAGAAAAAAAAGAAAATTTATCACTCCTTCACGTAAAGAGAAAATTTCTTGAGACAACCAAAAACTATATAAAAATAAAACATTATCAAATTTATAAAGTATTCATGAAAATAATCAATCAATTACAACAACCATAACTGTAAACTAGTCATGGAAATCTAAAAAAGAACTCTATATTGAGGGAAACTGTTATAGGACTCCCCCACCCCATTTAGAATTAATCTAAATTGTGAATCATCATATAATAACTATTACACCATTATAATCACTTGGATAACCATGATTTATCCAAAACAATTTGATAAAGAATATGATTTTACTAACCAAGGACCCACATAATGATATTATCTATAAAATGTAATCATGAAACATGAAACTCCCACATGATTCTAAATCTAGAGAACATACAATATCATAGAGTCATGTCTCCAGAAAAATCTACCAATATCAAATCCATAACAACCAAAAGTCTAGAGACCAAGTTACCAAAATATATATACATCTCAAAACTAAATCATCAATTGAATAATATATGTCTCATTAAAATAAAATACAAGGACCTAACATCGGATTACATACAAAAAAATGGAGAGAACTCATATGTTCTAACTCAGTAACCCTTTCATGGTAATCCCAACATGGTTTTAACCCACTTTTCCAATGAATAATCACAAATGGTTACCTTATTGGCATTCTCACTAAGAGAACACACCCAAGTATATCACATCTCAAAACAATGAGTAAAAACCCATCAATGGATCTCAGTAAAAATATAGTATCACAAAATTATCCATAGAGAACTTAAAGAAAAATGGGTCATGAGACAAACCCAGTAATTCATCTCCTAAAAGAGAATTACCAAGGACTGAATTAATAAGAGTTACCGAAAACCAAAAAATTTCTAAACACATCATGAACTAAATCATATACTAAAAATTACCCAAACCCCAAGGATATCAGTCCATATTATGTCACCCAACTATCTATACAAGACTCACCTAGAATAGTTACCCAAAAGAAACTAGTGCATAATACCCCACCACACTATCGAAGGGGATAACAATGTTGAACAATCAACTCAGAGAATAAAAAAATACAAGGGAAAGTGAATAACTTCACCAAGAATCAAATAACCAACCCCTATTAGGATCTTTCATAGATGCATGCTTTATATTAAATGCGATATATATATATCATGGTATTGTTTATAAAATCACATGAAATGGTACCAACCCTTATAATGGGACTTAGTATATAGATACTAAACAAAAAAGGAAACTCATATTCCAAAATAATAATTTCATTAAAATCCACTACCTTCCTGAGGGAATAAAATCCATTATATATATATATATAAGATTTTAAATTCACCCAACCAGTTGGAAAACATGTTATTCATTTTAATACCATGGTTACATAATGTAATTCCAAATATCATCCACTGAATTTTAACAACCTTGAATTCCATTTTAAAATTAATAATCCACCTGAGATTCTCAATAATCATTACTTATAAAATTTCAAAAAGATTTACTAATTGAAATTCATTAAATGAAAAAAATAACTTTTCTAAAATAAAACTTTTGTCTCCCAAATCCAATTAAAATCAAATAACCGATTGGATTTAAAACCAAAACATTTTCTGAATTCCATATTGAAATATACTGATTAAAATTAAAATAGCTAAAACATTTCCTAAAAACAAATTCCATCTTATAAACAGACCCAATCGATTAACCCCTATGAAATATTAGTTTACAAAAAAATTCAAATTGACTCTAAACAATATGAAAGGATTATTTACAAAAAAAAATGTGTTAAGTAGTCCTATATTTTTACAGGAACCTAATTTCATACAAAAAAACCCAACAATAAAAGGCACACCACATTTCAAAATTTACATCAACAACATATCGTAATACCCACATTGACTTGTCCCTTTCAATTAAGGATATATCTGTAGCAGTCAATATAAAATGACTAATAAGATGAGAAACTACTCCTGACTCGACCACATGGTTTGATGGGGTATGGTACATTCATAAAACTATATAAATAAATTCATTATGAACGATTTCATTGTCACTTCCTTAGTGAATTAGGTCTTTCAGATGGACCTCAAACCATCGGTCCACATTCGGTTCCCATCCCGAAACCAAATATGACCCCAAGGAAACTACCATAGTTCCACTGAAAATAAACACATAATCAATGGTAAATCCTGTTATTTTCAAAATTAAAAAATACAATCTTCCCTACCTATGGTATCCAAGGATTGATAATAGATGTTGGTGATCATGTGCCATTTTATTACCAACCTCCTTAGTCCTGATGACCATACTAACTCAATCTAACCACGAATCCCCCAATGAACATGATATTAACCCAATAATCATGATACCTTTACAAAAACATCATTTTATATAAATTATAACAAACAAACCAATTATAAAATACTCTCCAACAGCTAACTCTACTTTCCACTGGACCGAATGGACTTACCAATCCGAAAGGGTTGGAAACAAATTCATGGGTCTCAGGAATTGTCATTGTGAATGATTTCAACCTCAAATATCAATATAAAATAATCCAAAACATAAATTGGTACTACAACCCGATCATATATTTGTATAGGCGGGTTCAAAAGGAACCTTAATAGCTCAAACATATCTACTACTGAACTACATCCCCTCATCAAATCCAACTCATCCACTCACGGATAAACATGAACAAAGACATTAAAACATACATTGGTACTACAACCCAATAATATATTTGTATAGGCAGGTTCTAAACATCTCATTATGTGCCACCCATCATTACAATGGAATTCTCCTTAATAAAACAAATACTTAAATACATTTATGAATATAAGATAAAAATTGGTTTTTCAAATGATATATAGAACATGTGAATGATATCCCACTAATTTTTTTTAATCAACTACCATTTTTTATAAAAATACAACAATTTGAAAACATTTTAAACAAATCCAATAAAACTAATGAAAGAGGGACCTTTTTAATCCATGGAAAATAGATCAAAATATCATTTATCCATATATCCAAACATTTCATAGAAATATATTTTTATAATAAATGTGAAAGACAAATAATTTCATAAACTCTTATAAAAAATAACCAAACCATTTTCCATTTTTAAATTAAACATTAAACTATTCCAAAACAACACAATTTAATGTATAAACACACACTCAGAGTGATAACTAAATCACATAAATGAACCAAATAATTATGGAAACATAGTATAAGAATTAATTAAACAATGGTGTTGATGGAAAAATGAACAAGGTGAAAGATAATTATATTATAAAATGAAAAAACCCAAATGTTCCATTAGAAGGACCTTGCATCATGTGCATTATCCTTTACCATTCACAATAGACGACCATATCTAGTAAAAAGGAAAATTGGATGAAAATATTGATCGTGTAAATGCCCATGATAGTCTCATCAAGCTATCCTATAAAATCTCTTAGAACACCTTTACTTCTATAAGAATAAAATAAGAAAACTACATCACACAACCAGATATCAAATCAAACTAATCGATTATATATATATAATAAAAATTACTTTGGAATACCATTACTGAAAACTAGGGATTTCTCTCATGTAGGTCACAAAATAAATACCTAAGAATCCTAAAAAAAAGTTAAATAGAATATTAATTGATCATTAATTACATGAATCAAATTTAAATCACCCAAAAACAATAGTTTCCTTAACTAATATTCCATATCATGAAATAAAATCCTCCTTTACAATACATAAACAAGTAATATATAAGAATGAGAAAATATAAATGTTCTTATATGCGATATTAAACAACATTGAGAATAAAAATATGTAAACGAGGCTTTCATGTGGTTCTCATGCATTTACAAAACAATAATTCTACAAGTTCCAACTAGTCTATCTGAAATTTTTTGGGATGCATTCCCCTTTTCACACTATTTGAAAATAATATCTACAATTTAATTTAAGGATTATATATCTTATATTACTTTTAAAGGCTATTTTTAAGTCAAACTATTTCTATTAAATCACGTTTGAAGGAATCACACACCTCTTTAATAAAAATAAAATAGTTCCAAACACCCTTTCACAAAACAATGATTTTTGGTTTTTTAAAAATATTCCATCAAAAATTATGAGGGAAAAAGATCATAGATTGATATTGTTAATTTCGCATTTAATAATTTTTTATAATTAGAAAATACTTAATGAGATAAATATAAAAAATATAGTTTTTAAACTTTATTTCAATTTTTAATTGAAATAAAAATGTAATTTTTGATTTGAAATGATCAAATAAAATTTATTAAAGTATGGGAACTGATTGTGAATGATTCATTGAATAAATATAAATATAGGAAAAACATAATTTAGATGTAGTTCATATATATAATGGTGTGTGCCCTTACTTATCTACCCCATGACTCGAGTGGTTAATGGTATAAATACCTTTGTCTCAATGGGGAACAAGTACCATCCATCACAATAGTTGTTAATAAGATATCTCTTCAGCTTCATCATTTTTTCAATGAATATTACCAAAATTTTTCAATGTGCAAACATTTTGTAAATATATATTTAGTAGATAGAATTTTTCTTTAGCAAAATGCATCAAATGTAACTCAAGAATATCATTGCTAAAATGATATACAATAGATGAAGAGTGATTGTGGTAAAATGTGGGAGATACGTTAACAAATTATAACATTCGAGGATCTTTCTAGGAATTATAAAGATCATTAATTTTCCATTGATTGATATTTTGAGAGCATGAATTTTGATAAAATTATGAAATATAATCTTCCAAAGTGCTAAGAGAGTCCTTTTATAGGATTGAAGAGGTTGTGGATGCTTCTTGAAATTATTATGGTGGATAAGGATGTAGATGATTATTTTTAATGAATTTGGATTAAAATAAATACTATTATTTGATATTCTACCTAGAAACCACTAGAAAAAATGATTCCACCATTGTTTATTCAGTGGATTGTGTGGAGCCATTGTCAGATTTGGATCATTTACTAACTTGATGATACACCTCCATAATCTAGTTTGTGGACAATTACAATATTAAAATGTTATAGCCTTCAACATTGTCATTCCATAGATGACTTCGAGAGAAAATATGGTTTTGGACACATGGAATTGGTAGCCTTCTGATTTCTAATAGTTAGTCATTGTTTTCTTCACTACACTAGGTTCAAGTGCATAATCCTACACTTCTTTAAATTGACATATTTATATATTCTATGAATAAAAAACATTATTGAAGGATGAGTCAAGTGATGTGAAATAAATTCTCATGGAATAACTGATATTTATGAAGACATAATTTCCACCACTATAAATTTAATAAAAAAATAAAACCCAGATAAAATAAAATTTTACAAACATAGTTGAGTGTTTGTGACAATGAAAATGGTATGAGAGAGATAAGAAAAAAACCTACATTTTTAATGATCATAAAATACTAAAATAAAATTTATATATCAAAATAAATTCAATATATTGGAGATATATTCAATGATATCAATGAATATATACATCAATCCGGATTTTAAAAACAATAGATAGGTGTTTTAAAAGAGTTGTAAATCCCCGTTTGTTGATTTTGTTTTTAAAATATCCCCCTTATTTTGTGAAATATTAATCCCCTTAATGACATTTATAACCATTAGTTATAATAAAATAGAAAAAATAAACACTAATATTACCCATTTGTTAATTTACACAACTTAGAAAATAATAAACTATTATAAAATTATATGAAAGTAATTGAAAATAAATAGATAAAAGGTATTAAGAAATTTTTTAATAAAACATCATAAAAATTCATGGGAAGGATATGGTATCAAATAAAAAATATAAAAACAATAAAAAAAATGAATAAAATAAAAGGAATAAAAAATGATAGTCATAAAACTAATAATAGTGGCTACATTTTCCATGTTATACATTTATTGAAGGTATAGAGTCACCATAATTGTATGATGTCTTCTTTGAAAGTTATTATGGAGGTTATTCTTTTTAATTGTGATGATTCTTTGAAAATATTTTTAGAATTTGAAATTTTATAAATGATAGCTCAAAAGAAAAGTTTTAGACAAGAATATAAAACACAATTTTATTGATAATTAATCTTCATTAAAATTGTAAAATACCATAAATAAATAAATAGATATATTAGTTTTTAAAAATGGATTATTAAAATCTTTTAAAAATAAAAAATTTGAGGAATAAAATATAATTTTAAAAAAAGTATGTTATTATGAAAATATGAATATGAAATTTTGAATATATGATTTTTTTTGGAAAGTATTAATTAACTTTTAAACCAAAAGGTCAATATCAAGGATTATTTTTTGATTAAAGATCTATAAAAATCTTATTCAAATGAAAACATTGCTGAGATAAGGGATCCATGAAAAGATAGATAAATAAAAAAATTAAATATATTATTTAAAAACACTTTTTTGAAAGCCTACAAATTTATGAAATGAAAATTAAAAATATATATACGTGAATTGAGCAATATCAAATAGGAAAAATTCTACATTCAAAATTAATGAATTCAGAATGATCATGGCTTATACGGTTTATAAAAATATTTACATGTTCACATTCCATATGGATATAATTAATACACTTGTATAATCACACTTGTTTGGTATTTGATAAAATATTATCCTAATGAAATTCAAAATATTTCTTGTCTATAAAATTTGGGCTCCTAAACACCTAATAGATCATTATTATTATTCATATATTGAAAGATCAACTGATGTTTTCTCCTAAATCCTACTTGATGTGATAAATTTTACAATAATATAAATGTTTACATTAGTAGATTTCATAAAAAGATTTAATCTTATGATATGGGAATCCCAAGAAGAAGAAAATTTAAAATATTTTCCTTTTGGGTAAAATAAAAAGAGAGTTTGAGGATATTTTAAATAATGAAAACCCCTTTTGAGATATTTTAATTGATATTTATTTGTATTTTAATGAAATAGAGAAGAGAAAAAACTAAACATGATATCATGAGTATTTATAATAAGGTAAAGTAAACTAACAATCATAAATATTTAATTCTTATCATCAGCCATTTTTCCAGCTTCATCCAATTTTATATTACAAGCCATGCCATTAGAAGTTATAATTTCCTTATCATGATCCATTCAAATTAATTTTCGGAGTTAGTTTTTTTATTTTCATTGGTAAATATTCCATCGTAATTTTTGGAAATTTGAAAACCATAATGAATTTGAGTTCACATATATAACTCATGTCAATTTTATTTTTTCATAAATAATAAAATTAAAAACATAAATCATTATTAGTAGATTAAAAAACAAAAAATCTATATAATTTTGAATGATTGGAAGATTGTTTGATATTTGTTTTAAACAATAGTGTTGAATCAACTATTCTCATTATAAAACTCTTAAATAAAAGATAATTTTTAATTAATTTATACTAATGATGAGGGGATTATTTTAAAACATAATGGTCACTAGTATGTTAGAAAATAGAATTTGTAAAAAATTGGATTTTATAAAAATTGGTGTTCTTAAGAAAATATTTTCATATATAAAACGGTTTAGAAATATTCTTTAATGTGTTGAGTCAAAAGTCCCTTTTTGACTTCTATGTTTTGTTTTAGAAAAAAAAATGTCTTGTTAAATCCTACTAACCTTGTCTATTGTATCGTACTGATCATGCTGATCGTACTGACTATGCGTATCATACTGATCATACTGATCGTACTAAACATGCCAATCGTACAATGCTGATCGTACTGACCATAATGATCGTACTGATCATGCTGATCGTACTGACCAGGCTAATCGTAATGATCACGCTGATAGTACTAACTATGTGTATCATACTGATCATATTGATCGTACTAACCATTCCAATCGTACAATGCTGATCGTATTGAATATGGAAATTTCATTAACTCAGCTTCTCATGTATTTTATTACATACTTGTTTTTGGTACTTTGTCAAAAACACATGCTTCATTTAAATTGTACTCTTGATTATCGTATTCATACATCTTGTTCTAACCAATACAATGTCGTTGAGTTAGTTACAAACTAGTCAAAACGATGTCTTGATTTCTGTTTCAATATGACTGTTATTATTCCAGGTGTCCAAGTCCCTCCGATTTTTTCAGAGAAATATGACCGTTGGAGGAAATGTGACCGTTGGAACCCGAGGTCTATAAATAGGAGGTCATTTGAAGCTGAGAGAACAACAACAGAAAACTAAGAACAAGCCTGATACAAATGTGATACTTTTCTTCCATCAAGATCTAGAGAGAGATGTTGTGACTTCTCTCATGCATTGTGCCTTGTGCGTCCGATCATCGTGTCGAGGGCTTTCAAATAATTGAAAGGCAGAGGTGCCGATAACCTACAAAATCGAGGGCTGCCAGGGATAGGTAGACGAACGTTCCGATCATCATATCGAGGGATGCCGGGGATAGGCAGACATATGTTCTGATCATCGTATCGAGAGCTCACCAAGGTGTTGGTGAGACAGACCTTTTATCCTAGGTGAAAGGATAACCCTTCTCTTTGGGTTAAAAGAATTGTAATTATTTTACATTTCCGCTGCTATTTGTATTTGAAAGGAAATTATTTTTGTTTCCTTTTCTATCTCTTATACATTTGTAATTGTTTCAATTATATCCATTCTATTACATGTTGTATTGATTGATTCTATATGCTTTAAGGTAGAATCATTCATCTTTATATTACTCTAATTATTGTGTTCATCTTGAATACAATTGTTTTACATTTCATTAGTATTACATTACATCATACCTTTTTATATTCAATACAACTGTGGGTGTTTGTAGTTAAATTAGTTTAAGATCATTTAAACTAATCTCTTCAGTGCTAAAACTCAAAAGGTTATTAAACCCACAATTCACCCCCCCCCTCTTGCATTGTTCCATCTAATAGAAATACATATCTATATATTCAATCCAACATAATGTCCACTTCGAAGAGTGAAATTAAAATGACTAGTAAGCATTGAAAATATTCTTATTGATTATATATGATCTGTGCTTGTAATGGTTTCACAATTGTTGATTCTTTATTAATGGGAAATATTTTTTACAAAAAAAAAATTATTTTTAGTGATACAACAATATTCATCAATTTTATTTTTATAACCAATTCAGATCCAACAATATGATGATCATTAGGTTCTTTACAAGATTAAAAATATAACTTTTAGTTAATTGTTTAAATTCATATTGCGTGAAATTTACCCCTATTTCATCATTAATGGAATCATTATAGTTTTTTTATTTATGGTGAGAGACAAAGGTTTTGTGTTCAAACTCATATATGATCGGTATATGAGTAAAAGAAATCTCATTTAAATTGAGAATAAAATTTTTATAGGGGTAAATATTTATATTTCATGAAAATTTTGGTAGAGAAAATTATGGATATAGTTTTTCATTATATTTTTCATCATTACTTTGAAATATTTCATATAATACATTATTTTAAAAAATAATTTAGGAAGATATTTTTGGAAATATTCATCAACATCACAAATTAATTAATCCATTGTTTAATCACATTTTAAAGAAACAGTAAACTTTTATTATCTTAGAGTACACATTAAGGTTACATTCATTTGGATTATAAAAAAATTCCCATGATATTCAATGATGTTTAAAACAAAAAATTTGTGAAAAAAAACATTAAAGATTTAAAATTGGTTTTTATTAACCATAGTTAATAAGGGGATTTCATTATAAAATACATAATGAGAACATGATTAATGATATTACATTATGTATCCCATGATTTAGCCTAAATATATTTTATTGTTGAAATTTTTTTTAAAATATTTAAATCGATTTTTTGTATTAATAAATTTCAAATCTATACAAACCCATTTTTAGGGATTTGAAGAAAATAATTTTTTATAGCCTTCAAAAGGAAAAAGTCATTAAATTCCTATTTATTCGATTCATCATCATGAAAAATTAAAATTGAAATAATTTTTATATATTTTTTAATGTCATCAGTTTTTTAAAACAAGATGAAGGATTTTCATGCATAACTCTTTTTAGTTAAGAAATAAACCAATGATAATATTATAATGTCATTGTAAATTAAGAGATTATATGATTTTACTCAAATAATATGAAATATATTCGGAGAAAAAATTCAAGATATAATATTTCATGATATTCTGAAGAGAAAATTGGCATTTATGATTTTATAGTGGTTTTTAATTTCATACCTTGTTGGAAAACATCATAACAATGTATTCATTTAAAATAAATTTGTATAGATATTGTATTAGTCTATTGTGGTTTAGTTAGACAAGTGAATGTGAGCTATATGGATTTTTTAATATATGAAAAAAATACACAATAGACTCAGTTTCGCACTAAATTATTTTTGACAAAAATTGTTTTGCATTTTGTTTTATTAGCATATTGAAATCCAGAAGTGGTATGTAATTTTTTTATTTTTTCTTTAAAACATTAAAAAATAAACTTCAAATGATATTTGAAAACTATTATCATGTAATGTTCTAATTCTCATAAAAAAATTTCATGTAATTTATGATTAAATTTTTTTTATCAAATGGGAGTAATAAATAAAAATACATCAATAACATGTAATATTACCCCAATATTTTTCAATGAAATAAATTTCACCACCATCATGTTTATTGATTTGATTGAATTCATAGAGGTCACCACATATATTGTTTGAGGAACCACTATTGAGATACCATAGTGTTTTTTATTTTTCTATATAGGAAACGTTTCCTACAAAATTAATTTATTGATGATATTTGTACAAAAAAACATCGGTGTTCCCAAATTATCCAATGCTGATTATTGAAACCATATTTCCTTAGGAGTTATTATATTTTAAAATATTGAAAAATGATGTATGTAAATTTTTCATCCAAATCGTGCATTTTTTCAACCATATGAATACATATTATCACTAATTCATTTTATAATAATATAAAATAATTATTTTAAAATATATATTAAAATCTTAGTTATTGATGATTTTTTGAAGAGCTCACAAGATTGGAGTAACCAAAGTCAATTATATAATGATCTAGTGTGGGTTATCCTAACATGTCATCCAATCTGGCTTTCCATGGGGCTACAAGTGTACCTTCATGAATACTTGATGCTGCTGAACAATGGGGAGGGACTAAATGCTATAGAATTGAGTATTTCCCCTCCTGTTCCACCATGACCACCAAAGGATACCAACCAATTGTTTGGGAATAAAAGGTTTAATAGGAGGGTCATAAACACTAGTGAGATTCAATGAAATCAAAAAAAAACTACAATCATACACAATGATGAAAATCAGAGTACACATAATAAATAAAATGAAACAATAATTCCAAAATAAATGGAATACATTATATAATAATAAATAATCAAACAATTAAAAACATGCAACAACCAGTAACCCACTAGACCGACCAAATATAAAAAATAAAGAAACTAAATATAAATATATAAGAACCTTATACCATCTCTAAGATGAACCAAATAACTTGCATGCATGATGCTCAAGCTATAATAGCATACTCTTGAGACTTAGAACAAGAATCTCAACTCGATCCAGAATCTATTGGCCTAGACGCCATCTATCACACAACATATGCTCCAATCATATTGAATACACTTATTCTACATTCACACTAAGGAGAAAGTACATGGAGTGATAAATAAATATCAATATGCCACCCTAATGGTGAACGTATAATGTTAAGACATTAGAATGCACAGATGATATGAACACCAAAGTCACATCTAATAATAGATAGAATAATAGAAACCACTACATAAGAAATGGGGAAAAAATGAAAAGAAAATATCCAAATATGGGTTCTATCCAGAAAAGAAATGTAAATCAACCTCCACTCTAGCCCACTCTATTGGATTTATAAAACATAGGTCACCAAACCACATGAAAACTAGTACATTATCTAGATATTAATAGGAGATCCAAGGGATCCAAATGATGATGAATGAATTCCGAATACCATGGTGTAACCGTTAGTATCAACATGAAAAATCTCATATACCAGGATCTTAGACTCTAATGGAAGGATCTGAACTTGTGATACAAATATAGAGTTTAATACAATTATAGAATATATCAATTATTAAGGTCCTGAATAATAAATCAGGCACTATGGATGAAACTGAGAAATAATTTCCTAAAGGATCCTTCTTTAAAAATTGGCGCCCATAGTATCCATGGTGTTGGGAGCTTAGCACCATCAATGACACTAACCTTTATACATGTCATAACATTCAATTATATGGGTGAACTAATATATAACACCCATTATCTCTAAAATCCTATTTAATCAGAACTAGACAATAGGGGAGACAACCATTTCAAAAAACTAGGCCAACACCAGATCCAAGATAACCCAAGGGTCCCACCGCACCCAAAAACAATGTCTTGAGTATAAATTGACACACAAAATTTGGAAAAATGAAAAAATAATGTGGTATGATTATACATTGAAACCACCATTCAAAATACTAAAATAACATATTTGATCAACTATCAACTAACAACCACAAGGACACTCTCAAAATCATAGATCTCATTATCCAAATAGACAACATCCACTTGATATAGAAAATCATCTTATGATAAAATGAAAACTCAATTATCCCATGGACCCTTGGGGCTCATAAAAAAGTGATTTCCTTCGAGGGACTCCCAAATTGTACACAAAATCATGATCCATGTCTGTCCACATATCATTAAATAGGCCAAATACCATAGTAAAATCCGGACATCGTAGGACGAGATCCACCAGATCATAAAAAATTAAAATGTTGGAAGAAAGTCATTTCATAGATAGAAAAATTTCTAGTTTTTGATTATTTTCAATCAACATTGCGTTGATCATAGAGTTTTTGTGGTATATTATTTTACAGTAAAATATGGGTACGATGTTTACGTTGGAGATATTTCCTAGTGTTTTATAAATTTTTGGACTCAACCTATGGAGGAATGACAATGATTTATGAAAGGTAGTGTTTTGGGATTGTCTAATCTCATATATGGTAAATTCATGAGTTTCTCAATGATTGGGTTTTACGAGGTTCAATCTTTTAAAAGATGTGGAGCATTTAAAAAAATCATCGTAGATGCACGATTGAAATACAGTGTTATTTAAAACTATGAGAAGATTCATGAATGTAAGATGTGATTATGGTAAATCTTCATGACAATGAGAATATTCATCGATGTGTTAAATTTAACTGGATATTCAAAAATAAAGTAACTTTGTAAATATTTTATTAAGATGTTCCCAAAATGGAACTGATTGTAAGGGATATTAATGAAGGTTTGAACCTATGAATATATGGCTACCCCCACTTCATTTTACTTGAATAGAATTGGAGAAAAGGTTATATATTTCAGAATTTGTGAAGGCTGAGAGAATCTGGAATCTGGAATACAATGTGAGTTTGAGAATTTTTAAAATTATGTTCTAATCTTGACTGATGATTATGTATCTTGGAAAAAGAAGTTAAACAATGATACGTTATTCTATGTTTTTTTACTACTCCATAAAGGTAGGTTTCTTCATGATGGATGAAATCATTGAAAATTAGATTTGAGAATGAGCTTAATGATATTTAGTGATTAATATCTTGTTTAAGTGAACAATGCTTTCAAGTGCATCAACTTAAGAATATAGTGGTAGTATAATCTCATTCTAGTCAGGGAAAAGGATTTAAATACCAATTAACTGATGTGAAATTCCATTCATTCAACTGAGTATGTCTTCTACCAAGGTAGTGAGATATGGAGAGTCAACATAAGGTATCCATGGTTTGCATCTTGATACCCCTAAAATTAGTGTAAAGGCAGTGTTCCTGGAATATTGTGACATTGTCTTATCTTCTGAACTCCATAATAACTAGTGATGATTTATGGATATTTCAATGATTGAAAAAATATCGGTGTACGCATCTTTGACTATCCCTTAATGGTGAACTAGGTAAAATCGATGAGTTTTTTATCTACATAAGATTGATTAATGAATACATTATTCCCTAAAATAGGTTTTATAAGTTCCTACCAATGTGAGAGGAAGATCAATTTTTTATCATTAAAAATCAACACCATGATTAACACATCCCCACTCAGGGTTCCATGGGGTCCTACAAGTTGTACCAAATCCTACTTGTTCTTGGTGTTTAATCTGTAATCCCTTATTTTCATGAAGAATATAGTTAATGTTAGGTAATTTACCTTATTTCATGAACGAAAATTATTTATTTTTAAGAATATAATGAGATCTCATCTAACATCCCTAGGGATGGATGTTTTTTTACCACATCTAAGGTGATTCAGTTCACCAATGCATCCAACTGAAAATATAGATTTGTTTAAATTGAACTAATAAGGTTTTTAAAGAATTTAAATGAATTGGTGGATAAATTTATGATATTTACATTGTGAAGAAAATATATTGAAGCATTCTATAAATGTAAAATCCAAATGTTTCATCACTTGAAGAAATGGATATGTAAAAGATTTCTCTTGACGATCTTCTAGGATGTCTAGCATCTTATAAAAGAATATTAACAAAAAATGATGAAAAAAATCAAAAAATAAAAGTAGTGGAATTAAAATTCATTGAAAAATTAATATTTCTAGAGATAATCTAGATTAAGATAATGAGGAAGATAACTATCTTTACCTTTTTTCGAGAAATTCATGGGAGGACAACAAAAATTTTATAGAAAGATTACTATAGCATGTCTTTGGTTCTAAAGGATGTTCGATGATGATAAAAGTTAAGAATAAATCATGAAAAATTCTTAAAAAAGGTTCTCAAAAATGGATAATTCAAATCAAGAAAGAAATTGTAGTGAAACAATTTCTTCTATAATGAAGAACAATATAATAATGATTTTTTCAAGGATGCAGAACCATTGTTTAAATTTGAATCCCCGAAATCCATAATGGCAACATTTGATTATTTTTGTTGATATAATGGTGTAACATTAGGTTTCTCTTGATAATAGTGAAATTTAATGAAAGCGAATCAAAATTTCGAGAGCTATTTTTGATAATTCATTAGAGTGTTTTTATTGGATCGAATTAAAAATTGATTGATGGGATGTAGGGGAGGACAAAAATTTAACTACCCAAGAAAGCTCTTATGATGTTTTGTAATTTAAGAAAAATATTTAAGAAAATAAATAAATAATAAATGAACATACGTCAATAATGCTGGAGAAGGATAAGATAGTTGAGGGACTTAGAGAATAAGTTGTTACTGTAATGAGTAATATAAAAATTGAATTAAAATATAGGGAAACAAATACAAAATTATGATTTAGAATATTCTTATATTCATATCTTTTATAATGAGCTAAAAATTGTTTTGAAGGAATTGAAAACTACTTGAATGATCAAATATCCAAATGAATGGAAAAAATTGGAATTTGATGTGAATTAATAACATCAATTGCAGGAAATGGGATGAGACAAAATAATTTGCTGTATAAAGTTGAACATATCACAAAGGTCATTGATTTCATAATAAAAAATACTTCAATCAAATTAAAAAAGTGAGCAAAAAATGATTCTCAAGTAACGTAAATAGATCTCCAATGAAAAAGCATTATAAGAAAATGGGACATTTAGAGGAATCCGTGTGATAATATTTTTCCGGTTATGAAGTATCAATTATATGGATTTATGGGTCATACCATGTCCCTCTGTAAAGAGGAAATGATCTATCTAAATAGGGAACTTTCTATAAGTAAAAATATGAGTATGATAACATATCATTTATTATATAAAATAAATATTTTTTTATGGATATTTTTTTAACTTTTCTAACTATGGTTATAAATCTATACACTGCAAGTAGTGGAATGGTGGGAATAATAACTACACATCTTTAAGGAAATACAATACCTCTCATCCAAGTAAGATTTATCTTCAAAATTGGTATACTTCTTTAGAATTAGAATTTTAATATAATGAACCAATGAATATTAAAAATATATTAGAATGGTTTTTATTTTCCTTCACATAGTCAGGTATATCACTGATGGAATTGAATAAAATCATGAAATTAAACATTATAGAAATAGACCTCAAAGATACAATGAGTAGTAGTTATTGAATTATTGATAGTGGATACTCATCCCATATGTTAGGAAATGTTTTTTTTAATTTTATGAAAACGTTTGAGGGAATATTGGTATGTGTAAATGAATTTTACATAAATATTAATGGAATTGGATGTATATAAATGGCCAATAATAAGATTTGTAAAACTGATGTTCTCATTGTAGACAGTTTCCATCAAAATATCCAAAGTGTGAGTAAAATATATGAATTATGGATGATAGTTAAATTTAATCAAAAGTGGTGCACTATAAAGGTATAGATAGAAAATTATCCCATTAAATGATGCAAAACATATGGAAAATTATTCCAAGATGATATTAAATATAACAATTTTTAAGTAAAATTAAAAAAAAACAACTTGCGGCACTAGAGGATGGGTCACATTAATCAATAGATAACAAGAACATATATAAAATATTATCATAGTTTTAAATATTTTCAATATGAAACATGAATTTAGAAAATTCATAAGGCACATTTATGTGAAGAATGATCGACATAAGTTCATATCAACCGAATAACTAAAGGGCATCAAATATTCTTGATCATATCAACACAAATTTATATGGTCTAATAAATGTGGATGAAACATATAAAGAAAGGTACATCATTGTTTTTATTGGTGATTAAATTATAATGTCTTGTGTAATTATTATAAATAGGAATCAAAAATTGATTAATTTCATGAAAAGTCATTATGGAATAGCATAGAATGAAACTGGTTGTACAATATAGATTCTATGATCTGACAATGGAGGAGTATAAACATCAATTGAATTTTAAAATTACATTGAAAAACATGGAATAATAAATGAGGTGGCTTTATTGAGAACCTAACAATAATATAGAGTTATTGAGGGCATAAATCTACAAGTTAATAATATGGATAGAACTACACAGATTGAGAGTCATATTTCTAGTCATCATTAGAAATAGGTTGTTCAAGTAGCCACCTACACATAGAATAAAATAAAAATTATTACGAGATAAACCAAGACATCATATGAGTTATGATTTGAATGGAATCCCTCTGTGAAGTGTTTTATTATATTTAGAGGTAAATGTTTCATTCGAAATAAGTAAGGAAGTCAAGGAACGTATGGTGATGATGTAGAAGAGGGATTATTTATTTACTATTCAATGAAGAGTAAATCCTAGAAATAATACAATTATCATCTTAGTATAATTTTAGAATGTATTTATTTCAAGACCGTTTAAGAGAAATCTTTATATAAATCAAGGATATCTTATGGGGATATGAAGGAAGATGATAAAGAATGTGGACAAGGAAAAAATTCAAATTCTAAAATTACAGTAGGCTTGAAAAACATTCACCACTCACAAAAAAATGATTATTTGGATGAAGAATAATAATAGGAAATAATGGCTGGATAATCTTCATCAGAACCTCTCAAGATAAATAGAAGAGAATAAATTGATCAATCGAATATGTTACGAGATTGGACCACTCCCACACAGACATGGAGAATGAGTAATGAATTACATTCTACCTTCTTGTCAATTTTGGAACCAACCTCATTTGAAGGATATCATAATAATGAATGATGGGTTATTTCCATGAATTATGAACAATATTATAATGTAAAGAACTAGATATGGGATCTTGTTAAGGTACCCGAAGAGAAATATGTGATTAGAAAAAGTGGATATTAAAGAACAAATGAAATGATCATGGATATATGACAAAAAAGAATAGTTAGTGTGTAAAGGATATGAACATATTGAAGGCAATGATGTTGAAGAAACATTTTCTCTAGTTTCTAGACTATAGTTAATTAGGAACTTCGTTGATATAGTTATTCTACGAGGACACAAAGATTACCAGATATATTTCAAAATGTCGTTCTTAAATGGTGTTATCGAAGAAGATGTCTACATTGAACAACCATTGGTATTTATGATTGGAAATGATAAAGTAAAGGTGTGTAAATTAAAGAAGGATATCTATTGTCTAAATTAATTACCGTGATCATTTTATTCATTATTGGTTGCTAATATGAATAAGAATCAATTGCAAATATGAGGTGTCAATCCTAATAATTATATCAAGAATTCCCTGGAAGTTCAATTTATGGTTCTTTTGTATGTGGATTATATTTTTTTCGTGAAAATAAGAATTGAATATCTAAATAAGTTTCTAATAACATGAAATATTAATTTGAAATTTCTATGAATGGTGAGATCACCTACATTTTGAGGCTATATATTTTTTAAAATTAGGAATATAACTTCATTTATAAAGACAAATATGCCTGATAGGTTCTGTATAAATTCACAATTCATGAATGTAAACTAATTTTGACACTCATTACCGTTGATAAAAAACATGAAAATCAAAAGGATGGGACAAATATGGATCCCTCCCTCTATATGAGAATTAATATAATCTTATTATACTTGATTAAATCATAGAAATATATCATCATTTCATAATTAGTAGAGACCCCATTTCAAATTAACTTGAAGGAAGAGAATTTGGAAGTAGTTAAATGAATAATGATGTATATTCAAGCTACAGTAAATCTTTTCCCAAACATTACAGAAGTAAGAGATAAGGAATTAACAGTATTTTTCTAATATTGACTGAGATAGAGATTTGTTCGAATGAAATTCAAAAAGTTGTGGTTATTTCTTTATAAGGAAAACATTTGTGGGATGGTTGATAAAGAAACATGAAATTATATCACTTTACATAGACAAAGACGAGTATATGTCTACTAAATAAGATTTCACTAATATATTATGTAGAAATAAGAAACTAACTGATATTTCTGATGAATTGAAATAGTTGATGGTGATTCACTGTGAAAACAATGAGAACAATTAATCTTTTGATGAATCTGGGTCAGGACTATCATAAAAAAATATTGAGATCAGATATAACTTTATAAAGGAAAAATTTAAAAAAGGTGGTATTAAAATGGATCATGTTGGAACTAATGATCAAGTGGATAACATTATGACTAATACATTTGAAACAAATGTGTTTAAGAAGTATTAGTTAAAACTCAGAGTTTAGCTACCTCTCAGTGCATGAGGAGGTTACAGTTGTTCCACTCTCCCAATTTGTGTTGATTTTTTAATCAGTTTATGGATGTGATGCTAGTTAATGGGGGAAATACGTTCTAAGTGGAGTATTTTTAGAGATATATAAGTAAATATAAAGATGAAATGGGATAATTTTAAAATTGGTAGAATGACGAAGTTCTATATTATAATGTCTTGAAGGATAAAGGATTTTGAAAACCATAAAATTCCCCTATGACATGATGAGAAATACATTTTATGAGGTAACAATTCATATTTCTCAGAGCTTATCTTTTATATATTTAGTCAATCCAGATTGCTAGAACCCAATTATTTAGTCCCCTATTGTTTTCTACACTGATCTTTTATCACATAGAGTTAGAGTGTTGGTTGGGTTGTTTATTGCGTTTCTAGTTTTTGTTCGTGGTTGTTGATTTATATTATTTATCTAATAGATTCCCAAGAAACTCAAAGTTGATATATTTTGATCCAATGACTTTCATATATAGAAATAAATTATAGTTTTTGTTTTTTTTAAATCCACACTTGGTTGATCAATGTGTTTCTAGGGAAAGTGACTATAAAATACACTATCATCACTATTTTTTATGTGACATCATTTCCTAGCGCTTTCCGAATTTTTGGGATCAAAATTACGAGTAAGGATAATGATTCATGAAAGGGGGATTTATTGGATTAACTCACCTCAAATATGGTAGATTAATGAGTTTTATGATGAATGTGTTTTTAAAGGATGAGCATAATGAAGATGTGGAGTATTGTGAGACCATCATGAATGTGTGACAGAAATATGAAGTCTTTGCACCTATGATATAGTTCATGAATGTGTGTTGTGATTATAGGAATTCATAATGACTATGAGAATCGTCCTGAAGGGTTATGTTTCACTAGATATTCATGTATAGAGGGGCTTCTTGAACATGTTTTTTGAAGGTTTGAAAAATAGTTATGGATGCATGGGATCTTCAGAAATGGTTGTGCCTATAAATAGTCAGTTACACCCACATCATTAGACTAAAAGAGAATTGGATGAAATGGTAGAATCATTCTGATTTTTTAAGGTAAAGAGAATTTTAAATTACGAATTATAAGTGACTTTGAGAATAATGAAAAGAATATTATAGTATTCACTGATTCTTAGGTATCATGGAAAATGGATTTTCATAATGATTCAGTATTCCATGTTTCTATAGTGATCTATGAAGGTACTGTTCTCATGATGGTTGTGATATTCATTAAAAATATTTCCAAATAGTAGTGATGAATATATTATTTAAGTGAAAAATGATTTGAATTGCCTCAAATCAAGACTATGGTGCAGGAAGTGTCACATTCTACTCAAGAAAAAATAAATAAATTACAATCTAGTGAAGATACCTTCAAGTAGTCCAACTGAGCAAGAATTATCACAAGTAAAATACCTAGAGGGTTGATAGATGTTTTCCAAGGGAGGAGGTACACTATTTATAAAAGTATTGTAAATCCAATATTCCTATAAAAAGTGAATTTTCATTATATTCATTATAATAATTAGTAATACATAGTGGGATTAGGTATGTATGACATTATATCATCCTCTTATCCATGGAAAATCCCTATGTGGTGAACTAGATAAAATTAGTTTGTCTTCTCCTTGTATATGATTGTTCAACAACTACATAGTTCCATCAGATATGTTTTACCATTTCCTAACAATAATGGAACAAGATCTATTGGTTTAAAAGATAATGATGACACCTTGATTCACCCCTCCCATCTCAGGGTGCCCCAGGGTAATACATACATGACATTCCTAGTGTAGAAACATCTTATAATAGCCCTCATCATCCTCAAAATAGTCTATAATCAACAAAATTCCTAAATGGAAATATAAAATAAAAATAATCGAACCGGGTTGTTTCTAGTGATCTTCTTCACCACCTAAAACATATTACCCTAAAAGGGTAATCATTCCTAAAGAGACACCAACGAATATCCCACATAAGAAAAAATTCATCCAACCTTCCCATTAAACAACCCTACAAGGTACCAACTCACCCATAATAAAATTTTCAAAATTTACTCATACTAATATCAACAACAGAATAGATCCCAATCATAAACTCCATACATATAATTTAACACATACTATATGCTTCAAGAACTCCAATATCAAAATAGAATAAAATACATCTATATCTCTATCCTTTAGAAACCGATCCTAACATTTAGGGACAATCTACAATCTTCTTGTAGATACAAAATGATCATGTTTTTTGGTATACATTTAGAGAAACGTGAAAATATCCACAGGGAGCAATTGATCCAGGATGATCACAATGTTCAAAACCATTAATCAAGCCTCAAAGGTCAAAAACAATCTCAAATGAGGATTCTGAAACTAAACTTCAATGAAATCCTCCTTCTATACTCTCACAGTACAAAACAAAATCCAAATGACATATAAATACGGAAACAATTCCACCATTTTGATCTACATGTAAAACACTCATAATAGAAAAATAACATGTCAAATTATGAATCTATGGTGAAAAATAGAAAAATAATGTCATGGAAGGGAAAAATAATTGAAATTTTCTTAGAAAGTAAATCCCCATTTGTGTACCTCTGGACACTTAGTATATTCTTTTCTATACATAGAATACAGACACTATACATGGAGTATACCCACATATTGGAACCTGAATATGTAAATAAACCCCCACTCATCACATACACCACCAAATTACACAGTGTGTACCAATTAGTAAATTATGTGGATCCCACACTTGTTTTTTATCCTTGTACACGGCCATATACCCCCACATGGTATAAAGTTTCACATAGTTCATGGTCGCTTCATGTCTACCATGCACTGAATCTAATTGAATACCCTACATAATCATGTTCCTCAACATAACCTATGTTAGCACAATACAGTGAGTCCCAATGATACAAGGTGTATAGTTCCAAAAACTTATCTTCCTGGAATAGGATGAACCCACCTCTTGTGTTCTTTAAATTACATGCCATGTGCATGGGTTTTCCCAAATAGAATTATACAAAAACATAATAAAATTCATGTTTTCTCTACAAAATAAATAGATTAACCCTTGATGGGTGCCTAACAACCCATAAAAGGGTTTAGAACATAAAAAAATCTATATAATGGGTATTTATGATGAAAACAACAAATGTTCCTACCTTTTTCTCGAAATTGTGGATACTTCATACAAAATCTACACTATGCACATGCTGGTCTAGGATCAACCTTAAAATAAGGCCCCCAAGTGGCACTTACTACTCCTACCTCTTCTCTAACTCAATTAATCCCTTAACGAATGACCCCAATGGCAGAATCACAATGGGGTGTACATGGAAATCCAATATTGAAGTGAAATAAGAAAAACTAAAAAGAGGAAAAAGAAGAAATAATAATAATAATAATAATGGAAAAGGAGCCAAGCCCTCGTTCACAAGAAGGGTTTATGCCTGGTCTAGGACAAACCCTAGATTCTTTATTAAACCATAGAGATGGAATCAAAATATTTTGATCAATTTAAAATATATCAATGAAAAAACACTTATGAAAAAATTAATATTTTATTCATTTAATATTATATATTCAATGAATATTACAGTGTTTGACATTTCAAACATACTCATGTCCTTGGGTAAACACAAATTTTGGAGACTGATAAGATATTCATTAAAATTATTTGAAAACATCTCATAAGATAAATTAACATTTTCCACTAGGTAACATATAGGGAACAGTTAAAATTTCCCATTATTTTAACAAATTGTGAGGACACAACATGCAAAAAAATCCCAACCATAAATGCTTCTCACCCCAGAAAATCAGGAATGGTCAACCATTTAGAATGATTTCATTACAAAAAATATATCATATAACAATATATCTACCATTCAATGACCCATAATAATGTGACCATAACTCTCCTATCCGGAGACATAATCAACTACGACTGGTCTAATGTTGGCCATCGTATGAGTATCCTTATTGTCACCCAACTATCCAAATAGAAAACCATGTGGACCATACTACATACATAAATGAAAATTATGGATATATGTATCAAAACCACACATAATCAAGAGACAAATATGAAAAAATCGACAATCTAATCTCATTCTGATCTACTTGGAAGAACAACCTATTTGATAAATATACAACTTAAAATGAGGTTCATGGACTATGATGGAATATAGTGAACTTTCCACTAGAGTATTCCCTTAAAATAATCCCAAATGAGAATCAAGACTCACACCAATTAATGAAAAAGTCCTAAAAACCAGGTATATGCAAATAATTCTAATTACT
Organism: Viscum album; assembly: GCA_963277665.1. Taxonomy (NCBI): domain Eukaryota; kingdom Viridiplantae; phylum Streptophyta; class Magnoliopsida; order Santalales; family Viscaceae; genus Viscum; species Viscum album. Next base: position 1,730,794,072 of record OY728140.1, read on the forward strand.
ATGCTCCTCGCATGGTCCCGTTTCAACAAAACATAGCACCCATGACCGAAAACATAAAAAAGGGTCATCTCCCACATTCTATGATAAACAACATAAACACCTTCCCTCATAATTCTATCTAATTCCACAATCATATAACAATTGTCTTTCTGATATACCCAAGGAACCACCAAAACAAGCATTGATAGTGTTCTTAACAAGACTCTTCCTCTAAACCCTACCATAAGGTAGGGATCAGTCCCACATCCCCACTTCTCAAACACCTAGAATATTTATAACTAACCAAAATTGGGGAAATTTAAACCTTAATGCCCCCCAATGGAATAATAGCCATACCCACCCATGCCACTGGTGACTACCAGTACATGGGCCCCACCATATGATTCATCAGAAAACACATGGAATGAATAAATCTCTACCATTAAAAAATTACCTACCAATTTAGGGAAACTAAAAAATTAGGTAAACTAGATCCCAATCCAATGATATTTTATGATTATTATCCATCATTGATCCACCAATAGGTCAATCATAACCCAAACTAACCCAATAAAAGTTTCCCTGAAACCATCAATAAAGGGATTTCTTATCCATTACTAAAGAACCCCTCACCACAAGATCCAAATGACTTTTTATCAACAGAAAATATATATTTGTGGCTCAATTGAGTATAATTCCCCCAAGTACTTATATTAGAAAAAACTACATGTGAATTTGTTGATAAATTAAACATTTAAGCATTTATCATCATTAAAGATATCATAGACTGGAATATGTCATGTGAATAGTACATTCCAATAATGATGCATCAACGCTAGAATCATTCCCACATTCCAAGAGACTAAAAGAAAAGTAAACTATAAAACCAAAATATCATGTTCATTGACCTTGGTGAAATCATTCATGCGTAAAAATGGAAACCATGAATACCAATCCCATACCATGGAAACATGGATTTCAGATAGGCAATGTTTCTCAAGACACGCTAGTCTTATATAAATAATTGGATTCAATACATCATTTGACCTTCTATTTACCAAATAACAAAATCATAAAACTAACCCTACTCTAATACCATTCTGTAATGAACTAGCTCAGTTTGAACTATCATGTCACTTGATCCACCTCACCACAAAGCCCCAATCACACCTCACTGATTGTTAGAGTCTACAGACTAGTAGTGAGTGTCTAAATGATATAATGGGGATACTATTCTGTCTCATTCCTCCATAAACAATAGAGGCCACCTAACAGTGGTGAGGTTCTAAAAGGCGCAATCAAGATACTATTCCCTATCGTTAAATAGAAATAATAGTTGAAAATAAACAAAATCGTATACTAGTATAATTATTGGATTATGCAAAATAAATGAAAAAAAATACCATCATGATAATATAAATAGAATGAAATATATAGTAATATAGACTGACATCATGAATAATATACTACAACTGGTCTCCCACTAGGCCGACCACATATAAAAAATAAATAATGTAAAAATAAATACACCAGGCTCCACTACGAACTATATACTAAAACAAATACCTATTCTCCATGATGCTTGAGTTAAAACAGCATAATAATGACACTCCACATGAGCAGTTCCACTTGATGAAGAAACACTGTACCATGACCCCATCCATCACACAACCATTTATCCGACATGAAAGAATATATTAGGTCAACATACACATTGAGGTACATGTATATGGGGTGAGAAATAAATCTCAATAGGTAGCCCACAATGATGAACATATTATCTATTGTGATAACTTATTCATGAACATGTGTTATTTATATTGTAGTAGAAACTATTAACAACCGACATAAAAAATCCCTATAAAAATTAAACGGGGAAAATAATAATCTATAAAACACCAGAATATGTGTTCTAGATGGACAAATCATGTAAATATAATTGTACTATATCCTATTCCATATGATTTATAACAATTTTATCACCTAGAAATCTAAAAAACAACATTTCCATTATATCTATAGAGTTTCTCCAATGATTATAAATGAAATTGAAAAAATTTCTTAACTAATGGTGTACCCATAAGTGTCTACGTGATAAAGTCCATCCTCAATGTTCCAGGAATCAAAGAGAAAGATCAAACCTGGTGATAAGAATATCATGGATGAAACAACTAGATAACATATCTGTATTGAAGTTCCCATATAATAGATCAACACCCGTGATGGAATATAGCCACATTTTCATAAACCATCTATCTATCAAACAATGTGCACATAGAATACATGGTGTCAGGATCATGTATGGATACACAATGTGAACCTCTAGACAATCCATATATCTAAACTAAATGGATGAACTAATTATGTTATCCCATTAGTTCCCTTTTCTTATCTAACCATAGTCATCCAATAAAGGAGAGAACTAGATCACAAATCATGGATGATGGATGATCCAAGATAACCTATGGGTTTGATCTCTAAACCAATGTACTAAAAAGAAAATACCTCCAACAACATGGAAAACAGCATAACTAACATGGGATAATACAACCCTAAACCCATTACCCAAACTACTAAACTAGTATCACTGATAAAATTTGAGCCATAAAGTATGGGTCATCTCATGGAATTTAATATCTCATCGCCCAACAAGAAATCCACAACGGGCTCTCAACAACACTTATCGGGGCCAAACCAAAACACGGGTCTCCCACAAACCCTATGGTTACAACATAAAATTTCTTCCTCATAGGTTCACCCTTAATATACTCATGCTCTCAGGACAAACCCTTCCAAAGATATTCATGTGGTCAAAAGTCTATAGGAATAATAGGACTCCCTATGAGGGTTTCATATGGATCATCATAAAGAAGAGAATATACCCACTATAAAAACTTCCCAAAATTGAAATTTGGTGCCTCCAACTGATTCTCGATCAACAAATCACCCAAATGGGAATTAAAAAAGAAAAAATTCAACCCAAACACTTCAAATGGCACAAATTACCATAATAAAATTCAGACCATATAGGATATCCTCAACACCAACATAACTTTTGGAAAAATCCCATTCAACAAAAACCTCAGATGACCATTCTCGAATTTATTCCATTAGTGTGTAATAAATCAACTATAAGGTAGTCATCTAGAGTCTCTATGATTAATCTCAAAACCACAATGACTCATAGTAATTACCACCATAAAAATCCATTAAGCAATCCCAATGTCCCTAACATTATTGATCTCTAATCACAAAAGTTAAAACTCAAAGGTTCTAACCTCTAGCAACTAGTCTCGTCACACTATGTAAATACAAGATATAATCAGATATAATACATGATACATAATTGAAAATATATCCTTAAGAACCCCAAACAATATTTCCATGGCATTCTAGATCCAGAATAATCATAAATCTATCCTCCCTAATTTAGGCCTCATAACTCACATCCAAACCCACAAAATTATTTTGAAACCAAAACTCAATGACATATTCCTGTCAAATTCTCTCATTCATATAATATATATATTGAATATAAAAAATAGGATTACACTATCACAATAAATTATAATAATTCTTATCACGGACTACTCAGATTTCCAGTTATGACCGCATGGAGAAAAATAAGTAAAATAAACCAATGTACGAAAAAGTACATGGGGTGTACCTTTGGTACATGTTCAATACAATGGAAGGACCGTCCTATCTATTTGACTCATTACACTAAATATATAATTTTATAATGTAAATGGTATAATTCCCCTTCATTTTAATACATTAACATTACATAACATTTGATCAATACATTAATATGTTACCACAACAAAAGTGTAAAGACTTCATTTATATAGTGCCTTTAGAAACATGGAAACATAAACACTAGTAAATAAATGGGTTATAAAATCTCCAAATAGGTTCCCTTAGACTATAACCATTCTTGTATGCATTAGAAATAATACATATCTTCATAACCTGGGGGGAAGGATACATAAAAATGGGTGAGCTCATATGCTCACTAATGTTAAAAAAGGGAAATATGTAATCATAATCATGAGCATAAGGGTATAAAAACATGAATATGGAAATTTAAGATCATACCATACATATCAAAGATTATATACATTAATCATGGAATAAATCATGGACGCTCATAAGACAATAATCATAAGGAAATAAGGAACATAATCCAAGAATTCATAACATAGGAATAAAACATAGAATTGGGGAATAAATATATGCCATTATAATGACTTCCATGGTATTAAAGGCTTTGCTTCCAAGTCCATATTAGTGGACCAAGTCCTTTACTAAACTGATTTCACACCCCATTTAATCCCAAAATTACTGATTCAAGATAACTCTTTATACTGGACCTGTAATACTAAATTCAGATCATTTCTCATTCGAGCCCTATAACACTAAACTATGTTCATTTATCATTCCATAAATGTCTATCTCATGAGATATAACTCTTTACCCAATTCATTGGAGGGTGATATAGGTCCCACCAATCGAATAATTAAATCATACATTCATGTCCCACAAGATCATAAAAAATAAATCATAACCTATAAAATGAAATAGAAAATATAAACATGGAATCCTATCACAAAATAAGGAAAATGATAGGTTATATAATAGTTTCTTCATAAACAAACCCATGAAAAATTCAGGTTTCAGAAGCGTATAAACCATGGAAGAGAAATTGGTTTCACGAACATCAATCCATTAAAATCTAATCCATTCATAAGATGACTATGAATATAATCATGGGATAATTTACCAGTAAAATCATGAGTAACACCAATGGATTATATCATTGATGGGAAAAAATTTTGAAAGATATTTTAAAATCATTTCTTGAAGAATATATACTTTCTGCATTGAAAACCACTTTTAAAACATGAATCCTTTTGTAAATATGTTTCTCTGAAAATATATTTGAAAACATAAAAATGAATTATTCAAAACCATAAAATGGTTTTAAAATCATTTTCCATTGAAAATGTCTTTAATGAAATTTTAAAAACGTTATCAAAAACATTTTTAAATCCTTGGTTTTTTTAATACAGTATATTTCGGACTGAAGAGGGAGATGCATGGATTTTACATAAAAATTTTTTATTAATAACAAAAGATTGGAAAATGGTACTAATACCAGAGGATATCTTGAATAACATAAGGACAATAAATTTCTTGTATGTTCTTTAGAAATGGATCATAATATTTCTTCAATAGTGAAGAATCATTAAGAATCTTGAAATGTGATATGATTGATTCGATAAACCCTTAAACCATGGTTACTTGTGATTGTACTCTCCATGAATAAAAAATAAATTACATGAAGCTTAAAAAATAATATAAATAAATATTTTCATGATATACTTTGTATAATGTATGTATATACACCACAAAAATAGTTTATGTATATAAAAAAACATGATTCTCAAAGATGACAGATTGAGACAAAACTATTTTACCGATTTAGTAATTTTTGAAACTTAAACCACATGAATGAAAAATAATAAAATGGATATTATAATAGCAATTAATATAAGAATATGTGACATAAAATAAATTAATGGGTAGTATAGACACCATAAAAAAGTAATTTGTGGTGAATAAAGAATGTATCTCAATGAAATCAAAAGGGAGATGAAATCCCCTTACCTTATGTCTTGACTCTCATCATACACGTTCAAACCAAGTGTATAATAAATATGAATTTATTATACATATTTTAATGAACCATAATATTATATTTAATTAAATATATGTTTTGATTATTACCTTATATTACCCACCCGTTAACCATCCTATGTTATGGTTTCACTTTGGATAATATTCACTTTGTACATTAAATGTGTCTTAATTTGTTATATTTTTGTTCCTTATAATTATATTAATATTCCAAGTATGTAAACCAGGATATATATAAAATTTTATATTGGGAATACTTGTATTATAATAATCTGTAGAATATATGAATATTAAATAGAATACATTGTTCATGGAGATGGTAAAATGTACGTACGCTTAAATGTTGTTTCCATTTTTATAGTCATACTGAACGAAAGAATGAAAATGAACAATATATATATGTAACTAATATAATTAAAGTAGAATTAAAATGTTATTTATATCATATAATCCCACTAAACCCATCCTTAAAAAATTCTATGTAGTGTGTGAATGAATCACATCGCTTTGAGGGGGCAGTAGTCAACACTTCCTCAAATAAAATTATCATATTTACACAAAATGGAAAGTAAAAAATATATGTGTTTTAAAAGTAGTAAATAAGATTAGATACTTAATAAATATAATAAACAAAATATATAAATATATTTTTAATCATAATTTCCATGATGAGATGTGGTAAATGAAAAATTAACTATTATTTTTTAGTGTGGATGTAGTTCGCCATACACGTAAATAACATATTTATTTCCCATTTGATGGAGGTGTTTGTAATTGAAGTTTTAACCATTAACAGAACAAATTTCTAGTAAATTGAGGATACAATTTTTTTATACCGTAATGAAATAGTGATATTGTAGGGTTGGAGATAAAAAATATATGAAAGGATCTTGAGAGAAGTTGTTACCTCTTAATCGGGTAACTCCTTTTGGTTTGTGCCAATAGGCTTCCTGGGAAGGCTTTAATCCCAAAGGGAGGCTTCAAATATTAAGGTAGATATATTGGATAGTGAATTTTTTAGATATTTTATGAACATAATTTGTTGTATAGTTTTAAATTAGAGGGAAATGTGGTACCCTTTTATAGGGAATGATGAGTGACACTCTTGTAAATATTTGATGAGAGAATTCCCCCAACGTTTTTAATGTTTCATGTGGATCAAATAATTGTAAAAAGTATACAAAAGTTATTATAGTGTCATTATATGACTATAAAATGGATTTTAGACACATTTCTAGTTCATTTAGGCCCTTATGAATAAGGTTTTATCCTTAGTTAATCATAAATTTACATTAATCAGTGAAATTAATTTTAATTACTTCCACAAATATTTTTGGTATTAAATATGCTAAAATTATTAAACAATATAAATTGTGAATATTTCAGATATGGTATACATATTTACATATTCCAATCACATAAGTGGCATAAATTATTTTTAATGTAATATTATAGTAAGGTGGACATTGTGAGATTTTTTAAAGTTAAAACGTTCAAATTATTGTTATGTTTTTCTGTCCAATTTCAATTTTAAATTGTTTCAAATTAGCTACATTGGATTAATTAATAAAAAATTATCGAATTATACTTAAAAAAATTAAAATTTAATTTATACCTATAAATAAATTATATTAAAAAGTATTTTAAATTAAAATATATTATTTTCAACTAATTATCCAAAAATGTAGATTCTCATAAAAATCCATAAAATTAAACCTAATCTTATTTTAATATTATAAAGAAAAAAATGATGATTATTTTATCAAATTAAATTTATAAAAGTTTCTAAAATTAATTTTTTTCTAAAAGAATGACATGAAAAGTAGTTTTTTTTTTAGAAAAGTGTATTATTAAACATATACAGATATTACCAAAAACTAAATATTTCATTATAAGTATGATTAATTAAAATAAAAAAATTATAAAAAATATCTGTAAAGTTATTATTAATTTTAATGTTACTATGTTTAACAAATATGTTATAATTATCTGATTTATATATTTATAATAATAAAATGATATTTCATAGAAATATTGGGGTTTGCATGTAATGTATGAAAAGTAAATGTTTCAGGTATCACACGACATTAATGTGTTCCATGTAACTAATGAAATGTTCATTTTTTGAATAACATACTCCAATTTCTTGATATGTTAAAGGAATGTTTTACTTAGTTCATTATTAAAAAAAATTAAATTTTAATTTATTTTTATAAACGATCTATAAAAATGATGGGTGTTACACACATTGTCTGATCCCTTTACACAACATGTACCCTATATTGTTACCTTCCCATGAACCTCATCCACAATATTGTGTGTTTGCTTCATGATTACATGGAATGCCCATTCCCATACATAGATTTTACACCAAATGGGATTTCCATCTGTGTACTAAGCCATATATTCCAATATAAGGTGATTTTGAGCAAAATAGATGACTATTGGCCATGTTCCTAAAATGGGATCTTACAATGTACCCTACATGGATATGTCCCTCTATAAAAAATAGATACTCTACTATAGGTTCTGTACAATAGGTATTTGTAATTTAGTCCAAAGAACTATGTCCCAAAAATAGTAGGAACATGGAGAGTGTTTTCTTTGGACTACATGACTTCTACAAGAGTTCTTGTTAACAGAAAACACCCAAAAGAGCCAGGAACACATGATTTCAGCCTAAATTACCCATATCGACCATCAAAATGTCCTTAGAAAACTGTAAATTTTTTAAAATTTTTAAATAAACATTAAATTGGGGATTTACAGTGGAAACATAAAACATGACAGCCTTCGATTGGAAACTATCAAAGCATCCAATCGGATCTGAAACACACACATATCGAGAAACAATCTATCTATCGACGAGATCTCTAGGTTTTGGATCATCCTACTTTGTCATCTCTGCCTATCCCACACTCTCTGGTAAAAACACCAATGTGTGAATCCAACATGGCAGTATTTCATAACCTGAGGGGAAAAAATAACAAAAAAGAAAAAGGAAAAAAGGTGAATAAAGAAAAGGAATAAAAAAGTAAAAGGGTCCTGAACCCTGACCAAGTGCCCGTGATGTGATTTTCTCTTTCATAGGAAAACACCCCATTATGGTTTAAAATGAAGAGATGAATTATAATCCTGAACCTTTGTTTAAGATATTCCCTTATATGAACATGTGATAAAATATTTATAAAAAATTAATTAAATATTAAATACATTGGAAAAATAAAAAGGCTTAAATATCTCCCAAAATCCTATATTAGGGAAAAAACCATAACATGGGACCAAAATACTGGACAAATAAATTATTTGAATATGTCAGATAGGCTAAATTACAAATTTTCTTCTAAAACAAGTTTGGGAACAAATATATAAAATTTCCTTTAATTTTTACGAACCATGGTTATACAAGTCATTAATGACCCAATGTTTTATAATTTTTTGATAAGGCAATTTTTTAATATTATATTATGATTGGGTGAATTAAAAAAATAAATTTTTTTGATCTTTAATAGTGGATTTGGCTTTGTCAATATATGGTTTATTTCTGAATTTTATACGGAATTCTTCTTTTTCTTATAATTGAAGATTATTTTCATTTTAGGGATTATCATTTCCTTCAATGAATTAATTATATTTATTTATGGGTTATATATAAAAGTCATAAGTTCAATTAAATCCATCTTGATTTTATTTTAGGAATATTTAAAATTATGATAATTTATGTGTTATAGGTGAAAGAAGATGAAGAGAGAGGAAACTAATCGCTAGAAGAATGAGGAGATAGTGGAGGGGAGAATAATATGTTGAAATATGAATGGTATTAGTAACCTCAACATGTCAACCAAAATGTCTCATGAGGCACTTTGGACCTGGGTCACATGATGTTGATGATAATATTTAGTCAATATAATAATCCATTTAACACAATGTAGAAAAATAAAAATAATATTAACATTTATTATTTTCCATGATCTATTTGGGAAGATACGTTTGATGTGACCATCTTTTATAAATCCACATAATTTCACCTATAGTTCTTACTTTTTATTTGACTTTTTAGATCGCTTGTTTAGCATACTAATTTTTATTTGATAGAAGATATTCCCAGTATAAATCTCATAGTCAAGAACCTCACCTTTAGAGTTTTCATCATTTTTCATTTTTAAGGTTATCTTTTTAATGAATTATTTAACATCACTATAAACCATTCCCAATTGAAATTTCATCGTGAATTCATATTTAATTAAAGAGATAATTAGTTCCCCTACAACATTAGTTTTCAAATATATGGACTATTGGATATTCAATACATTAGGACTCTATATGTATGTTAACACCCAAAGTATTTTCTTTATGATCCTTTCTATTTATAATTTATCACAACGGGAAATTATTCCAAATTAGAATTTTGTAATTCATGCTAAATTTTTATTAATAGGATCAATATGATGTATGGATAATGTTTCAAAATCTGGATAAAACATATATAATCATGTTTCTTAAACCTTCTAGTTTCCATCGTGGGTAACTTATAACTAATTCCAAACTTAATAAGGTAATTTTCAAGTGAAAAACATTAAAATTATTATGATAGAGATAATAATGTAAATAATTAATATATTTTTTATTTAATTCAAAATTATTAATATATTCAATAGTACATTTGTCTACAAATTCATTTTATGGTAACATAATCAGGAATTACCCTTTTATGATAGGATAAAAAATTATACTAATGAAATTTGAAATAAAATTCATAAAAAATTAATAGTTGGTTCTATTAAAATTTAGATCAAAATAATTATAATTAGATTCCATATTAAATATACATCTTTAAAAAAATTGATGATTTAAAAAACAAAATTTAAAAATAACACATTTATAATGAAAAATATTTATTCAAAAGAAATAAAACTGCACCTTGGATGAATTTTTTTATCCTAGATTACTTGAAGAAGGGTTGAATTAATCTTTTACTAATTTTAATGTGCAAGAAAATAACAATATAGATAAATAAAAAATGTGATAATTGATAAATTCCTTTCAGTTTTATAATAATTTTATTAATGTTATTGAATCTCATAAATAAAAAAAGTGTTTTTTTATGCTTGTGATTCAACAATAAATTATGAAATGTGGAAATTTAATTAAAGGAAACACACAATTGATAAGAACATTGGATAAAACTCTATATGAGTCCCTATTTCTTCACTCCTCAAATCAAGAGGTTAATATCATAACCCCATGGTCATTACGAGGAAAAGGAACCCATACCTCATAATTTTTGTTTGTATCCTCCTTAATGAGCGTAACTAGTAGATAAGAGAATCATTCCACTCTATTTTAATGTGTCAAGCATTTGCAAAAGGAGGTTGAGGAGTTAGAGGTTTATAAACGGGAAACAATTGACATGAACCTCCCAAATCTATTTGATGTAGGGATATACAATGGAGGAATATAGATTATGGAATTATTTTAGAGAGCCTTGATTAAATTATAACATTTAAGGATCTTGAGAGGATTTGAGATGATCTTGAGCTTCACCATCAGTTGATATTTTTCGATAATTTCATTTGAAACAGTAATGAATGAATCCATTCCATGGAGAAAAGTGTGGCCTTTTATTATCTTCGAAATCCATGGTAACCTTCTATAATGTTATATAAATCATCATTCCATGTAATTCTAGTTTTATTTAATTTTTACTATAGTAAATGATGGTCTCATCTAGGATGGCTCGACAACATCATATTCTTGGTATCCACCAATAGGTAGTCGGTGGACTACCAAGAGGATTCCTTAGTTCATGATATTACACTAACTAATTAGTACACCTACACCATCTAGAAAATGTATTTATTTTTTATGATCATGATACTACAATAACCATTGGAAACCCAGTGGGTCTTCTAGAGAAAATTATCTCTTGACACATTGCATTCATACGTTGATTTTTTCATCACTTCACCAGATTCAAGTAGAGAATCATCCACTTCCATAAATTTCTTTTGTTGGATCTTAAAATGTAATACCAAATTCATGAAGGATGAATCCAGATATGTATGATCAATTATCATGGATTCAATTATCTCCAAGAATTAATGAATTTGAATACATTATATTAAATGAAAAACAAAAACTCATCTAAATGAAAATGTTGGAAACATAAGTCATTTTTTATGATCATGAAAAATCCATTAGAGGGATATGTAAAAAACACAAGAATCACCATTCCAAAATAATCTAAAAATAATGATGTTCTAATCCCTTAATATTTAAAAAACACCTTTAAAACATCACATGCACATTTTAATTAAAACACTAGTTTCAAACTAGCCTTTAACATTACATTACCTATAGATAATCCAATCATTAATTTTAACAATAACATGGAATGAAAACTATGTCCATTATATTTCATTAAACCATTTTAAAACAAATTAAAAACCAACTTGGATTTTTCATACAAATAAAACTTCATAAGGTACCATTTACAAGCAGACCACTAGGAAAATTTCAAAAGTACATGATATGAAAAACGTCAATTCTAAGAACAAAAAACAGTTGGACATAATTTACACCCAATAGCTTGAATATAATATTCCTAGAAAACATAATGATTTATTTATAATAATAATTGAAATTTATAATAGTAATTTCATGGGATTCCTATAGAAACAAATACCTTATTTTATGTAGAGCACTTAAAACCCATCTCCATTGATGGAGAACCCATGACTTAGTTAAGAATGATCCTCCTCTACAGTAAAACACATATCCACATAATTGTAACCTTCTTAGAATTAATCTGAACATGGTTGGTGATTGAGGATTATAGGCATGAGAAAAATTGAAAGAGTGGGCATATGGTGATGAGAGGAGAAAAAAAGTGGGAAAAGGTGGTTTTGATAGTTGGAATCCTCTTGATATTGATTGAAAAATAGTTTGGAACCATGAAGAATAAAGTGGAGCATCTCTTACATGCATTCCCCATGCTAGGATGAAGGAAAGGGGATAAAAGGGGTTTCTATCACATTTTTATTAAAAATGGAACTTGGGTAAATTCAGAACATAATGATATTTGGGTAGGGAGTATAGTTTTGAATCACAATTTACAAAACCATGTGCCAACTATGTGGTTCCCACTACATTGACAATACAACATCACATAGTTCTATTGGAAACCACACTTGTGCTGTCTGACTGTTCATAAATAATTTGAAATGGAACTAACATAATACAGAGCCAACTTACACACTTGTTGCATTATTTACAAAACTGTGTTCAAGATATGTATTAATAACCAATCACAGGGATGACTATAATGATTTCCCAGGAACATCATAGGGTTTGGACCGAACCATGTGCTACTCATGGGGACTAATATTTTATAGAAAAACAAGTTTAAAATTATATACATAAAGGTAACTTCAAAATATTCTAAAAACTGTGTGTTTATACCATGAGTAGTGGGAAAAGTTCGAGATTCTCTAGCTTTTGGGTTGAAACATATTGGAAAAATATGAGTCCCAAAAGTAAAATAATAAAAATATAAAATATAAGGTAAAAATGACATGTTTCTATCACATAATAGAATAAATTATTATTATTATTATTATTTGAATAGAGGATTAAATAGAATAAACAATTAGATAAAGGGACTCTATAGAATTATCAATTGTTAAACTTATATATATAATCTAATTTATATCATTTTTCGAGGTATTTTATTTTTATTGGGGATAATGAATTGTCTCAGGAGTATTATATCTATACTAAGGGAACCTCCAACACAAAATCACAAGAATATCGATGAAAAACCATCCTATGAACACTAAAGAATGATATAAAAATAGATAATCAGGGTTTTGATCAATAGTGAATAATAGAAAGTTCTCGGTTCCATTGCGCTTGCACCCCAAAAATAAAGAATACATTTTGTGATTCATATATAATTTATATATATCACTAGAATAATTATAGTTAGATATTTTGACTTAAATAATGATACAAAAACAACGATATCTTGATTGATTGAGAATACATGAAGAATTATTAATTTGAGGTAATTGATGGTTTTAATTAATTCTATATTTTATGTGAAAATTTAATGTATTTATGGATTCTGAGGTCTCATCATCTTGTTATTTGAATTTTGAGAAAAAAATGGAGAAAAAATTATTTCGTATCACCTTAACCAATTTTTTTGTGGCATAAAATGTTCAAGTGGTGTCGAACTGGTCAAATTATATTTTATAATTATTTATTATTAGGATGAACAATTTACAATTTTTACGGGAAACAATTTTTTGTTTTTTATTCTATAAATTATTGATCATGATTATGGAGTCATTTTAATTCATATGACCAAGAACATTCCATGAACATATGAATAGTTCTCAAAGAGGTCATCCAGAGGAGTTGTTGATACTGGATACAAGGCATAGATACATTCCATGTAACATAAATTTACATTGTATACACTTTCTCAACCACACCAGCATGATGTAAGACAATCATTGTACAAATATTTGTGGTCCTTTCGTGATGTCTTCACACACAATGCACTAACCTACAGTTTTATCATGGGTTCATATGTATTCTATGAAATATAGCTGGTGTACCTACCATATAACCCCCCAAGAATTGAATCCTTAAATTTTTTCGTATACATGAAATAAACAAAAATTAAATCATTACACATCTGCTATTGATTACCATCTAAAGAATATGGATTCATGTGAAGTGTATGAAATGTAGTTGCTTTTACACTCAATGTAACAAGTGATGGCCCCCATCAGATACATGCTGAGTCCCAAAGTGTGTTGTGTGGGTGTTCATAAATGAATTATGTAGTGTTTAATTGTTTATACAAGCCATGTAACTCAGGCCCACTCATGCATAGTACAAAATAAAATAGGCATGTCAGGCGAGTTTAACACATAGACCATATTAAAGTGAGACTAAACTACATAGTGTGTAGTTATATATATGTGCCATGTCCTTGGGTTTTCAAAGGAGGTACATGCTGAATTACTATTAGTGAGTTGAGTGAAACTACAATTCATTAATAATTACATTCAATTTAATTATGAAAATATATGATATGTATGATCATCATACTAACTTTTTATTTCATATCCATCACCACTTGTAGACACCACATATATTCATGGAATTTTTATGGGTATAGAATCCATGTAGACTAGATGTGTTGACTCATTGAACAATATAATTTTTATATCATGATGCATTGTCTAGTCATACATGTCATGTAAATACACATTACATTATAAGGATCATATACAACATAACTCACAGGCCATTTTGAGTGGAAATATGAACCACGTAATAGTTTAATATCTAAAATGGATATAATTAATACATATAATGGTATATGTCACTTCACCTATAGTAAATGTCACTTATATATTAAATTAAATAAACAAATTTTATCTTACAAGGAGGGTAGACACCATTAATTATCCGTACATGTCATAAACTAAATATTTTTAAATTATTGTTAATTAATTCAAAATGATAATTCTTTGGAATATCTTAAAATATTGTGAAATGTAATTAATATATTGAATTATTTAATTAAAATCCTGATTAATTTTTTAATTTTAGAAATTGTTATAATAATGATTGAACTAAAATTAATACTAGAAATTAGTACACATTGTATTTGTAAATTTTGAGTGATCATAAGATTTACCTGCTTATATAAGATTTATGTTTCAATTTAATTTGTGTAAATGTATATTTTTGTTTGTTACAAAATTAATATTAATTAAAATATTGTGATCTATGTATAATCTCATTAATTTTTATTATATATTGATCTATATGTCCAATGATTATTTTATAAAACACTAAACCCCAAATTCCTATCATCTTCATTTGAGCAAATAATTTTCTGATATGAGGTTACTTGTAACGCCCCGACCCTAGATACCCGGAGTCGGTGCATTATTACATAACATTGGCATGATCACAAGAAAGATCATGTCTCGAAAGACTGATTATTTTAGTATCCTTGGAAACACTAGATGTATTCATAATGTTTACATTACATCAATAATTGAAAAACAATAACAACATATTGTCTTCATATCCCCTCACACTATCCCTAGAGGACATTCATAAAATTCTTCTTCACATCATGGGAAAAATAAAACATTGAAAGGGGTGAGATCTGATGCTCAAAAAGGATAACAATATAGTGGAAACTTTCTATAAATAAACATAAAAATTTAAGGCAATGTATAACTAAAACAAATGCCTTTTAAACATGAACTTCAGCATAATATGGCAAGGATAAATTGAAATAATGCCATTTACTTATTTAAATTTATATTCTACTAGACGAATAATCACATGAAAATATTAATAACCACTTTTATAATGATGGAATACATAATGCCAGACTATCATAACCACGTACCCAAGGCCTCGTTCCAAGACTACAAATAAGATTTTTTCAAGGCCTACTGCCCAGACACTAGTTTGTCTCATGATACCTACCGATGCATCGAGGAGCTATAGTGGGCTCCACCTGTCACTTACTATGTCCAATGCATTCCTCATATGAAAAGTTTGAAATATGACATAAACATTCATATTAAACTATCATACAAAATGTCAATACTTAATCAACAAACCATGATTGGTATAAAAATAGCACATCCACAGTCAAAAATAACTCATTCGATACAATATGGAAGATTGTATTGTATGAGATTAATCTCAATCAAGAATAATGAAGGATATTGACATAGATGAATATAATCGTCAAAATTATTAGAGATAAATATCCCCCTTTTTCTTGAAATCATTTAAAAGTCACACTATTTGTCAAGAAGCCATTTAAAAATAGATTTTTGAATCAAAGTGTTCCATACCACTTTGAAATATTTAAAAGTAATTTTAAATTTAAATCTTTAATGTCCATATAAATAAATTCTTAAAACAATTTTTAAAACATGGACATTAATGAGAAATATTTAGAAGAATAAATCTTTAAAACACTTAAAAATGTATTTTAGTTAGAGTTTCTAACCAAAAGAGAGACATATGAATAAAAATAATTGAGGTAATCAAAACATTATAATATCATGACAAAAAAGGGATTCTTGATATACTATGTCAAAGTACATTATATACAACATATAAAAGTGATTTGGTGTATAACAACAAAGATGTCTCAATGGAATGTAAATTGAGATGAATTCTTTTATAGAGACCATATCCATAGGTTAGGGATAAATCAACGATATAATTATGTCACGATATCATGGGTTGATCCCCATTATATCTCCTAATATGATAGGTGAGCCCCATTTTAGCTCCCCAATGGATTGGGTACTCCGGAGATGGAATTATACCATATGGATATTCCATTTGTAAGGGATATATAATGGTATTATGATGATGATTTCCTGATGGTCCTACATTAATTTTATATGTTTCTAATGTGTCTTTTATAAATAATTTTATTTTAAAATAGTAGATAATGATTCTTTTTATTGAAAAATTATTATATTTTTGAGGAAAATATATGTATTTAATAATATTTTTTACTGGGTTATAATATTATTAGTAAAAAAGTTTTAATTTATTTGTACATCCCGTAATGATATTTTGTCCTCTACAAATATTTTAAAACGTTTTTCTTAGGATTTAAGGTGGAATAGGGACAAGGATGAGATCAAAAAGATAATGGTGATGCTTTTTCATAAAGAGTAACCATGTTTTATTTTAAGAGGGTTTGCTTTAGTGGAAAAAATTTATACATTGATTAAGTGTACAATTTTAATGTTTGTGATTAATTAATAATTGTTTGTCATATCCACATAAAAAACATTCCTAAAAATATTCTCAAGCATGAATTCTATTTAAAAAACACAAGAATGTGTTATATTTAAGGTCAGGCATATATAGTCAGTATCAATGGACGGTTTAGAAACATTTAGAGATTAATATGTCTTATTAAGAGATATGTATATCATCATGGGATTACAATTTTCCAGATTATTATATGTTTAGTGTCTTAAAACCCATTTTGAGGCCTTTTGTTATGAAATTTAAGGATTATTGACAGTATTTTTTGATACATTAATTTGTGAGGTAATTATGGGTTATTACATTTTGAAATGAAAAATTAAATTTCTAAGATGAATTCTAAAGATAAAACATGTTATGGTTATTTTTAAGACAATATAAGGTTTTTTAATTTTATAAGAATTATATAGTTCTATAAAATGGATAAAAAGTAGGATGGGTGGAAACCCATCACGTTCGGTAAGGCCGTTGGAAACGATACCACAACCGAAGGTAGACATGGGTGAATCACCTACCACTTGACTACATGAAATCATAGTTGGTAATATTTTATAATTAAAATAATATTATTGATGAAGAATAAGATTATGTTAGGAATTTTTTTTATCAAAATAGTATAATGAATTGGGGATTAAGTTGTTATCATTATTTCATAGCAAGTTCATTATTTTTGGAATCCTATATGATGAAGGTAAATGTAATACAATGGTATTATAATTTAAAAATAAATTATGAATCATATATTATAAGAATATATGATATAATTATCAACTTAAGGAGATTCAGGTTATTTATTAAAATGGTTAGCGTATCATGGGATCATTAGGGTAATTAATTTTGGGAATAAAAAGTCTTGACTTATGGATGTTACTTGGGTATAATTCATAAAATAAATCTTGGAAGGATAGGTAATAAAATCCTTCTGTATTTTGGTTATATATATTAGTTTGGAGTACTTTGAGGAATTTTATGGATGGTTATTTATCAAATGGTGTGTGATGAACTTTGGGTATTTCTATTTAATTTTAGAGATTAATTTAGTATTTAATCATATAATGGTTTATTATTTATGGATATTTGTCATATATTTTATGTATTTTTGGTTAATTCATAAAATCATGAAAATTATATTGTTACCTTTTTATGTATTATGGAATTCTATTGAAGTAGAATCTAATGATTCTCGGTGGGAAGAATTCATGTTCAATTCTCATTGATTGTAGAAAAAGATGTGTTTCCGGTGGAAATTGATTAAAACGTGAAATTATTCTATTCACGTAAGTATATATATATATATATATATCCAATTTTTATTAATTTTGGAAGAAAAGTAATTCATCAAATATATTAATAGAATATTGATACAAAATATTTATCCATTATCATTTCTTATTGGGAAATCAATATCCTTTTAACCCATCACAGATTTATGGTATTGTGAGGGTTATCATTTCCATGATCATGTTGTCTATCAATCCCTATTAGTACTTGATAGATATTTTTCTCTTTAATGTCTATGTTTTCCTTTATGTAAACCTAGTATGTTTTATCTCAAGCGACCTTTATAATTTCCTTTCATTATTTTAAAGTCAACATTTTATTAATCATTATAATAATGTGGGATTTGAATAATGGTGTCCCGAATAGTTGAAACATAGTTAGAAATACATAATTCTAATTAAGAGGATGAATTTTTTTAAAGGGATTATTATGTAACCAAATGATTTTTTAATAAAAGATATGATATGATCAATGCCATACAAGATACACCACATCTATCGTATATTAGTAATTAAATATTTATATTTAAATATTACCTTTAAAAAATATGCATTATAATAGAGGTTATTAATATGATTAATTAAATTATGAAATTATTGTTTATAGATTTATATATAATTAATTATTTTGTGATTAATTAATTATAAAATAAAAGAAAACCCATTTTCAAATAAATGGGAATTTTTTCTTAAAAACAATACAAATGTGGATAAATGTGTTTTATACCAAAAAATAAACATATCACTAATTTTGAATAATATTAAGGAAATATATATTGAAAATTATTTTTAAAATTTATATTATGTATCTTCTATACATAATATAAGAAAAAATCTAATATTACACATAAAAGATTCATTTTTTGAAAAGGTAGTTTTTCCACCTTTTATTTTCGCACATGTTTTAAATCTAGTATTTAACACTTTTATAAATTTTACTTCAAAAAAATAAACTCATTATTTTAAAGTAGATCACCATAATATTTTTTGAGTTTTTTATTATGGGATTCATGTTTTGATGAATAATGAAAATATAATGAATTTTAATTGAAAACAATTTTTTTGTGTAAATAATTTATTGTGATAAATTATATTTTTAATTGGTTCTAATGAGTAATTATATAAATTATGTATTATTTAATTCAATTTAGGTTATTATAATAAATTTTCCAATGAATTTGGATATAAAAACTGTTTCATTCATTGGAATGTTTTCACTTTAAAAACTCGTTTTCTCATTACATCAATGAGATTAATTTTAAATTAATTTTATCATGTTATATGCATTTAGTTTTTAAGAATGGATTCCTTATTTGGAATAATTAGGTTAATGTTTTTTAAATTATGAAAATTTTATTTGTGGAAAATATATATAATGAACTTTTTATTTTGAATTACCATGAATAAAGGTAAATCTGGTGATTATGAGTAAAAATAATATTATAAATATAAGAAAATTACAATTAAACTTTTCATAATTTTATTGGATGCGTTAATGTCAAAATATAATAATCCTTGTAACAATTCTATGATATATTTTAGGCACTTCGATGACATTAATCCCTATATTATATTATATTTTGATGAAAAGTCAACGATATCATTCTTATGTTTTAATAAAACAATTTATTTAATATAGTGATATTTAGAATATAAATTCCAATTTTTACTAGTAATTTTAAATCAAAAATAATTATCTACACAAATTTTAATATATTTTTAATTTTTAAGTTATAAAATAGTAACCTGATATACTAACATAATCCTGATGCAGAAAATGTTTAATTAATGTAAATATCAAATAAAAGATATTAAAAGTATAAAAATAAATAAATATAGATTATTTAATTTAATAAACTATTTTAATAGTTTAATCTGACATTTAACTGATGTGTTAAATTATTCTTTTAATTTTTTTATTATTCTTATTCTATTTTTAAAATGTATTGTAATGATTAGTGTTTAACTTGACATTAATGATATTTTAAAATAAAAAATACATTATTTAGTGATATAAAATTCATAAAAATATTAAAATTCTAAAAATTATTTTAATAATGTTTATAGTTTCATAAATGATTCATTTATGGTTTTTTGTCATTGTATTGTAAATATATTAACCCTCATGGAGTAAAAATACATGTTGACACTGTAACAGTTCAAGTGGATAAATAAGGTTTAAAACAAAATAATAAGTACAAAAAAATATTCAAAACATGTATAGATTTTATTAGATGAATATATTTTGACCCAAAATAATTCTATATTCAAATTAAGTCAGTTCTGAGCCATTTTAAATATAAAATGAATTTATATTGATTTAATATTTTGATGAATTTCAAGAGATCCTCTCCCATCTCTTATAAAAGGGATATTGTTATTCTCTTTTATTAATACTTTATAACCAATTTGGTTCTAGAAATTTATGTCATAATAAATTATTAAAACAAATTAACATATAATAAATCTCTTTTTATGTCATAACAACATCCTTATTGGTTTTAGTGTTTTATGTAAATGAGATTGTCCGAAACAACTGTATTGTTTTTAAAATAGTTTTTTGATTTTTTTTCTTATTCCAAATCCTTAAAATATTATAAAACTATGATGATAAAATATATCAAGAATCATCAATATAATGATATTTAATTACGTTAATATCATGTCTAAAACTTTTCTACACTTCAATCAAATGGATAATGAATTCATCATTCATGTGTATGGATAACTACCACCTCCCGAACCGATGATATTCATTTTCCATCACCATATATCAAGACTAGTTATAATGATAAAATTAATTATTATAGAAGATATTAAAGAAATATTATTCATTATTAAAATGTTATATAACATGTTCATTCTTACCATTACCTAAACTGAAGAATGGTAATTCCGTTCATGCATATGCATGAACTATCACATCCAAGAAGTGATGTGATTTGTTTTTCATCACCATATCTTATGAATGATATGTATAAGTATATTTAAAATATTAATATGATATTAATTATATCATTATAAATTTTATATAGTAAATAATTCTTACCTTCTTTTCATAATGCTCATTAAAAAATGAAAATGTCACTCACCTGTATGTTTGACCTATTGTTCTCTTGATTGTAATGTAATTAATTGGTAATAAAAATATTGAATGAATGGATATAAAAGAATTATTGGTGTATAATAATGATTATTAGGTGAATAAAATTATTTCATATATGATGTACAAATATAATGAGGACTATAAACATCATATCAAGGTCATTTTGGAATCATGTATCAAATATTGTAAAAACATCTAATGTGATCATAAATAATTAGGTTATTTTTATAACATGTAAATACGTGATGTAAATAAAGTAAAAAACATGAATAATGATATAAATAAATTAAATAAATTAAATAAATTAAATAATTTTATTATTTAGGATGATACAGAATGTACACAATGAGTCATAATTAATGATAGGGACTTTTTAACTAAAAATCATTATTTTAAAGGTTTAAAAGATTTATTTTCTATATATTTCACTTTCAGGTCCATGATTTTAAAATAAATTTTCTGATTGTATGAATATGCAGATGAATGTTTTAAAAAAATTAAATTTTATAATTTCTATAAATTATTTTAACGATGAAATATTTTTTTATTTAAGGGATTTGTTTTTAAAACCCTCTTTTAATGTTCAGTTTCGATCACCTTTTACAAAAATCAAAAGGAATTTTTTTTAATTATATCCCATAAGTTTTTTTCTCCTTCGTTCATGACCATTTATTACTTTATTATTTTTTTATTTGTCTTTATTTTTCTTTTCAATGGAAATTATTTCATTATTATTATTGTAGATTTTATATTTTAATGTTATTCTTACAAGAAAAGGAAATTTTGATATCTGAATATGTTTTTATCCTGAGGTTAAAATAGTTTTCAAGGGTTTTAGTCCTGATATATTCCCCAAACATTGTTTATTATGGGTTGAGCCAATTATATCACAATATAATATTACTTATCCCTAGTATAATGGGTTGATCCCTATTATTTCTAATGATATGATGGATTTATCCCCATTATAGATCATGATATGGTGGGTTATCCCCATTATAGATCTAAATTTCATTGGGTACTCTGGAGATGGAATTTAACTGAATCATTATTCCACTTAACTATCCTATAAGTATTTTTAATGATGATGTTCCAAATAACCTACATGTTATTTATATTTTTTAAAATGAGTTTTCATATAAATAATTTATATTAAAAATGTATGATAATTACTATTTTTAAGGAAAAATGTTTATCTTTTATATGAAAATGTATGTTTTTAAAAAATTGATTTCAATGGGTTATGTTTTTTTACTGAAATAAAGGTTTAAATTATTGTTAAATCCCTTTATGATCTTTTCTTCTCATCCAATGTTTTATAGTGTTTTTTTCATGATTTAAGGGGGAATATAGACAAGGATGAGATCATAGGTACAATTGATTATATTTTACATAAATAGAAACAATGGTTTATGTTAAATGTGTTTCCATTTGAGAAAAAAGGGATACTGAGTATAATTGTACACTTTTAATGCATGGATATACTTTGAAAAAGGTTTTCCAAATTCTCTAAAACTCAAAAGTGAAAAGGTCTTCTAATGTGAATTATAGTTAAAAAATACTAGGATATAAAATGCTTTTGGGTAAGTCCCTATAGAAATCCCATATATATATATATATTTATCGATATATAATTATCATTAAATCGAGTATATAAGTGTATTTATAGTACATATGTATAAATAAATGATAAAACATTATATCTAAATAAAATATTATATGAAAATATTAGTAAATATATGTATGAAAATATATAGTTGTATAAATATACATGTCATTTTTAAAATTTGTTTCCAAATATATAGATAGAATTGGAAAATGAATTTCAAAATAATATATAAATCATAATTAATTAATTATTATCCATTTTATTTAGAATAATATTTTACTAATTATTGAACATTATCAAAATATTTTAATATAAATTTACTTATAGACATCTACATGTAATGTTTGTATATGCATATGTGTGCGTATCAGTGACATCTATATATTTTATATTTAGCTTATAATATATATAAATGAATATTAATATATATTATATTTTAATAAATATAATTGTAAATATACGACATACCTCCCAAAATTTATGACTAAATATAAAAAACATAAAATATAGAAATAAAAAATTTCGGAGTGGAAAAGGGAAACAAATCACATAAGGGAGGTCATGAGATCAAGTCCACGCATGAGAAGGTATTTTAGGGATAATTATAGCTCTATATAAGGGGGTGTTTCGATTGTTAAGGATGGGTGGGGGTTCAGGATGGAGCTTTTGGGTGAATAATTCATATAAATGGGCAGTAAGAATTGATAACGGGGTGTTGGGGTGCATGAAAAAAAAAATTAATATTTTTTATGAAAGCTAAAAATGCCCTGAAAAAGTGAAAATTTATAACCTCTTTTTTAAGCACTGATTTGGGAACCCTTTATTTGCGATTTTTAGTGTTTATAAAAGAACCATTTATCATATTTGTTTTGAGATAAATAATAAAAATCTTCTTTTAATATATATAATAATGTAAGATCTTTTTTACTGCTGATAAAACCCATTATTAGGACTTTTAAAGGGGGGATCAATAGTAGTAGAGAACCACTCAGGTATATAAATCCTTTATCAAATAGATCGTCCAATTGGGTATTAATATCATTTATTTTAGATATTTCCATATGATAAAAGGGAATGAATATGATATGGGTACCCAGTACCAAATCAATAGGGACCTCTACGACCCTCACAAGAGGAAAAACAAAAAAGTTAGATGGAAAAACATAAGGAAACTTGTTGACCTGATAAGGAAAGTCATTGATCAAGATTTATCTCACTACATCAAAAGAAAAAAATAGATATTACCATGCACAACTCTAAAAAATTAGGTCTGACTCAACATGATATCAGGACCCATTCTCCTTGGAAAACCAGATACACTTCATCGGGGGGGGGGGGCAAAAGAGGCCTACCAATGAGAATAGTGAATGTGATATTCATGGGTGACCAACCAGTCCACTCTAATAATAATTATATGAGGATTCATATCCCGAACCAGAAAACCCAATGTGTGTAATGCCCAGTCCCTAGATGCTCAACTTTGGTGAATTAATTTATTAAATTTTCATGATCATAAGAAATCCTATCCTGAAGATCAGATTACTTTAGTTGACATAAAAAAACAAGATACATACATGAGTACTACATTACATCATGAAAGAAAAATTAACATAGTATTTCTATTGAAAACACCGCATTATCTTATACTGTCCCTATAGGTCAGTCATAATATACCTATTTTTATCCTATGGAAAATAAAACATAAGAAAGGGGATATATTAGATGATCAATAATGATTAAAAATATAGCATATGCTATCATAAATAATCAAAAACATTTAAGGAATGATATAAAATTGACACACATGCCTTTTAAACATAACGATAAGAATAATAAAGAATGAATTAATAAAATAATTTCATTTTAAAATGAAATGTATATTCTACTAGGTGAATAATAACCTGTTATATGAACAACTAATATCATCAATATTGAATGCATAATGTTAGACATTGTAACCATACCGCTAAGGTGTCATTCCAAAACCATACTTAAACAGGTAAAAACCCAAAATTTCATTTCTAATGAGACATACCAATGCATCAAAGTTCTATATTGGGTCTGACCCATCAAATAATAAGTCCAATCCATTCAACTTATAAAAGGGGTGAACCATAACCCACAAAAACATTCATACTAATACTAGCATACGAAATCTTAATATATTATCCATAAACCATGAATGGTATAAAAGTAGAACATACATAGTAAAAATATTCATAAAACCTTAAATAAAATATGATAGGTTGTATCATATGAAATCAACATCAATTAATAATAATATCCAATAAAGTGTGTTCACATAGATAAAAATGTTTTAATAAAATCATTAGAAACTTCTTTAGATATATACTCCTAAAATTGAAAATAGTTCCTTAAAATTACATAAAATTTAAAGAGAAAATATTTTTAATGAAAATGATCTATAATAATGTAAAAGATTCTTCAAAATGTTAAGGCATAAATATAGTGGGAAATCTGTTGGTACCATATAAGTTAAAAAAATTCTTCTCGTACTATGTCAAAAACATCAAAAAAAATTATCTCATAACGAAAATGAAAAAAATTACATTTATAAAATTGAAAAAGGGTAAAAAAGTATTTAAAAAATTATGAAAGAATAATAATAATGTTTTGAAATACATTTTTAATAAACTTGTATATGGATGATAAATATGCCCCAATAAATTCTTACATAAAAGTAGTCCTAGATAATAAAGACATTGTGAAATTAACACTTAACTTATAATATCTTTTAGTAGAGGGTTAATTAACATCATGTATAATGGTAAAATAATTTTATTATGTTATAATAGAACTATATACATTATTTATGATATCATATATGATCCACTTATATATTTTTCTAAATAATATTTCATTATTATCATTATTTAAGTGAGAACTGCTTCATTTTCATATGTTTATTTTTTCATGTAAGTCTTACTTATTATGAATAGGAAATATATTCTTAAAATAAATAATTATAATATGTTTATAAATATTATTTTAACTAATTATATATATTTTCATAATTTTTCTGAAATGGTTGTAGTGGAGGATTAATCTCACCATGTCGGGGAGACGGTAGGTCATACGTGCACATGAGAGATGGTATCACTCTGTAATGGTAAGAAGTGAGGATTTGGATTGAATATTAATTATAAAGTTACAATATCATTTCAAATATATTATTTAAATACATTATATTCATCATTATAACCATATAAGTAATTTATAGTTTATAAATATTTTACACTATAGCGTCGAGACAGTAAGTCGCATGTACACATGCATGGTGGAATTACATTTTTTAGGATGGGTAAAAGGAGAAATAGAAATGAAAAATAATCATAAAAACATATAATAATATATTAGATGATGGAATAATTATGCTAGTATTGAAAAAATTTTGGAAAAGTAACTTGAAGAGGAATATAACATTGAAAATGTACGCAAAATAATTAACTATTCTTTGAATATCACATTTTGATTTGGAAATGGGACTCCTTCGGTTGGAGTTGTTTCCTAATTTATGGATAATATAATGAATTTAGGGAATATGGGAGTATATATGGGAAGGTTTTGGACAATAAAAAGGTATTTAGAGGTGTGAATAATAGTTTAGGAGATGTACCCTTTTATAAGAGAGGGGAGTAGAACTTTTGAAAATTCTGAAACAATTAATTTTATAAATTTTTTTTGATATCAAATAGATACTAATAGACTTATTTAGAGGAAATGATGAGGATATGTCTAAATAAATTCAACCAAAATGATTTATACATGCCAGGTTTTTATTTTAACCGTATAATTTTTATTTATCCTTAATTATTCTATTAAATTTAAATTTTGGTAATAATATTCAAAATTTGAATAAGTTATAAATATTTACTTATATGGATTAAATTTTAAATAAATTTCCACATTCTGATAAATTCTTCCTTAGAATTATCGCACTGTAGTTTTTAATTATTTTATGATTTCTAAAAAACATAATAAAATTCAATTTCTATAAAATATTAATAGTGTCAATTTTGACAGTATTAATTAATTGGACTAAAATAAATGTACAAAAAGAAATATAACATCAAACCAATCCATTTAATATAATAATAATATGTAATAGTTACCTATAAAATTATTTTATCAGCTTAATTAAATAAAAAATTATTTCCTTTATTATTTTTGATACCATTTATTTTTTATTTATTTTAACAAAATATTTTCATCATCACTATTATATTATCATAAATGTTAATTTTTTAAAATATAAAAATTATAAATAAATTACTATGATTTAGGTACATATTTTATCTTTACAAGTTCTTTTTAAAATAGATGTTATCCCCAAGTTTTCCAAACATTTAAATTAATATACTTAAATAAAATGAGAGTGTGTCCTTTTGTCACATTCATTGATTTAAAAAAATATCACGTCATATTCGTGGAAAGGTGTCTATTAAATGACTCCATTTAGAATCTTAGGTTATAATGGTATAATTTATTCATCCAATATGATTTGAAATTATTTTGGGTAATTTAATTATGTTATTTTTACCCTTAATTAACCAATTTACCCATAACTATAGTAAATAAATAAACATTTAAAAAATATACAATTCACTAAAACATAAATTTGAATATATTAAATCACAAATTTTATACTAATTAAAAAATGTACATTTATTTTTCTAAATTAAATTCAAATAAATAGGAAATTTAAGTTTAATATTAATCACGTAGATGTGGCGGGAAAGCAGGTAAAAAGATGTTCAAAATTTATACAAAATATTATGTTTAGTTATATTATAAAAATTAGTCTAATGACCTACATTGGATTAGAATAAATATTATATATATATATATTTTAATTTATGATAATTTAAATTTAAAATAATTATTTAAATAAACGTCTGTATTGAACAATATTGTTGTATTTTTTAATATTCAACAAAAATTGAAACATTTCATAAAAATACCAAAATTTCACCCTAGGATAATTTTGATATTCTGAATTCAAAAATGAAGATAATTTTGAAAACTAAAATTTAGAAATTTCATAAAGGGGATAATAATATTCATTACCAATTTTTGAATGACTAGTTTGATATATCATAGTGTGCTTAAACTCGATGTTGCTTGTTGTAAAAGGTATTGTATTATTGTTATGGAAACATTCCGTGGAATATTTGGGTGTTACAACATTCCCTCCTTCAAAAATATCATCATAAAAATATCTTTATTTTCACAATATAAATTTTTTGGGTGGTTATTTATCATTTTTTCTCCAGGTTTCCACATCTCCTTTTCCATTTTATGTTTTCTCCAATAAACCTTTACCAGTCATGAAATTTGATTCTTCAATAATTGTTATTTAGTGTAAAAAATCTAGATAGGATCCTTACAGTAAGATATATCAGGTTCCACTTCTACTTCTTCATAGGTTAATTCATGCAAAATTTCTGTTATTATTTCCTTAAAAGTGATATGTAGAAACAATCACGAATTATGGAATGACTTGGTGGAATTGTCATATGGTAAGCTACAACAGCAATTCTTATCATAATTTCAAAATGTCCAATGTACCAAAGATATAACATATCCTTCTTACCGAATCTTATAACACCCTTCCATAGAGGTATCTTCAGGAAAATATGATCTCCCACATGAAACTCGAAATACTTCCTTTAGTTAACGAAGTATGTATTTTTCTAACTTTGATATTATTTGATATGGGTTTGAATAATCTTCACTATTTCCATTGTTTCCTCATAATTTTAGGGGCCTATAACTTTTATTTCACGAAATTCATCCCAACATGTTGTTGTGCGACATCTCATTCCATAAAAAACATCATATAGTTCTTTATAAATACTTGAATTGAATCTATAATTATAATTAAATTATACAAGAACTGAATAATGATCCCACATACCTTGAAAGTAATTTGAAAAGGATCTCCCAATGTCTTCTAATGTTTGAATAGTTCTTTTTAATTGTCTTGCAGTTTGATGGTGGTTGGTAGTGATAAAATGAATATCAGTATCTAGAGACTTCTGATGAATTTTCAAGCATATTTATGTAAAAACCAAGATCACTTTAAAAAGAAGTTGGTCGGGGTACACCATGAACTCTTACAACCTCATTAATTTAATGTTTTCTTATCATTGAAGTGTTAAATCTTATCTTATTGCAAGAAAATATTCTTAGTGTTTAAGATGAAAAACAACAACATATACATCATCTACTCATCTAGGAGTCTTTGGTAGCCCTATGAAAACATCCATCGTAATATTATCCATTTTCCACACAGTTATTGGAAGAGGTTGCATGAATCCTCTAGGATGTTTTCTTCCAGACTGTTCCTATTGAAAATCAAAACATATTATCAAAAAATCATTAATATCCCTTTTCTTGTTTCCTAAAAAAATGTTCCTTCACATCTCTATACATCTTAGTACTACCAAGGTGTGTAGAGAAATTGGAGTTATGATCATCAAACAATAACTCCTTTTTCACTCAGGTATAGAGGGAACCCCAAGACTCTTCCCATATTTTAAAATACCATCATCATATTTGAAGTCTATAAATCTCATATCATTCCCATCATTTATTTTATTTTAATTATCCTCATCATGAGACTGAGGACCATTTATCATTTCTCGTAGGGAAGGATTGGAAACCATTTGAGAAGTAGCAATGTTTCACCTTCCACGGTAATTCACATATCCATTTTTTACTAGTACCAGGATAATTAGACCCCTTTCAACTCTCATTTTATTCTGAAATTCATGGGCCTTTCTACTCAAATTAACTCCCACAATATTTTCCATCCAAAGGTTGTAGTTAATTTTTCAATAAAAATCTTTATATAGATGAATCTATTTCATTTATACCATTTTTAGTTCATTCTTTGAGAAAATATATTTCTAACTCTTGTGATTGGTATATATCCTACACATTTCACTATATATATATTGTCTCTATATCATCTTAGAAAATAATAATAGAGATAAATCAAGATTATGATTTTGGTAGTTTTTTTCCCGATTTTTAATTACCTTAATGCATAAGTTATAATGATGTCATTATGTATAAAAATAAAACTATGTCATTTCCTTGATATATAACTATAAATCAAAAATAAATCATTTATAGTTGGTAAATCCCATATAGGAGCATTGACTACTATTATATTCATTTATTTCATACATTATTAACACTCTTTTATCCAAACAAATTTAATGCCTTTTATTATGATCTTGGTTAATGGGTTAGCCAATTCAGAAAAATTATGGAGTAAACATTGATAGTAACATGATCAACCAATAAATCTACATAACTCAATTATTCTCATCAGTGCTGGTATTTCTTGGGTTTCCCATTTCTTTTCAGGATGAATAAAGATTCCATCTATTGAGACAATATGTCCATGAAATGAAATTTCCTAATGCCAGAATTAAAAAATTATAAATTGACCATATATCTCATTTCTTCGATGATTTTTCAGAATATTATGAATGTGGATCTCATGGTCTCTATAGACTTTAGATTATACCATCATTTCATTAATAAATACTATTAAAAAATCATCATGATATTCATTTAAAACTTTTTTCATTAGATCCAGGATGACAGATGGAGAATTAGTCATTCCAAACAACATTACTATAAACTGATAATGTATATACCTAGCTGGGAATCATGTCTTTAAAATAAAATCCTTCTTTGCACACAAATTATGACATATATAATGAAGGTCAATCTTTGAAAAATATTGAACTCCATTAAGTAGATCAAAAAAATCATCAATGAGAGGAGTTGGATAATTTTTTTTTATTTTAATAGAACTGATTTCTATATAGTAAATTTAATGCCTCATTGATCCATAAATATTATTAAAAAATAACTAGGGATCCCCATGGAGAAAAACTTGGGATAATAAATTCCTTAATACTTAAATCCTCAATTTGTTTCTTTAGCTTTACTAATTATATAATGGAAATTCTATAAAGATACATTGATATTGGTCTATCATTAGGGATTTTGTCAATAGAAAACTCAAATTCTCTCCCATGAGGATATTCATGTAAGTCCTTAGGAAATAAATAAATATATTCTTTTATAAAAGGTACATGATTCATTTGAATATTAGAAGGATTTATATCCACATATTCCCCCTGAATTTCATTTACATAATATACATGAGGTAGATCTAGATAAGTTTAAGATGATGAATTTTGTTCTCTAAAGATAGTGGATTCTACATCTTCCTCACAAATTGTAACTTGATTCTTCTTGAAATAGTGTTTCACATCATATTTTCATAGCCAGTATATACTGAGGATTATACCAATGATGACAATAGGAATGATGATAAATTTATATGATAAATAACGTTTAAATCCTATAATAGGAACCATCTGACACATCTTTATTGCGATAAGACATCCCTTATGGGGTTTGACTGAAAAATAAATTGTTAATGTTAATTGGAAATATCTATATTTAATGGAAAATGGGGAAGATATAAATGAATGTAATTATCTTGAATCATAAAAATCATTTACTAAAATTGAAGATATAATTAAATCACTTTCCACCATATCATTATGAACATCAACCTCAACAATTGTGATTGAAAAAATCTCATCCTTTCTCCCTTATCATTTTCTTGGGAAAGTTTCATTAACACATAGGAAAATCATTTTTATAATTTCCCATATATTTAAAATTATAGTATTTAAAATTGGAATCTAATTTCATTCCCTTTTAGTTATGGGCTTGGTGGTATTTTCGGTACTCGTGTAACAAAATACAATACATAATAGTAACTTCCGATGATGTTTCTCTACAAATTTGTTTTAGGATGGAAATTCAATTCAATACTTATTCTAAATTTTCTTATTTACCTTTATAGAGTGATCAATAGTCCTCTTATTATCTTAATTTCCTTAAAACTTTTTAGACTGAGGGAATTATTTTTCTATATTGATTGCATATGAGGCTATATCTTTGTATAATAAAGAGTATTTTGAGAATAGATCATATTGGAAGAATGGTTTTAACCCTAAAATAATCGATCAATCATACATCTGGGTTTATGAATGTAGTATGCAACATTCATTTCTAAACATGTGAAGTTAGATTTATAATTTTCAATGTTGTCATCCTCCTTCTTCCCTATACTCAGAAATTACCTCTCTAAATCTGCTCACTTTTCAAAAGTAATGAATTATTCTTAGAAGAGTGATTTAATCTTCCTCTATTCCATATTTTATAATTCTCCATCCTCCTTTGTGTTTTTATTTATTAACCCTAGTTTATCTTCTTCTCTTGATACACAATAAACTTCCACGAATTTGTCTCACTTTCGTTACTCCCAAAGGAATAAATTATTTTATCTATGAAACATATCTATTTTCTAATATATAAATGGATTTTTATTCTTGATGAATTTTAGGGGGATATTTATTCATGAAGTGGTCTAACATTGATACTCCCTGACATGGATCAAACTGCTCCATACATGTAAGGTTATAATTCATAACCTAAGACAACTATTCTAGTATATTAAAAAGTTGTTCAGTATCAATTGCAGCTTATAATCCATCATCATTATATTTCATAGGAGCTAAATCCCTTCATGTATTATCTGCATTGATATGATCTAAATTTATTCCACTATGTTCCATTTCAAAATGGTGACATTCACTATATTTGGTTATGAATCATAAAGCGTAATTGTAAAATACATAACATAAATTGAAAAATTCCTGCATATATAATGTAATAATTATAAAAATGTTTTCTTAGGGTATATATTTAATTTCAAGTATTTCAAAACTGTTCAAAATGAAAATTTGAATTATCATAATCATATCTCCTGAGAGTATCAAACCAGGTGCATAGTAAGGCCCATTATTGTATATCAGGTTACCCCGAAACAATACATGAACACCTTATCAATGATATTACTATTAAAAAAATCTATTCTATAACCATTTCCAATTGTATTATTGAGACATGGATGTACTTTTTATGAATAACAATATGATCTCTTCATTACCAAAACATTAGGATTTTTATCTATACGTATACTCAATGTCTATCATAGGGCATTGTTCTATAATTATCTTTTTTTCTAAGTCTAGTTTCCACATTTTCTAATAAACTTCTTATTATAAAAACTATAACACCACGGACGCATATGTGTATAGTCAGTGTATTATTTAACTCTATTGGCCTCATCCAAAGAAATCAAAACCCTATTACAGATCAGTTTAGTAGCCTTGAAAAAACTAGATACAAACATTAGTTTTACATTACCTCGTAAAATAAAAAAACATAGTATTTAAAATGAAAACCCTCATATCTCTTAGACGATCCCTTTAGGTAATTCATAATATAACACTTTGTATCTTGGGGAAAATAAAACATAAGAAATGGGTGAACTTATATGTTTATTAAGGATAAAAGATATTGATGAATCCGTTATAAATTAGCATAACCATTTATGTAATGGTATAAAATTGAAACAAAATAAATTTAAACACAAACTTTAGCAAGACATGGGAATAATTGACCTAATTAATCAATTAAATATTCTCATGGATAAATTTATATCTAAATAATCATATATAATATCGACAATTAACCTCATAAATAGGGAATGCATAATGTCAAACATTCTAACCATACCATTAAGGCCTCATTTTAAGACCATACATAAACGGGTAAAAACCCAAACTAGTAGGTCCCAAGAGACCTACCAATGTATCAAGGGGATATAGTGGTCCTTTCCAATCACTTTATAATCATAATTCATTACTATTATGAAATGGGTGAATCATAACCAACATAAACATTCGTATTAAAACTATCTTACGAAATCATAAAACGTTATCCATAAACCATGAATGATACAAAAGTTTCACATCCGTAGTTAAACTTTTCATAAGTCCTTCAATACAAATTGATAGGTTGTATCATATGAACTAAACCA
This sequence comes from Viscum album, assembly GCA_963277665.1. Lineage (NCBI taxonomy): Eukaryota > Viridiplantae > Streptophyta > Magnoliopsida > Santalales > Viscaceae > Viscum > Viscum album. The sequence continues at coordinate 1,730,828,598 of OY728140.1, forward strand.
CAATTATACAAGGTATCCAATAATGGATTTTGACGTAAATGAAAATGATGTAATAAAAATATTAAAAACTTGTATAGAGAAATAATTTTTTTATTGAATATATTTATTTAAAATGCCATAAAATTTAGAAAGAAAATATTTTAAATAAAATAAACTTTTAATAACGTGAACTAATATTAAATAATGTTATGGTTTCAATACTGCGTAAAAAATCACTCGTTCCATAAATGTTAAAAAACAAATTCTTATCAAATATTGTCAAAAATATAAATCAAATTCCCTCGAAAGGAAAAGGAAAAAAAGATTCCTTTTATAAAATAGAACATGATTATATATGTATTTAAAAATTTATTAACGAATGTTAATAATTTTTTGAAATAAATTATTAAGAACCGTGTATATGGAAGATAAATATGACTCATAAATTCTTTTGTAAATGCATTCCTGGATAGTAAAGAGAATGTAAAATTATTCCTTAACTCGTTCAGTCCTTTAGTGGAGGGTGAGTTAACATCCAGTGATATTGTTAATTAATGTTATTAAGTTTACCAGCACTATATCAATTATTTTTTATATCATATATTATTCTCTTATATCATTTTATTTATAATATCTTCTTATTATCATTATTTTGGGCGTGAAGTGCATCATTTAATTATATTTATTTTTTCACATAAATATTTCTTATTATGAATAGGATATATATTCTTTGTACTAGTAATGATATTATGTTCATAAATATTATATTAATTAACTATATGAATTTTCATAATCATTTATAAATAGGTTTTGTGGAGGATTAATCTCATCGCATCATGGAGATAGTAGGCGTTACGTATGTACGAGCGATAATATCATTATGTAATGGTAAATGGTGGTGATTTGGTTTGAATATGAATTAAATAGTAACAATATATTTTAATATTTATTATTTTAATCCTTTATATTCATCATTATACCTCAATTAAAAAATTATAGATGAATTATAGTTTACACCGTGATGTCAAGAAGGTAATCCGTACATACACCCACATGGTGTCATTGTTTTTTCAGGATGGGAAAAAGAATAAATATGGTTATCCCATAATTACAAACAGATATCGTAATATATTATAGGGTGGAATTTTTAATATAGTGTGGAAAAAACTTTAGAATAGTATATTGAAGAAGAAACGATCTTTGAAGGAGTCAGTAAAATAATTACATCTTCTTCAAATGTCTTCTTTTGATTTTCACAAAATTAATACATAGGATAGATATATGTTCAATGTATGGAATAAAGGATTAATTGGGGGAATATAAAATGATAAATTGGCAGGGGATTGTAGAGCCATTGAGATTTAGATATCTGAATAATAGAGAAGGAGAGGTGCGCTTTTATAAGAGAGGGGATGAGAATTTTTGGAAACTCTAAAACTACTAATATAATTTAAATTTATTTTTCGATTTCAAATAGCTCCAAAGTGAGTTATTTACAGGATAAGATAAGTATAGGTAGAAATAATCTAAAAAATATGATTTATATATTCTTTATTTGTATTTATAACCCTATCATTTTGATCTTTAATTAATTAATCTATGAAATTTACATTTTGGTAATAATATTCTAAATAAGAAAAGGTTAAATTTTTTTAATTATATGGTGTAAATTGTCTATAAATGGATGTTTTATGATATGTAAGACCTTATAATTATAAATTATTCGTTTTTAACTATTTTTATGATTTTTAAATAATTTAATAAATGTTAATTTTAAAAATATCAATAATGTCAATTTTGACACAATTCATTACATTGACATAAATTATAATCCATAAAGAAATATAACTTCAAAAAAACCATTTAATATACTCCATAAATGTCATTTTCACATATAAAATTCGTGAATCACCTTAATGTTTTCAAATTATATTTTATTTTATATTTTAAAAAACATTTATTTAATATTTCTATTAATAAAATAATATTAAGTCACTATTGTGTTGTCCTTAATTTTAATTATTTAATCTGTAAAAATTGAAAATTATATTCTATGATGTATATAATGATTTAATATTTCTATAGAGTATTTAAAATATATGTTAAATCTTATTTATCCCTTTATTAAAATTAATATACTTATATAAAATTAGAGTGTGACATTTTTTCAAATTTTATGTTTTTATAATATATATGTCAAATTCATGGAAAATTGTCCATTAAATAATTAAATTTTGAATATTTTGTGATAATTGTAGAATTGAGACATCCAATATAATTTTCACATGTTCTTGGGTAATATTATAATATTATCTTTAACATTAATTATCCCATTTACCCTTAACCATGGTAAACAAATAAAAATTTACAAAAGTTTCTATTAAAAAAATTATTTGATTATATTTTATAAAAAAATTATACTAATTAACATAATGTATGTCAATTTTTTGAATTGAATTATTATAAATGAGATAATTATGTTTAAATTTAATCATGCAGATGTGGTGGGAAAACGGGTAAAATGACCTTCAAACAATTAAAAAATTAATATATCTAATTATATTATAAAAATGATTCTAATTAACTAAATTGGATTAATATAAATATCATTTATAAATTATTACATTAAGATAAATTTAAATTAAAATAATTATTTAAATGAAAATGTTGGGTTTTTAACAATAATGGAGTAATTTAACTATTTATCAAAATTGAAACTTTTCAGAAAAATACCAAAATTTCTACCTAAGATAATTTTGATATTCCAAATTCAAAAATGAAGTCTTATTTTAAAATTGTTTTTGTTAATTTCATAATGTGGTTAAAACTATTCATAACCGCTTTTTAAATGGATAGTTTGATAGATCATGGTGCGCTCGAACTTGGTGTTGCGTGCATCACAATCTATTGAGTATTTAAAAATAATTGTACCATGGAATCGTGGGTTGGTACAATGTGATGTTGATCAATGATGAAGATAATTAGTATGAAGTTAATCAAAAACACTTATCTCTCTTCATTATGAGGTGTGTAGTAATATCCATCACATAAGACATAAGATTCATAGAATGATTCTGATAGTTTAAAATTTGTATCAATATGTACAAATAAGATGAAAACGTATTAAATAAAGTAATGTATAATATTTATTATATAGTAATGGTATCTATAACTATCATTGGACCCACATCATCTTCCCCTATAGACTTGTACCAAGTGTTACAATGATTCATTTTGAATGACTGTGAATGTAACTCTGTAGTTATTGATACATCTAATTGAAATAAAATAAATTTATTTGTTAATGATCATGTATAACTATATGGGGAATAAATGATATGATAGAACTTCATCAGGTTTTATAAGATACTGCATGAACAACAAATCATCAGTTCTTCAATACAAACCCGCATTGAATAACAATCCTTTCCATAGTAGAATAAAGTAAAATGAGATATTCTATAAACAAAATAATCTCATTACAATGCATACTATAAAGATCACCCATGATACTCATCTTGATTCATCATACCTTTGTTATAAATAATATAACTACTAATGGGAATAAACGAAACTCTTTCCAATCCCTATATAATACATAGGTCATGTTCAACTATTAACACACTATCCAAAATTTCTATATAATAATAGGGATTCAATAAGAAATTATGATATCAGATATAACATTGAAGACCCATGTTTAATCATCAATACATTAACTTATCATTAAACCCCAAAAGAGGGTATCAATAAATATGTTCAGAAAAAACCTTTTACATAATAATTCATAGACTTATATCGCTATTTCAGGATGAGAAACTCTATAGAAATTAATAAAAACAATTTAATCCAGATAGAACTGATGTATAATGAGGGATATTATTTGTTTCAACTCCAAGGATATATGTTTCTCCATTTTGACAGTTGAGTCCCACAACCTCCTATTAGGCCCTTCTTTATTAAAGGTATCACACATCACATTTATCAATTTTTGTGTTTCCATAAACACAAAATGTAACTCAATAATTTTCATCCAATCATATGCATCTTGATGATTTTTTTTATACTTGTAAAGTGGTGGATTATATTGATGAAACTTGTGGGAAAGATGTCTTGATTCATCCTTATAAGAATCCACAAATAGAGATTGAATAAGAACTAGTTCAATGACATGTCTAATGTCTTAGACAGAATATAACCCTATCTCAATGAGGTTTTAATCAGATGTATGGTTTTCATTCCATGGATCTTTGTAAGTTACCTCTGGGGGTTTATAAAAACACTTTCTTAGGGTAATATTTCTATAAAAATAAATTATAAAAACACAATCATCAAAAATGATACCCATGTCATCAACTCAATAAAGAGATATAGAAATAAATACTTTTTATGATGATATTTGGATAGGAACTAAATGATAACTACCCCATAAATCCCAAATAACCATCCTTTTTTCTACCAGTGCATTACAAACTACAAATTTATATCAAGGATATATATAAAGCCTATGGTATTGAAATAGATATATCAAGAACTATCATAAATCCACTTTTACATTGATACTCTCTCCAGATCTGACATAGCCCAGTGGGAAATGTTGATCTTCATAGGATAGAGACTAGCACATGGAATAAAAAAGAAATTGAAGGGAACAATTTTTACACAAAGGAACAATAAAATAGTGGATTATAAATCAATATATAGTTGTAATTCCAAAAAAATCAAGGAGAAGGGAACCAAAAGAAAAATGATTAATACCAAAGAAAAATTTCAGAAAAAATATGACATCATCCATCATGAACAAGTATAATAATCCCAATGAATCAAGTGGAATATAGGCCAACCAATCACCCCCTTAACTTCAGGATCCCATAGTCAAGAAAACCCACAACCATCAAGTGGAATATTTTCTTTTTAGGTAACTTTTATAATGAAATCTATAATTTCTTTAGAATAAAAAGTTATGGTGAGATCTAAATATCAAAATAGGATATCACAATGTTTTCAATATTATATTAAATAATAATTAAAACATTTATGCATTCAATATAAATCATAAAAGACATGGAAGGACATTAAATATTACAAATCAAAACTATATTTTATATTTTGATGTCGATGGTATGTCTAAAATAGGATTAATTCAACATATTATATAAAACACACAAACACAAAAACACACAAAAATATATAATAATTATCATGAATTAAACAATTTTATAAAACAATTCATGCACAATAAAGTAAAATAGAAAAAAAAATAACCCTAGTCATATATCATTATTTATGTAAGTTCCAAGCTTTTGAATCATCTCACTGCACAATCATCATTCTTAGATCATGTATGCGTGCATAAGTCCCATGGATCTATCCAGTGGGACTAAATAAATCAAAATCTCATTGAGGTCAAACCTACATAACTATGTTTATTTGTAGTTATTATCATCAATCTATTTATATAGATTCAAAGTCATTGGATTATTTCCCTAATCACCGAATAACTAATATGGATCCCATGTGATTCCAAAAATACATAAATCAAGGGAATAATACTTATTTCAAATCAATTGATCATTCACTGTTAAAATGACCCATATGGATTTCTATCATGGCACTAAATTCATTCCAAAACAAATTCACATCTTTTTCATCAAAATTTTTTATTTCAAATTATTTATCATTTTAATTAATTTTCTTAAAATGATATCAAGTCATTTATAAAAAATAATATTCCATATAAACCCATATTTTCTCAAAAATAATTTAATTTCATAAAACCACCCAAAATAGTGTTTAATTTTATCAATCCAATACCTTTAAAAAAATCACCAATTTCTTTTAAATTACAAGAATATAAAATAGGTTTTAAAATCTCATTGAATCAATTGAGTAAATACAGTTTTTAATTTAGGTATAAATAATTATGGAACCACCTTACTTTAGTTACAATATATTTAGAACAAACTCGAAAATATTACTCTGATAGAGAGTAGATGACAATGGAAATCAAAATAGAATTCTTGGACACACATTCCATTAGATCAAGATTCCAATATGTCACCATCATGTGAATTTTAATTCACCAATAAAGATTAAATGAAAATATTGGATTCTATATATGTAAAAATGTACTTATCAAAGAGGGATCAATTTATTCCATCGACTCTTTGATCCATGATGAAGAGAGGATAGAGGTGCCAAAACACCTCTGGAGAGCCTCCAAAATCCAATTGGTAATGTGGATGTTGAGTGGGTGGGAAGTTATAATATAAAATGGGGTTGGGGACTTTAATTCCTATATAACACAAATCACAACACACCTCCTAATGTACATGACATAAAAGGATGAAAATACCCTAGAAGACTATGTAACTGCCCTATAACATGATGTATTCACCCATAGTCAATCAACCTCCTAATAGAACTTTATTGCCCTCACCAAATCCACTTTACTCTAGGCATGATTATGGAATACCACATACAACACACTTAACCATGCCCAAAATTCAAAAGGCACCACATCCAACTACATTCCACATATTTATTCAATAACCATTCCCTTCATGAATTAGAAGAGGCTTGTAAATTCTCTTTGTCATAGCCTAGTGTCCTTTGTTGTATCCACCATATATTTGTAAGTAGAAACAAAATTGGATAAAACACATCACTAATTTAGCCTATGTAACTATATTCTCCCTTTTTGTATAACCTCACCTTCTTGAAATATCTCAAAACCAAATTAAAAAAATAAATACTCCAGGAAACATAGAGGTACACCTAGACCAAGATTGTGAATAAAAAAAGGTATTAATAATTCCTGATATTAGAAATGGGATTTAACATGTTTTGAGATTTCTTACATCATTATTGAAGATATGGTTTGGAGAAAAAAAATAAAAAGATCATGAAAAAATTAATAATATTTAATTTCATTCATCTTCTAGAGATTTTTCAGAAGACAATATTTTTTATTTATGGGGATTTCAAGTGAAATAATACTCTGTATTTTTTTTTAAATTGAAAATTTTGAATGAAATATTTATTCCATTAATTCTATATTTTTAAATTTTTTGTAATACAATAAAATAAATTTTTAAGCTATTTTATATATAAATTTTTCTATGGAGAAAGAGGATTTGTCCACAATTGGATGGAAACTAAAATAATGTAACATTACTTCAACAATGTGTCATGTCATCTATTTCTACCACAAAATATTTTGAAATTTGAATCCCACTAACCATAAAAAATTATAAAAAAACATTTAAGTAATAATTATAGATATACATGTTTATCTTAATTGTATGGAATTCAAGAGATTTTTAAATAATACGGTGAACTATAAATTTATTTAGATGAGGATAACATTGTATAAAATAAAAAACAAGTAGTGAGAAGAAAATATGTGACATTGTAATCTTGGTTTATGGTTTAATGAGGGAAATTTGAATAAAATTCATGAATATAATGTATAATTCTTAATTAAATATGTTAAAGATGCATGATAAGTTGGGTACCTTGATCTTGGGCTATGAGAATTTTTTATGCATGTGTTTCCATTTTCTATCTACAAAGTTATTTTTAGTACTCACTTGTCTATGAGTCCGATAGATAATTGTGAGTTAATTAAAAAATATTATATTTTCAATACATATTTTATGTATTTTGTGGATCTAATACCATAAAGGTTTTCTTTTATGTGAAATTTAATTAAATTTTTAATTTTGATGTGTTTTGAGTTAAATAGTAAAAATTTATTAATTCTGTAATTTTAACAGTTTATTTTCACTATGTTAGTTTTTAAATAATTTATTCAATATTTATTCAATTTTTGAAATTATTTTTTTATAATCCAATGGATCATGGGATGAATTTCTTCTACTGTGTTCATGTTTTTCATTAACCATTTTGGGAGAGAGAGAGATCATTCAAAATTGTAGGATGAATGGTAAGACAAAATTGAATGACATCAGTAAATAAGACATAAATTGGGATAAAAACAACCATATTATGTTCCTCCATAATTAAAATAATTAATACTATAGGGTTCACATGAACAATAAATATTATGTATTAATTCTCCTATAATTTTAGTATTTAATATGTGAAAGTGGAGGAAGATGTGAAGAAACATCAAAAAAATTATTTATTTTTGTAATTTCAGTATAAATTTTTAACAAAAAGATAATGAATAAAAAATTCATTATTCAAAAATATAATAGGTGAGGTAAAAAAATTAAATAAGTTACATTATCTATATTCTCCCCCAACATAGGGATAAATGGATCTACCATTTAGAGGATAGAAATTAGTTGGCATATTTTGGACCCCTCATCACTATATAGTTTAAAATAAAATTCATTTCCTAGGATAGTGAGTCAGAGGTAGTGTTGTAGGATAAAGGGTATATTATGGATAAGAGGAAATAAAATGAATAAAATAGAGACATGTTGTAATTAGCACCAAATTTTGGTGGTTAGTAAATATTAAAAGGCATTTTCATTTTGATATTGTGTATCTCATTGAAAACTCTATACATTTTAATTATTATAGAATCCATTTTCAAGGTTTAAGTAGGTATCAGTATTTATTCATTTCACTTTATTTTGTTTTTTTATATATTTTTATCAATTTATGACTATAAAATAATTTCATTTCTTTTGGTGTGGTCTCCCCATTCTACATTGTAAAATTAATTAGTCTTAGTTTCATAATGGTTTTTGGAAAATTAAATCACATTCATTAGTGGAAAAAGACCCATATTCTAGGTCCTAATATGTGTTTTATGAAATCTTGTTTTATACTTTGAGGTATTGAGACATTGGATAATTTAATTTGAAAACATTTTTCATTAATGATAAAGGGAGTGTTCATGGATTGAATATTGTCAACTACTATTACCTTCCACTTCTCTTGTTCAATCCTACCTTCTTCTAATTTTTAATATCTAATGGTCATTTATTTTCTTAATTTATTTTATTATTTAAATTTATTTGAAACCGAAAATCCAAAAATATAACTTTATCTTTAAGAAAAATAAATTAACAATTGATGGTTCAATAATTTAGCTCGCAACCTCCTCTTGAGAAAACCTCATTGTCACAACTGGGATACATTTTACTGGGAAAATTAAGTTTTTGTTTAAGGTTTTCTAAAACTTTTCCCATTTGGTATGGATATTTTTTTATATGACAGAGAGTTGTGATATCTTATGAGACTAGACAATTACAGCCCTATGATAAAGGTAATTCTAACAATTATATGGAGATAGAAGTAGTCAGGTTTTCACTAAGGTTGTGGTATAATTAAATCATAGGTGGGTGCTTTGTGGTTTTAATGAACCATAAAATCATGAAATATATTTTTTATCAATGATACATTAATATAATCTCTAAGAGGTTTTTGAGGATTCTTTAGGATTATGATTTTTAGATCTCTTATACAACGTGAAAGGGGAATTTTTTTTGATGTGTTGAGTCCTAAATCTAGAGGATACGTGTTTCAAAATACATATTAGGGAGACTCATTGGAAAAGTTTATGCATGACCATATTTTATATGGTGAATCTCTATTGGGATGTTTGAAGGATGTTACTATCTTTTTTTCATGTTTTCTCGTTTGATCCATTGGTGATGTGTGAGGGGGTTATCAATGAGTTTCACAACTCACCATTATTGGTATTTCCTGATATGACTAAGTTGTATTTCGTTTTGAGGAGATGAATTTAGTGGTGGGAGGTTAGTGTTTAGTTTAAGAGTGTGTGTCCATTTTTTGAGGGTTTTTAGTAGTTCATAGTGGGAAACAATTTTCATCAAGGTTTTCTTATTTCTTGTGGATGATATGGAATAGAAATGGGAGGACATGTTGATAGATGTTTTATCTTGGATTCCTCAGGCTCATGGAGAATGCAATGTGATATGGGTGAAAGTGAACTAATTGAAGAAGTTGATTCATAGTTTATGATATGTATGTAAATTGACAAGGTTAACTTGGTGAGGTGGTATATAGAATATGTGGTCAGGCCTCATGACATATTGAGGAGAATCACATCTGATTAGGATCCCCGTTTTACCTCATAATTCTGGAGTGTATTACAGTGTACATATGAATCCCTTTTATATTTCATACTACTTCCCAACCTTAGATAGATATCTAAATTTATAATAACATTCAGAACATTTAGATATGTGTAAATCATGAATCATTTTTTATGTAAGATCATGGGATAGGAACCTATCACTAGTTGATTTTTCTTTTAAAAAATCTATCACACTTCAATTATAATGGATCTATTTGAGGTATTTTTTGAGCGGCCATTTCATTACCCACTATGTTGGAAGGATTTTGGGAAGTCATGAGTTTGTAGTTCAAATATTTTATAGATAAAAACTTTGAATATCCAGTTGGTTTGAGAGGGGATGGGGGTGGTGTAGGACTGTTAGATGTCCTATGATGATTATAGGTAGTGGCCTTTGGAGTTTGACTATGTGGATGAAATTTTCTTGAGAGTTTAATCTTGATAAGGGTATTGAGGGTCTGGAATATAGAATAAGATTTCTCCCAAATTTTCGGGGCCTTTGTGGTATTGGCGCAAGTTAACGAGGTATCATTTCAATATGAACATCCACTATAAAAATATAGGATCCAAAATGCCTTTCATGTGCCTCTGAATCATCATTGTGGTCAAGATCAATCCCACATCATTGAATGTAAAGATTTGGATATCAAGGATAACGCGACCTTCATAGATATTCTACTATAGATCATGGATAATTGATATGAGATGTTTATGGATGAACCATCACCTTAGTTCAGGTATTGTGGAGGCCTGGTGGCCTGGAGGATAATACATGGGAGTGATAGTGCAGATATAGGGCTAGTACTTAGAGTTGATTTGATCTTTGATTTGATCTGTTTTCTAGATGATTTGATTCTTGGAACTTTTATTACTTTTGATGCTTCCTTGATGTTGTGATGTATCATATCTAGAAAATGATCTTATGGAAACACTTATATAGCCACTATTTTAAAACATGTGGGCATAGGAAAACTATAGCTACAGATTCTACAAACGTTAGGGATTTGGCTATATATATAAGGTTATATGAAATCAAGGTGGTTCGATACATAGGAACACCTATAAATTTAAAAGAATCTAGATTGAAAAACCCATTTCGACATTTTTAAAAAACCAGGGTAATATAATCAAAAGAAAAATACATATATTACGATAGTTTTAGAAAACATTGTAAATAATCCAATAAAGATTGATTATTTCCATAGTTCTAGAAAACCATAAAAATAATCATACCTACTAAATTAATTTATTAAAATAGTGGAAATAGTCCTTTTAAAATAAAATTATTTCCATAATTTTGGATAAACATGGAAATATGATTCCATAATTTTTTAAAGGATTAAAAAATATATTTTTATATATATATTTAATCATCATTATGTATTCATATATATAAATATATTACTATTTGGTGATGTAGAAATGTATTGTATGGACTACTGAGGATGAAATAGGTTTAAACCTCATCCCGGATAATTAATTTTTCAAAGGTTACTAACATGACTTAGTAAAACATATAAATGGGTGTTTATCATGGATCCCATATCCATGGTCCAATTGACCGATGGATATATAACTGCTACGGACACATTTAATCATAACGTGGTAACAGTTTCTATTATAATATCTTATGGCCACAATCCACATGATCCATGTCCATAGCCACTTAAGTCTATGGTTCGAAGTAGTTGGTATAGGATGGACCATATTTGAATGAAAGCAGGGTCCATAGTTCAATTAATCTATGTAATTAATCTATTGAAAAAGTTTTGGATCCTATTTCATTGGTTTTAAATAATGTAAATAATATTATTTTTTAGTTTTGTATGATTGATCATCAAAATATTGGATAGGTAATACTAATTCCTAATCAATAAATGTTTTTAGATGACACTATTAAAGCCATGTAGGTGAGTCAATTATAGAAAAATTAGATAATGTCATTATTTTTAAGAAAAAATACCTTCCATTATGTTATTGTGGTAGTCTTATGTGTAGGTTGTGGAAAATTTTGGCTTAGTATGTATCGTGGATGAGATGGTTGTTAGTAATGTTACATTATAATTAATATGATTTTGGTTGGAACTAGATGATGTGGTGTTGTGCTCGGTAAGGCGTGGTGATGTGGAAGTGATATGGATTTTTTTGATGTTTCAGTTTAGTTTGTTTGGATAGTGGTAGTGATTTAGCTGTAATGATAACCCCATGAAGTATCTCATAAGATATTTGTTTGGATAATTTCATTTCATTCATGTGTTTTTTTTATTTTCGAGGATGGATATTTTTTTAGACGTATATAATTTAATTACCTATTACCTCCCATAGAATTACTTTATCTATTTGGTTGTTAGATGTTTTCTGTTGGAGGCATGAGAATGTTTCTAAAGATGTCAATGCTGTAGCAGAACAACAATAGGTGGTTAATTTAATTAGGTGGATTCAAGATGTGATATGGTTATGTGTGGCCTATCTGAATGTAGATTCTCTACTAGTATGCAATGTTGGAGTAGTGTGTGAAACAAAATGACAAAATCAATTTATTTGAGTTGAGGTTCCATGATTTTCATGGGATTTTTGAATTTTTATGATTCATCTTATAAATCATGTTCATGACTTATATTTCAAAGACCATTTGGAATTCATGACACGAATCTATAATTCACCACTTGAATGAAATGATTTTTTACCTATTTATATATTAGACATTTGCATAAATTCCCTTCAATATCCAACATTACTCTCAGTTTATAAAAAAACCTAGATTCCTTCAGATGATCTTTTATCTTCTTTCCTCCTTCATTGGTTGAAGGGTTCCATTGGATTTTTTTGGGAAATATAATGTGAGATATTTTCTATATCCATCATGTTTATATGGATTTTTATGGGGACTCAAAGCATATATGTTTTTTTTGGTTCTGGGGGTTCTTAAGATAAATGTTTTATGATCCCTTAGTGTTGTTCATCTTCATATTTGGTTTCTTAGTATGATTTTATTTTTGGAGATGACTCTTCTTTTCTATGTGATGTTCCTTGAATATAAAATATTCCCTAATTTTGGGGATCCTTATTCTATGCCTATTTTATGTGAAATATTTTGGGATTTAATGATTTTCACTTTTATTATGTGTATACTAAGGTTCATATTAGTAATTATAATTAATTAAAAAACCTAAAAATAATCATATCATGGAGTAATAATATTCTTTTACTGCATGATGATATTCACATTGATATTGTATATTTGTGTTTCCAATATTTAAAAATCATGAATATTATGATCCTTTATTAACATAGAGATGAAATGATTATGTGTCCCTTACTTTGTTATTTTTTACCACGTTGAATGAAAATTCCATGGATGTATTTATGGATAATGAATTGGATTTCCATGGGAATATGGTTTGTGTGATAATATACATTCTAAATAATATATTAAGTGATGTGATCCACTAAAATTTATTTATAAAAGATAGGAAATGATTCTTGTGAGGTTGTTCTTATAGTGTTTTACTTCTATATTGTGGTTTGTCAGGCCATAATGGTAGTGAATGGATGGGTTATAGAATGTGTTGGGAAGGGATGTTATATTATACACATCATATGCAACATTGGTATTATTTTTCAATGTTTGACATGATGTGGTATTTTATGTTATTGTTATGATGTTTGGATGTTTTTTTTGGTGGTTAATATGTGTCGTTGTTTTGATGATGTTGTTTGAGTTATGAGGTAATACAGTGATGGTTTATGTGCGACATGAGAGATTTTGTGTTGTGGGGTGTTTTTTTTCTTAGGTATACAAGTAATAATTTGAATTAATTTAATTAAATATCATGGGATGGTAAATAAATAATAATGGACTAGAAAAAATGTGGAAAAATTGGATTAAATAATATAAAAATAAAATACTGGATGGTGTAAATGTAAAATGAAGTGGTTAGTAAATTGGAGTTTTTTAGGAACACATTAAATCTATAAATTTTGGAATATTGATTTTAAAGTGTGAATGTGTGTATTTTATGGTGGTTGTGCGGTGTGTTTCATTTATTAGTGGTAACAATACTAATGGTTATCATGTGGGGTTATGGTAGTGTGGTGGTTTACACTAGTTTGGTTGATGTAAACCTATAGGTGGGGTATTTTTTACTATTTAAATATTTTTTATTTTTTATTATTTCCATACATGTTCCATCCATGTTGGAAAACATTACAAATTCCCAAAGGTTTTTGGTTTCAGGTGTTTTCCCCAACATTCGAGATAGTTGTGATAAGGGTGGATAGCTACCCCCTATTCTATTATCTTTCATTAGCAGTAGTAATGATACAGGTTAGAGTTCAATACTACATAGTAATGATGTGGTATGATGACCTGGGATTCTTCAGGAAAGATTATTTGTGTTGCATAATATTAATTTATGTGGTATGTTCTGTGATATGATATCTGTTGGGGTCATGTGTGGTTGGATGAGTGAATGAGGTTGATGTCCTTGAAATTCATGATAAATTTATATCATAGTTATGTTATGTCATGTGGTATGATGGACCAACCGTCATTAGAAAATATTCTTGAGAAATGTGTCATGATTCTCTAGGTGAGATGTGACATTATGATTTACGATGCTAGAACATAATTCTAAACCTATTGAGGGTGGGTAGGTAGATATGTATTCCAACAAAAATAAGATATAGATGGTTGTGCGATATGATATATATTGAACGGATTGGTGAACATGGCATCTAATGTTTAGTTGCAAGAGTTTTAAATCAAAGGGTAAGTAGAAACAAGTAGCATTTTTTATGTTAATGAATCTATATTATTATATTGGGAGCATTATTCGGTGTGTGATCCATGGTGATGCTTAGTTTTCTTAGTGGTCCTATTTTGATGCTTTTTGATTATTCTTTTTATTCATTGGAACATTAGTATTTCATTTTCACATGATAACTTGAGACGATGGGTGGGATCCGTCTAAGTGTACATGTATTATCAAACAACTTATATAAACTATTTATGAGGTTTCAAGGAGGACTTTAGTGATTATGATGGACATTACTAGAATGTGATTTGGAGTTAATGCCATTTTTATACTGTAAGTCATCTGATCTTGTATATATTAGTAGAAATTTACTATATAAGTTGAAACTATAATGGTATTGAGGTATAGTTTTTGATTTAGCATTATATGATATCTTGAGTTTCTGGGTAGTTTTTTATCCAATAACTAGATCCAAAATTGTTGTATAGTGTAATGCCTCAAATTTGTGAGTTTTTTATATCGCTCTTTCGTGTTTCTAAATCAGGGCCAACTAGATGCGAGAATCAAAGGTCATTATATTTCCTTCTTCATCTCTAAGAAATTATGTATACCAATAAAGCGATGAGATTTTTAAATAAATAGTATAAATCATGAAATAATGCATAGGATTTAACAAATCATTCTGGACTGTTGTTTCCATAATAGACAATTATTTAATCAATAAATTCCCATATGATCTTTTCAATATTAAAACACCTTAGGATTTTTTTTGAATAACTTACCACTCACTTATGATCAATTGGTAATTTTTACTTCCACTAATTATTTCCATTAAATGATTGAAAATTTAAAATTAGGATCTTGTAAATATATTTTCTTTGTATTCCATTAGGATCTCAAAGGATATAAAAATGTATATTTAAATATATTTATTATAAATGTATAATTAGTCCTGGTATTACTTTTTACATGTTTAATATTTCTATCCCTACTCCTATGAATGAAGAAAGTACTGAAATTGCGAAATCCTGTGGTGCAGAAGTTCAACCAAAGCCTAGATATATTCCGCAAATAAATATTGAATACATTATTACTAAAAATAGGACTCAATATGAGTATTTATTTTAATTTTAAGTAGATAAATAAGCTACAAATTTCCATAGTAAATATTAAAATAATTATGGTAAAGAAATAAGTGTCATTCAACATCAATACTAGTTTAATTATGATGAAGTATCTACTTGTGAATTTAGCAGTGCATAGTATTAAAATTATAATAAACCTCAAACATGTATGAAAGTTATTAACAACAAAGAATTAAAAATTTTTCTCACTACTATGATCACTGAAATATATATTTTACATAAAAATAATATATTTTTCATTTTAATAAAAACATGTGATGATAACGTCATTGGTTGTAAAAGGATATGAAAAAATGAAGATAATGTCGAAGATACTAAGATAATATTCAAATCCTAAGTAATTTATATGGGATTATTATAATGAGAAGTTGTTTATTATAATGAAATCATTTCACTTTTATTGAATAATTCAGTAATAAAAATTAGGGTTTCTTTTTTTCTATTTCCTTATATTTATTTAGAATAAATACATAAAAGAGTTATAATTTTTACATTTTCAATTAGAGTAATATTTTTATTATTCCACATGTTGTTTTTTTATAAATTGAAATTCAATCAATATTCCATTCTAATAAATATTTTCTTAGTTAAAATAGTCTTCATTGTAATGACCTAAAAAATAATTTTCATTAATGATTGAAAATTTTACTACATGATGAAATTATTATTCCTCTTATTGTTTTAAAATTTTGAATAATGAAATGGATTTTTCTCTTATATATGATGATGACATGATTTTCATTAATAAGAAATGAGATTGATAAATAAAATGAAACTGTAGTTGAAATTAGTTTTCAAAATGAATGGTCATATAAATTCTAATAAAATACTTGTAAAATATATAGTATGAGGAAAAAAGAATAAACTACTTATCATGAAACATCCATGATTGACCTTGAACGATGACCCCAAGCTGATCAGCAACAATTCTCGAGTTCTGTTCTTGATTCTCTAATGCTAGAAACCGGTTTCATGAATCAAGTATAAATCATATGGGAATTATTAATCCCATAAATAAAAGGCATATAATAATGAATAAGAAATATTAGATAAAATCAATCATCATATTGAAAAAACAAGACAAGCCTCCATGTGACCTCATGGGATAGAAACAATCCAAGAACTATTCATGCACTATGAGTGGCCAAAAGTAGTGAATAACCGAAAAATGAAGAATAATCAAGAATATAGGTGTGATAATTAAAACGTCCAATAGGGATTCCAAATGATATATAGTTTAATATTTCATAACTTTTAATATAATTATAAATCATTGTAGTTATTTTATAAAAACAATAAAAATAAGGTTTTCCAATTTTTTCAATAAAAATTAACATGTTTCAGTTTTAAGAAATCAATTTTCCATAAAATATTCATATTAGATTAAATTAAAGGCCTTAAAAAAATTATATTTTATAATTTAAATATATATAAAATTTGTGTCTTATTCTAAAAAAATGATATGTACATTTATAAAGAGACAAGAACTTATAGGAAATTATACATACAAAATAGGAGTCATGGGATCTTGAGTTATTGCCAAGAAAGGTGCGTACTAAGATATAAATACTAACACTGTCAATCTCTACAAAACTAGGATATAATAAAAAACATACAAAAAAATCGAAGACAAAATCTTTGTCTTGTTCAAGTGAAAAATCGCATGGGCAGTCAAGTAACCTACTCATGGAGAAATCTAGTGTATAATATCAAATTGTGCAACATGTGTACATAAGACCCCACCTAAATATTTTGGGATTCCCCTGGGGTTCAAATGCAATTATATTTCTATAAAATTAATATATATGTACAGATAATATTATTTACTCTAGAAACCAACCAACTATCTCACCACTAATCTCCCTCCTTAAGTGAATCCCCTTTTCAAGAAACATAGTGAAAGAGCATGACACTTCACAATGCTTCATCAAAAAACCTTTTCATGTTTGAAAACCAAATTTTATAATTAAAACATATAAAACATGAATAATATATATTCAACCTTTATCCCAATGCCCTCATTCTACTCATCATGAGTGAATATGTGAAATGGGGGTACCCATATATAATAACACATAATTATATGTATATAAGACTCATTCAATAAGTCACTATATTAGAAATCATCTCATGGATTACTTCCCAAAAAAGGAACTTCTATTTTGAATAAGTTTCCAAAACGACACTCAACAATAAAACCTCAAAACCACTTACAATTATTTAGGACATGTAAAAACTTATGTATTATAAAACAATATCAAAGGAAAACTAACCAATGTCTTCAAGAAAAATGTTTTCCAAAAAGAGAACACCACGGATAGGAAAAACTCAAAAAGTTTTAACTCTGTTGTTGGAATAACAAAATGGGTCAACATCCACTATACCAGGATGTCTTTACACAAAAAATATTCAATCCATGGCATGTGGATAGAGACCTGATATCATGTAGCATCAAAAACCTCATAATCTGGGGATGATAATCCCTAACTAAAACATCCACATTCAGTACAACATCTTATAAAAACCCATTAGGTGCCAAATTTGGTCACATTGGTGAGAAAATTATCTCATAACACATATTTGAATAGGGTATTCACCTATTTTGCAGATATTGAATGTGGACGAAAACCGAAGAAGACCCAAGTGTGGTCTAAGGCCTAAAAAGGATCTAATTCCAAAACGTGATTTAATTTTTGTATAGACTATTCAATTGTAATACACGTAGAAAAAATTCATTTGAATATCCTTAATGACTTTAACCACTAAATATTTTTTTACAATCTAAAACAAAAAAACAAATACCATAACTATTTTATTAAACTGACCTTTAAATATTAAACTAAGGAAGGAACCATGTAGATAAACCATCTACACATTAATGGAACTATTCTACGGAATTATCTAATAACACTAATAAAGAAACTGGACCAAAGAACCACATAATCCTAAACTACATGTTCTGGCCACAAAACAAAAATCCAAAATCAAATTTGTTTCAAAAACTCACCCAACAAAACTAATCAAGAGACCACAAAACAAATTAAATGAAATATAAACCAACAAGAAAATTTCATACACCATGATTTAATCTTCAAGAAAAATTTCCAAAATGAAAAACAAGATAATTTTTTTCACATACCCATTGTATTTCATTTTGTTCCACACATCTACATTTTGTACAATATTAATACCACAATCACATGTAAAAATAAAAATTCATAAATATAACAATTGATAAGAATACCGTGGGTAAAAAAAATAGTGGATAACTTTCCAACCCACACTTCAAAATACCCTACCCAATTTTAATGTCACCACTTTTCATAAAAACAAACTTTTTCAAATTGCATTTTCATTAATTCCTATTTTCATAATTCAAAACCATTAAAAATACACTAAAAACATCCCTTACATTTTGAATAAAATTGTATTTTTTTTAATAAACCAATCTATTCTATTATAGAATTCCAATTTATATTAAAAGATCATCATTTTAAAAAAAAACCTAGGTTTACACCCCAATCATGGTAGAATACTGGATGTCAAGAGAGGTATATCTATGGTATGTACATGGTTTTCCAATCATTGAAAAGTAACCTTGAACCCTAAAAATACCTTAGAAAATCGACCCTATCCTTTTTATTTTTTCAAATGAACCAATCAATTATAATATGAAATCACAATCACTAAAGAAAATACAAAAACTCGAAACAATAGGATCCATTTTTTGATTCGGAGGCACAACCATCTCAAACCACCATAGGAATTCAAGAATCATTCCAAATAACTGATTTTCAAGATCCTACCCATGACTGAATACTTTAATATTGATATTCATAACACTAGATTTATGTAACTACCTAAATAAAAAGGTCTAATTTCTCTGATTCCATTTTGTTACAATCCAACCCAATTCAACCCCGAACCGGACACTCGAGATGATCCATTACAAGCCCCAAGAGGCGTTCCTGACCCTCCGGATCTACTAACTTGTGTTAGACATAAAATATAAATGACATCAGAAGGATTTATATCACAAATTATTGGGAACTAAACATGAAGCACAGTACTATGATAAATATTTTTAGCATAAATAAATAAAACTAGACAAACCTCCATGTAACCTTGTGGTTCGCCACCATCCACATAACTATGATCACTCCATGTGTTGAAAAAACATGGGAAGAATGTAAAATTGAATAATGATAATGAATATAGGTGATATATTAAAAATTTATAGCAAGGAAACCAAATTTTAAACAAATCCTAATACATTATCATTAAATATAATTCCAAAAAATGATATTTTGAAAACACGATATATCAAAATTGGTGTTCCAACTATTTTTAAAAACATGTAACAACCTTCCATTTTTAGAAAACAATTTTCACGACATTTTAAACGAAACATTTTAAAAAATAAAAGTAATTTAAAAACAATCTTTTAAAAGGAAAAGTTCTAAAAATGGTGTTTTAGTATGAAATATAATAGATTTGTAAAATTATTTTGGAACTCCAAAAATTGGAATATAATTTACATGTAAAATGTTTGTCATTGTATCTATCCAAATTGTGTAGATGACCAAGTAAAAATATAATTACTAACACCACAAATCCCTATAAAAACCATATTTCATCTAAAAAATCCCAAACATATAGAAACACTCTCATGTGATTGATCGAGTAAACATCCCATGGGTTGTAAGGTCACCAACTCTGTTCCATATGCTAGTGTGTAATCACAACTAGTGAAACATGTGTACATTTTATCCCACCTAACTACCTAAGAGTTCATATGAATTTTAAATATTTGCGATTTTTTAGAAAACTAACAAATAAAAACATGTAACATTAATTACCCCAAAAACCCATATTCCATCCCACCTCTGATATCTCCTCTGATCTCCCTCATTAATTGAATTCCAATTTCAATCCACACAACCAAAGTACATGACCCTTCAGAAAAATTCATCTCATTTCCCACATTTAGAAAACACAAAAATTTTCTTTTTCATGGGTATTTCCTTAATAGGGGTTCCTATCTTAAAAATTCATTTTGATGTGTCAACTATGACACTTCATTTTTAATGAAACACCATAAAATTATAAAAATATTTATACCAACAATTTTTGAGTTCCAAAACTATATTATGTACATAAAACATATACACAAATATTTAACTATTGGAACACTTTATATTAATGAACATATTCCACTCTTAATTTTTGTATATGGGAGATGGAGGTACTTGTATACATATTCTTGTATATGTGTATGGATATATATGAACATAAGTCACATTCAATAAGTCAGTAGATTAGAAATCCTCATAATGATTCCAAAAAATGAAACCAATATGTTATGACCTTTTTATAAAACACATTTGAAAGATCGATAAACCTTTGGGAAACTTTACATTAAATGATAGAAACCATTTGGAATCACATTTGAACATTTAATACTCTACATAGTTAAAATCATGTTTGAAAACACGTTTAAATCAAAAAACCCATAGTGAAAACTTAAAGAATATCATAGAAAACATGTGAGAAACCATTTACAAAATACAAAAACATTTACATATCATAAAAATTCTTTAATGTATATAAAACCCAAATTATAAATTCCACGAAATCGCAGATTTTGATTTAATGGTCTCTTACATAGAGATCCTACATCTAAACATGTCATCTTCTTCGATGAACAGTTTATAATTATACTCATATGAATCATACACACACACACATATATATTTGAAACCCATTTCCGAATGTATATATTATCACATCCATGAGTGATTTTATAAAAATTAGAAACATATATTTATTCTTATATATATTAATATACATTAAATTCATATCTAAAGATCCAAGAGCCTCAACATTCGATGAACATCATATGAAAGGGCCTCGATTGGGTCCTCAAAAACACTAGGGAATAAGAAACAAAAAAACACACTAATTAGGTTAGGGTTCTACCTAAGTCATGTGTACAATAAGGGAGAAAAAGATTCAAAAAATACTGGATGTTGAATGAGGATAAGAGGAAGAGAAACTAACGAGGGGTGATTGCACTAGAAACTAGAGGAGGAATTGGCCAAAAATGAAAGGAAGTTGAGGAGAAGGTTGCAAATGAGGGAGACCCTACATGAAGTAGAGGAGTGAGATGTGACGGGGAGAGTGGAATAACCCCTTTCTGAGTTTAGCATCATCAATATTATTTATTTTAATATTTATTTCTCATTTTTTTTAAACTGGGAAGGCTACATGGTGTGGCCACACTATCTTCCAAACATTACCCCAACGCTGTGGGTGATTAAGTACTAACATGGGAATGTTACAAAATTTTGTTTTGTTACATAAAAAAATTATAACAATGAGGGCCCTTATTTAATCTTCCTCATACCGAATAGCCTCTTGTGGGAAGTCGTACAACCCTGATCCTATCCATGTGATCTCATTAAAACTTCTGTCTAGGCTGCACAGTTTGTAGAGGACTAACAAATTTGTCTCCCCAAATAATAATCCTACCATGTTCCATCAATTTTTCACCCCAAAAAATCATTTTAAGTGTAAAAAACCAATGAAAGAAATGAATCAAAAGCTACACAATAAAATTAATAAAATAAAAGTGTAGTGTAGAGTTGGTGTGTGACCCAACTATACCATTATCAATATTTTTATGTGAATATGTTTTTGGAACATTTTTTGTTTATAAATTAAAACATGTTAACATACCTTTTGATTCATATTTAAAATTATCTATTTTATAGATACATAATACATAATCATACATTTATTAAATGATAGAATGAACTTACCCAAATGTAGTTGGTAGTATTTTAATAATTTTGATCTATTCAAGGCATAGTATCATATATATAGTTTTCCTATTTTGAAGGATTACAAATAAATCTCTAAGGAAACAATTTCACATATTGAAAGTTGTAATCAGGTATATTTTTAGGTCTATTTATCTATGTTTACATTATGGAATGAATATATATACCAAAAAAAGGATATATGATATGTTGATTCAAGAGACATTGAAAAAATTGAGACATGTAAATCAATTACATTATATATTTTGATTTTTTTGTTTGTAAAACGAAATATTCCTTGGTAAATGTCTTATTTAAAAAATTCAATAGTCTGGGTTGTACATAATAAAGAGTTCAAGTGTACCAGAGTATACTAAATTAGTCATTTAAAAAGAGATTTTGAATAGTATTAACCATATTTTGAAATTAATAAAAAAAATTCCAAATTGAAATTATTTTTGAAATCATAATATAAAATATATATAAAGGTGATTTTTTTTGTATTTTTCTGAAAAGTTTCAAATTTTAATGAATAGTAAAAAATACTACATTGTTGTTAAAAACCTATTTTTCCATTAAATTAATTATTTTATAATAAATTGATTTTAGGGACCCAATAGATAAATATAACATATAATAATTCAATTTAGGTCATTGGATATATTTTTATAACATAATTATATATAAAAATTTATTGATCTTTTGAACGTCTCCTTTACCCTCTTTCTCACCACATATGTTGGATTAGAATTATATTTAATTTCCCCATGTATATGAATAGAATTTTTAAAATCAGATATACATAGTTGTAATTATATGAAATCGATTTATTATTTTAGGACAAAATTAATTTTTTTGTGAATAGAATCTTTTGTAAATTTTTATTTACTTTCCATAGTAATGGGGAAATCGTGTAATTAAAGGTAAATATTAATAATCTTATAATATAATAATATTACACTAACACTGGTATTAATTTAATTTCGTGAGTGGTTTTCAACCAAAATAATCCTTTGGCCTGAATTTAACCTTTTTAATCCACTTGGGTATGAATTTGACATTTATTATATTTTATTTAATGATAAAATAAAAATGTCATACTCATATTATTAAAAAGTAAATAATTTTAAATATATGGTTGTATAAAATTTAAATTTTGAAATAAATATTAATTTGAAAGAAAAACATTTTATAAACATCGTGACAATTTATTTAATATTTTAAGACATTAAATAATTTAATTTAATTGTCAAACAATGATGAGGTAGTAATTGATTTATTAAAGGAAGAATCAAATAAATAATGTTAATAATATTGAAATAAATATAATATGATATTATTTATGTCATAAATGATTTTTTTGGATGAAATTGACATGTAAGGTATGCCTTAATTTATTTTTTAAGTAATAAAGTTGTTATTATTTTTTAAATATTAATTAATAAATACTGTAAAAATTGATGTAAATGAAATTTCAAAATAATAAATATTTTCTTAAATTATAAAAAATTCATAATAATATATAAATCATCCAAGTAACTAATATAATATCAAATATTTCATTAGTTATTGAAATGGGTTACTTTTTTCATGATATAGTATATATATGTTCCCTATACTAAAAAAATCCAAGTAGTTATGGTAAGAGTTAAATTGTTTACCTAAGTGTTAAATCCAAAATATAAGGTTCATATTGTGACCAAAAGTTGTATAAAATTAATTGGTTTAGAGTATTTATAATTATACTTATATAAATTTATAAATAACTCACTTTCGAACTATTTTAAATCAAAAATAAATTTATATTCAATTAATAGTTTTTGAATTTCCAATAGGGCCCCTCCCCTCTCTCTTAAAACGACTACTCTAATTATATTTTATTCACACCTCTATATCCCATTATTTTATCCAAAATAATCCCATTTATCATTAATAATTTCCAACATTAATCCTAGAGTCTATACTGTTTGCATAAATCCAACCTATGAAGTCCTTTCATCCATATCAATAGGGGATATGAGAAGAAGTGGTAATTGTTTTTCTAATTATATTCAATTTATTTTCTTCCACTACTTCCAATTACTATGATTTTTACCTACTAATGTAACAATTCTATTAAAATATATATAATGAGATTTATCTATGACTATGGGTCAAAAATATTCATCCTTTTACCCATCCATCAAAAAACAATGTCACCATTTGTGCGTACATACGAATTACCATCTCCACACCATGGTGTAATTTGTTATCATCACTAATTTATTTCGATGGGTATAATGATGAATCTAAAAGTATGGAAATAATAAATATTACATGATATTTTTTCTGTATAATTCATATTCCATAAAATTCCATAAAATTTAACCATTACGGGAATGATACCATTGCTCATGTGTACGTACCACTTATCATCTCAACGACGTGATGACATTCATCCTCCACATTAACTGTTATTGATTGACTATATAAATATATATAATGAATAAGTTGTAAACATAATAAATAATAATTCTACAATAGTAATATTTTTAAATATAAATTCTATTTAATTTCATCGATTTAATACATTATGAAAATAGAAACAACATTCATGCGTACATACGGCGTATTCTCTCCTTGAATGGTGTATTACATTACACATATATAAATTATATATACTTTATATATATGATATATAAATCAATTTTTATATTTTTAAAGTAATTAATTCTTGATCTATGTAATAGGATAACGAATAACAAGTCAAAAGTCGTATGATAAACAAATAGATTATTACACAAATGATGCCTTAACAAACAATTTTGGGATGAATGTGTAATATAAAGTCATAAATGTTTCTTATATAATATCATAAATATAATTAAGATTATTTAATAGTTAAAATATTATCTGAAACACTATAAAGGATTTTCTAAAACTTATGGAAGCAATCAGACCCACGGTAAGGGAATTCCTTGTCACTGTTATTTTTCTTGGGATATATGAAATGTTCACCACATGTGTATTGTGTGTGATGTATGTACTACTCCTATTATATTTTATATAATGAATTAATTTATCACCATGTATTCTCATGTTTCATTTAATGATACAAGGATTATGATTAAAACATTTATAGTGGTAAAGAATTATTTCACATTCTCTTTACTATGTTAGATTGTTTTTATGTTTTTATTTACAAGGAAATATTTTTCATCCAAGTACATGTTTCATAAAAATGTATTAAAAAATATTTTTTACAATTATACTACAAATGATTAAAATTATCTTACATGTGTTTTAATTTTTATAAAACATTATTGAAATAATTTTTTTTTTCAAACGAGGTACATTATTGATTTTTCAGCGAGAGAAATGCCTTTTTAAGATATTATGGAATGATTAGATTTTTAAGCCTTCATAATATATTAACATTTTAATAATTCCCCTATAAGAATATAAGAACATTTTCAATATAAATGGTTTCATCTAAAATAACATGGATTTTAAATGTTTTTAATGTAAAAAAGTTTATTTTTCTTAAAAAATAATGATATTATTATATTATTTTCATCAATGTCAACATTCTTGTTGGATATTATGTTTAATTAAGGTTGGTTTATTATGAATGAAATATAAAATATTATATTGAAGGGTTTATGATATGTTTTACTTTTTATGTACTATTAATATACCATTATTGGTTTATGTTAAATGTATCAAAATTTCTTATGCCAGTTTTAATATGAATGTTTATGTTTGTTATGTTTCACCTTTTTCATAAGAGGAAAATATTGGACATAATAAGTGATAGGCAAGACCTTCTATAGTCCCTCGATACATCTATATGTCTCATGAATCAAAATAGATATGGTTTTGGTAGATTCTTCACACATTTATTAGATTATTTTCAGGAATACATAAAAGTCTTAGATTCTTGACATTAGGCCTTGAAAATATTATATTCTTGGAATGAACCCTCAATGGTATATTTCAGATGTACAATATAATATATTACCTCATTATGATATTATTTATTGATATTTCATGGAATTATTTGACTAGTAGAATATACAACTGAATGTTTAAAAGTTATTATTTAATTTATTCATACCATATTATGCTCAAGATAATTTTTAAAAGGATGATGTTTCAATGTTATACCTTGTATTACAAGTTTACTCTTATTTATGACAGTTGTTTCCATATTATTTACCCTTATCGAGTATCTGAGATCACCCCTTTTCTTATGTTTTATTTTCCTTGGATGTTATTATGTATATCACGATGGGTAAGAAAGGTTTATCTTGGAGAATAATGGTGTTCTAAAATAAGTATTGATGTTGTATTTTATTATTAGAATTTAAATGAAAGGTTCATGCATGTAAACTATTTTCAATTACTAGTAAACTGATCAGTCCATTGTTACATAATTCCGAGTAATCATTCCAACTTATTAAAATAATGCACTGTCTCTGGGCTTCTCTGGTCAGGGTGTTAATGTTGGTATCATAGGATGTTTAGAAACAACCTTGGAAATTTTATTTCAAAATCAATGATTATGGAAAATTAATCGAAGATATACATTGAATATAATCATAGAAGAATGTCCTATATTAATTTGAAAGTTAGGAATTATGATTTCATTACTATAAATACATACCTTTATGGATAATACAACTGCACATGGTTCTGGAATAGATATACCTAGAACTAATAA
Source organism: Viscum album (assembly GCA_963277665.1). Lineage (NCBI taxonomy): Eukaryota > Viridiplantae > Streptophyta > Magnoliopsida > Santalales > Viscaceae > Viscum > Viscum album. The sequence goes on from OY728140.1 coordinate 1,730,856,080, forward strand.
CCCTGACAAGGTGTTCTAAGCTTGGATCAGGGAAACCTAGTATATGAAAATGAGCCATACTACACACCTCGTTTGACATTCATGAGATATATGATTTGAATAAATCATATTTATTTTTAAAAAAATTATGAATGATCTAAAAGGAATCATGTCCCTAAAGAAACAATGTTTATGATTATGAGATTATCTATGAATAAAATTTCAATTTATGTTAAGTGTTTTATTAGTTAGAAGTTATATGTTATGACTCATAATGAAATGTATTACATTGTTTAGAAATAACATATAGTAGAAGGAATGAAAATCATATCAATGCACATAATCAATGTAGGGATTTCTCTCATGTTCAGGATAATGATGTATGATGTACATCTACAAATAATGATAAGAATAGTATAAATATATTTGGGAAATTGTCTCAAGTTATGATCAAAACCCTTTAACATATAGAGCATCCTAATCCAAGATGTGGAAGATCAATATTAGATTACTTCATGAGAAAAAAAACCTACAAATTTCAATGGGACTACCAATATATTTAAATTTTATCAATGGATAAGTTACGTAGAAAAGATATTTCAAAATTTGGGGAGCAATGAAAGGGAAAGCGTTTTCATGGTAGTTTATCATATCACAGGAGATGCAGATGAATGATGTATGTTAATTAAACACATAAAAGGTGGCTGAAATTGAAAGTATGAAATGGATTGATCATAAGGCATTGTTCTAGGAGAAGTATTTCCCTCATGAACATAGAGTGTACATATAAAGATAATTCTTGAATCTGAGATAAAAAGGGGATGTGAATGTTACTAGATATGAATTCAACTTCACCAGATTAGTATGTTTTAATTTGAACTACATAAATAACCCAAGGAGTAAGATTAATAATTTCGTTGATGTATTAAATACATTTTTCCTAAATTTATTGGTCTCCTAAACATTCTTATCATACGAAGATACAGTCTCTTTTGCAATCAAGGTGGAGAAATTATATTCTATATCTTATGTCATTAAGGGAAAGTAAAAGAAGAAGAGAATGGTGGATCAAGATACATATAATGGTAAGAAGGGAAAAAAGGATTTTCCCACATGTGATAACTGATGAAGGAAACACCTTGGTTGCTATATAAAAGGAAAATGAGTTTTTTTCTAATGTTGATAAAAGGCCACCAAGATCTTGATTGAAGTGAAAAGAACGAAGTTTCCAATGTGCAATGTTTCCATTATAATGATACAGGGAACTATCCAAATGAATTCCCTAAGCATAAAGGAAATGTATCTCAGTAAAAAAAATTAAATAAAAGTAATTCTTATGAAGTTATTATAGTCGAAGTGGAATAATTAATGTATTCATTTTTTTTATTCAAGAATTATGTTTTGATGTTATAGTTATGAGAATCTTGAGATATATAAGGATTGTACAATAGTACGTATTAATTATTGATTTGTGATCGTGTATATTTTCATTAATGTATCATTATCATCATGGTATTCATATCTTTGGTATGTTACAATTAGAGAAAGATTATATTTTTTGTATAAAATCTGATGTTAAGATTGATTTTGAAAATTTAGACACATTTTTGCATTATTAATTTTGTCAGAAGTATTTTGGATGAGTCAAAATGATGGAATGGATTATATTGATCTCTAGATATTTTTGTTTAATGTTAAAAACTTTATTAGGGTAATTTTTTAATTTTATAATAAAATTATTTTAAAATAGTACCACCCACATTCCAGGTGGCAACCCGTCTCTTCCAAAATGTCTATGTGACTTGAACCCGCAACCGAAGGGTGATAAGGGTTCATCACCTACCACTAGCCTATGTTATGTGCTGGTTATTATAACATAGTTTTCATTTTTAAAATTTCTGATATATTATCTATAATTTCTTTTTTGGAATCCTATACAATTAAGATAAATAGAATACTTTTTAATCTTATTGTCTTTTGGAGAGAAAGATGATTTTTTGGTAGAAATTAGTTACTGGATGAAACTATACATGTCAAGTAAGTATGATTCCTTATCATATTATTATATTAAGTAAATTAAATATTCAAATCCAGAAAAAGGATCTTGAAAACAGAAATTATATCCTAGTACTTTTTCTGATGAATCAAATGGTCCCATAGATCATCACATATTTATAGCTTTGGGATTGTTAAATTAATCCTAATAATGTTCTATATAACTCTCTATCAGAACATAAGGGTTAGATTTATCTTTAATTTCTATGTTTTCCAATATGTAATCCTAGTATGATTGATCTCTCTAAACCTTCATTGTTCTATTTATTTATTTTAAAATAAATTTTTTATCGACCATTATTTTGATGTGGGATTTCAACAAACCAGTTTGGAATAATCAAACCATAGTTACTGAACACAAATTTGAACATTGTGAGGAAATAATTTATTAATGTATTGGATAATATAAAACCCTAATATCTCATGGTATGTTTCTTTATAAATAAATTCGATAGCTTGCATAGTATGCCACATCAAGTTCGAGTGTACCACAATATACTAAATTAGTAATTTATGAAAGTGGGTAAGAGTAGTATTAACCAAAAAATTAAATCTATAAATCTTATTTCTCATAATTTAATTCATTTTTGAAATTATAAGTACAAAAAAAATTAGGCTTACTTTTTTTATTTTTTTGAAATGTTTCAATTATTGATTAATATTGAATACTTCAGCATTGTTCATAAAAAACAACTTTTCATTTAAATAATTATTTTACATAAAATTAATTTCAATGTCACAATAGATAAATAATACATAAATTATTCCAATTTAGTTCATTGGAATTATTTTTATAATATAATATTATATTTTTTGAACTTTGGAACGTCTCTTTTACACACCTTTTCACCGTATCTGGGGGATTATCTTTATTCATAATTTTCATGTGTCTGTGAATTGAATTTAAAATAATGGATATAAATGGTTGTAATTTTTATGAATGTTTTGGTCGAATAGAATTCAATTAACTTAATTGGTGTATAGTATATTTAGTAAATTTTTATTTTTTACCACAGTTTTGAGTAAATCTTGTATGTAAAGGTAAAATATAACATTATAATATTATGAAATTATTCTAACACTTATACTAATGTCATTTTATGAGTGGGTTTATACCAAAATCAACATTAGGATAAAATTATAACCTTTTTATTCCACTTCGGCATGAATATTTCATATATTATTTTTATATAAAGATATGTCAAAAATGTCATACTCATATTTTTAGTAAGTAAATCATTTTAAATATAGGATTATATGAAATATAAATTCTACTGTAAATAGTATTTTTTTAATATAATATGTTTATATAGATCATGATAATTTATTTATAATTATTATACATTAAACAATTTAATTTAATTTGGACACAATGATGATGCAGTAATTGATTTACAAAAGGAATAATCAAATAAATTATGTTAGTAATGTTAAACTAAATATAAAATGAATTATTTTATGTCATAAATGAATATTTGGTACTACATTTACATGTTAGGGATGGTTCAATAAAATATTTTTTTGTAATTTAATTTGTGATGTTTTAAAAGGTTAATTAATAAATAGATTCAAAATTGACGTAAATGAGTTTTCAAAAATAAATAATATTGAATTAGATGATATAAAATTTCTACAAATATATAATTGTAAAAAATAATTATTATAATGTAAAATATGTCATAAACTATCCAATTAGGGTTTTTAGGGTATTTTATAATAACTATATAAACCATATAGTGTAAAAGGCATGTAATCACAGTAATAGTTAAATTGTTAAACTAAGGGTTAATGCCAAAAGATAATTTTAATATTATGAACTAAAATTGTCTAAAAATCATTGGTTGAGAGTATTTAGATCCATATTATTATAAAATTTGAAATAAATAACTTTAAATCCATATGAAATTGTAAATAAATTTATATTAAATTAATTGTTTTTGAATTTCCAAATGTTCCCCTCCCCTCTCTTATAAAAGGAAACGTATCCTTATCATTTATTCACACATATAAAGTAAATTAGATTTTAGAAAACCTGAAAATTTTTCCATCCTACTTCCCTCACATCATCTTAGTAGAAATAATTTTTGCAGAAATCCAACCTATGATTTCCTTTTGTTCAAATCAAAAGAAGATACTTGAAAAATATGAAATTAATTTACCAATTCAATTAAATTTATTTTGTTATTCTACTTAGTCTTACTATATAGTTTCCATTATAAAGTAATAAAAAAATTATCTTATATTTTATGATATTTTATTATTACTATGGGAAAAACATATTCCTCCCTTTACCCATCCTATAAAAAACATTATCACAATGTGTGCGTACGTGTGATTTACGGTCTCCACCCCTTGGTTTTTTTTATAATAACTAAAATTTTATGATGTGTATAATGACTAATATAAATTATGTAAAAAATATATATTACATGATATTATTTTTACATAATTCATATTCCATCCAATTCCATACCCTTTAGTAATTTAAGGAATGATACCATCACTTGTGCGTATGTATGACTTACCGTCCCCATGACATGATGTGATTCATCCTCCACATTCACTATTAAAGAATGATTATAAATATATATATATATATATAATGAATAATTAAAAAATATATGATATAATAATTATACTATAATAATATATATAAATATATATTTCTTTCAATTTATTCTACAAAATATGATAATAAAATGGAAACAATGTCCATGTGTATGTACGACTTACTCTCTCCCCAAATGGAGTATTACATTACATATATTACATATATATAATAAATATATCTGATAAATAAATCATGTTTTACATTCTTAATGTAAGTAATTCATGACATAAGTAATAGGACCATGAATAACAAGTCAAAACACATTTGATAAACACAACAATTATTACCGAAAACATTGCATTAACATGGAATTGCTGAATGAAAGGGTAATGTAAAGTCATAAATGAATCATATATAATATAATAAATATTATTATGATTCTTGTATAAGTTATTAATATTCTTAAAGATACTATACAACCACATTATACATGTATAGAGGGAATCCGACCAACAATAAAGGAATTTTGTATCACTTTTAATTTTCATGAGATATAAGCCATTTTCACCACTTATTTCATGTATGTTGTAAATTTACCTACCATATTAAATTTTATATCATTAATAAATTTATCTTCATTGTGTTTAAATATTCATTTGACGATATCAAACATATGATTTAAATGTTCAAAGTGGTAAGGGTTAATTTGGCAATCACATTATTATTTGACATTTTTTGTATATATTTATTTACTAAGAAATATTTATCATACAAGACCATGTTTCTTTAAAATTAGTTCCATAATATTTTTACCATTATACTAAATAAATTTAAATCCTTTTTCATAAGATTGAATGTATATAAAATGGTTTTGAGTGAATCTTTTTTTCCTATTCCAAATGAGATAATTTATATCTTTTTTGATGAAAGGAATGTTTTTAACTTATATAGAACATGTGGATTTTTCCACCATCATTGTATTTTATTGTTTTAAATCTTCCATTACAATATTTAATGGTTAGTTTTAAAATAAATGTTTTTATTTAAAAATTTGTGGCTTTTAAATGTTTTTAATGAAAAATGTGTACTTATCCCAATAAATTGTTAATGATTTTATTAGATAATTATTTCCATGTCAAAATTATTGTAAGATATTATATTTAATTGAGGTTGGATTCTTATGAATATAATATACTATATTGTATTTATTGTATTATTATATGTTTGAAGGTGGGTGTATTATTTATAAAACATTATTATTTAATGGTTAATGTATTAATATTTCATATTCTAGTTTTAGTATGAATGTTTTTCTTTGTTATTTTGTAACCATTTAATATAAATAATACAATTGAATTAGTAAGTGACAAGAGGGGCCTACTATAGCCCCCCCATGATTCAATAAGTTGAATTCAACAAAATAGATATTGTTTTGGCTGAGGCCTTACCCATTTATTAGAAACATGGCATAAATCCATGAAATTATTATATTCATGGAATGAAGGCTTGGTAGTATTAGATTCTTGTCATGAATCCTCGGTGGTATGTTGCAAATGTCTTGTATTATGAGTTACCTCATTATGAGATTAGTTATTGATATTAATTTTAATTATTCGACTATTTAAATATTCATGAGAATATTTAAATGGAATTATATTATTTATTAATTCCATATTATGATTCATATTATGTCTCAAATTCTCTTTTTCCATTTTTATAACTTTCCATAAATTTTTATACTTATTTAGGATTGAATTCACTAGGTTATTTACCCTTACTGAGCATCTGAGCTCACCCCTTTATTATGTTTTAATATCCTAGAATGTTGACATGTGTATCTTGATTGATATGAAATATTATTATAGGATAATAATGGAATTATCGAAGTATTATCTATGTTGTATTTGATGTTTTGAATTAAAATGAATGGTTCATTAAAGAAATTTATATTTTAGGATTGCTAAACCGATCGGTCCTTCGGGACTTTATTCCATGTAAGCAATCCAATGTATTAAAATTATGCACAGGTTTTATGTTTCTAGGTTCGAGGCATTATAATGGTGGTATTTCTTCATTGATATTAAACAAAAAATCTTTCATTTTATTGTTCACTTCTGAAGTAAAATACATTTCTTTAAAAATATAAATTAAATTAAAAATATTTTCCAGTGGATTAATAAGTAAATATTATATGTCTGTTAAAAAATATGATGATATCATAGATATTCAGTATTCTAAAATTTTATTTAAAATTAATTTTTTCCTTGGTATATATAAATAAATAGACACTATGTTTCATTTTTTTGTGATATTACTGAATTAGAGACCATTTGTGACAACAATATTAATAAATGTTAATATGGATTATTTTTTGAATAAGGTCATTCTATTATTGAAAACTAGATATTATTTAGTTGTTTGAAAAATGTTCCATGTTCATGAATATAGGATACAATAACGTGTGTTATATTGGTTTTAAAATTTTATTTTCATTGGCAGAGATTTTTTATAATGAATTTTTAAAAAGATTTTTAAATGAAATTGTTTTCTAATTTTACCATTAAAATTGTAGGATAAATAATATTTTATTTTTTTATTCATTTATGACTATAGTAATAAGTCAAGTTGGGTGTTTTTTCTGGGAATCAAGATCGTATTTTTTATTACACTACTAATCATTAATAATTTTATTGGTATATTTCATTTTATGGAATTTTTAATTATGATTTCAATGAAAATATTATATTACATAGAATATTTACTAAACATTGTCTACATGGATCCAACAGTCAAATTTTACCTAATTAGTCTTTATTGGTTTTTTTTACTGACTAATTATTCATTTTTAATATATTCAACTATTTTTCAATCTAGTTTTCCAATGTGTACTTCTCATGTGTCTTTTCACATTCCTTCACGATCCTTAAATTTGATACGTTTCATTGGATAGTAACACGATTTTTGAATTGTGATTATAAATATAATACATTGATTGACATTACATCATTCTATTATAACTCACTCAATGTAATGCCCCACACTAGAATCCACTGAATCAGTGTACCAAATTGTCACTCCACATGGTATTTGACAAACCTCACCATATTCGATAGGCTTATGACTAAGAAGTAAGGGCCCATTGGATTATTTTGGGGAAACTATAAACTCTATTTTGAGTGTCTAAGATGAATAAAATAAAATAAATCCTATAAATTACACCTGATAAACATAAATTATAAGATAGGGATAATGCCAAAAATAAATTCTCTATCAAATTTGTACAAAAAAATGTAATCTCATACATGTTTTTACTAATCCCTCATGAGATGATCACATACTTGGATTAATAGAATGACCCAGGATATAACCCAAACATATCCAAAATCATTATCTAATATTTCATATACATGAAGTACACTCTCTATATAATACATGTTAAACCAAATCAATTGGATACATCATGTGCCTACCCCTATATAAACCTTTATAATAAAGAGATCATATACGGTAACCAAGCACCATCGCCACCAAATCTGGGTGTGAGTAAAAATAAGTTTTCTACCACCATTAATGTCCCAAAAATTCTCAGTTCGTAATTGAATCCTTTTAGGATTTATATAAATAACAATTTACCAATTATATTATTAATAATTATTAATTTATTATCTTAAATAAAAAGGTACTAAAACAAAAAACAATTCTTGGTATATATGGTGACACTCAAGATTAGTCTATACCATCTTCTCCCATCACCTGTTAGTCTCTGATCATTGTGTACATCACATATCGACTAGTTAAAAACAATACTTGTAGAGACCCGAAGCTTAACGTACATGGACAATACATTACTTTTTCGGAATACTTAGTACATAACAAAAACACACACACAAGGATCGTAATAGTTTAGTGTCTTTGGAAACTCGGAATATAATCTTCTAATTGTGGTTAAAGATCTTCAACATCTCCCATAAAGATCTTCCATTTTTTTTACCTAAAACCTTTCGTTATATCTTGGGGAAAAGAAAACATAAAAGGCTGAGCTCAAATGCTCTGTAAGGGTAAACAAAAGAAATATCAATCACATCATATTCATAAGAACATAACATTTTGGAAATCTTAACCTGCAAAAGAGAGAATAACTTCATAACATGGGATAAATAATAGTAGTGAAATGAAATCCCAATAATCATAACTTAAAACATGAAACTTTGTGGAATACACAAATAATCATAGAGAATCATTTCTTATTAGTCAAGACTCATTGCCATGACTATCTTAGTGGACAAAGTCCATTTCTGAACCGAGTCACCCTCGTTTCAGTCCTGTTTCACTCAACCGGTCTAACCTACCGTTCCAGCCATGTCTATCTCATGAGATATAAAATCATTACCCAATGAATTTGAGGGAGATATAGGTCCCACCCATCTGATAATGATACCATTCTTATGTGTTCCAAACAATCATAAACCATACATCATAGCATAACCCATGTAATAAAAATGGGATTCTTAAACATTGTGACATCATAAAACAATTAATATAGGATAAATTAATTCATTAAAATAATTCCATCACAAAATAATCAAATCAATGTAATAATAGTGATAAAAACAAAACCCTATATTATCTTAGATGGAAAATAATTTTGATAAAACACAAGAACTCCATTCTTGAGGAAAATATCCATTCTCCTTCAAAATTTTTTTCCTTTCTTAACATGTCAAACAATTTTAATCTAAAAGAAGTTGATTAATAATAATATTTAAATCTTGTAAATTAATATTCGTGGAAATAATGTTTTAAAAATCCATTCATGCCGTATATGTTAAAAAAACATTCCTCCCGTACTTTTGTTGGAAAAGTAAAAAAGTACCTCGTACGAAAAACGACAACAGATTCAAATTATATCTTTTAATAAAAACTCACCGGAGGGTAAAATTGGATTTAAAAAATTTTAGGTGGATGGAAATAATATTAAATATTGAGTAAACATGGTTGTGGATGATAAAATACACCCTAGTAAATACCAAAGTATAAACAATCTCGGATAAAAATGAGATTGTGATATTTCCCTTACCTTAGGTCTGATTTGCTTCGTAAGTGTCTGAAACTCCTGTATAATGATTTACATAATGTCATTGACTTATTCCAGAATCATACTCATTGTTATTATATCATATATGGTTCACTTATTACTTTATATTACCCGTTCTTTTGTACATTCCATGTTAAAGAGCATTTTGGGTAAATTTGTTTCATTTGTCGTCCGTGTTTTGAATTGTAATTATTCATATGATTACATAGATCATGATTACTTAATTATAGAATATAAAACATTATTTATATATAATATATATTCAGAATATACATATATATAATAAATCAGTAAATGGAATGAAATACTCCATTCATGGAGACGGTAGGTCGTACATACGCATGAACATTGTTTTCATTTCCTTATTGAGTTGAATGGAATTAAGTAGATGACATACATATATATACACATAAATCCAGTATCATTATTATGTCATATATTTAATTATTACTTATTATATATACTTTATAATCATTCATGAATGGTTAAAGTGGAGAATGAATCTCATCGCGTCGTGGAGACGGTAGTCCGTACGTACGCATGAGCGATGATATCGTTCTCATGATCGTGGGACTGTATTGGAGTGTATGTATACTATTTCAGAATCAATATCACTTTAATGTAATAATATATAGTTATTATTTACACCATTATACCCATCCAAGTAAGGTGGTGGTGGAAAATAGATTTCACCACGGCGTGGAGACGGTATTCCGTGCGTACGCACGCGCAGTGATTTCATTTTCCGTAGGATGGATAGATGGTGAAATAGGGTTGTTTCCTACATATAATAACATTTCAGTATATGATTGATACTAATGTTATTACTTCATAATGAAACATCCTAAGAAGAAGAAGTGGAAGAAGAAATAAAGTTGAGAGAATCGGTAATGGACATTACCTCTTCTTTGAAGCGCCTCTTTAAGATCTCCTATTAGGGCACTAAAATTGGCCTTTCAGGAAGACCAGAAACTCTATTATGTTTCTAGGGAAGTGGATAAGAGAATTTGGCAGGGTTTTGCCTAGCTTGAATGCTCAATGTGGTGCGAGGAAGAGAGGGAGGGGGTGCCCTTTTATAAGGGAGGAGAAGAGCACCTTTGGAATAGCATAATATATTATTTTATTATAAAGATAAATTCGATTTTAAATAGCTCCAAATTTATTAATTTCGAAGCTAAGGTGGGGATGGGTCGAAATAATCTCATCCAATAGAATTTATACAAGTTTAGTTTCCTATTTTGACCTTATCATTTATATTTAAATTTATGTTAGATAATTTATCTTTTACCGTGTCTTCTTTTTTTCTTACACAATAAGGTTAATAAACATACTATATCAAGCCAAACGAACCCCAAGTTGTTTATTATTAATATATATAACTGTATATATGTAATGTGGCCTAACCATTGATTTTTAGGAATAAAATAACAATTAATAATATAATATTTGTTTTAAAAACTATTTTATGTAAATTTTGACACTATTTAGTAATTGATTTTTGTGAAAATCATAACAGAATTATTAGTTCCCAAAACGTTAATGAAATCAATACTAACATGTCATATTAACTTATAAAATTAGTTTAATTCATAAAAAGTCTTAAATTACATTTATTTGGGTGTTTATAACATCAATTATGTCAATATTTCATTAATAAGATAATTACTGCATCATCTTTGTGTCATAATAAATGATACTTATTTCATCTCTAAAAATTCAAAATAAATTCCTATGATGTATATAATTGTATTATATTTCATGATACTATTTATGTTCTAATTTTCATGAAGTTTATCACTAAATTGAAATTATTATACTTATAATATTTAATAAAGTGAAATGTCGTCACATTCTTTGGTTTTAATAATAATTAAATTATTTTCATGGACAAAAGTCCATTAAATGAATCTAATCCGACCCTTAGGTGATATGGGTCGACTATTAGTCATCCAATAGAATTATTACATGTGTTAGGGTAATTTTATAATATTATATTTATCCTTAATTACCAGATTTACCTTTAACTATGGTAAATAAAATTTACCGTAGTTAATATTCATAATTTCCAAAAATAAAAAGTATATTATTAACATAATTTGGATCCACTGATTATAAATATGGAATCCATTTTTCCAAATTCAATACACAAAATTTTCAGAAATTAAATTAAAATTAATCCTGTTATCGAAAGAAAATGGGTTTTTCTTTAAAACGTTGCAAAAGATTGAATTGATTTATCCTAATCATTCAAGGTAGAATCAATGTTAATGACATAAATTATATTAAATGGTAAAAATATATTCTATTTCTACTTTAAAACCATTAAATTTTATAATTTACCCATATAAATTATTGCGAGGAAAAAAGTTGTTTTTAATTAAAATATAGTGTGTTTTTACTATTCATCAAAATATGAAAGTTACCAGAATAATATGAACAATTTATCCAAAGTAAATTTTTGTTTCATGATTCCAAATAAGAATTTTATTTTGTCAAATTTATCTTATAAACATGTGAAAAACTATATTTAAAGTTGGTGCTCCATTACAAGGTGGCAAAACTGCATTTTTTGAAAAATATTTATTTTACCCAAAAAAATTATTTTGTTCTTATACCATGTTCTAGAAAATGTGTAAGACAAATAATAATGTTATAAGATTAAAAATTTAGTTAATACTATTCATAACGGCTAGTTCATAATAATATTGTAATAATATATCATTGTTTAGTAAAACCTGGTATTGCGTACAACACACGCTATCGAGGAAGGTCGTGATTGCGTCTAATGCAAGCCAAGTCAGGGTTGCGTGCAGTGAAAGAATCCTTCGTTGTTTTGTATAACATAATCCAACCATATTTCATTTATACATTGAATATATATATATATATATATTCAATGTTGCGTAGAATAACTATTATCAAAATTGTGTGTTACAAGATCCAAGAATAGTGTTGCGTATACTGAAAATTGCGTATAGTGCAAGGTAATCTTGGTGTAGAATACAACAAAAGACATTAATGAAATTAAAAAAATATTTTTCATAAAATCTCAGGGTGTTACATTCTACCCCCCTTAAAATGAATTTCGCCATCGAAATTCGTCGGGGTTATAAATGGTTTACTATTCGAATGTTTCTTTAATAGAAACCCACACCGTAAATGGGAATACCAAAACTAATCTCTAAAAACAAATGTATGAAACGTAATGGATACCCAAATTAACTAATAACTGGGTTTACACATAGGTGAAAATATGGATATGGAAGAGAAATCTAACCATCATGTTCTGATGGAGAGTGGTAGAGAACACGGCTATGGAAAAGCCAGCAATCACAAATCCATAAATTTGTGACGATCTAAGGTACCATCTGATTCATCAGATATAAGAGCACTAGGACAACATTTTTTGTTTTCAAGATCATTTCCCTAAAGTTGATGAAATTGGAATTAGAAGAAATACTTTCGTGATTTAGGTATACTCTCACCGTTTTTCGTTCTTTGGACAATTTCCACTTTATCTCTTAAATAAATGAAGTTTAATTTGTCATTCGTGATGTGTTAGAAGATCATGTGATAGAATGATGTGTCATTCCATCTGTCTCAAACAAAAGGTTAGAAAAGTTATCAAAAAATACATAAGTCCATCTATAGTGAGCTTAATCATATATGGTTCCTAAAATGGACTTATACTTCATATATCATACTGTTTAATATAATAAAACTAGTTTCTACTAAATAGGGACTTTCTGTAGTCCAGTGGTTAGCAATAAATGCCAGTCTCACTTTGGTTGTGGGTTCGATTCCCACAGCCTTGTCCGAAGCGATGGGTTGTCACCCGTCCTACAGGTTGTCCTTTTTCTAAAGCTATATTACTATAACATCCCATCAACAATATCAAAAAAGTTTTATCCTTAAACAATACTAACTTATTTCCAACATAATCCATTCCAATCTTTAGGCTTATCTAAAATACTTCGGTCCAAGCTCATAGTATAAAGAAAATGATCACGTGAATGCCATCATTTATCCCCCATATATCATAAGATATATCTTGTTGGTCAAATTACAAACATATAAATACCTTAATCATGTATTCTCTTGAAGAATGAATATCCATTGAACCTTAGTGAAAACATGAATGCAGTTAAAAGTTAACACTTTCCACATACCAAAATCCTCAAAATTATATATCCTCAAACCATGATATCACTTAGTCCTTATATCAATCATGAGCTCATGAATACTAGCAAACATATTATATTCTCTTTAACCCTTCATTATGTTCATATGATCTGCTTTCCAAAAATATTTCAATCACTTATCATGGTTACCGATGCCATAAAATTATTGAAAACTATAATAGACCAGAACATAAATATTCCAATATTCCACGATACTATATACAACATTATTCTGGAATCCCATTACACCAACACTTAATCATTCCACCACATCGTTGTCATATTCAACATCACCAATGGTGATCTCATGTGACATCCCTTTTTCCTTTTCCTTAAGTTGTTTTTCATGTCGATCATCACTAACCCTTGGATTAGGGAATTTATTAGGATAATGCCCCATTTCCTTGCACTTGAAGAATTGAAGTGTAGTAGGTTCATTCTGGGCATCCCTTCCTTTGTTTGCATCATTAGGCATCTTCTTCCCATCATTGCGACATTCAAATGCCCGATGACCTTCTTTTCCACATTTGAAACATTTTCTTGTCCCTTTAAGACAATCTCCACCATTCTTCCTTCCACACTTTGAGCATAAGAAAACATTCATCTTCTTTTTACAATTATTCTGAGATTTCTCCTTGAACTCCATCTTTCGTTTCTTATCAAAACTATGACATGGATAAGTAACACCAACTTCCATTTATACCTTGATAGCACAACGCACAATTTCTTCATAGCTACTGAAGTCTCTTATAGGTAATGCCCTTCGATGATTTGGTTTTAAGCCACTGAATAATCAATCAACTTTACTTTCAGGTTGGATGATAAATCCAGATGCATACCTTGCAATCCTTGTAAAATTTGCTTCAAATATACCAACAGATTCATCATCCTTTTTCTTTAGTTCAAGAAACTCCTTCTCCATCTTTGTTCGAAGAATACGAGGGAAGTACTTATTGAAAAATATGTTCCTGAACTCGTCCCATTCCATGGACTCAATTTCATCTCTTTGCCTCGTATTCTTGATAAGATTCCACCATTGATCAGCTTCACCTTTCAAATGATATACTGCTAAGATGACTTTATCATGTTCAGAACATTGATGAACTGAAAATATCTTTTCAGTGGTACTGATCCATTATTCAGCAATAAGTGGATCAGAAGACCCACTAAAAGAAGGTGGACGTTGCCTCATGAAGGACTCAATAGAATGTTGTTCTCTTATCCGCTCATTTGGAAGTCCAGAATGATTCATAGATTCTGTAAGTATAGAAATAAGATTTTTCACTTCATCTCCCATAACAATTGTTTGTTCTGGAGGACAATCATTGCATTGTCCATTACATTGATCAACATGGTTCCTTCGGGTTCCAGCCATCGTCTAAAACCCAAAAAGAATAGTGTGAGAGGCAAAAATATTGCTAGGGAAAACAACATAATAAAGGGGGAGTATCCTCAATATCTAACATCTTAGGTTAAATTCTATGATCATTACCGTAGTTCTAGGACTGTATTTTATACGTATACTTATCCTTAGGGACATCCCTAGACATACCTTATAAATATCTCTAGGGATCTCACTAATGTTTTCGCATCCTAGTTTCCAAAGTTTGACTAAACCTTTCCTCTAATACCAACTGTAGAGACCTAAATCTTAACATACATGGACATTACATTACTTTTTCGAAATACTTAGTACATAACAAAAACACACACATAAGGATCGTAATAGTTTAGTGTCTTTGGAAACTCGGAATATAATCTTCTAATTTTGGTGAAATATCTTCAACATCTACCATAAAGATCTTCCATTTTTTTACCTAAAACCTTTCTTTATATCCTAGGGAAAAGAAAACATAAAAGGGTGAGATCAAATTCTTAGTAAGGGTAAACAAAAGAAATATCAATCACATCGTATTCATAAGAACATAACATTTTTGAAATCTTAACCTGAAAAAGAGAGCACAATTTCATAACATGGGATAAATCATAGTAGTGAAGTGAAATCCCAATAATCTTAACTTAAAACATGAAACTTTGTGGCATACACACATAATCATAGAGAATCATTTCCTATTAGTCAAGACTCATTGCCAAGACTGTCTTAGTGGAAAAAGTCCCTTTCTGAACCGAGTCACCCACGTTTTAGTCCTGTTTCACAGAACCGGTTTAACCTACCATTCCAGCCATGTCTATCTCATGATATATAAAATCTTTACCAAATGCATTGGAGGGAGATATATGTCCCACCCAACTAATAATGATGCCATTCTTATGTGCGCCACAAAATCATAAACCATACATCATTGCATAACCCATGTAATAAAAATGGGATTCTTAAACATTTTGACATCATAAAACAATTCATATAAGATAAATGAATGCATTAAAATAATTCCATCACAAAATAATCAAATCAATGTAATAATAGGGATAGAAACAAATCCTTATATTATCTTAGATGGAAAATAATTTTGATAATACACTTGAACTCCATTCTTGAGAAAAATATTCGTTCTACTTCAAAAACATTTTTCCTTTCTTAACATGTCATAAAATTTTAATCTAAAAGAAGTTGATTAAAAATAAGCTTGAAATCTTGTAAAGGAAGATTCTTGTAAATAATTTTTTAAAAATACATTCATGCCGTATAAGTTAAAAAAAAATTCTTCCCGTACTTTTGTCGGAAAAATCAAAAAGTACCTCGTACAAAAAACGACAAAAGATTCCATTTATATCTTTTACTAAAAACTCACCGAAGGGTAAAATTGGATTTAAAAAATTTTAGTTGGATGGAAATAATATTACATATTGAGGAAACATGGATGTGGATGATAAAATACACCCCAGTAAATACCAAAGTATAAACAATCTCAGATAAAAACGAGATTGTGATATTTCCCTTAACTTAGGTCTGATTTGCTTCATAAGTGTCTGAACCTCCTGTATAATGATTTAAATAATGTCATTGACTTATTACAGAATCATAATCATTGTTATGATATCATATATGGTTCACTTATGTCTTTATATTACCCGTTATTTTGTAAATTCCATGTTAAAGAGTGTTCGGGTAAAATTGTTTCATTTGTCGTTCGTGTTTTGACTTGTAATTTTTCTAATTATTACATAGATCATGATTACTTAATTACAGAATATAAAACATGATTTATATGTAATATATATTCAGAATATACATATATAAAATAAATCCGTAAATGGAAATAAATACACCGTTCATGGAGACGGTAGGCTATACGTACGCATGAACGTTGTTTTCGTTTCCTTATTGAGTTGAATGGAATTAAGTAGATGACATAAATACATATTCACATAAATCTAGTATCATTATTATGTCATATATTTCATGATTACTTATTATATATACTTTATAATCATTCATGAATGGTTAAAGTGGAGAATGAATCTCATCGCGTCGTTGAGACGGTAGTCCGTACGTACGCACGAGCGATGATATCGTTGTCATGATCGTGGGACTGTATTGGAGTGTATGTATACTATTTCAGAATCAATATCACATTAAATTAATCCTATATAGTTATTATTTACTCCATTATACCCATCCAAGTAAGGTGGTGGTGGAAAATAGATTTCACCACGGCGTGGAGACGGTATTCTGTACGTACGCACGCGCGGTGTTTTCATATTCCGTAGGATGGATATATGGTGAAATAGGGTTGTTTCATACTTATAATAACATATCAGTATATTAGTGATACTGATGTTATTACTTCAGAATTAAACAACCTATGAAGAAGAAGTGGAAGAATAAATAAAGTTGAGGGAATTAGTAACGAACATTACCTCTACTTTGAATCGCCTCTTTGATATATCCTTTTAGGGCACTAAAATTGGTCTTTGAGGAAAACCATACACTATAGGATGTTTCTAGGGAAGTTGAGAAGATAATATGGCAGGGTTTGGCCGAGCTTGAAGGCTCAAAGTGGTGTGAGGAAGAGAGGGAGGGGGTGCCCTTTTATAAGGGAGGAGAGGGGCACCTTTGGAATAACTAAAAATATTATTTTATTATAAAGGAAAATTTGGTTTAAAATAGCTCCAAATTAATTTATTTCAAATATAAGGTGGTTATGGGTCGAAATACGCTCATCCAATAGATTTTAGAAATGTTTAGGTTCCTATTTTAACCTTATCATTTATATTTAACTTTAAGTTAGATAATTTTACTTTTACCGTGTCTTCTTTTTTTCTTAGACTATGTGGTTAATAAAATTATTATATCAAGCCAAACGAACCCCAAGTTGTTTATTATTAATATATATAACCTTATCTAAGTCATTTGGCCAAACGTTAGATTTTTACGAATAAAATAACAATTAATAATATAATATTTTAAAAAAAAACTATTTTATGTCAATTTTGACACGATTTAGTAATTGATTTTTGTGAAAATCATAAAAGAATTATTAGTTCGAAGAAAATTAATTAAATAAAAACTAACATGTCATATTAACCTATAAAATTAGTTGAATTCATAAAAAGTCTTAAATTACATTTATTTTGGTGTTTATAACATCAATTATGTCAATATTTCATTAATAAGATAATTACTTCATCATATTTGTGTCATAATAAATGATAATTATTTAATCTCGAAAAACGCTAAATAAATTCCTATGGTGTAGATAATTGTATTAGATTTCTGGATACAATTCATGTTCTAATTTCATTAATTTTATCACTAAATTAAAATTATTATACTTATAATATTTAAGAAAGTGACACATTTTCACATTCTTGGGTTTTAATAATAATTAAATTATTTTCATAAACAAAAAGTCAATTAAATGAATATAATCCGACCCTTAGGTTATATAGGTCGACTTTTAATCTTCCAATAGGATTTTGACATTTGTTAGGGTAATTTTATAATATTATATTTACCCTTAATTACCCGATTTACCTTTAACTATGGTAAATAAAATTTACCGTAGTTACTATTCATAATTCCCAAAAATAAAAAGTATCTTATTAACATAATTTGGATCCACTGATTCCAAATATGGAATCCATTTTAACAAATTCAATACAAAAAAGTTGTATAAATTAAATTGAAATTAATCTCGTTGTCGAAAGAAAATAGGTTTTTCTTTAAAACATTGCAAAAGATTGAATTGATTTATCCTATGAATTCAAGGTAGAATCAATTCTAATGACATACATTATATTAAATGGTAAAAATATATTCTATTTATACATTAAAACCATTCAATATTATAATTTAACCATATAAATTATCGCAATGAAAAAAGTTGTTTTTAATTAAAATATAATGTGTTTTTACTATTCATCAAAATATGAAAGTTACCAGAATAATATGAAACATTTATCCAAAGTAAATCTTTATTTCATGATTATAAATAAGAATTTTATTTTGTCAAATTTATCTTATAAACATGTCAAAAACTATATTTAATGTGGGTGCGCCATTAAAAGGCGGCAAAACTACATTTTTTTAAAAATACTTATTTTACCCGAAAAATTTATTTTGTTCTTATACCATGTTCCAGAAAATGTGTAAGACAAATAATAATGTTATAAGATTAAAAATTTAGTTAATACTATTCATAACGTCTAGTTCATAATAATATTATAATAATATATCATTGTTTAGTAAAACCTGGTATTGCGTAAAACACACGCTATCGAGGAAGGTCGCGATTGCGTGTAATGCAAGCCAAGTCAGGGTTGCGTGCTGTGAAAAAATCATTTGTTGTTTCGTATAATATAATCCAACCATATTTCATTTATACATTGAATATATATATATATATATACTCAATGTTGCGTAGAATGACTATTATTAAAATTTTTTGTAACACGATCCAAGAATACTGTTGCGTATACTCCAAGATAATACGGTGTTGCATATAGTGCAAGGTAATCTTGGTGTAGAATACAAAAAAACACATTAATGAAATTAAAAGAATATTTTTCATAAAATATCGGGGTGTTACAATACTACTAAGGAAACCATATTCATAATAACTCGAGGGAACCAATATGGAACCACATGGAAGTCCCTTTAAATAAAGCCCATTGGGAAATCCAATGGAGGGGTACCCCATAGAACATCCAAAATTTAAAACAAACATATGAAATCAGGTAATCATCCTTGAGATTTTGAATCATGTACTAATAAGAATCATCACATTACACCATAGTCATTTCTTTTAAAATAATCAAGATTAATCTAGGGCTCTCATTCCCTGGAATTAACAAATGTAACTTGAAATAATACAGGACATTAAAATGTGGAATTTGGTAATATAAAAATTACCTAAATATAAGGTGGAGCTACCCCAAGTCAATATTGATAATGAATCTATGAATACTCCATTGATTTTATCATGGAATTCCATTGTATTAGAACTCCATGAATATAATAGTTTCATCACACCGTGGAAGTAATTTTTTCCCGAATAGAATATAATAATGGATCATTTAATTAGAAAAAATTATCTCTTCATATAGATTCCATGGAATCCTATCATTTTATTTGAAACCATATTTACATCAAAATAGATTTGTTTATTACACAATATTTACAAAGAAATAATTTTTCCATTAAAAGGAAAACATCATTGTAGAATCAAACCCTAATGTTACTCTTCAATATTAATTTTTACCTACCCCTTTTTAATTCATTCCATACCTCCATTTACATTATATGTTAGACCCCAAATCACATCATGAAACATAAAAATAAAATAACAATCCTTTATCTAGCATGTTTGAGATTTTTCAATTTCATTTACCATTAATCAACTATTTCTGGGGTCTTCACTTCATACTCATAGTTTCTATTTCATTAAGTTTATTTCTAGGGGTACATCTCTTTAAATTATCGATGGTTGTGAAATCCCATTTCACAACCATCAATTCCATCCATAATTTCACTATTATTACACTATAATCACAACTACGAATTTATTGAAAATTGTTGAATTCAATGATAATTCCACTACTATGTACCCCCTATAATTACCCATTAAAAATAAATGATGCAAGATAAAATGGAAATTGAACTTCAAAAAATTTCAATTAAAAAAATATTAAACCAGGGTTAAGCACAACATAGACAACATGACCAATCAAATACCTAACTCCAAATAGTAAATATAATGTGTTAAATTAGAGGTTAAAATAATTTTAGTTCCATTAAAGACTACTCGTTCAATACCCACATCCAGTTAATCATAGAAAATATTAAATTGAAGATGAAGGCAATGCCCTAAAAATATGGTACAGTAGATATAACAATATAGGGTTCCATAGATATTGAACAAAAATAAAACAGATAATAAGATTACCATGGGATCTTGATCACACCAATCTTTGATTCCATCAACCCTGAATCAAGGGGTTATCCCATAAAGAAAGAGAGGGAGGGGAGTCTATGGTACAAAGGGTTACTCTCTATTTGGGGCTAAAATCGTGAGAAAGGGGTTTAAAGATGCATTGGGAAAATATTTATTTCCCCCTATTAAACATATACTCCTATGGGCCACTGACTTGCGGGTACTGGGCTACCAGCTAGCCGGTGAGCCCATTAATGTAACCTTGTATATTGAAAGGGTACTAGTAGGTTTATGGATGCTTTAATAACTCAACCATCCAGGACACCCCTCTTACTCTATATTAAACTTCGGGTCTAACATCTAAACCACATTTTGCATCTAAAGGGGATATTATAAGGAGTACTAACCCTCAAAATAGAGTTCAAAATTTTAAAAAAAATCATACCCCTCCCCTAAATAAAAAATACCAAATTCTTTTAAGATTCATGGTTTATCTATACCTCCATGCATTAAAAAATCCCCCCAATACCCCTTATTATCCTATAGAAGTCATCATGACCATAATACTATATTATCATACCAAATTATATTGTCAAATCCCATTAATATCCGAATTAAATATCAAAATGATTTGAGAGATTAATGAGAATCACTATAGAAACAAGGTTAAATATTTAGTAAAACATATCCCACTAATGAAATTCAATCCCATAATATTGATACAATACTTACCTTACTCCATCTAACATAGAATGTGATCATTTCATCATTAATTCAAATACACCTAGCCTATGGTGACCCCACATATATGAATTTTCTATGAAGATAAAATTATGAATGGTTGTTCATCTAATGGTCAAAATATTCTTCAAAAATATGGTTCTTAGAGTTAAACTAACCAACATAGAATGGTTCAAAAGGAATTATATCTCAAAATGTATCAGAGTTTCGATCAACACTTGTCCCAAATCTCAATTTCTATATTGAATGCCAAATACGGCATGACCTACCTTTCAAGAACAACCAAAATGTGTCTTTTAATCATTGAAAATCCATAGAAAACTCTATATATTTCCCCATCACATAATACAAATCATTCTTGATATATTTTTTCAGGTCACCACATCCAAGATCTCATTATATCAACTATTTAACCTTCCCAAGATTCCCCATCACAAGAATTATCAAATTATTCCACTGAAACATATTTAAAATAATAGAGAATGATTCTTTA
Source organism: Viscum album (assembly GCA_963277665.1). Lineage (NCBI taxonomy): Eukaryota > Viridiplantae > Streptophyta > Magnoliopsida > Santalales > Viscaceae > Viscum > Viscum album. The sequence goes on from OY728140.1 coordinate 1,730,878,512, forward strand.
ATCATAATAAAAATACCATGATCATCATGAAATTCCATGGTCAATCTCAGACCTCGATGTGATTCCATAGTCAAAACGCACACTACTCACACTATACATTGTTCTCATGCCCTACCTCCAATGTTCCCAAAAGATGAACTATATGAGGATCACACCATTTCATCATAATATCAAAACTACCACTTTGAATCCCAAAAGAATCACTTAAGTATATATATCTATATTTCTATAAAGAACCCATAATACGTCAAAATTGTAAGTGCATGGATTTCCAATGCAATCATAACCATCCAAGTACTGGTACCATGCACCAAAATCCTTTTCTAATATGAGGTCTGCACAATATGAATTTCATGATACTCTCGACCATGATATAATCCATGTCTTCATTTACCTATCTCAAAAACATAATCCAAATAGACCACATCTAGTCCATCACCAAATACAATGGTCTCAAAATGAAGAATACCACATAACCAAGCACCCTTCCAATTTTTGAACATTAACTATATTTGGATAATGGAAAACAATCTTCGAAACATAAGAAAAATCAATCAATGTGAGGGTCATAGCCTCCAATAACTCATGGTGACTCCGAACCATATATAATTACTAACACCACTTCCTATGGGCTGACCCCAATGGGTCATGTCGTCATCCCACACATGAAAATGCACCAAATCCAAGACTACCATCTTCTAAATAAATGACCAGTATTGATCTCTTGGGTTGAACACATCATACTATATTGGTTCAAACCAATGGTTTCCCAATCAAACAAGGGGTCTTCAATTATTAGTCCAAGTATTTGGCATCTGTTCCCATAATGTATCAACATGGTCATCATTCATTGAATATCACATGACCACTCATCATCCCAAAACATTGAATGTACCATGATTTCTAGTTTCATCATCATTAATCCATTAAATCTAAATGGGCACACAAACTTCATACCACCCATTCAGACATCAAAACTCACTCTCCCTAGAGTAAAGTCATAAAAAACTATGCTCAAATTCGATAACCACTAACTGTTATCACATATAGGTCTTCCTTACATAATTAGGATCACCCTAGATACTCCTCTTCAAAATTAGGTGATTCACATCTTTTATGGACCATCACACGATAGAAAACACCTAGAATAATTCAATAATAAAAAATCCCCTATCATGTTGGTACTAAACCGTTGGATGAATAATTTGAACTCAATAGGTCCTAAAACATTATTATTACAACAATATTTTTAAACATTAACAACATGCACTACCACCCCCAGGTTCTTTTACATTTAATCATATGAGAAATAAATTCACCTCTGTCATAAACCACATCAAACCTCATGTGAACTGATCCAAGATCCAATGACAACACAATTATTTGAACTAAAAAAGGTGTTCAAACTCTCTACACATCGCAAAATAGACACCCATGGGTCATACTCTGCACCACGACCAATTTATAGAACCTAAGTCACTTTCCATGAGTTGGGTAACAATGTTATTAGGCCCATGCATCTAACTAAGAAAAAGAACTATTATCATTGAATATAAATTTTACAAACTAGAGGAATCAAATACAACCTCTTATAATATGACTAACTTGTTAAATATATTATAAAAAAGAATCAGACCACCCATCAACTCAGGTGGGTTTCAATATTTCCAAACTATTTACCTATGTGGGAACCATAGTCCCAAATAATGTCCTTATCTATCAAATTTATGAATATTAATGATCATACCCTTTATTACCATCCTAAAAATAGTGTAATATCACCACGAGTGATAAAACAAAACTGAACCTCTATAAGGATACACTATAAAATCACCAATAATATAGGCCAAGGAATCTACCAAAACTATACATCTGAAAGGAAACGCAAAAGATCAGACCAACCCCTCTCATGAATTACACTCGAATGTTAAAAGGCATCATATCATGAAATTTAGTTACTCAAAAAGGTTACCAGGTCCTACAAGCTATCCCTAAATACAGGATTCACAACGGTCACCACTACAAAATAAAAATATCCACAATACAAAAACCACATTTCTTGGAACTCATTATAGTCCCACAATCAATACACTAGGTTAATAAAAGTACACAAGACATCTTAGTCACCTCATATGCCTATGGTTAAACACATTATAATTAATTGTTTTTATCACTTATCATTTCAAAAGGATCAAGATCTAGGGTTTTCAAATATAATTCCATTTCATAGTTGTGAGGGGATATTTTTGTTAAGTTTCTTACAAAAATAATTTGTAATACAGCCATTAGTTTTTTATAAAAATAAAATTTTCCTTGGGATATCCATTACCACAAGCGAGTTTTGTTAACATTATTTAGAATTCCTTTCTTCCAAAAATTCACTCTTTAAATCATTATAAGGGTTATTAGGATTTCCAAATTCCAAATTCTCTCTTAAGTAGGGTGTTATTCACAAGGTATAGGGGAATGACCCATATATGTTTCCTTCTAGAACACTATTTCACTAATACCATCATTCAGAAATTCATTTATACATTTTAATAATTTATACTCTAATTATATTCACGTTTTAAAAGGTTTTTATATTTCCATGTTTTTAATAAATAAAATTTCATTCATAAGATAAGAGGAAAATCAACATATAGGTTTCTGAATGGTATAATATTTAACCATTACCTCCATGAATATATTTATAATTTTCATATATTTCAAAATATTATCATCGGATGTTGTATATCTTGATTCTACCTTGTACCTACATATAAATACCCACATATGGAACTGTATACATTTAAAATACAAACCACACTATGAAATGTAAATTATAGACCATAGGTAGGAATAAATATGGTTGATATAATCAAAAAAATTCAATCACAACTAATATAAAATAAGAATAACATGAAATAGACATATAAAACAATTATTCTTAGAATGATGAATGTAATTAAAGTCCTTACATCCCTAAAATGATGCATGAATGAAACAAAAAACGTTTCCTATATAGGTGCAAGAGTAAAAATACAATGAATCATAATAACATAAGTCATGTTTCTCATCCCAGGTGAAAATCAAAAACATCCATAACTAAAATATCTCATGAAAAAGAGTCCCATTCCATGGAATATATTTTTTCCCTCCATGTGTGGGTTTATAACTATGAACACTAATACCATTAAAATGTTTCTATACAATCCTAGTCTCTATAATACCATGAAAAAATAATAATAATAAGTAATGTCATCTCTAATAAAAAATTGTAATACCCCACCCCAGAATGAACTAAACTATTGCCTTAGTCTGGTGAGCTGCATGGCTTCAAGAACGCCACTCTACAAACCAATGTCTTCTGATATATAGTAAGGATATATGAGGATTAATTGGGTAGAATATACACTTTGCAAAGAATATATATGTTACATAACAAAAATAAATCATATAAATTAGGGTATATGAATATCATAGATAATACATTACTAGAGATTAAAATTACTGCAATATCAAACTGATTCTATAATGTGCAGTGACTTAAATTCCATAACATTTATCCCATGGGAAGATCACATCAATGATAAATGGAATGAAAAAAAATTAAACAAAAAATCATTCGAAATATAGCCCCGAATCCTACCCAGTCCTGAAATCCAAAGTCCATGAAAATCATGAATAACTCGTGAAATCAACGACCATATGGTCTTGTCCCATACTAAACATATATTATATAGTCTTATTCTGAGGTACACTAGTTTCGAAGGATTCCCTATTTGGCTGTGAATAAAACTAAATACGGAACCCCTAACACCCCAAAAATTAAAAATAAAATAGAGTTCATGATCTAGTTCAATAATTAATAATTTACCTATTTATAGAATAATATTTACAACAATTCTATTTTACAAAAAAATGAAGTAAAATAACTAATAAATCATTATATTGGGGGTGAAACCCAACATTTTCCCATAACTACTTCAAATATCATTGGTGAATTTTGAATCATGGTATATAATAGGGATATATTGGATCCAATGTATACAATTAAGGATACCATATTCAAAACAAATTAACTAAACCATTATGGATCCAACGAGTATTCCTTCATAAAAATGTCCATGTGGAAATCTAACGAAAGGTTAAACCATAGAATTCCCCATATATAATATATCTTTTTAAACACAAGTAAATGTCCAATATACTAAAAATTATGGACTAATGGAAATATTTAACTTACACTCGAGGAATTCCGCTCATAGTAATCAAGCAGAATATTGGTATCACATCCTTTGATATTCAATAAGGTACCCTATATTAATCCAATACATTAATCCATTGAATTTAAATATGTATACATCACTTGAATAGAAGGGTGGGCCTCCCTAATGATTTAATGATAATGAGTCTTAGAAAAAATATGATGGTTTTTATATGGAATTCCCTAAAATTGGACCTACATTAATTCAAGATTTTCATCACACTATGGAAATCATTCCAGTACCCTAATGGAATACAAGGCTAGATGGAAACAATCCACACAATACAATGAAATTATGGAATTTAATATATCCTTCTAATTCATTACAAACAATCACCATAATAAATGACTTTTATTGAACACACTTTATTTACCAAGAAATAATTACTAATTTGAACCAAATCATCATTGAAGAAAGAAACACCTAGTTTCCTATTAAGGATCCATTTCAACAAATGTACTAATGAAATTCTATGTTGTTTTTATACCTTCCATTAAAATCCATGTTTTACCCCAAATACCATCATTAAACATTAGTATCACATAACATCCACTGATCGTGCATATTTGAGATTTTACTCTTTCACATACATTAACTAAACTATTTACTACGACATCCCTCCACACCTCATGGTTACGATTTCATGGAGTCCAATTCAATGGGAAATTCTCATGAAATTACTATTTGTTATGAAATCAAGTTTCACGACCATCAATTCCAAAATAAAAATTTACCTATTAGGCCACATAAAATAAGTCTAGGCATTTAATTATATTATTGTAATTTATCGATAAATCCCATACGAGGAACACCTTATTGAATTACTCATTCCTAATAATCTATTAATGTTAAAGGAATATTGAAATATGTGAAACAATGATTCAAAATAATTAATCGAATCCATGGTAGGTTAGGATATGGTATGTATGACCACACCAATCATAGACTCGAAAATGAGGAACGACTTGGGATAAATTAGACAAGCCACCTGAAATAGCCTTATCGGAGGCCACTCAGATGATATCAACATCTAGATCATCACATAATAGAATAAATTTATGGGGTTGAGAAATTCCTAGAAAATAGGGTGCATTAGACATGACTACTGAAACAACGTTACTCACTACAATAACCACCGAAAGGATACAAGTGAAATAGTAGAATTACCCTGGGATCTTTATCACACTAAACTATAACACTATTGACCACGAATCAAGACAGATATCCCATTGAGTAATTTACGGAGTAGAGCGTGTGGGATTGGGGGTCACCGACCATTTGTATCAAAATATCCTGAGAAATTATTTTAATGAAATGTGGGGGGGGGGGAATACCAATATTCTCCTTAAAAACAGTATGGGGCCATTGTATAGACGAAAATACTATAAAAGAATTCTTAGGTATTAGAAATGTGGTTGGATGGATAGTGGATACTACAACATTCCTTCTAACCCTAGTCACCCTCAAGTGATCTATCAAACCATTGATCTACTACTTGACACCTATTCCACATTTAAAGTGGCTCTTTTGAGGGTCTCTGACACTAATATTTAAAATACAAATTATAAATGATAATATATCCCACATAATAATTTAAGATTCCAAAAATTATCACTATGTCTCAAGGAAGATATTTACCCTTAAGAAATACACTTAGAAACTATCTGGTATGGATTTTATTAAGTCTCTAAATTTGGATTAATTTTCAGAGATAAAAAAAGAAACGATAGAATTATTTTGAGATCATCACTTTTGATGAGCTTTGGCCCATGTTTTCATTTTACGATTCTACTTATCCAAACTCGTATTCCTTATCTTTACTCACTATCCATTATTTATACACTATACACTCAAAAAAATAATATTTCTAGAAATTTTAATTAAATATTAACATATTGTCTATCCTATGATGTATGAAAAGGTTCATCATAGTTAAAATATAGAATATTAATCTTTTGATTATTTAATTTTATTATATTTTGTTATATAATGTCATTTTAATTGTTATATTTTCATTTTATGTGCATAATTTGAGTCCATTAGATATAAATTTATATTTTATCTCCTTAAGAAAGAGTTTATATCTACCTATTTGTATAAAATGAACACCATTTCAGATTGTTTCCCTAGTAGCATATCTCTTTTTACATGTATTGATGTTTACTATTGTATATTGTTAAATTTCCTTATTTCATTAAAATGTAAATCATATTATCATGGTTACATTCTATATTGGTAGTTCTAAATTAGGATCAGAAAATTTACTTTCCCAAACACATTTCTAGTATAAATTTTAAAATTAATAAAAAAATATTGCTTAAATTATATCCATAATCTCATCACTATTAATTAAAACTAATTAGTATTTCTTTTCATTTGGACTATTATTATTTAATGGTTGATAAATATACATATATTTAGTGAACTCATAAACCATTACTCATTGATTCCCTACTATGGAAAAGAGATCCATCCACAAAAATGTCATACTATTAATCAATAAATGAGGAATTAAATAGTCAAATAATGGCATATAATGAGTATAATAAAACAAATCTGTCATAATAGATTATCTTTGAATAAAATTACAAATTAAACTCCCAATTAAAGAATATAATCTACTACAATAATACTTTTTTAAAAATAATCACTCTGTTCACCTCTACGCAATGATATCACAGGCATAAAAACCCATTTTGTGAAATCTTATCACATCCCATCAACCATCAACTATACCGAGATTGCGTTGAATTTCTACTAGATCAGTAATGATTAAAAATAAATATAAAGATCTTAGATAATACTATTTATGGATGTATTAAAGTCATTACTCCTTCTCTCCCCATGAAAATCATTATCTAACTCTCATCATATGTTTTCTCTTTCTCTAACATGAAAAACCTCTTAGAAAAAAATTACATAATAGAATAATATAACAAAGAATCATATATTTTCTTATATATATTTTTAGAAAAACCTATTTGAATCCCAATAGAAAATCAGATGAAATAAATCTCATAGTTAAATTTCAATTAGACAAAAAATTACAAATCCATAAAAGGATTACACAAACTTACCAAATCCGCCTAAATAACTCTATGAATCCACCCACCAATCAGAACTCCTCCAACATAGTAGCTTGAAATCTGTAGCATAGATCCATAACTAGAAAATAATGATAAATTTCCCATCCATAGGTCTAGTTGTATAAAATATATACATAAACTAGAGTTCTTGAATAAGGGGTGTGTACAATACCTAGTAGGATTTCTCAATTTCTCCCCCTCAGAACCCAAATACGTGAATACATTTAAGCCAATATGAGTATAAGATAAAATTCCCAACCCATTCTATTTTTTAAAAATTAAAAAAGAATGCTACATGAGTCACAAAAATTAGTATAAATTTATTTAATATATATTCTATCAAGGTATCACAACCATATATAAGAATTACCAAATTTCCTATAGTTAGCACACACACCCAAAACAACATCCAAACCAAAGGGAGTCATATTCCATGTTTAAAAGAGATATATAAGGGTATTAACTAATAAAAATATAACTAAATAAACTAAAATGTACCCTTTTCTATTTTTAATAATGTCCCCACACACAATTATATTTTTTCAAGACTCCAGTCTAATTCCTCTAACAATATATCATGTTATAGGTTAAAAATCAACAATGTCAAATATATATACATTTCTACCCCGCACTGAAAAATTTATGCTACCAACCTTATGAAAATATAATAAAAAACTAGGAAATTATATTCCACTTTTCAATACAAAAACATTAATAAACCAAAGATCATATTTTCATGAATATAATCATTCGCCTTGAAAAAAAATTATATTAACATGAAAACTATCATAACTATGTCATTAATTTTCACAAAAAAAAATAGTTAATAAAGTCAATGGAACCCAAATCCAATAGAATTGTACTAATTATGTGTACATAAGAAACAACAAACCATAAATATAGTGATACCATAAAACCATTTCAGAAAATATATATTACAAAATCCGATTAATCTTATGAAACATTAAAAGGAAATCCCTACTTAAAACCATCAATTTCAACCAAAATAAATGAACCCCTACCTTTTTATGGTTTCCAAAAAGATATAATGTTGAACACCATTATAAGAATATATCAAGAGTATTTTACCTTATAATTTATTTCCAAATTTTTTTTGAATAGAAAAATATTAGATCTAGTCGATATAAAACATGCAAAATCTTTTAAGGATAGAGAGAGTCGAGTGAGAGGGGAAGAATGGAAATGGAATAATGAAAATTGGGTTTATAATGAATATTTACAAGTGGAATTAATTTCATGTATGAACTAAATACATAGTCTATATGAATATGCATGTCACTCATACAATAGGATATTCAAAAAAATTATGATTTAATGGGATAACACATAGTTCTGATGACTTTGAATGCCATAAGTGGAACAATTAAATGCGTCCAATTTATCCCAATATTCCAAAAAACCACCTAAACTCAAAAAAACATATATATTATAAACTTTATATATCTAAAATGGTGACATATAATATTACCAACCCTGGAACATCTTATCCTTGAGGTTTTATATTACATAATTATTGTTGAATATATCAATCACTTTTTGACCCATCAAGACATCTCTCTCCCATGTCTCTTCATATTCTATACTGTATTTACAATGAACATATAACAATGGGATTACTATACCCTCCAACAATTTCTCTCAATATTCCATAATAAAAAATGTTTTTTTGAATGAATTTTTCACCTAGATCAGACAAAACATGATCCTAACTATGATTGCATGAACTATCAAACATGTACTTCTATAACTAGGAAATGTGAAATAAATAATTCATAAAACTATATTATAGGGTAAATTATAACCAATACACCACATTATAGATAGGATAGATCACCTAAAATAGGATAAAATTCCATGGCCTGAACTTTTATTGCATCCTGGTCCTTCTTTAGCCCATGATCAGTGTCACCTTTAGGAACTCATGATCTCCTCTAGAAAATTATAATGGTTATCTTTGATGATAAACATAATAATTTTGTTAGATCTAAGCTAAAACCATTTAATAATAAATCAACTATATTGTTTCTATTATTTATTGATCAAAATAAGGGCATGAGAAATTAGCTTATCAATATTTTATCCAACACAATGTATAATGAAACAACTTCCTATAAATATAATCAAAAGGAGTCCTCCATACAAACTTTGATAAATATTATTTTATAACAACTACAATAAAAGATTATGATCCTCTTAATACCTATGGAAATATATAACACATGATTGATGAATGTGTCTGAAAATATAAATCATAATCTAAGAATGACTATACTCCAGAGGATGATATTCAACAACAAATATAAAATAGGTGTTAAAACTAATTTAATGGGTTCTACTATGTGGGAAAATTTATTCCAATTATCTCTATTAAAGAAAACATTTTATTTGAAACTATTTATAAAAAGGTCAAATTGATTGATTTGTTTATGGGTCCTTTTGGGAATATGAATACATCTTTTAATAATTAAATTAGTCATTATGTTTACTCTATTAATTGGTGAATAATTATTTCATTATATAACAAGTCCAAAACATATTAATATGGACTCAATCATCATGTCATCAATTCAAGTCACTCTAATTATCTATTGAATACATTAATTTATAATCTTGTCCTTCTTATACATATTTAATTCCCATCTAATAATTTCCATTTATACTACCCATATGCCTTTTTCAAGATATATTTTCAAAAGAGAAAATTCACTACCATAAAAAATTATTGGTCTAATAATATTCCTATAAATCATTCCCTAAAATTGTAAACTAATTTTATAAACATAATTAACCCCATAATTTATTATCCTTTTTAACTTCATTTTAAATACTATGAGAGTAATATTAATTAATATATCTACTATGATGAAGAAATAAAACTTAATTTTGGAAATGAACTACATTTTAAATAATGTTTCCTTCAAATTTCACATCCACAACATTACTATAAAATGATATGCTAACATGAAACTCTATTTATTATATTATATCCCTATTAAGACAAAATCATTTCGATTATTAATTCTCTCTCCTATTATCTATCTTTAAATGGATAATCTCATTGAATTCTAACCTAAGATTTATATCATTCATAAAAAAATTAAATTTGGTATCCCAACTAGATTTTTAATTATAAAATTTTAAGATACCAAAAAAATGTATGTGATTAATGGTAAACATTGATATTGTGTTATTGAGACATGGAATTATACATTTTCACCAAATAGAGTTCTAACATTTGACAGACTCCCTTTATATATATCATTTCTGGGTTTAATATTTTTCACATACAATCATGTTATTTCATGAGTTTTATATAAAACTACTCTTGGAAAATTATCAAATTCTACATCCAAATTAATCAAAAACTATATGAAAATATGAATATTTTTTTCGATAATAAAGTATTAGATCAAAAATCAGATAAATTGCTTTTATGGTTGAACGTATAGTAGTGAATTTATATTGATTATTAGAAACCATAGATTCCCTTTAAATTCAATTTTCAATCACGCATTTACAAAGATTCACTACTACAAAATAAGAAAATAATGAGGTTTTAAACCCATGAAAACAAACCTAAAAAACATGCCCATAACATAAGTCAATGAAAACAATATCCATGGTCTACTAACCAATTTATATATCCTTTAACAGAATAATAATACCAAAGTTTTTTTATCATGTCACCACTTATGTAATCCTACCAACACCATTGTTCTAAGACACACAATACGTATTAATATATATATATATATTGTATATATAATTATATATAATTATAATTTTTAATTAATTTAAAAATATATAGTTATATTGGGAGACCTACTTCCATGGGGTTGAAAACCGTGGTCGTAGTTGAGATGTATTTCCATGGATTTCTCAAACTGTGGTCGTATGTATGCATATTTCCATGTTATTAAAAATTCATGGCCATATGTGAGATGTATTTCTATATTATTATAAAACTATACCCATAGGTGTTTCCCCATATAACTATTTCTATATTTTTTAAAAACTATTTCCATACCTAAGATATATTTTCCATGTTTTGGAAAACTATGGAAATAGCCCTTTCCATCAAATTTTTAGCTTAATTGTTTCAGGGACTACATGAACCTATTAACACAGTTATGTGAATCCATGGAAATAGGATGAACTAAAGTGATGTACAACAGTGTTTTAACAAAACCATTGTCATAGAATTACTTATTCCTGTCATTTTTTTAAACAATGGTCATATGACCATTTTCAGTTATGTTTCATGGTATGAAACATAAGATTCATGCAAATACTATTCATGTAACATAAATATAAAAATTTATTTTAATACATAGATACTAGAGAATATTTCTTCCATTCATCAATTATTTTATTAGATTTCATATTCAAATTAATTAACCTAGTGACCTTATTAAAAATACTTCATTGGATATTTTTAAACTATAATACTGGTGTTATCTGACCTAGCCATTTTACCATTTAGATCCATTTTTAGATCCAAATTAACCACAAATATATTTTTTTAATAATATATCTTATGAAGTTATTCTTCACAAATACATAGAATATCTAATTCTAATCCACATATTCTCTCTAAATTAACGACATTATTAATGTAGTATCACCAACATTTATTAATTTACCCATCCTTAAAAAGGTAACTCCATAAAAAGTGTACGGCCTGAGAATTATATGTCATAAAATATTTCAATTGGTAATAAATTTACCTTTTAATGTTGTCCAAATCCTGGAAGTGGATTCACAATCCCTATGTGATAAAATTAACATTATTACAACATAAATATTAACAAATTCAAAAATTTATATCAACTGAATGTTTTACACAACATTTAACTCCTGAATTGGTACGATGTGTGTAGAATTTATTATTCAATTACTGACCACAAAAATTGATTCATTATTCTTGATAATATTTTTAAATACCACGAAAAAATCCATAATAATTAGTCCCACTTCAAAATTGGTACAAGATTGGATTTTAATATTCTATCATTCCTATTATGGTATGTATTAACTGTTTGATAGGTTATACATTTATTTATAATTTCATATTATTGTTCCCACCAACCGTAAAAGTTTTATTTTAAATCCTTCTTGAACTTTTAATCACTAGGATTAGCTACCTCATTCAAATGATGAAACTATTCTAATAGTTCCCCCCTCTTAGATAAATAGATATTGTGGGGTTGGTGAGCATAAAATTATAAATAAACTACCTCTAATCATTCATCTAGAGTCACCATAAAAATTTGATAATCTATTAGAAAAACACATTCAAAATATAAATATTTGTCTCCTTTCACCATATCTCAAAAGTTCATGTGGCTATAGAGTTGGATAAAATTATTCAGTGTCTCTACTGAATTGAATCTAATTCCATATCTATAAATAGACTCATGAGTTACCCATGCACTTTTAATTCCTTTTCTTTAACACAATATACCTTTAAACCCAATAAATCCACCACCATATTACGATTCAAGATTTTCTATTATATCATTACATAAATGTTTTGAGAACACTACATCTATCTATATTTCATAAGATTTATATAACGTAAGGAGAAGATGTACATGAAAATATTTTGATCTATGTAAATTGAAAACGTATCACCATACGTGTAGTGAAACAAAATTTAAAATGCAAAAATAATCATTGAATGTTTAAGGTTTATATTTTGGTAATTAAATTTTGGAGCCCAAAATTGGGATGAAAAATACACAATGAAATGATTACACTACATTAACAAACACCCAAATCCTATAAAAATGAATTGATGTAAATAGTGTACCTACAATAGAATTCTACAAATAACAAAATAGGTACCCTTATAAACAAGTTAATTGACTATTTAAAAGAATTTTTATTAATGGTGTTTAGTAAAATGGTTAACATTATATATAAATGACATCGTTGGAAGTGATTCGCATGAGTTATCTATAATAAATCATCACTAATAATTAGACATCTTAATAAAAATAAACATGCCCAAGAAATTCCTTGTTCATTAATTAATAAAATAGCCTCTATTATATTTTTATTTACCTGTATTAGTTTTTTTATAGATTTTATTCTCTTGAAATATCACTTTATCAATCAAAACTAAACAGTTAGATAAGTTTTTGTACATGTGATGGTCCATTAATGTACTTAAAATATTCTCCAACTTCCCCAAATGAATGGAGTTTGATCATTAATACACTATTATGTCATCAATAAATACCATGATATATTTATATAGATATCAATGTGACATGTAATTCAATAATTCCATCCAATAAATTTGAGAATTAGTTTGACCAAACTGCATAATCAAATATACATAATGGGCATACCTTCACTGAAATGTAATTTTTTGTATATCCTAGTTATTTTACCATGCATTTCTAGTATCATAATGTTACATCAATAACGTGAAACTAGTTAACACCTTTTAATTAATCAAATAGATTGATTATTCTTTTAATAAAAAATCATTTATTGATGGTAACTTCATTCGTCTTCATAAAATCAATAGATACCTACAATTTTGAAATCACATTTATTAAAGAGTACTAAAGCATGCCAAGGTGAGGTACATACCATAATAAAAAATATATTCTCTAAATATTTATGAAATAGATTTGGACCCCTTATCTAAATTTGATCCATTCTATATAAAATTTTACATATAAGACTAAAACTTTTCAAAAATCAATTAAAAATTAAACTCATGTAGTATAGGTTAACCTAAAAAGTCATTTGTGAATATTTCTGGATAATAGTTAACTATATTTAAAAATATAACATAACATGTATCATTTTCCCCAAAATCATTTTCGCTAAATAGTTTAAAAAATTACCAACAACAGACTTTCTCGGACCCGAACAATTATCATTTAGAAAATTCCCACCCTTAAACATACTAATTTTCTAATAGATTTCAAAAAACACTACCTTTGAGGCATAAAATAAATATTAATCATTGAAATAAATAAAATAATCCATGTTGAATATAATACTAAACATTTTCATATATAGTATGGTGAACTCCCTTTACGATTTCATGTTTCGTATCTTAATACTATATAAGAGAAACATTAAACACTTACTACTCTAGTCTCGTGGTGACATTTGGATACCCCTGATAGGAAAAATAATTTCTAACCCCAATAAAAACCCTTAATATACACATTATAAATTTATGTTTGCATAGATCCACTATAAAATAATATATTAATAATAATAGGTACAAGAAACAAGTTACCTATCACTGTAGAATGTGTTATATACATATCTAGAGGATCCTTCCTGGAAAAAATAAAGAAGACTAAGTCTTCTCCAAATTTGGTTTTCTTCCCTACATTGAAGGAAAATATCCACAATTATTCATGGAATTAGTCATTGGAGTTTTAGACTATTGTCTTGAAAATTATTTTGGAAATCATTCTTCAGGGGCCCCAGATAAATTTTTCATAGTAGAACATCCAACCATAGCTGAACAAGGTGGGTTATATTATTAATATAATCGCATTCTGTAAATAGATTCATGTATTCCATGTACCACACATATTTAAGTAGTCCAAAAAATCACACTAAAATAATCCCATCTACTTATCCATTAGTCCAGAAGTGTAATGCACAGTTGCATCTTGGTTATATGACAGTATAGAATCATAAGAAGTATCATATTTTCATCACTTTTCCCAACCCATAAACCATTTTTTCAATAATATGATTGATGAAACTCATTTTTGGAGGATTTTATAAAATATCCCATTTATAATTTGATGCCTTGTTTATCATCTCAAAATATTATTCTAGGGTAAAAATCTCTAACATTGAGAATATGCCAACTCATATTCTGAAATCAAACATTTAATGAAAAAGATAAACACTAGTAGTTATCTATAGAGTAAAATTATTCCATTCCATGAATAGAGTAGCATATTATAAACCCAACATATTCCCTTATTGAAGACCAAATAATTCATTCACTTTTTCGTGAGTTATAATCCTATTAGAATTGGTTTTCATTTGACTTCTGAAAACATTAACATGTAAACACTACACTTGTCATAGAATTCTAAACCAATAAGTACTACTAAACTACATTACCTTTTAATATACATGGTTAACATTAATACATAACATCATATAGTGTATTTAATAATAAAATGATGTTTTTAAATGTATTCAGCAACCACAAAACTCCTTTTGGAATTAAATTTATGTGAAATATCCTAGGGTTTTATTATTGTAATTATAATTATCATCCCAACCTATCTTTCTGAGTTAGAACTACTACTCTGACAATATAATTTTACCCTTTGTAATACCATCTAGAACATTAGTCCAGTAGATTATCTTTAGTAAAAATACTTTAGTGGGTTCTTTTCCTTTATTTCATAATGTTATCCCAAGAATAATTATTTTATAATTATAATGTAAAAACAATTAAGACCTAATGAAACATTCATCGCCAATAAAAATAATATTTGTTTCACCACATAATAACGGCACTATAAATTAAATATTTTTTAGGGAAATAATAATAAATATCAATAAGTACATGTTTTTATAAATTACTATATTTCAAAACTAATTTTGAAAATCTATCTTTTCAAAACATGCCTTTTCAAAATTCATTTACCAATGGGAAATCATGTAACGCCCCGACCCTAGTTACCTAGAGTCGGTGCATTATTACATAACATTGGCATGATCAAAAGAAAGATCAAATCTCGAAATACCGATTGGTTTAGTAGCCTTGGAAACACTAGATATATTCATAAGTTTTACATTACATCATAAAATGAAAAACTACTACAACAACATAATGTCTCCACAGTCCACACTAATATCCCCTCATAATATCCCTGCAGGTCATTCATAATTGACTTCTTCACTTCCTGGAAAAATAAAACATAGAAAAGGGGTGAGCTCAAATGCCCAGTAAGGATAACAATATAGCGGAAACTTTCATAAATAAGAATAAACATTTAAGGAAATGCATAACTAAAATAAAAGCCTTTCAAACATGAACTTTCAACATGGTATGACATAAATAAAATGAAATAATGTCATTTACTTATTCACATGGATATTCTACTAATCGAATAATCACATGCAAAAATCTATAACCACTTTCATAATGTTGGAATGCATAATGCCAGACTATCATAACCACATAGTTAAGGCCTCGTGCCAAGACTACAAATAAGATTCTTCCAAGGCCTTGTTACAAGACACTAGTTTGTCTCATGAGACCTACCGATGCATCGAGAAGCAATAGCGGGCTCCACCTCTCAAATATTAAGTCCAATGCATTCCCATATGAAAAGGTTTAAACATAACATAAACATTCGTATTAAAACTAGCATACGAAATGTCAATAATTTCATCATAAACTATGAATGGTATAAAAATAGCACATCCCCAGTCAAACATATCACAAAACCTTCAATTCAATATAGAAGTTTTGTATCATAGTAAATCAACATCAAATAATCTTAAAATCCATCAAAGGATGTTGACATAGATGAAATCAAAATTCTTTTTAAAGAAATATCTCCTTTTATTTTGAAATAATTTAAGATCCATATAAAATAAAACATTTTCTTTGAAAATATTCTTATAATCTTGTAAGGTAAGCTTGGAATATTTTATAATGGCGGAAAATAGCCGCACCCACCGTATAAGTTAAAAAAACATTCTTACCTTAATTCCGTCGAAAAGGTTAAAAAGGACCTTGTTTTGAAAACGACGGAAAGATTCCTTCATAAACCTCTTATAAAAAGTCAAACAAGGGTATAAATGACTTTAACACATATTTTTGTAAATAAAAAAAAGATTTGAAATACATTTTTAAGAAAACATGGATGTGGATGATAAAGAGATCCCAGTAGATTATTACATATAAACAACCTCGGATAATGAAGAGATTGTGAAATAACCCTTACCTTGTACTTTTCCTTGGTTGGGGTAGGTTAACCTCCTGTATAATGGTGAAATAATTGTTATTAAATTATACAAGAATCATATATATTAATATGATATCATATATGATCTTTTAACGTTTATTTGTTAATAATATCTTAGAATTATCGTCGTTTCAGGTGTTTACTTACTCATTTTCTTTTATATGTTTTTTTACATAATCCATGTTTGTTGTATCTTATTAATATCCAGAATGATATCAAGTCCTTAAACATTATTTTTAAATCATCAAATGATAATTATACTTGAATGGATACGATGGAGAATGAATCTAATCGCGTTCGTGGAGACGGTAGACCGTACGTACGCACGAGCGACCATATCATTCTTTTGATATTAAAATAATATATAAATGGATGGTATATAATATATACAGAATCATTAACATGTTATATTTATTATTTACATGAGTTACACATCATTATTATACCCATCCAAATAATAATATATTGAATAACAATTACACCACGATGTGGAGACGGTAAGCCATACGTACACACGTATGGTGACATGTTATTCAAAGGGTGGATAGAATACTGAATATGGTTGTACCATATTTATAATAACATCACAGTATATGTAAGATACTGGAGTTATTATTTTAGAATGGTAAGAACAAAGAAAAAAGAAGTGGAAGAAGAAAGGAACTTGAAAAGGGGTGGTGAAAACATTACCTCTTCTTTGGGTTCTTTCTTTTGATTTGAACAAAATGTCTCCTTAGGATGGATTTCTGATCAAACAAAGGCCTTTAGGTTGTAGTGAGGGATGTTGGGAGAGTATTTGGTCAGAGTTTGGCCGAACCAAAAGGCTTTGAAGGTGTGAATAAATGAGAAGGAGGAGTGCCCTTTTATAAGAGGGGTGAGGGGCACCTTTGGAAAAGCTAGAAATATTAATTTATAATAAATTCATATTCGGTTTCTAATGGCTCCAAAGTTGATTATTAAATGTTTAAGGTGGGGATAGGTCGAAAAACACTCAACCAATAGAATTTAGACAGGTTTGGGTACTTATATTAACCTTATCTTTAAGTATTAACTCTAAGTTAATTAGTTTCACTTTTACAATGTCTCTTTGTATTTTTATATAATATGGTTTATAAACATACTATATACATCCAAGAGACCCCCAAGTGGTCCATTAATGATGAACCTATCATGATATAAGTCTCTTGGCTGAACCTTAGATTTTTAGGAATTTAATATCAATTAATAATATAATATTTGTTTTAAGAACTCTTTTATGTCAATTTTGACACTATTCAATAGTTGATTTTTGTGAAACTCATAACAGATTGATTACTTCGAACAATGTCAATTAAATCAATCCTAATATATCATATTATCCTATAAAATTAGTTTAATTCATTAAAAGTTTCATATTATATTTATTTGGGTATTTATAATATCAATTATTTTAATTTTTCACTATTATATTAATTAATGCATCATCATTGTGTCATAAATAAAATAAATTATCTAACGTCTAAAAATTATAAATAAAATATAATTATGTATGAAATCTTTTTATCTTTATAATTAATAGTTATAATCTAAAAACCAACATATATTAAACTATGTAATAATTGTTTTTCTAAAAGATATATGCTTGTGTCATTTTTGTATTCATTTTAACTTAATTAAAATAAAGTGTCATTATCACTTACAAGTGGATCCATGGGGTCCCAAAATCGACCCAAAGAATCCCATGGTCGACCATATATCAACCAATAGGGTTAAGACACGTTTTAGGGTAATTTAGTATTATTATAATATTATTTTTTTAACCCTTATTTACCGGATTTACCCTTAACCATGGTAAATAAAATATTTACCGCAGTAATTATTCAAAATGTCTAAAAATAAAATTTACCTATTTAAACAATTTGAACATCCACATTCCAAATATGGAATCCATTTTCCTAAATTCAAAACACAAAAGTGGCAGAAATTAATTTAAAATTAATTCCCGCTGTCAAAACAAAAAGCGTGTTTTTAAAAGATAATAACTATCAAAAGATTGACACTTGTTTATGTTCGGTTTAATTGTAAAATTATGTCCAATGACCAACATTATATTAAATGGTAAAAATATATTCTAAATATACTTTAAAACTACTAAAATTCATAATTTATCACTATTAATTGTTTTTATTAAAAAAGTTGTTTTTAATTAAAATTTAGTAATTTTCACTATTCATCAAAATATGAAAGTTATCCGAAAAATACCAAAATTTCACCTTAGGATATATTAGATATTCAGAATCTAAAAATGAAGTCCATTTTGAAATATAAAATATATATAATTTTAAAAAGTAGGTATTACTATTCATAACGGCTAGTTTGATTGGTTGTTAGAACTCGGTGTTGCATACAACACACGCTATCGCATTATTCAAAGAGAAGCGTACTGTAGAAGCTTGGGGTGTTACATTCTCACCTCCTTCAAATAATTTCATCCTAGAAATTTCTAAAATACGATCGCATGAAAAGACTCAGGTGGTTCTTCATCATACATTCCTCAGGTTCCCACGTTGCCTCTTCCATCTTATGGTTTCTCCACAAAACTTTTACTAGACGCGTCGTCCGGTTTCTCAGTACTTGTTCTCTCGTATCAAGAATGTTGACGGGATCTTCGCAATAAGACAAATCGGGTTCCAGTTCTAATTCCTCATAGGTGAGTACATGCGTTGGATCAGGCATGTATTTCATCAAAAAAGATACGTGGAACACATCGTGAACTTTGGAGCATTGACTAATATTTTCACCATAGAGGTAGTGCCTCCATATAAATCTCACATTTTTCACCATAGAGGTAGTGCCTCCATATCTTCAAAGCAAAGATCACAGCTTCTAACTAGAGATCATGAGTAGGATAGTTTTGTTCATGAATTTTCAACTGTCGTGATGCATAGGAAATAACTCTATCATTCTGCATAAGGACACAGCCAAGTCCTTTCTTTGATGCATCACTATAAATAACGAACCCATCATTCCCCGATGGTAGAGTCAATATAGGAGCATTGACTAATATTTTCTTCAGTTCTTCAAAACATTCTTCACACTCTTTTGTCCAAACAAATTTAACCCCTTTACGTGTGAGCTTCGTTAATGGGTTAGCCAATCGGGCAAAATTCTGGACGAAACGTCGATAATAACCTGCCAAACCAATAAAACTGCGTACCTCAGTTATACTCGTAGGTGCTGGCCATTCTTGGATTGCCTTGGTCTTAGAAGGATCAACAGAGATTCCATCTTTAGAGACAATATGGCCAAGAAAAGAAATCTCATGAAGCCAGAATTCACACTTGCTAAACTTCCCATATAATTCATGCCTCCTCAGAGTCTTCAAGATAATGCGCAAGCGATTTTCATGATCTTCGTAGGTTTTGGAGTATATCATCAATAAATACCACCACAAATTCATCGAGATACTCCTTGAAAACTCTATTCATCAGATCCATGAATACAGAGGGTGCATTAGTCAATACAAACGGCATTACAGTAAACTCGTAATGCCCGTACCTGGTTCGAAATGCTGTCTTCGGAATGTCTTCCTTCTTCACACACAACTGATGGTATCCAGATCGAAGGTCAATCTTTGAAAAGTATTGAGCTCCGTGCAGTTGGGCAAATAAATCATCAAAAAGAGGTAGGGGATACTTGTTCTTTATCGTTATAGCATTGATCTCCCGGTAGTCGATACATAACCTCATAGATCCATCTTTCTTTTTAACAAAAAGAACAGGGGCTCCCCATGGAGAAACACTAGGGTGAATAAATCCCTTATTACTCAATTCCTCTAGTTGTTTCATTAGTTCGACTAACTCTACAGTGGCCATTCTATAAGAGGTCTTCGATATAGGCCTTGATCCAGGAATCAAATCAATGGAAAACTCAACTTCTCGTTCTGGAGGATGTCCAGGTAAATCTTCCGGAAATACATCTACAAATTATTTCACAACAGGTACATCCTCTATTTGAACATTCCTTCCCTCATCGACAATTATTTCATTCTCTTCCTCCCCAATAATTGAATTAAGTTGAGCTACTGGGGGTGGATCTAAATAAGAATTAGGTGGTGACGATTCTTCTCTAAAGATAAGGTGTTCCTTATCATTATCATCTAGAATCGTAACCTCTTTCTTCTTACAATAAATCTTCGCATCATAGTCCGAAATCCAGTCTATGCCGAGGATTATATCAAACTCAATCATAGGTATGACGATGAGATCAGTAGATAACGAACATTTATGTGCTCTAATGGGGACCGATTCACAAAACTTTGTGGCAATGATACTTCCCTTAAGAGTTTTAACTGACAACTCCCTTGTTAAATCAAATTGGAAACATCCAATTTTCTTAGCAAACAAGGAAGATATGAAACAATGCGATGATCCAGAATCAAATAATTCATTTGCTAAACTGGAGGAAACCATTAAATTACCTGCCACCACGTCTTTCGGAGCTTCTACCTCAGCAGTAGTGATAGCATAAGCCTGGCCTTGATCCCTTGGCCTTTTCTGAGGTAAGTTCTCCTGACACTTAGGACATTCATTTGCATAATGTCCCATCTCCCTGAAATTGTAGCACTGAACGTTGGTGGCTTCCTTCTTCCCCTTGCAATCACGAGCTTGGTGGCCTTTTTCACCACACTTGTAACAGACTCCCATTCACTTCAAGCAAGTACCAGGATGTTTCTTCCCGTATTTACCACAAGATGGATATTCAACATTTCCCTTCTTCCCCTTATTTCCATTCCCATATTGATCAGTAAGTCTCTTCTTCTATTGCTTTGCTTTAAAGTCATAAGACATAGAGAATTCCTTTTTGGTCTTGATTGCACATGAGACAATGTCTTCGTACGATGAAGCAGACTGTGAGACTAACGCTCGACGAAGAAATGGTTTTAACCCATCAAAGAAACGATCAATCTTACTTCATGGGTTGCGAATATAATCTCCAGCATACCTCTCTAACCTTGTAAAGTTAGCCTCATACTTTGTGACATTCTCATCCTCCATTTTCCTCAGACTCAGAAATTGCCTTTCCATATCTGCTCAATGGTCGCGAGGAAATTATTTTTCTAAGAACAGATCTTTGAACTCCCACCATTCCATATTTG
Source organism: Viscum album (assembly GCA_963277665.1). Taxonomy (NCBI): domain Eukaryota; kingdom Viridiplantae; phylum Streptophyta; class Magnoliopsida; order Santalales; family Viscaceae; genus Viscum; species Viscum album. The sequence goes on from OY728140.1 coordinate 1,730,900,989, forward strand.
ATACTTCATCATCTTCCTTCATGTTTTGAATCAATGACCACCATTGATCAGCATCTCCAGTGAGGCGGTAAACTGCCATGATAACTTTTTCCCTTTCACTGCTCCCCAAAGCCTGAAATATTTTCTCTAGGGAATTTATCCACTGCTCGGCTACTAAGGGATTTGTATTCCCATTGAACGTTGGTGGTTGTTGCCTCATGAATCGATCTAACATTGATCCTCCACGCTGCGGATCAGGGTGCTCCATACGGGTAAGGTTATTATTCATAACCTGAGTAAGTTGTCCCAGTATGGTGATTAGCTGATCGGCACAAGTTGCATCACCAGCCCCACTATAATTATCTTGAGTAGGAGGGAAATCCCTACATGGAGTGCGTGCATTGATACGGTTTCCATTTCTTCCACTAGGCGCCATTTCTAAACAATGGCATAAACTAGATCAGTTTATGAATCAAAATACATAATCCCATACTTATAAAACACTTAACATAAATTGAACTATTTATGGATATAATCCATAATCATAAAAATGTTTTCTTTGAGGATGTATATACTCATAAACCCTTCATAATGATTTGTAAAGAAAATGAGAGTTATCCTAAGCATATCCCCCAGGAGTCTCGTAACCAAGAGTGCAGCAAGGCCCGTTGTCGTGCACCAGTTCTCGTTCGAGTCTAGCTCAAAGTGGTGTTTTCGGGTTTTACCCCTAGGTACATCTGTGCCAGAGCCGCCTCTAACTGCTCGTATCCAGACGTGGATGTATTGCTCGGAAAACTCAAAAAATCTCTACAATACCAAAATTCTAGGAAGTTCTTCTATACTAATCCTCAAAGTTCATCTTAGGTCTACGTGCTCTAATAAGAGTTTATCTAAATCTAGCTTCCAAGGATTGTACTAAACTTCCTCTGATACCAACTGTAACGCCCCGACCCTAGTTACCCAGAGTCGGTGCATTATTACATAACATTGGTATGATCACAAGAAAGATAAAATCTCGAAAGACCGATTGGTTTAGTAGCCTTGGAAACACTAGATATATTCATAAGTTTTACATTACATCATAAAATGAAAAACTACTACAACAACATAATGTCCCCACATTCCACACTAATATCCCCTCATAATATCCCTGTAGGTCATTCATAATTTACTTCTTCACTTCCTGGGAAAAATAAAACATAGAAAAGGGGTGAGCTCAAATGCCCAGTAAGGATAACAATATAGCGGAAACTTTCATAAATAAGAATAAACATTTAAGGCAATGTATAACTAAAACAAAAGCTTTTCAAACATGAACTTTCAACATGGTATGGCATAAATTAAATGAAATAATGCCATTTACTTATTCACATGGATATTCTACTAATCGAATAATCACATGAAAAAATCTATAACCACTTTCATAATGTTGGAATTCATAATGCCAGACTATCATAACCACATAGTCAAGGCCTCGTGCCAAGACTACAAATACGATTTTGCCAAGGCCTTGTGCCAAGACACTAGTTTGTCTCATGAGACCTACCGATGCATCGAGGAGCTATAGTGGGCTCCACCCATCACATATTAAGTCCAATGCATTCCCATATGAAAAGGTTTAAACATAACATAAACATTCGTATTAAAACTAGCATACGAAATGTCAATAATTTCACCATAAACTATGAATGGTATAAAAATAGCACATCCACAGTCAAACATATCAAAAAACCTTCAATACAATATACATGTTTTGTATCATAATAAATCAACTTCAAATAATCTTAAAATCCATCAAAGGATGTTGACATAGATGAAATCAAAATTCTTTTTAAAGAAATATCTCCTTTTATTTTGAAATCATTTAAGATCCATATAAAATAAAACATTTTCTTTGAAAATATTCTTATAATCTTGTAAGGTAAGCTTTGAAGATTTTATAACGGCGGAAAATAGCCTCACCCGCCGTATAAGTTAAAAAAACTTTCTTACCTTAATTCTGTCGAAAAGGTTAAAAAAGACCTTGTTTTGAAAACGATGGAAAGATTCCTTCATAAACCTCTTATAAAAAGTCAACCAAGGGTATAAATGACTTTAACCCATATTCTTGTAAATAATAAAAAAATGTATTGAAATACATTTTTAAGAAAACATGGATGTGGATGATAAAGAGATCCCAGTAGATTATTACATATAAACAACCTCAGATAATGAAGAGATTGTGAAATAACCCTTACCTTGTACTTTTCCTTGGTTGGGGTAGGTTAAACTCATGTATAATGGTGAAATAATTGTTATTAAATTATACAAGAATCATATATATTAATATGATATCATATATGATCTTTTAACATTGATTTGTTAATAATATCTTAGAATTATCGTCGTTTCGGGTGTTTACTTACTCATTTTCTTTTATATGTTTTGTTACATAATCAAATTTTGTTGTATCTTATTCATATCCAGAATGATATCAAGTCCTTAAACATCATTTTTAAATCATCAAATGATAATTATAGTTGAATGGATACGATGGAAATTGAATCTCATCTTTTTCGTGGAGACGGTAGTCCGTACGTACGCACGAGCGACAATATCATTCTTTTGATATTAAAATAATATATAAATGGATGTTATATCATATATACAGAATCATTAACATGTTATATTTGTTATTTACATGAGTTACACATCATTATTATACCCATCCAAATAATAATATATTGAATAACAATTACACCACGACGTGGAGACGGTAAGCCGTACGTACACACGTATGGTGACATGTTATTCAAAGGGTGGATAGAATACTGAATATGGTTGTACCATATTTATAATAAAATCACAGTATATATAAGATACTTGAGTTATTATTTTAGAATGGTAAGAACAAATAAAGAAGAAGTGGAAGAAGAAAGGAACTTGAAAAGGGGTGGTGAAAACATTACATCTTCTTCGGGTTCTTCCTTTTGATTTGATCAAAAGGGATCCTTAGGTTGGCTTTCTGATAAAAGTAAGGCCTCTAGGTTGTAGTGAGGGATGTTGGTAGAGTATTTGGGTAGAGTTTGGCCGAACCAAAAGGCTTTTAAGGTGTGAATAAATGAGAAGTAGGAGTGCCCTTTTATAAGAGGGGTGAGGGGCACCTTTGGAAAAGCTAGAAATATTAATTTATAATAATTTCATATTCGGTTTCTAATGGCTACAAAGTTTATTATTCAAAGGTTAAGGTGGTAATAGGTCGAAAACCACTCAACCAATAGGATTTAGACAGGTTTGGGTACTTATATTAACCTTATCTTTAAGAATTAACTCTAAGTTAATTAGTTTCACTTTTACAATGTCTCTTTGTATTTTTATATAATATGGTTAATAAACTTACTATATACATCCAAGAGACCCCCAAGTGGTCCATTAAGGAAGACACTATCATGATATAAGTCTCTTGGATGAACCTTAGATTTTTAGGAATTTAATATCAATTAATAATATAATATTTGTTTTAAGAACTCTTTTATGTCAATTTTGACAATATTCAATAGTTGATTTTTGTGAAACTCATAACAGATTGATTACTTCTAAAAAAGTCAATTAAATCAATCCTAATATACCATATTATCCTATAAAATTAGTTTAATTCAATAAAAGTTTCATATTATATTTATTTGGGTATTTATAATATAAATTATTTTAATTTTTCACTATTATAGTAATTACTGTATCATCATTGTGTCATAAATAAAATAAATTATTTATTGTCTAAAATTTATAAATAAAATATCATTATGTAGGAAATCTTTTGATATTTCTAATTAATATTTATAATCTAAAATCCAACATATATAAACCTATGTAATAATTGTTTTTTTAAAAGATATATGCTTGTGTCATTTTTGTATTCATTTTAACTTAATTAAAATAAAGTGTCATTATCACTTACAAGTGGATCCATGGGGTCCCAAAATCGACCCAAAGATTCCCACGGTCGACCATGTATCAACCAATTTGGTTAAGACACGTTTTAAGGTAATTTAGTATTATTATAATATTATTTGTTTAACCCTTATTTACCGGATTTACCCTTAACCATGGTAAATAAAATATTTACCGCAGTAATTATTCAAAATGTCTAAAAATAAAAGTTACCTATTTACACAATTTGAACATCATGATTCCAAATATGGAATCCATTTTCCTAAATTCAGAACACAGAAGTGGCATTAATTAATTTAAAATTAATTCCCGCTGTCAAAACAAAAAGCGTGTTTTTAAGAGATAATAACTATCAAAAGATTGACACTTGTTTATGTTCGGTTTAATTGTAAAATTATGTCCAATGAACAACATTATATTAAACGGTAAAAATATTTTCTAAATATACTTTAAAACTACTAAAATTCATAATTTATCACTATTAATTATTTTGATTAAAAAAGTTGTTTTTAATTAAAATTTAGTAATTTTCACTATTCATCAAAATATGAAAGTTATCCGAAAAGTACCAAAATTTTACCTTAGGCAATATAAGATATTCCGAATCCAAAAATGAAGTCCATTTTGAAATATAAAATATATATAATTTTATGAAGTAGGTATTACTATTCATAACGGCTAGTTTGATTGGTTGTTAGAACTCGGTGTTGCGTACAACACACGCTATCGCATTATTCAAAGAGAAGCGTACCGTAGAAGCTTGGGGTGTTACAAATAATCATTTTTTCGAAATTTGAAACCATGAAATATTCTATATTTATTAATTCCTAAATGAATCATTCCTAATGGCCTTTCCCCATTACCATATAAAACAAAAAACATTAACGCCGATAAATATATAAGTGATTAGAAAATATGCCTTACTGAATACACATTTGGGTGACTTATGGTTCATAACAGCTGTTATAAATGCCTATTTTAACATCTTCATGAGTCCCAACTCAAAATATATCAATTAATTCTACCAAAAATATATAAAGGGTGACATTTTTTACACCATTAAAATAGTAAACACCTCTAAAATACACTCAAATCATGTTAGAGTGCATCTAGGCCTTCGGTGTATCTCTTGTATCACTATAGGCTAAAAATAAATTATAAGTGTATATAAAGAACTGTTGAGAGATGATTTACTCCCTTAACTCCTTTTCTCCCAATGTAAACTAATACTGATATCTCAAAAATTTGTTTCCATATCTCATATATACAATATTTTTATGAAAAAGGAAACATAGTAGAGAAATATATTTTGGGATCATATGATGTAGGCCATAGTTTTATTCAAAATAAACTATTATCAAACTCAAAAAAATATAAAAGTTAAATAAAAATAATATCTAATATTCTAATTAACATAATTTAAATCATCAAAAGTATTACTTCATGGGATTCCCCAAGAGTTACTAAAAAATCACTGATTAATCTTGAAAATGAGAACACCATCCATATCATATCTTCCCATCAATACCTATGAATCAATGCTGGTAAAAGAAGGCAATCATTACCTTACCTATAAAAAATTGTATAAAATTTTATCAAATAATTGAATGGGAAATTATGTGGTTATTACCATACCTAGTCTGACATGTCCAATTATCCCCAATGAACACAAATTAGATGAAAATGATAAGGCCAAGAAGAGTTATAGATAAAATTTACTAAGATAGGAAATTGTATAAAAAATCACAAGTAATTAAATCATGATCTATAATAATTAGAATAAAAACAATTGATTGATTGTTCCGGAGGATACCATAAAAAATATAACCATTATAAGATTTCAAAGATCTTACTTACAAACGAAGTTAAATACCTAAAGAAGGGAGACTTAGGCTATGAGTAACCAAATCAATGTTGGTTCTCATGTATATGATATGGTATTAGATACCACCAAACCGTAAATTGTTTTTCCCAAAAAGGTCACCGTACCAAACTTTGAGATTCCACAATATCACTTTTCTATTACCGATAACTACCCCCACCAAATTGGGACTTTTTGATACTAATGAATAATTCCTCAACCAAAAATATGATTCATCAATTAAATATCAACAAGATCAAATAAACATATAACATTTCACCAAACATTTCTAAATTCCACCAATATTATTAAAACTAAATAAACAAAATTATCACTCTCATGACATAATTCAATAAAAAAATATCACAACATCAAAATATTCAATTTTTTTGAAAACAAAAACGCACCAAGAAAATCCACCATTTGGTGTCCACCTAAAAAACAAACATCAATACCATTAATTTTATCAAACCAAACCCATACAAAGATTCACCATTTTGAGCACATAATTCCATTAAAATCCATTTCACAATAAATCTATATGAAATATATGCACATAGTGTATATTAGATTCCACATACCAGAAATCCTACAAACATATCAAACCATATAATAAAAAACAAGATCCCTGCTCCCATTATTATTCTAAAACCCTTGGAAAAGACTCCCAAATTAACAACATGTATTTTCACCAAAAAAAAACCAAATCCTACCTAGATAGGATTTCCATTAAGATAAAACAATGAATGAGATAAAAATTAATATTTTGAGAGATTCACCTTTGAACTGGATGCAAAATTCACTATGAATTAATGAATTTTAGTTCCATTGGAGGGTGAACTCAAAATATTTCTCTATTGATAGAGGGAACAAATTTATTAGGGGGGAATAATTCTAGAATCATGAAAATAATGTTTTAAATAATTTTTTTGAGGTATTTTATGTGTATGCACAACATGACTTCCTGATAATGAAGACTATGTTAGTTAACCATTAAACATGCTTTTCCCCAAACTATTTGATTGCAAAGGCTACCTCACAGTCTCAGTGTCTATACATGTCACCAAGTTAGCCACAAAAATGAAAATAATTTCACCCAAAACCATCTTGAATATTAAAATAGGTTTTTTATATTATCTACATTTCTTAACTAGGGCCCTACAGATGTACTATTGAAAAATATCATATATCTAGAAAACTATGAAAATATCACCACATATGATTCAATAAATGGATGATTATAAAGTTCGTGTAAGAAATCAAAATTGTTTAGAAATTCCAACGACATTATCAAGAATGTATAATAATCAAATAGAATAAAATCATTATAATAATTCCTAACCATATAAATCAATACCTCCCAAGTAATCTTTTGTCAATTGTAAACAACAATCGTATTTCATTGTTAAAGACTCTCTATATGTTATATGTAATTATTGTATATTAAAGGTAAAAATAATTGTATTCATTTTTGGTTTCAACCACCACTAATTGATTCAAAACTGTTTTAGAAAATCATAAGGAATTTCTCCATCAAAAATCATTTCATGGCAGTTTTTAAAACTGTTTCAAATAATGTAGTAGATGTTATTTTTTATTTATTAAAGAAAATATATTTTTTATTTTATTATTAATAGATATTTTTAATTTGTATACTTTTTATTTATCCTATTTAATTTTTTATTTTATTTTGGTTTTTAAAATTTTTTAATCCCAGCAAAATATCTTCACTTAAGGTCGCCTGTCTTTATTATTTCCCCACTAATTCCCCCTTATCACTTTAGGTATTGGCCACAATAGAAAATGCATTTAAATATATCAGTATATCAATAAATGTTATTTGGCCTACCTATTTTAATATTCTTTACATTACATTACAACATTTTTAGAGGTTACCCACCCTTATTATTATGTCACTCGTTTTCACATTTTCTCCCAATGTTCTATCCACTTCACCAATTTAGACTATATCTAATAATATATCAATAAATTTTTTTCATATTATTAAAATAAAATACATAATATAAATATATAATAATTAAAAATTAAAAATAAGCAATAAATTAATAAATATATATTAATTAATTAGCAATAAATAATTCATTACTAAGTTATAATTATAAATTTAAAATACAAATGTAATAATTAATTATTAATCTATAATAGACATGATAATAAATTTGCCAATAATGTATAATTAAAAATTATAAATAATGAGAATCTAATAAATGTTATTTAATAATTAATAATTAATAATTTATTATAATAAATAAATAAATAAAACCAAATAATTATTTATTAAAAATTAACAATTAATAATTTAAAATTAATAAAAACATTTTAAATTTACTATTTAATAATTAATAGTTCACAATTAAGAATTAAAAATTTCTTAATAAACAATTATCAATGATGAAAAAATAATTTTTATTTATAAAATTAATAATTGTAACTAATAAATTTTTAATATATAATTTATTTTTTAAATAATGAATAATAAGTAATTATAAGTAATTTATAAATAAGAAATAATTATAAATAATTTTCTAAAAATTATAATTATCTAATACGTATAAATAATATATATTTATTTTTAAATTTTATATAGTTTTAGTACACCTTTAATAATTATTTCTGACTATTTAAAACAATGACTGAATAATGAATAGAAATATAGATTAATGATGGTTTATAAAATCATCAAGAAAATCACCATTAAATTCTCTTTCCCAATAAAGATTCTCAAAGATTCCAAGTCATCATATAGTAGTCTAGCTCATTAGGGAGAAACCATACACAATCCCACCATAAGAAATTTCTCTATAAATAACAAATATCATGAAAATAAAAAAAACCATTAAAGGCCATAAACAAACCATACCCTTATCCTTATATGATTTTTCCAATGAAACATGGTGAAGAGAGAACTCACATTTTTTATAAAAAACTATGATGGACCCTTGATCTATTATTTGAATTACTGATGAAGGGGGATTTAACTTGTAGAATACAGACACTCTACCAAGGAATTAATTTAATGGGCATTGAAAATTTCAACAGTGTTATGGAGGACACATCCCAAACTCCTATGTAATTATCATTAAGTCACCTGGCTTCATAATGTAATCAATCCTTAATTATTATCACTATATTTAACTATTTTAGTTTTATTTTGATAAGACCTATTGATAGAGGTTTACTAAATTGAAATACATAAAATTACATAAATCAACGGGGATTTCACATTAACAAAATTCTAAATACTACATAACATGAAGTAATCCATCATCCTCAACCCCATCATTTAAACCCCATGAAAATAAATAATCTCATCCTCATTCCAACATTTCTATGAATATGTCTATATGTATCATCATATAAGAAGTATTGCTAATATATATATCAACTCATCATCAACATCATCTTCCCATGATATCACACACACTAGGTTATCTTAAATTGTGAATAAGGATAGTCAATACAATGATAAAACAAAACTATTTCATTTGAATGTAATTAATTTTATCATAATATTTAGATAACGTCAGGATAACTCCCACCCAACAAAAACCAAAGATCATGACACATTTTTCAATTATCATATATAATTTTGAAATATGATATTAATATCATTTAATTATTAATTCGTATTATGGAATTATTTTTCTGTTGTGTCAATGTCCATTCTAATAGCTTTCATTACTCTCCACAGACTATCTCATCCCCATTACATAATTATCTTATAAAATGGTGGCCTTTATACTTATTTTCTCGTGTTTTTTAACACCTTTTTTTGGAATTTCATTCTAATCCCCCTACATAATCTATTTTAGTACAATATAGAACTATAAATCATGATAGAGTTCCTTTCCTATCCAAATGGTGCTGAGGTTCTAATATAACCACTGGTTGTAATGTTTTATTCTTTTTCATTTAGAGATTAATTTATGTTTTGTATTTTACAGAGTTTGAGGTTGTCGGTCAATCGAATGATATATTAAAGAACATATATTGTAGGAATAAATCATGCCTTGAAAAAAAAAATCATGTTGTGGGTGAAGTTATAGTATTCTAGAAAACTAAAAATATTCCTAATTTATTTTTTAATATAGGATCCAATTCTATTGGAAAATCAAACACTACATTGTATAATATTATATCCCTAATATGCATGATTAAACTGGATGATTTTTTATTCATGTTAAAGGAATATAACATGAATGGATGACATATTAGAATACTCTTTATGATAGGTAAGGGTTACTTGACCCACATATTTCTTACTATTGGTTGAAAAAAATTGGGTGAGTTCTCATGGCACATCCCTATCTCACAGATCATGATGGTACTAAATCTAGGAGTCTCATGCCATAGTTTACCAGGTCACATTTTGAAGGGTGTATTCTCAAAAGAATACCATAAATATGGATTTTTTGATACTCAAGAAGTTAAATCTCAATCAAGAAGTCCAAGAAATATTTGGATTATGTTTTTAAAATATTTTAGGTGAACTAACATGATCTTTTATGGATTTAAATTTAGGACATATCCCTAGAATCTCTATGAAGGACTTCACCATGGTAAAGGATGAAATTTCATAATATAAAGTTTTTTAAATTGGTTCACACCATGATGATAAATGTCTATCCCTAAATGAGTTAAATGATATAAATTCCATAATTTCAAATCCAACATAGATTTTCTAGATTTAATTTTTTCTTGGTGAACATAATTTATTATTAATGGTATGTTTTGATAACTCATTAGTTTTTAATATGTGTTAGTTTCATGGATTATTTTTTAGAAATATGAACCATTAATTTAGAGATGTATTTAAAGAAATAATGGTAAAAGGCAATCGATAGACCTAAAAACCATAGATAAAGGAGATTGGTAAGTGAATATTCAATAAAGATTAGTAATTGAACAAGGAACACATGAAAAATGATGAAACCATTATTGGTCTATAGTTTCTATATTTCTATGAATAATTATAATAAATCTTTGGGCCATGTTTTTTTATTCCTTGTGTAAAAGATGTCTTATAAGGGATTATATGAGACAATGTCCCTAATATTGAAAAGGAATCTTTCCAGAACTATTATAACAAATATAACATATAATAACTAAGAAATATTTCAATCATATTTCCTTTCAGATCATATAATTATTTCATATTTTGGAATATAGTATTATCTAATGCACACACACCCAATGATAAAATCAACATCATTTTATTAAATTAACAAAAAACATTAAATTTAGATAATAAATTTATCCGTATGGATTGAAAATATTAAAATGGATGAAAAATATAAATTAAGATTACTAAAATATGATAATTTTGATCTCCATGATCCCACAGAATAACTAGAATCCAAAAAAATACTATATAAATGAACAAAATATCAGTAATTTAATATTACACATTTTAATGATAATATATATTACCTCCTTGGAAAATATAATTAAATGAATAATTAATGAAATATGAATTATTTTTAGAACTTATGGATCCCATATGATCATTATAAAATTGACCATTGACATAGTAATATAATTTTTTGAAAAGTAATCTGACAATTAGAATATGAAACTAACTTTTAGTAATAGTAACTTGGATATTATGATAATATCCTGACTTATGTATGTGTAAAATAATATCTATTTTTTTATAAAATGACAATATGACATATATATTTCATTATACATCAAGTATTAAAAAAATTGATAAAATAATTGTTTATATTTTTATAAAAATACTATTGTATTGAATGCATTTTTATAAAAAATATAATAATTTTTTTGAATTTTTTTGTTTTTTTTTTAAAATCGGTTTAAAAATTAATATTAAGTTTTATTGTGATTGTGTAATTATTTGAAACAATAATTAGTTTTTCAGTGGGTCATATATATGATCATAATATTAAAATATGTGTTTTTCCAATAAATAAGGAATTTAATTATAAATTAAATTTCATATATTTTGGAAATTATTCCTATAAAAAGGGATTAGTTTTTTTAAACAAAAATCATCAAAAAATGGTTTTGGTGAATTTTTTATATTTTTCTAAAATAGTTTAATTTTTTGAATATTGAAATATGGTAAAATATGGTATTTAAAATTATAAGTTAAATAAATTATTTGTTTTATAATGGATGATGTAATACCAAATTAGTTAAAAATCAAATTCACCTTTTAATGTATATGGTAATAATAAAAAAATAATATTGGTAGTCTTGAGGAAAAATAATAAACTGAATAATATAATATTCAAAAACACCCCTATCCTCCCCTTATAAACATCACCCCCATCACAAATTTTTAGTTCACATTTTAACCCTTAGAGCTTACCAAAAGTTAGATAAAATGTATCCACTCCTCTCCCTTTAAATCCTTAGTATCTTTGTTCTTCTAACAATTTCAATCACAACATTCCTTACAGATTATTTCTAAAGATATCATCTAATAGATAGTATTCTAAATATTCATATTTTAAATTATTTTCATAATATACATTTTCCTCACCACCATAATTCAACATTAAATAATAAAATTAGTATATAAAATATATAATAATTTTATTTTCATCATGTAATATAAATATCATATCCTCCATTCATTTGTTTCTTAAATGAAAACGTTGTTAACAGTATATCTGGTTCACCCCTCAATTAGAAACATAAATCCTTTTTGTACACTTACGTAAAAGCATGTTATAGAAATATTATTTTTGTTATATATTCAGATTATAAGAATAATATAACATATTAAATATTTTTTAATGTGTTAATAATCATTTAATTAAAAAATGAATAAATGTAATGATCATCAGTAAAACCACATTAATGAACTAACTGTAAAACATTAACATTTTTTAAAATAAATCATACCCATTAAATAAATGAAATGTATAGATGGGTCCATTTCAATTTTTTGGTATATGAAAATAATTTAATATGATTAATGGATTTTTTGTCCCATTTGATAATAATTTCAATAATTATCAACCAGTGATCTGACCATGGAACCATGGAATGAATGTCTTTAGGATAATGAAACCATCACATACAAGAGTTTTTTTAATGTTATATTCCATTTTATTTAAATCCATGATTTTTTGGGGGGTATCCCATGCTTTTATGAAAGAATGGATGAGTTTTCATGAATTGGGCCAAAACGTGAGCCCAATTCAAGATTTAAAAATAAATTTTGATTTCTTTATAAATCCTTTTGTTTTCAACATTTCTCATCCATTATAATTACTAATTGTCATCCTCTCACCAATTAACACCACCATATTAATTTTTACTATTTATGAATATATAATCATGGTGGATATGGGTTTTTATATAAGAGAATGGGCCTTCCCGAAAGCCCATTTTCTGGATTAAAAATTAATTTTAATTATTTAATATCACATTTAGAATTTACGTTTTTTTCGTGATTCCAACTCTCACCCAAGACCACATACATAAGGCTACCCCATTCTCTTTTCCCATAATTTGGAGGTCAATAGAATATAGAATAGGTTGAAATAGCTCTGGATTACAGAAATCACTCATATTTGGAGAGGTAAATTGATCCTTTCATAAGTCCTTCTATTTTTACTCTTTTCCCCCATTATAGTTCCAAAATTATTTCATAATAATTTCTAGAACCTCCCTGGATTTTTGGAATTTTTAATATTCAGATACTGGTGGAGTTTGGGTGATTTTATTCAAGATTTTTATGAGTAGGTGTTTCTCTCTTCAATTTCATCCTTCTCCTTAGGGTTTCCTCCCACCTTCATATTGATATAAATTTTCTATTAGTTAAGGATTGAACTTATTGTTGTATTTGATGTCTTTTTGGTTAAATATGGTGGTATAGGTCTGGATTTATCTTCCTTGTGATGCGGGGGTGGTGTGGTTGATGTTTTACACCATGTTTTGAGGGATTAGACACTTTCTGTAGGAGGTTTCATGTGTAAACAATTATTGATGAGTTAGATTACTGTATATACTAATTTTTCATATTCCTCATATATTGGGTGTGGTGCGAAAACTGTTTATGATTTATTTGGTTATGTTTTTAAATTTATTGTTGAATTTTAACTTGAGATTGAGTGTTTTCATGTGTTACTCGTGGGGTATTATTTGGGTGTATTTTATAACATATGGAATTAGTTTAATAAATCTTGTTTGGACAGATAATTTTGGTTTGGAAATGTATTAGTGTCATGTGGGCCTAAAATAGGGTTTTAGAAAAGGTTTTATGTGTAAAAAAATTTATATTTCATGAGAGCATTTTATAAAAATGTCTGTTTTCATTTGGATCGATTGTAGTATTTGTCAAGGTGATTTTATAAAATTTGATAGTGGTTCTATAAATGTCTCTAGGGCTTCAAATTCTTTTTTGGATAGGAATTGAATGTTTTTTTGGTCTTATATTGGGGTTTTGAAATGGTTTTTGCATGAAAGACATATTTACACCACTTGGGTTGTTTATAAAAATTGTAAATGATTTAGTTGGTTATAAAAAGTGGGAAAATGGTGCATATATACTGTTTGATATGTGTGTTCGCATATTTTGTGGTTTTTAAAGGGTATGTGATGTTTTAAGATTTCAAACATTTTTAGAATGTTTTGTAAATTTCAGAAATGTTTTATTAAATTGTGATGTTGGAGCGAAACTTTTTTGTGGGCTATTTCGTGTAGGTTTGATGATAAAATGATTTTAAAGGTAAAAGGGTATTATGTAACAAGTGAGTGGACTGTTATCAGAGTTGGAATATATTGGAATGGGTTTATAATATTTTTTAATGGTTTTTTTGAAGTGTAAAAGAAATGTGAAAATTGTTGTGGGCTATTTTGGTGTGAGTTGGATTTCAAAATCAATTTAAATGAAAAGTGTAATTTTTTGACATTTTTTGTGTACATGTGGGATTCTTGGTAAATTTATTATATAGAAATGATATTTTCATGTGAAAAGTATATTCATTGAATTGTTGAACTCGTTTGAGCACAAAAGGAAAACCCGGGTATCTAGGTGGGTGGACGTGTACAAGTATGCAACTGAATCTGTAGGGTTTGGCCTCAGTTTCAATTAATAATAATGATGGTTACACTCTAACTAAACTATAATGGGGATTATTGGTAACCACTAGGTTATGGGTCGGTTCCCTACTAGCAGATCATGCCTGAGAAAATTTATTTGTGATGGTTACTCTAACCGAGATATGAGGTACCTGGGACCCACTGCTAGCTAGTGCCTAGGAGTTATTTACCTTTTTTGTGCTCACTAGATTATTTTTATTACCGTTGGCATACGGTATGAGTGGCTGGATAATTCAGTAGCTTTTTTATTTATTTAAAAAGTGTTTATTCATTAAATTCGCCCACATGAAAACTGTTTTTATTTAATGCTGCATAATTTAGAAATTTTAACTAGCATTTTATGTTTTTGAAATCTTGCATGATTTTAATCATTAAATATTTGTCAGATGGAATCTATTAGTGGTGTTATCCTATTTCTCTTTCGCTCACACGCTACTTACACCCTTGGGTGTAAGTAGACTTGGTTATTTTTGTTGTCCCTGGATTGGTACAGTTTCTAGTTCTAGTAGTTCGGGTTTCTAGTAGGTCCTTAGTGGTGAAGTCTTGTGGAGATGGCTTGAGGGTAGTTCCCCATGACATGAGGGATCATGGCCTATTACCTTTTGATTTTTTTACCTTTTTTATAGTCTTTTTGAGTTGGTTTAAAATATTTAATTCTGTTCTGATTTTTTGTGAAATATTGTTTGGATTGAAAGATCCATATTCATTATATTGGATTCCTTTTTTGTTTCAACTTTATAAACTTGGGTAAATCATTCCATGTTTTCATTTTATGATACCTAGGCACGTGTTCCAACCTATGGGGAGTGTGAACGCCCTTCAGGCCTTGTTGCGGGCTAGGTCGAGTGCCACTTTTGATGGCGACCATATTCAGTTCGTGAAAAAATAATATCAATGGAGGTTCAGGTTAACACTTTGGGTCGCGTTATTTGGGGAAAAATCGGGATAGTATGGAGTTAGGTTTGTTAGTAAATGGTATTATGGTTATGGGTAGTGTGCTTGATCACCATACCTCATTAATGGATTCAAGTCACCAAGGGAATTTTGGACTTATCTAATCCTTGTGGGTTTCTTTGTTTGATGATGATTACGGTAAATGAAAAGAGAGTTGGGTTAATGGTGTCAGAGATCTCACAGGGCCTAGAAAGTCATGTAGAGCTGAGGATATTCCTTACAACACTTTCTATGATGGTGAAGATATTGGAATATGGCCACCAACCATATGTCCAAGTCTCCCCCTGAAACTAGTTTCCTCTCCCATTGTCTTGTGTTCTTTAGTTTTGAAATATTGGAACTTGGGTTTTAAAGTGACATGGTTTTAAGAAGTGTAATGTTTTTGTGAAATGTTTTTCAAATTAATATGGAATGGTTTTATTTATGAATTGGTGGAACTAAATTTTTAGAATTTTTTTGAAATGGGAAATGGTGTGCTTACACCCCTTTTGAATGCAGAAACTATACTGATGTCGGTTTTGAAAAAGTGTTTCCAGTAGAGTTTTGTAAACTATCAAAATCTGTTTTAATGCAATGATATTTTATGAAACTAATTTGAATAACATGAAAGTGAGTTCTTATCTAAATGTTTTTTTCTTTCAGAAATGTTTAGTAAGATGTGTATTGGGATTTTGATTTCCTAGTTAGCAGTTTTGAGAAAAAAGGATGTGTTTGTTGATTGTTTTAGTTTTGAAAAGATAAAAGATTGTTTTAACCTATGGTATTTCAATGAGAATCCACATTCATGGGGTTATATGGGATGACAGATTATTTATGGCATGAATGGATGAGTACCGGGATTGATATGAGCAGGGTTCCCGGTGTGGCACAAAAACATGCATGTGTAAGGCCCATGGGGTACCATTGGTGGATACGCTAACCGTAGAATCGTTTTTTTTAAGAAATGTTTTTAAAGAAAAACATGATGTATTTATGAATTGTTTGGGTTTGTTATATTATGTGTTTCTGGAAAATGTTGATGTTGTGGGATGTTTTGAGTCCAAGAACCCCTTCTGTTTGAACTGTGTTTTGGGATTATGTTTGGTTGGTAAGTTGGGTAGAAGGACCGGTTAGTAGAATCCTTTGAGTTATGTTTCAGTAAACCAATATGTTGGTTCCCTTAATGTGTTATGATCTATTTTATGGATTTTTTACGGATGGACCAACTTTGTTGGGTCCTTGGGTTCTCTCATAAAAAAGGTACGCCCCCATTAAGGGTTACTTCATAACTGATGTGCACCCCGGATTGTATCACCATTGGAAAATCCTCTAGTTGGTCAATATATGGAATCTTTTATCGATATTTTTTGGTTGAGACTCACCCATTCCACTATATGATTTTTAAATCTTCTTTTGGTGGGAGATTTCTCGTGGAAGGTTTAACGAAACCTTAGTTTCTTATGTTTAATAATTCATCGAAGCTCAAAGTGGTCTAGGGTTGTTAGTGGGGATGAGTGTCTCGATGGTGTCTAAGAGGGACTCTGTGTTCTTCATAGTTTCGTTAATTCATGAGTTCATGTTAAACAACCAGTGTAGGAAATATAGTCACGATTGGATATTGGTGCCACTTTCCAGATTGTGTGTTGTTTGGGGATGTTGTATAAGGTCCCTCTCAATGCATTGTTTATATCAGTTGAAATGGTCATGTTCTGTGATGCATAATGATATCATGTGCTCGATTGAACATTAAGGTGAAAGTTGTGAAATCATCTGAGAGTCTCTGTTATGTTGGGAGAATTTATCCCTTGGAAGAACATAAAATTATTCCATTTTAGAGGAAGGTGAGAATAAGTGTTCTTTACATCTAATGTTTCTCACCCGACCACACAAGGTGTGATGTGTATGCATCTTCTAGGCCCTTGTTTCAGTGAAATATCCGGTTAAGGTAAATTGAGTTTGGAATGTCTTATGTCTTCAAAAACTTATTGGTGATTGTGTTGTAGTTGTTGGTTGCACCGAAAGAATAATTATTATTCAGAGGGTTTCCAAAGCCTAAATGTGAGGTCGGAGATGCTTCAATCATTTGAACTCCAGTTATATGTCTCGGAGAGAATCTGGCTCATAGTCAGGGGAAATCAAAAGTTTTTTTAAACCCTTGTACAAAGTCATATCCTCAGTATGAAAGATGGTAAGGGTTTAAACCTATGGTGTCATTATCATTCTTCTTTCCTTCATGTTCGGTGGAAATAAGTGGAGGGCCTTGTACCCATGTCATCACCCAACGTTATTCCCCCCCTTGGTTTCAATTGATTATTTGGAGAAAGTTATGAAGTTTTTCTAGATAGGTTGAGCACATGATTCGCGTTTGGTTAGTAGTGACCATGCCCCAGAAAACCATGTAGATAGAAGGATCCCCACTGATAGTGCATGGCCTCCCAAACCATGCAGAATAACCATGTGGTCATCCCAACTCTTTAAATATTGGGTTCTTTCTATACTGGACCATGCTGGTCAATAAAGATGTGTTGTTCATATGGTGGGGATACCAACTATGTGTCTTATATAATTTCATTTGTAAATTTATTATGGAAGAATACCCTTTGTACCAGGGAGTCCATTCAAGCCATCCCCTGTTAGTGTCATGATTCTGTCTCGGAAAAATATATAGGTTGTCTCTTATGGTGGGGAGCCTATTTTTGTTCACCCATACCAATAAGTCAGACTTATCCATGGCCATGGATTGGTGGTTGGTAGTCTTGTTTGGAGCTATCAAGATACCTACATCTTCCTTGGGTAAAAATTGATATTGGAGAGTGCCCATGGATTTAGTTATGGCAAGGTAAGTGTAACCATGTTCGATGGTGTTGTTTGTTTAGGTGAATTTCTTGAGTCTTGTCCGGATAGTGTTTCAAGTGTTTAATTTTGTGATAATTTATGAATTTGATTGATCATTTCAGGTAAGTGGTGTAAGATTTGGTTGTGAGAGTAATCCTTCATTAATAGATCACTAGAGTTGTTTTGGCATTTGGGGGTGAAACCTGGCAATGGAATACCTCTTGGTTTCTTAGTTGGGTTTGGTTGTTTCATTGGCCTTGATGCAACTTTTCGGGGCAGAAAGTATTCATAGTGGGGATAATTATCACATACATGACTTATTTTAATGTTATATTCCATTTAATTTACATGTATTCATTGTTTTGGGGGTTTCCCATGCTTTTATGGAGGAATGGATGAGTTTTAATGAATTAGTCCAAACCGTGAGCCTAATTCCAAATTTAAAAATAATTTTTTATTTTTTTATAACTCATTCATTTTTCAACATTTTTCATCCATTACAATTCCTAATTGTTATCCCTAGACCAATTAACACAACCATAGTAATTTGGACCATTTATGAATCCATAATCATGGTGTATAAGGTTTTTTATTAAAGGGATTGGGCGTGCCTGAAATCCCATTTTCTATATTAAAAATAAATATTAATTCTTTAATATATGCTTCAGTATTTATGTTTTTTGGGTGATTCCAACACTCACTCAAGACCACGTAAATAAGTCTCCCCCACTATCATTATTATCTAATATTTTCAGAAGTTAGGGGTTGATCATATGGTTTTATTTGGTGTCTTTTTGTCTAAATATTGTTGTCTAAGGCTGGATTTATCTTCCTTGTGACATGGTGATGGTGTGGTTGATGTTTCACACCATGTTTTGAGGGAATAGACACTTTCGGTAGGTGGATCCATATGAAAACAATTATTGACGAGTTATCTTGCAGTATTTACACATTTTTAATATTCCAAATCAGTGGGGTGTGGTGAAAACCCGTTTATGATTGATTTGGTTATGTGTTTACTTTAATAGTTGAATTTTAACTTGAAATGGGGTGTTTTCTTGGGTTACTCGTGGGGTATTATTTGGGTGTATTTTATAACATATAGAATTTGTGTACTAAGTCTTGTTTGGCCTGAAAATTCTATTTTGGCAATTTATTAGTGTCATGTGGGCCTAAAATGATGGGTTTTTGAATAGGTTTTATGTGTAAAACATTGTTATACTTTTGAAAGCATTTTATGAAAATGTGTGTTTTCATTTGGATCATTTGTAGTATTATTAAAGGTGATTTTATAAAACATGAAAGTGGATTTATAAATTTCTCTAGGGATTCCAATTGTGTTTTGGATAGAAATTTGTATGGATTCTGGTCTTAATTTGGGGTTTTGAAATGGATTTTTTGTGAAAGACATATTTACACCACTTGGGTTCTTTTTATGAAAATTGTAAATGTATTAGTTGGTTAAAAAAAGTTTGAAAGGGTTCATATGTAATGTTTGGTATGTGTGTTCGCCTATTATGTTTTATTTAAATATGAAGTGATGTTTTAGGATGACAAACATTTTTAGAATGTTTTGTAAATTTCTGAAATGTTTTATTAAATTCTGATGTTGGACAGAAACTTGTTTGTGGACTGTTTCGTGTATGTTTGAGGATAAAATGATCTTGAAGGTAAAAATGGTATTATGTAACAAGTGAGTGGGATGTTATGAGAGTTGGAATATATTTGAATGTGTTTATAAAATTTTTTAATGGATTTTTGGAAGTGTTAATGAATTGCGAAAAGTGGTGTGGGAAACTTCGGTGTGAGTCCGATTTCAAAATCAATTTGAATGAAAAGTGGACTTTTGTGACTTCTGTTGTATACATGTGGGATGCTTGGTGAATTTAAGATATGGAAATAATGTGAACAGTATATTCATTGACTTGTTGAACTTTTTTTAGCACAAAGGGAAAACTCGGGTATCTAGGTGGGTGGGCATGTACTAGTATTCTAGTGAATCTGTGGGGTTTGGACTCAGTTTCACTTAGCAAGATTGAAGATTACAACTTTAACTAAACATTGTCGAGGATGATTGGGGACCACTAGGTTATGGTAACCTCATATTGTTAGTTCCTAGGGGTTATTTCCCATTTCTTGTGATCACTAGATATTTTGTTCTTACCGTCAGCATATCGTATGAGTTTTTGGAAAAT
The DNA here is from genome assembly GCA_963277665.1 of Viscum album. Lineage (NCBI taxonomy): Eukaryota > Viridiplantae > Streptophyta > Magnoliopsida > Santalales > Viscaceae > Viscum > Viscum album. The sequence goes on from OY728140.1 coordinate 1,730,921,821, forward strand.
TTAGTAGCTTTGGAATTTATTTTAAAAGTGTTAATTCTTTAAATTAGCCAACCGGAAAACTGTTTTTATTTAATGTTTCATCTTTTAGAAATTTTAACTACCATTTTATGTTTTTTAAAACTTTCATGCATTTCATCATTAAATGTTTATCACATGGAATATATTAGTGGTGGTATCCTATTGGTCTTTGTCTCACACCCTAATTTTACACTAGGGTGTAAGTAGACTTGGTTAGTTTTTTTGTCACAAGTTGGGTACAGTTTTTAGTTCTAGTGGTTCGGGTTTCTACCAGGTCTTTGGTGGTGAAGTCATGTAGAGATGGCTTTAGGGTGGTGCCCATTTCCATGAGGGTTCATAGGTTGTTCCCTTTAGTTTTTGTTCCTTTGGTATTGTCATGTTGAGTTGTTTTAAAATATGTAATTTAGTTCTGATTTTTTTAAATATTGTTTGGATTGAAAAATCCAGATTCATTTTATTAGATTCTTTTCTTTTTTAATGTTTATAAACTCAGGAAAATCGTTCCCATTTTTTATTTTACGATACCTAGGCACTTGTCCCATCCCGTGGGTATCGGGAATGACCTTTGCGAATTGTTGCGGGCCGAGTCGAGTGCTAGTTTTGATGGCGACTAGATTCAGTTTGTGACAGAAACAAAACATTATAATGTATGTAAATGAAAATAATATTATCAAATAAAATATAATATATATTTAAAAGGATCAAAATTATGTAATTAATTAAAATAATTTTATTATTAATTATTTTATGTGAAAGGGTGGAATGATTTGGAACCCATGGTTAGGGATATATCCATGAAACTCTATTTTCTTTAGGATATGGTTTCACTACATTTTACCAAAAAATTATATATATTGATCTTATTTAACTATTATATATTATATATATATATATTTCCTACCCATATATAATTAGTTAAATTTAATTTTCATTAATTGGGGTATACATGTTTTAAAGGATACCATCCCAATTCCATTTGATAAGAAAACCTAATTATAGGGAACATCTTTTTTATTACCGTATTTAAAATACTACTCTATTAAATGTTTTAAACCTTCCTTTAATTCTAAAATTACTCTATATATCATAGAAAATAATTTTTAGTGCATTTATAACTATGTTGTATTTAATATTCTTTCCCCCTCTTTAAAGATCATTTTCCATATTCCCTAAATGTCTACTTTTGTGGAACATTTCAAAAGAAACATATCTAATAGTTTCTTGATATGTAGTTCATTTGGACAATGTTTTTCATGATCTATGAGTAATTATATAAATGAATATTGAAAAAAATTATTCCCTTATATAATGTAATCCTTTATGAGATGAACTCTAGTTATGCTATAAAAAAGGATTATGACACCTATTTCATTTTGTGACTAAATCTTTTCTCTATTCATTATATATGATTCCCATTTTTTCACACATAAGCATGTATATATTTTTATAGGTGTGACCAAATAGTAATCCAATGTTTTGGGTAATTTTAATGTCATATTAGATGATATGTTTGGGATTAGTGAGTAGAAGTAATCCATCATAGGGTAATGTCAACCATGTGATGGTGTACTGGAAGTTAGCTTTGAATTATTTCTATGCAATGTTTTATATTGTTACTACATTCCTATGTTTCCATGATCCTGTTATTCTATATTATCCATGTAATTATACCATATTATTATGCATCACCCATATCTTTTAGGATGTCATCATTGGCTTTTGGACCCATTTATTATGATATGTTATTTACATTATTCCCTTAAATGGGATTTCAGCTAACCCTTTTATATGTATTTGATATGTTATCCAATAACTATTTTTGGTTATCAATGAGATTTGAGATATAATTATATATATTTAAATAAATAAATTTTTTGATTAATTTTTGTTCTTTATAAACCTATTCTTTCAAAGTAACGTGGCCCATCAATTTTTGGGTGGTGTTTAATAGTTATTTACCTAAAATATTATGTAATAATATGTTTAAATGACTTTGGTCACTATACAATGAGGAATATTGTTCCTCTATATGTTGACATGTCATCATTGTATATTCTATGATTACCCATTTGAGGTGAACTATGTAAAATCTAAAAATTCATGTATTTAATTTTCACAAATGCACATTGTGATTGATTGATGATTTATAGTTTCAGGATGTTATTTTTAGAATGATACTATTAAATATTGGAACATGAATATAATAAAACACCATATTCACCCTTACACATTTAAATTGTAATGGGTAATTGGTTGTAACAGGTTTCATTACATTCATCAGGTTCTTGTGTGATATATTTTTCATTACAATATTTCTGATATAGATAATATTGTAAATGAAAAATTTATTTCGTTTTTTGTTGGTTATAGTTTCCATATAAATAAATATTGGATGATATATCACTTATGAACTTATGGAAATTATATTTTTACAGGAATATATTGAATACACGACATTGATGTTATAGAAATGTTAATGACTGATGTTTACAGGAATCTTTTCATTGTTAATGAAATGGTTAATTATATCAAATAAATTTCCATATAAAACTATGATACTTTTATGTTAATGAGTTTTTCATTAGGAAACACATTTTTTGATAAAATAATTAAAAATAATATTGGGTAAAAAATTGCAAAAGAATAAAATTAACAGTGTTTCATAAAAAATTTGATGATTTGATGATAATCCCATGTGAGAATATTAATGTTTTATTCAATGTTCCACTTTATTTTATTAAATTCATCCATGGAAATTGTGATAAAATGAATGATGTTGGGATTATATAGGAAATTCCATTAAGGGTAGAATATTTTTAAAGTTCCTTGATTTCAATTATTGAGTAAAATGGCCATATATAATTATCACTTGATGATATTATCATCTAGAAGGTAGCTTTTTAAAATTCAGGTGAAACCATTAAACACATGTATTCAATTTACAAAAGTGGTTTCAATTTAATATAATATAGGTGTAAGAAATTACATAAATCCAAATGATAAATATCTACCACAACTATTATAGAAATTTAAAAAGTGTAAATAATGTGTGAAGGTATGCTACAATCGGCATGTTTAATTATGGAAAGCATGATCATATCATGAGGAGATACCCTAGTAATTCTTACTATTGTGTTGATAATGATGTTATACCAACAATTCAGGGAATGTTTCCTCTGATATGAAGCATTAAATAATTGAATCCAATAAAAAAAGGATGCAATGGAAACATTTTTTACGTAAAGAGGATATAGTTTATTAAGGTTTCTTTGAATATGATGTGGGTGAGTTTATTTCCCACATGAAATATTTTATGATGAAAATTATGGAAATCCGTAAATATGAAATTTAGAAAGTGGAAAACCTCAAATTAGTTGATTACATTAACATAAAAGTTGAAGGAAAACTAAAAACATTAGATGTTAGATACACACATGAATCTTAAAGATAAATGGATTAAAAAAATAATAATTAGAATAAATTGATCTATTCAAAACTAAAATTACACAATTATAAAAATATGTGGAATAACAAGATGAAAAAAACATACCCAAAAGAGGATAATTTAAAATAAGTGATTTAAGAGAGAGAGAAAAAGATTCCATTACATTAACACTTAGATATAACATAGAAATATGAGGTTTAAATATTTTAAATATTAATTTTTGTCATTTAGATGTAAGCATATGGATGGAAAAAAATTTCTGGTTATAAATAGAACCCACAATTCAAAAATATCACTAATTATGAATTGATGTAAAGAGAAGAAACATTCATATGTTCCATTGATAAAATAATAAATTAGAAATAACCCCTAATAATAGGAATTAAAGGGATCATTTTTTTATGATGAGGCTTCCAAATAAGAATACATTTCAATAATGGATAAAGGGAAGTGAATAAATGGTGATAGATCAAAATCACTATAGAAATTTTAATATTCAATATTAAAAACATGGGCATGAAATGTATATATAGATTGTAATGATTAAATAAATACCTTTATGGAATAATGTTTTTTGATATCATAGTCATACAATGACTAAAAAAATAAGAACATTTATATTTATGATTTAACCACTTAGGAGTATAAAAATAATATTAATCTATTATTGTATAGAATAAATAATATATTCATTATATGGAAAATTAATATTTCATTAACATTGGTAAAAAATATATCAATAAATATAATTGGAGGAGTCAAAATTCCCCCAATAGAATCCAATGGAGTGTGTATGTTAGAAAAGAATAAAAGATCACCTTGAAAACACCTTATATCAAATAGAGGAAGTGAAATATTGACTCACATCCTTCACAGATGAAAATGAGGATAGACCACCCATCATCTTAGCTAAAACAATATTATTATGAAAGGAAAATTTAAATTATAATAATGTATTCATGTATTCATTTAATATCAATGAAACAAAAAATAGCACTTGGATTCAGGATATTCAGTGTTTATCCCATATAAATGAAATCAGGGTATTTTTGAAGAATCTACAGGTCTACGTTGATGGTGTAGTTATATTCCATAATGAAGGTATCATAAAATAAAAGTATAAAGATAATGTTGGATAAAGATAAACTAATTAATACATATGTATGTTCTATGGATTCCACTGATATAACATATTTATCCTTAGTAATCATTGTCCCACCAGACCTGAGGTCACATATAATTGAAACAATTTTATCAAGGAAATTAAAGGAGAAACAACGTAATAAATGGATAGATTAACAACTAAAATATATACAAATTATATTGTTAGTAAAACACTTTAATCCTTATGGTATAATAAGAAAAAATTATTTAGAATATAGGTATTATAAATATTCATAAGTAAGCCATATAAAATCACTCAAATATTAATGTTGTAACAAAATCTATAAATATTTTATTAAATCAGGATAAGACCAATGATTTATATATAATAGGTAAAAAGGGCATGAAATACTACCCATTGAAAAAGAAGAAGGATTGAAATATATTATATCTTATTCAAATCAATTTTTATGGTTCCATGAATGTTCATATAATATATAGTGAGAAATAATTCATCTTGTTTATTTATGATTATTTTAAAATTTGTTTTTTCCATGATTATTTTAGAAAAAAATTATGTAATTTTTTGTATTTAGTAGTTTAATATATTTGTAAGGAATAAAACAAAATTAAATTAAAATATTATTCAATATAAAAAAGGTATAGAGTACATGTATCATGAGTAAGAAAACTACTTTGATAATTATGTCATTAATCATAATGTCTCATCAATGAGAAATACACAACCAAATGTTATAGGGTAAAGGTGAAATATAATGGTAAAAAACAAGCCAAAGGCATCAATGATCAAATGTTACAACTTATATTTCTATCATAATGAATTCATGCAATTCAATATGTATAATAAATGTTAAAATTTTTTATTCCTAGGATAGAATAATACTCCACAAAAATATGGAATTAGATAAACATTATGTGGAGTGAATTTGGACACTTCTACAAGAGTAAAAACTATAAATGTCCTAGAAATATGGTTCATATTATCATGGAAAAGATCGATGTAAAATTTATTTATCATGATGTCGGTGAAAAATATAAGATTATTGTTTTGTGAAAGTATTATTATTAATATAATGATATATATAAAAATAATAATGGAATATATATTCCAACATATGAAGATTATTTTGATACTGAATAGGTGGTTGAAGAATATTTTTATGGGGATCAACCATTGATTCAATAAGGTAATAGTTGAGCCATGATTAGTGAATCAAATCTTATTAGTGGTAAATATTCTCTAATAATGAATATGTGGGAGAGAAATATATATCACACTACTTTATTTTCTTAATAAATACATCCATATCTACAGAAGAAGATAAATGGGATTTATAGTTCAAGGCCATGAACTATGGTTTAAACTAATTAGAAATAAATCAATCATTAGGACCTTTGAGGAGGCCAATGGATCACAATTATCTAGGAAAATGTATGTACTAGAAAATATATATGATGGGAACTGATAGGTTATGAGAAAATAATAATTTATGCTGTGAATGTGATTTTCACATGTAGAACTAATTGATGTAAAAGAAACCTCAAAACTATTGGTGTCCATTAATTAAATTAAACTTTTTCTTGTCACAGATAATCAAATACAATTCAAAAAATATATAATTGTTGTCATGGTAGAATATTTAACGTAAATTCATAAACAATAGGTCTTCCAAAAATTTAACTTAATAATTAGTTAGGATTAATAGTAGATTTGTGGGTCGAAGAAGGTATTGTATCACATTAAACAACAATCTTGGGTCTAGTACAATCAGTTGGAAACATTTTGGGTGTTTTAAAATATAAAAAATTCATAGTATATAACAATATCTATGCGTGATTAATAATTTAGGAGAAATCCATGGTAATTTTTGAGTATTATGACTTCATAGTTATAGGATTTGTGTTGAATTTGTAAGAGAAAGTTTCCTTATTCATCAGATCAGAGATTGAAGATTTGATTAAAAACATATTTTTATAGGTAGTAAATAAATCAAATGGGAGGATACACATTTTTTTCCATATAAATATTTATTAAGTAACTTCTAAAAATGTTTTAAATAAATTAGTAAAAAGTAGTTTCAACCCCAATTATGTTTAGAACCAAGCAATGAAAATTAAAAAAATTAAAAATAGTAGATCAAATACTTAAACATAATATTATTTATAACTTATTTTATCTTCGAAAAACAATGTCTTGTATTATTATATTTATATTTTTTGTTACATTATTTCATATTTGTCCTAAGTAGGGTAAAATCTTAGTTCTAAAATGTTTATGAGGTATATTAAAGGAACTCTTTTTTATGGTTTGGAATAGTACTCTGGTAATGATGAAGAAATGATTCCAAACATGGATGCAGATAGGGATGACAACATTTTAGATATAAAATACATGAGAAGGGAATACTTTTTAATAATAATAAAATTATTTTTAGGAATTACCAATAAGAAATATATCATTTCTATTTTTACTTCAAAATAAAATTATATTATATTAAAAAGAGTTTATAACAAATTATATAGATAAAAAAATAATATGAAAATGTAATGAATGTTATGAAGCCCTTGGTAGATGATTTTGAAATCATAAATGAGATTGATCTAACAAAATTGAGGTAACAAGAAACAACTACAACATTCATGAAACTTATATTTAGATATCAGGTGCTATTTTATTAAGGATATGATAGTGTAAGGAATTATCAAGCTATAAATTGTGTAAACTAGTCAATGAGTGGCCTCCCTCTTCAAAAAAGATTTAACCATAGTTGTATGTTGGGAGAATCGGTTAAACAGTGGTGTTAAAAAACCTCCCTTGTTTTGAGGATGTATAGAAAATTCCCATTCACCGTCATGTATAATTATTTACATAGATATTGTGTGCGTGTTTTTATCTAGTGTTTTTATTTTATAGGGTGTATGAAGATTAGAGGAGAGAAAATAAATTTGTAATTAGAAGGATAAAAGATATTTAAAATAAAAATATGGAATATAGTTGTATATATTAACATGTTCTATTGTTTCCTATAATGATATTAAATCCATGTAGGCTTATAGATTTTTTAATTACTCTTTACTCTATAAAGAGTAAGGAAAAGTGTTTCTAGATTTCACTAATTTGAGAATATATGGAAATTGAGAAGAACATTTATTTTTTATTTTCAAAGGGGGATAAGTAATATAGTGGTAGAATCATATAAAGAGGGATCATGGGTGGAAATATTTAATTTAATAACATAAAGATCATATAGAGGATTATAAACAAAATCCAATGTGTGAGGTTATTAAAATAAAAGAATATATTATTGTATTTTTGTTAATTATATTTTTATTAATGTATGGTGTGGTATAGAGTTGTATGTTGGTATGTTATATCAATGATAGTGTTAAAATGATGTTGTAGAGAAGAATCAGACTATGAAAAAAAGAATCATTCAATGGGTGAAGATATGGTTTACTATGACAATGAAAAATTACTATATCAAAAAAATTTATTGGTATGTAACATCCTATGATTCCAGTGATGTTTGAATCATTTATACATAATATTTTATTTATGTTATATGTGTATTATGGATAATTCATGATGTAAGTACAATGGTCACGTTTTGACTGAACGATATATAAGGGTCACACATATGATACTTAAAAGTTATATAAAAAATAATTTTTTAAATATTAGATATGATATACATGAGAAGTTCACACCCTGATTCCATGTATCATATGTTATAATGATAATAATTGTAGGATTCCAATTCCGTAATTTACTTTTTCACATTTTGGAGGGTGAGTTCCATGTAAAATGATGTCAGGATGGATTTTATGAGAAACTGTAAATCACACTGCAATATAAAATCCCACCAAAATATTGGTTTGTGTCTTCAGAATATTTGAGGAGATCAAAATGATGTGTATTTAGTATATTAATACATTATTTTTCCTGAGATTATAGTTCATTTATAATTTCACAATGAATGAAAACACTACATAGTGTAAGTGTATTGATAAAGGATCATTCCATGATGAAGGAAGCCACATATTGGAAGAGGTAGAACAAATAAATTTTAGAAGATTGAATCCATTATTGTTTCCATAGTGTTTTTTGGCATTCACAACATAATTCGTCATTACCAAGATATTATAAGACCCAAGAAGTGGGAAAATAATTTTCAATGTAGGGATCATGATTTGAGGACCTCAATCCTTGATTTATAGATGGATTAGTAAAAAAGATGGGTAGATAAAATAATTTACTAACAAAGAAAATTATAGTGAAATGAAATTATTGTGTGAATATATATTAATGACTATGCATTAGAATCATAATAGAAGTGCACAGATGTAACTATAAATGATCTATTGTTTTTCTAATATAAATAATGATTTTAAGTAATATTTGGGCCATATTTTTTTATATTCCATGTATCAAATCACTATATAGAAAAATAAGACAAGGAAGATACTAATGGATTGACATTTACACCCACCCATACTCTTATAACTCATATAATGAGTAGGGTTATTCCCATGTATATTGATACGAAATCAGTGCATTCTTCATAAATTATCCCATTATTAGTAACCATGAAAAATACTTGTATCCATATATTTTATATAATTTTGTGGAAATTTTTTGTGATTGATTACTAACAAGTTTTAGATGATATAATTAACCAAATAATAACATCTATTAGGATAAAATAAGAATTTAACACCCTAAATTACCCCCTTTGAGGGTGTATTGTACATGTTGTTATAATTGTTGGTTCTGAGTGCAGCAGAAGCATGCTTTGGTGGGTGATATATTAAAATATGATGTGATAAATACATGGGATTATGAGATTTCATCATTGATTAATGGTGATCATCAAAAAAGGACCCTTCAAGATTTCTTTTATTATGATTGTGAGTATCCAAGGTTAGAATCTCAATTGTGGTGATCCACACATGCTTCAATGGTCTCTGACCAATGCCACTCGTTCTCTAGGTGCTAGCACGGTGAATAAAATGCCTTTTTTCTTCATTATTGACCACAAATTCTTCATTCGTAATGAAATTAACTCTTATGTTTTTCATTCTTGAGAGGGAGAGAGGAGGAGGAGTCAAGAGAGAATTCATTGTGAAAAACAATTCTATATTCCCAAAATTGGAATTGGTTTCAAAATAATTACACAATAGGCAAAGCCATATATTTATAGGGATAGGATTTCAGTTAGTAAATTTAATTTCATATAATCCATTAAATATAATTATAACCATTAATGAAATCCTATACCACTTAATAATAAGAACAATATTTTTATCATAGGATAACATGAAAAAAATGTATAAATACTATTTACAAGCTCGTAAAATTTTATTTTATCACCAGACACTAACTTGGTCCATTCGAACTCTTCTTCTATTTATTTAACACCCGAATAAATATTTTTTCGTCCAAAATAATTTTCTATTCACAAACGAGGAAATAAATATTTATTAAATATTCAATAAATATATATATATTTTATCCATAATAGAGTGAATAAATATTTTTTTTGTTATCAATATAACATAAATAAAATTATTACCCACTCTTGATAATAATATTTATTCCATTAATTAAATTCAAAAAGAATTTCATTGAGTCCACCAGAATCACATACTGTGTGACCTTATAGGATTAATTGTAATTTTCATTAGGGGATTTATGTAAATTCAAAGATTAATGTAATGTAATAGGTCTAGGTACCCAAGATAAAGAACATACATAATCATTTAACAACCACATATAAACACTGATTATTTAATATAATCCACTTTTCACATAATCTCATAATGAAGGCTACATGATGGTGTCATAAACCTATATTCTTGATACATCATTCTCTAAAAATGTGAAATAAACTCATCATTACACCATGGCCATGGAATTTAGGGAGATGGTTCTATTTCAATCAAAGGACCGAGATATCAACATCCATAAATATGGATGGGAAAAATCATTTCTTAACTTCTCCATTAATATCATGTCATTCACGACTCACCCAGTATACGCTACTTCCCTCTAATATTTGGCATGATAGTGTTTTTAAGAAAAGTTATGTATGAAAGCCATTTCATGCATTAATAATAATATTAAAGTGTAAGGACCATCACACAAACTCATAAAAAGAAATTCCTATGACACAAAAACAGGAATAATTTTAACTAGTGGGATTGTTCTCAAAATCTCACATCTTGGAGGTCACCAATAGAAAACATCATGAGAATAAGTCTCATCATTTTTTGGGTAATCGTACCTGAAAATCTATATACTATTTGTCCCATCATAGTATGTTATCCAACCACAGATCTATATGAATATTACTATCATAGCACATCAAATATTTATTCATTGAGGGGAACTACAATGACCTTATCATTGCGACAAATAATATATGACATTATTAAATTACGGTTATATAGAACAATGGACAATATGTAATAAGATGTTAAATTTAATATTTAATATATAAAATATTCATATAACCAAACTACAAATAGTTGGTTCTACGCCATAAAATCTGACAAACATCTTCTTGGACTAGAGAAGACTACATATGACTTTAATTCTGCTATACCTCAAATGATAATCATGATTTTTTGTAGTCATGTATTTATTCAAGGTGTCTTCCTTGTTGTCCTCCATGTAAATAATGCTGAATGAAACTTCACATCTCTGAGATAAATCCCATAAGAGATGATACATCCAAAGTATGTGGCATGTCTGCTGATTTGATCTTAGATCTTTTGTAAGAGCCACCACTGTATTATTATCACAATAGTGTGTAAGGGTTTCTTTAATACTATGTACCACATCAAAATATTAGGTGAAATGTCCCATACAAATTTCTTTTTTAAAGGCCTCAAAAGAAATAATATACTCAGACTCTGGTGTAGATTCTATGACCATATCTTGATTTGAGCTCTTCCAATTCACATCACCTCCATTAAAAATCATGATGTATCCCATTAGGGACTTCATATCATCTTGATAATTCTGGAAACTAGAATTTTCAAATCCTCTTATGACTATTTCCTCATCTAATCTATACACAATAAATATTACCTTAAAACACCTCAGATACATAAAGATACACTTGACTTCCACATAATGGCAGTCACTTTTATCATCTCGATATTTATCTAATGCACTTATTGAATAGGTTGGATATAGAATTGAAAATAGCATAACATACCTGATTGACACAATCGTTGATGCATATTGAATAATTTCCATTATATTAATTTTCCCATGGTTTTGAGGATACATTTTATTAGTGGAATAATTCCATGTGATTCCCACATTCTTCAACGGTCTCTGAGAAATAAAACTCATTCTCTAGATGCTAGCATGGTGAATCAAATGTATTTTAGTGTTCCTTATTGATCACTAATTCTTTCGTCTATAATAAATTCCCTATAGGGTTTCTTATTCTTGTGAGGGATATTTCAGAGGATGATTTGAGAGAGAATTCATTGTACTCGGTATATATCTTTTCCCAAACATGGAATTGGTTTAGAATGAATTACACAATTAATGTAGCTTTCTATTTATATATGTGGGATTTCAGTACCAAAATTTACATTCGTAATATTCATTAAATAAAATAATTACCAATAATTAAATGCCATGATACAAAATAGTAATAATAGTATTATTATTTTTTGGTGCACCAACTTGTGAAAAATGGATAAATAATATATAACAGCTTGTAAATAATTATTTTCTCACTAGACATAGTCTTGGTCCATTCAAACTCCTCTTGAATTTATTGAAGACACCAATAATTTTTCTATTATCTTAAATGAATACTTTATTCACAATCTAGTAAATAAATATTTTTTAAAAAAATATATGAAATAAAAAGTATATTTTATTCACTATTCCATGAATAAATATTTATTTAATTCATGATATCAATATAACTTACATAATATTTTCCCCCTATTATGAGAATAATTTTCATTCCATTAATTATATTTCAAATTGATTTTAATCCAGACCACCAGAAACACTTAGTGTGTGACCCTCTAGGATTATTTCTCATTGAAATTTGGTGGTATTGCATAAAGTCCAAAAATTACTATCTGGAAATAATTCAATTCACCAAACAGAATGAACGTAATGTAACATTGATGAAAACCACACATGAACACTAACTATGTAATATAATACATTTTTCACATAATATAATCGTACATGTTGCATGACAGTGTCATCAACCTACATGCTTGGTAAATCAATCGTTAACACTCATAAATAAAATATTTCTGACACCGTGGATATGGTATTTAGAGAGACTGTTATACTCCAATAAAATGGTAGATATATCAAATTCCATAAATATTGAAGGGAAAAATTCTTTCTAGAAATATTCATTAATAACATGAAATTTATGAAACACAGAATATACCCTACTTCCCACCAACATATGGGGTGACATTTATTATAAGTAAATATATAAATAGGATTCATGGCATTCATTAATGAAAATATTAATAAGGACCATTACACATACTTGCAATGTGGAATATATGATGACTCCAAAACCTGCATAATTCCTACTGGTAGGTATGTTCTCATAATCTCCCATCATGGAGATTACCTAGTGAAAAATTATGAGAAGATGTACCATCTTCATATGAGTAGTTACAAGTGGTGGTATATATGATATGTGTCCCGTCAAAGTATGTTATCCAACTTTAGAACTATATTAATAATATTTTCACATCACTTGAAGGATCTCATCCTAGTAGGGAACTACTATAACCTTTTCAATGTGACAAATAATCTATGATATTATTACATTATAGTCATGTAGATCAATGAAAAATATGTAATAAGCTTTTTACTTTAGTATTAATACATAAAATATTAATGTAATCTAATTACAAACATTTGGTTCTCAGACACCAACTATAATAATAATAGGTTCATTCTAGAATTTTTCCACATATTTGACCCAAATATGACATAGCTCTGTCACCCAATATTGGTCATGGCCATTTTCGTTTCCATAAAGTTATAGATCCCAATTTGGATTGTAATTCTGGTTTACTGATGGTTACTAATGACTGTAGCTCATAATTTTGGTGTTTTTGGTGATCCCTTTCACCATCAAACCATGTTGTTCAATAGTTTTTTCATGGAAGTCATTAGTATATATTGATGTTATAAAAATTTAGAAATTTATTTTAATAAAAATAAAAAGTACTAAATTTCCAAGTGATAATAAAATCCCAATTCTATAAATAACATAAAAAATGAACTATTAAATGAACCCATTATTAGTTAAAAAAATTACGATAAAGGAGGTCTTCATTAGTGAATTTTTTTTGTGGTTGAAGTTATCCTTTACCCATGAATTTTTTTTAGAAATAATAAAGTATTTAAAAAATTAATTTATTTATTATTATGAGATGGATAATCAGGCCAATCAATACCTCGACCAGGCCTCATCAAGCTATAGCATATCTTTAAGCCCATCCACACAACTAAAAATGCTTAATATTGTTTTGAGAGGTGATATTTAAACCCTAGTAAGCCCCTAACCAACCAATTTATGTGAAACACCCCTAAAACTAAATCATATGAATAAAACTATGGTAAAGTGATTCATTCACACACAAACACACACACACACACATATATATATACATGTGTGCATATGTGTTTGTTAATATATAATTTTCTAAAATATTTTAATTTAATTAGATATATTAGTACAAATAAACATAAATACTAATTTTATATAATGATATACATATATCTGAATGTATATATATTTTAATAAATATTGTTTTTGAATATTGATATTTATAAGTATATATAAAAAATGTGTCCAGGTTTGTGTGTGTGTGTGTCAATATGTGTATATGTGTGTGGAGAAAAACACAATTAAATTTATAATGGAAGGTGATGACAGGGAATGATAGATGACTAGGTAATTCTTTCCACCCCCAATTAAAAAAATGATAATCATAACCAATCATTTCATTGGTAACACTGCTAAGTAAAAATGCAATGATGTATAGTTTATGATCGGAAAACTATCACTAGAGGTCCAATATAAATTGAATAATTTGAGTGATTCGTAGGACCTCTATAGAAAATCATACCAATGGTTTCAAAAACATCATAGAATTATTATTCTAAATTTTATCTCAAAGACTAAATCTACTAATGTATATATAGTGATTTTCATTTTCATAATTGTAACGCTAGATTAAAAACTATGGAGTCATCCCAAACCTGACTTCAAGAATATTCCAGGGAAATAGTAGTATTATACTTTTTGATCAAATATTTAGTGTGTATCTAGATTACGATTTCCTTTGAAGGTTTCACAAAAAGTTTTTATGGTTTTCCTTTACTCGGTTAATGCATGTATGGTGAATCGTTTAATGGTTTTTTTAATTATGATGTCAGTTTATGATGATATGTATTTTTTGAAATATGAATTTTGGGGTCCCACTAAACATTTAAAATTGTTTTATTTCTAAAATCAAATATAAATGAATTGACAGTTGATATATATATATATATATCTCACTCTCTATGTTTGTATGATTTTATATATATATTTTTATTTATTTATAATACCTAAATTAAAGTAAACACTCACATATAATTATATATATATGTTGTAGATTTATTCGTATATTATAAATTGTGATTTATATATATATGTATATATATTTAACTATGTGCTATATTTAGTATATTTATATATTTAATATTAACATATTTAATGTATTTATATATTTCTTTATATAGTTTGTATCACTCTATTATGTAATATATATATTTTAATAATTATTTATATAAATATGAGTTAGTATAAAAGAATAATAAAATGTATAAATGGAAATAAAATATATAATTTTGATTGTATATATGTTTACTTATAATATAATGAATATTTGAACATATATAATTATGTATGTTTGAAGTATTTTATTAATGGTACCCATTATTAGCAATTAATGAAGAACTAATTAATGGTTACCGTTGTCACTACTAAGAAAAGTGATATTAAAGGGTTACCTAATTTCAATTATTTAATTAGATCAGATGAAAATGGATTTTATTTGTTCTTTTTTTAGCGCTAATAAAATTTCATCCTTTATATTTCTTTTATAGTGAAGATAATTGATATTGCTTCTTTTTCAAAAAATTGTAGCAGTTGGTGCCTATTATTTTAGTGAATTCAATGGCAGTATTTTTTACTCCAATTTATGTTATTTATTTTCAGATCCATTGTTTCCAATTTACCGTTCTCAGTGACAGTCACCTTCCCATTATTAGTTTCATCATTTCAATAAACATAGAGAATATTTGTGGTTTTTAGACATAGAAGATATATACCTGATTCACTGCCACTAAACATGGCCATTCCTATTTATTTAAGAAATATTTTTAATCCCATTCATTGTTTTCTCTTTCATATCACATCATATCATTCACCATTATCATTCAATACATATCCACATTTTGTTGTTCCATAGTCATGAAACTATTCTTTAAACTTCTTTATGAATTTAGAATTTCACCTAGTTCTCCCATAATATGTTGGTGGATCTCCCTGTACACTGTTCCTTTTCTGATGATGTTATTTTTCTAATTGATAGTCCATAGAGGTATTTTTAGGTGGTGGTGATGGATTTTTTTGGAGTGTATTACATCAGGATTTCAACTATTTTACAATTACATGTTTGCGTGAGCATTATACAGGAAAGGAAATTTGTAATAGTGTATATATTGGTTCTGTTTCTTTACATGAAAATATTTATTTGGAATTATTTTATTTGGAATTTTCACTACCCTTAAATTAGTAATATTTGGGAATAATTTTAATTCAATTAATTATTTTTTACTCATCAGACTATTTAAATAATATATTTTTTGGAATATTTTCACATATAATGATAATTATAATTATTTATCATAATTTAAATTAATTTCATCAGTCTATCCCAGATAATTATGTCTTCTTTAAATGTTATGACATTAATAAAAATATATATTAAAAAATTTAGGTTCAATTATTTTTTACTTAAAAAACAATTTTAAGTGCCCTAAACTACCCAATTAAATGTTATCACTGTTTTCTTCTCCGGAAAATTAATAGAACAATGATCTAAAAAAATTTCCACATCCGATTCAGCACCAAATATATTCTACTAAAATTTAATTATCAAATTTTCTAAATTTTCTCAAATAACATGTAAAAAATCACATACAAAATAATTGAAATAAACTAAAAATATTTAAAATTTTAACAACTGGGAAAAAAATATATGTATATAATAAGTTAACCATTGGCTATTGGGTTGTGGGTTGGTGTTTTCCATTCATTCTACCACCTAAGATTGTTGGGCCATCTATCATTGGATGATCTTCCCATGGTCCATCACCCTCTCATAATCCACATAGGACATGTCCTATCAACATGGATTGGCTAATTGGTTGTGTCCTAAATACTCTAATTGTACACTATGTTCATTCCAACATTCTAACTAATTTTTTTATTATCGATGCATCCAACCTTCACAACTAGTTCAACTGATCATATTATTTACCACCATTTGTGGCTTCAACATTTAAAAGATCAACTAAAATTCCACCACACTATCTAGTTACTGCAACTTGAGGTCATTATTGAATACATGAAAAAATTAATGTTTTATCTAAAGAAGAAGGATTAAAAAAAATATGGGTAGTTGTAAAACACCACAAACAAGACAAGGTGTACTGATTTAGTTCTATCCATGGGACAATGACTGTGGTTATCCTGGGATGGTTAACAACCCATCGACATAAATTTGGATAAATTCAACATTATTAAAAAACTGATAACATCCTTTCTTTTAAAACATAATTCATAGGATTATTTTCCCCACAATAATTCATCATAAAAAATATAATAAAATCATGCTTCATCAAATAAATTTATATTTATTGGGGATGACAGTGTTATATTTTTGTACTAGATCAAATAGCATGATGTAGTGAGGGTTATAAATCCATTTTTTATGTTATCATTTATTTCTTTATACTACACAGTTGTAAATTTATTTAAGGATTTGTGATGTTATTCAAAAAAAATTCACAAAGTGACAATGATTTTTCTTATTGAGGACTCATTCTATTGTGATTAATGTTTATATTAATAATTTTTAATGGATCTTGAATATTATATTTCATAAATAAAGAATATTTATAATAGTTATAATAATGAATCCAAATAGATAGTTTTATTATAACCTATAAAACTTCATACATCAATAGTATCATCCATTAAATGATTGATTCCACTAAATTTGAGTTTGTAGGACTCATTAAATTAATGTAGAGTCTATCATTGATTATAGAAATATCTTTATTATATTCTCCATATTAAAATTTATGATGGAGGTGATAATACAAATTTAATTGATTGGGGTTTGAACCGAAGTTTTTAGTGTATTCTATGTTGGGTGGATAAGTGTTTTCGTAGGAGAATGTTGTTACCACCAAGGTTAACGTAGTTAAACTCTATGTTGGATATGAATAAACTAAAAAAATTGAGTAATTTTTATTATGTATTTTAATTTTATATATAATATTTATATCCAATTAGAGATTTTGGTTTTGATTAGGTATCTTCTTCTATTGTATATGGTTATAGATATTTCGAAAAACAATAATGTTATTATATTAATCATCAATGAATAACTGATAAAATGAAAATCATAAATGAAATAAAGCTTCATAATTATCAAAAAGCCACAAACATTGTTATAAAACAATGTCATTATTTAATAAGTTTTTCAAGAAAATATTATTTTTTATTAAGTCACATCCTGGTTCAAGAAACCTTTTAGAAAAAATGACCTCTCTTGTGAATAATTCCCTGGTTTTACGATCATAAAAACAACTATTATTTTTTATGTTACCGTATTGTGGTTTACTAATGATAATTTATTGGTTATGAACATTGGATTTACATGACAAAAAATGACCTCATTATGAATTCCAATTCATTTAAATTTAAGGTATTTCCATAAAGGAAACACTTGTCCTGGATTCTATATCGTTTGTTCTATGTTTTACCATCAAAATTCTAATACTTAAAAATAGTTGATCAAAGTAACCATGTCATAGTGCTTGGTCCTAGCCATAAAAAAATAAAAATAAAAATATAAAAAAATTCTTGATGTTCTATAGAATAATTTAAATGATAATCAATGTGGTTTTGATATATTATATAATTTTAGAATTATATATATTAGTTAATTGGTGTAAAATTACATTCAAACACACTCAAACACTCCAAACACGCAACCCAAAGAGGAAGAATACATCCCCCAAGGGATAGCCCACACATTAAGACTTATTAATTTATTACATACCACATAGGGTGAATGGGAATGAATCACATAACATGTCCCAAAATCCTAGTGAAACATTAAGCCTACATCATCCTGACTATGTCACCAAGACCACATCCCCACCTACCTGCATCATGTCTGCATCATCGCCTTCTAGTATCATCGATTGCCTAACCACCTAGATAATTCTATAATAGTACCTAAACCCACCCACATTTGAACATCGATCTAATGTAGAATAAATGGTTTCCTTAACAACTTTGTTAAGCCACCAAATACACTAAATTAATATATATAATGGTAAATATGAGAATTATTAATTTAATTATGAAATCCCTATTCAAGGGTATAATATTTTACAATATAAATGTTTTAAATTATAGTTGAATTTTTAAAATTGATTCTTATAATTTCCAAGCCATGATTTTATGGATTACATTACATTTATGATATAAAATATTTATTTTTCATTCATCTAGAACAACAATTTGTTATTTTAGGAAGGAATTCAATAGTAGTAGTTCATTAAGAATTATACATTTCAGGTTATTGAGTAATATTTTAGTTGAGGCCTATATTTAATATTTATTCATTAATTGTGAGACATTTTGTTGGACTACTAACTAGATCATGGGATTTAGTTATTTATAAGAAGAGTGGGGTTATTTACCAATTACACTATTATTTATCCTCTTGATATTTTTGTTTTATATGACTTTAATATTTTTTATTAAAGTGTTTCAAATTATTTACACAAGGGATTCATTTGGATTTTTTTACATATAATTGGACTTTATTAATGTGTATGTCACTCAAATGAACAGTTTTATAAGGTATCATGCATTAATATGTTAGAAAAATTTAATTTTCTTGAATATATATGATTTTAAAACAACATCCCAAGAAATATTAATTCCTAAACATATAAAATGTGATATATATATTTAATGGGATGAAATAATTAGTTATGATATTAATATGATTAATAATAATAAAATGAGATAATGGAGAAAAATTGAAAATTCTCAGAGTGATATTACATCCAATTTAAACACATGTTATGTAAAAGGTCATCCAAAAGTGTTGGTCATTCCAAATCTATGTGACAATGGAATTTTTAGTGTATGTTTTTTTTTGTATGAGTGACCCTAAAAAGCATAGGTGCCCAAAAGAATCATGATAGGATAATTTATAAAATTATTTTCCAAAGTATTTAACAACATAACATTCTAGGAGTCATATTTGATATGATGAGCATGATTTCTAATAAATGACTGAATATAGTGAGAAACAATAAATAAACCTATTAGATAGTGAAATATAGATCTAAATTAACTATAGAGATATGAATTATAGGGACACAAATATTTTATATAAGTGTGCATCACAAATTTGTGATGATAAACATAGACTGGAAAATATGAGCGAATTGATGAATGTAGATGTGGAACTATGAATTAGTATTAGGGAAAGAGTTTATGTATTGGAGTAATGAACTTATAATCTATGTTTTTATTGGGTATTAAACATAGAATTCGATTACTATTATTTACGATGAATTTGATGGGGTGTGCACATCCGTCTTTTGAGGACCCGTAGCTGCTTCCCTACATTTCGGCTCTCCAATGGTTGGTGGAATCTATCACTTATTCAGGTACATTTAATCCTTGAACATCAAATGATGATGGAATGTCAGTTCTTCCTTCTATGGATTCCTCCTTAAAACTCTTCACCTAGTCTGGGTCTCCCTTATAGACTATGATGTTGTTCTTTAACCTCTTCTTAGTGCCATGTCTTCATGGATGTTTGTTTATGACACAGCTTCTATCTGGACATTCCACGGGGTATGATCTAGGAATCATTCTTAGATCGGGGGAGTAGTCACATTCAACATCACTGTCGTGTATGGACGCTATAATACTAGTGAGTCTACATTTCTTCCCCTTATTATAGGTCTTCTTGAGGTCATAGAAGCCCGAGGAATCCCACGTTGAATGCAGGGAATTAAATCCCATGGGCATGAATCTGAGGGGTTCCTCAACTTCCTATGTTTAACAGTTGGTATACTATGAGTTTAACGTATAGTGGAGTCAAATTTGAAAGACTGGAATATTATGTTGAGTGGATCAGATGGGTGAAACACCTGGAGAGAAAACCGATTCCCAGGATAACACGTGGTTAGTTAATCAGTTACTACTAGGGGCAGTGAATAGGTGAATTAGCATTATCTCCTCAGTATTTGGTGGCCCGGTTAAGAATCTAGATGGATAATGGATGGTTAAGTAAATTGGATGAATAATGTGATGGAGTCGACATGGGGATAATGGTGAAATTGGGCTTGATCATCGATGATACCTCCAACGTGTCCCTGTGGCATTGAATCAATATCCACGTATTTCAAGATAGGGGTACAGAATCATGGTCTGCGTAGAGGAAAATGACTCGATAATATACTGGGGAATATCCGTGGTTAGTAGCCCGAGGTTGTTCTGACACCAGAGGGGCAGACCCAAAATGTGGGTCAGAATGGAGGGGACTACAATATTTTACCATTGGAAAGGGTCGCAACGGCTTAATGCTGGATGGGGATCGCAAGGGCTTACCGCTGGATAAGGATCACAATGACTTATTGCTGGATGAAGATCACAATGTCTTACCACTGGATGGGGATCGCAACAGTTTACTGTTGTATGGGGATCACAATGGCTTAGCACTAGATGGGGATCGTAATGGCTTACCGCTGGATGGGGATCACAATGGCTTACCACTGGATGGGTTTGATCCTCATTAAGGCTTCTTACGTACCATGTCTAGGAGACAGATATCAAATACCATGTAGTTCAGGATTGTAGATGAATTTTAACATCGTGCATGAAGAAAATTGGCTTGTAGTTTAACATCATGTGGGATTATGGTGGTCCAACGTGAAGGGTGTAGGAACTAGTGGTTGTTGGGCTTGAACCTCGGGGAGGCATCCAATGTACCTTACCTTGGAAAGGATCAATGTCCATGTAGTTCTGAATGGGTTTGGTGAAACGTCATGAAGGCTATCAGGACTAATGGATGGTGGGATTGAACCTCAGAGAGGCTTCCTACATACCTTTCCTTTGGAAGGGAACAAATTCCTCATTGTTCAGGTTGGGTTTGGTGAACTGAAATGAAGGTTATCATGATAGATGGATGGTGGGCATGAACCTCCAGGGGATTCCTATATACCCTACCATAGCAAAGATCAAAGAACACGTAGTTCACGATGGTGTTTGGTGAACCAACATGTTCGGTAACCCAAAGAGGAAACAGGGGCTTACGCATGGTTAATAACCCAGAGTGATAAAGATTGGGACTTACTCCACGGTGGAGGCCCATGTGGCGGCAACGCCTAGTGGGAGAGGGATTTGGCACTGAAGAAATGAGGGATCTGGGGCCCACCCCCCCCCCCTTCATGGGACCTTGTCACCGAGAAAGAGATGAGGGGCATGGATACTACATCCTACAAGGAAAAGCTAGGGGATTACACCAAGGTGGTTTCCCTACCCCTGCGGACAAACACCGCTTAAAGAAGAGGATCTCATTCCATGTGATGAATGATTTCACTCCCATAGAGACTAGTGGGCTTTCCGAATGTCAATGGTGGGGGCACCACACGTACGACACAAGAGGTGAGGTCACAGTTTAATGTAATGTGTTGAGGATGATGGCACTTGGAAACTTAACGTCCTGCACCTCGTATGAAGTGGATTCACACTACAACCCAAAAGACATACATAATCGATACCTCCCTCCCCTTGGGAGAGGGAATTCATCAACAATGCCATGGTTATGGGGTGTTATGGAGTGATCTAATGAGGTTCTACATTAGCGTGGCTATGCGAAGAAGCTGTAGGCATAAGCGAGCCTTTGAGAAGAAGAATGAGTCCAAGCAACGCAAAAAGAATCACCACCCAATGGACTTTGAAGTTACTACATTCAAACCTAGAAGGTCTCATGAGAAAATGATTTGTGGAGAAAAGGGGTTCATAGGTATAAGCCTTGTGAAGCTCTATTTCTCTATGAAGTGGAGGGGCTTTTCCAAGGGGTGTGATTCACGATGTGAAGTGGCGTAGCCTAGGGATAGGGAATAGGTGAATATAGATAGTTATTTTTGAAGTGTAAATGCCCTCACGAAGTAGTACCTTGTGAATCAAGGGTGCCCCATGAAGCACAATATTGAACTGTAATGATCCTCACGATGCACATTGACCTTGCCTTAGAATGCGGTTCACATGTGCATGAAGGGTACTTTGCGAAGAACAAGTGATCCATGAAGACCCGAGTCCCATTGGGAATATCCAAACTTAACAGAGGCCTTTGGGCTCCCTAATGGGCATCCATCTTTGAAGAGGGGGAGAATTCATGAAAAGTTGAAGGAACTTCATGATGAAAAAGTACCTTGTAATGATCATTGTTCACAGAGAAAAAATAACTTCGCAATGTGGGAGATTATAAGGCGAAAGGTCAGAGTATCCTTCCTTTTCAATTAAGGGGAGGCCAAAACATATATGAAAGAGGCTTTGCGGAGCATATTGCGGAGCATATCTCGCTCGGTGTGAAGCCACATGGCATTTTTTCATCACTGCGAGGACTCTCACATCCTTGCGTCGTGGCGGCTTCGCAAACGTCAAAGGGGGTTCACGGAACCTCCCACCTCCTTGCTCTGCGGATGTTTCGCGAATGTCCAATGATTTTGCAAAGCCTCCCACGTCATTGCGCCATGTCAGGTTCCTGAACTTCAAATGGGTTCACAGAGCCTCTCACCCCTTTCTTTATGGTTGTTTCACGGAGGGGAAGCCTGATGCCGGACACTATGCTGTAGGGGTCTGTGAATGAGCTTCGGAAGGCAGTACCTAAGGATCTCTTGTTTGTTCTTCTTCGTCGCAAATTTTGGCGCTATGAAATGCCCCCCCTTAGAAATGAAACCAAGGAGAGATCGAGGGTAAAATTCATGGGGCAATTGCTGAAATCCCATAGCTAATCGTTATGCTGGCTCGCGATGGAGGCTCATGAAGTGGAGAGGCAACGGGCTAGCCGAGCGTGCCACAATTCTCTCCACAGTTAGACACGCTGTGAAGCACCAGGGGTCCTCACCTATAAATAGAGGAGCATACCTCTCTGTTTTCATTTTTTATTCTCTACATTTTTTTTATTTAGATCTCTCGATTTGTGAAGCTCTATGTACTCTGCGATTGCTCTATGTGAATTAGGTCTTCTGATTCACGATGCACAATGAGTCTTTGACTCTGCAATGGTGTGATTTTCTACTTGCATCCAAAGGTAGGTACAAGGATTTGTGATTATGTTGCTGGGATTAGGCTCCACGAATGGTCTTACTAAATGATCTCCACAAATGGGATTCGTGAATCATAAAAAAAGTGTCCAAATCATAAAAATAGAATATCTCACCAAGAGGCTGCTAGGGGGGGTCCTTGCGGAAGATGATCAAAGTGAGTAGATAGAGAATATATTGGGTCAAGGGGATTTTCTATGGAGCCACTCTAACCATTATTTGTTTTTGAATCTATTTTCGAAAATCCAAAGAAATGTCTGTTGTGTAAGAGGCTGAATCATTAGGGATTTTGGCTAAGGGATGACGTCTTCATCCTTGAAGAAAGAAAGGATGAGCCAGCTTACTAGCTCATGGGCGTGTCGTGCCAGCACAAGCAGTTCCGGGTGACTGATGTCTATACCTAGGAGGAATTCATGACTGTTATTGCTAATTATTAGTACAATCATCTGAAAAATGTTGACGGGAAGGAATTACAGCCAGAGACATCCCCCCTCTGTACCAGATGATCTTGAAAACACTCCTGAGGAACCCAGGGAAGGGATGATCCGATGAGTGGGATCTAATCGAGGGAACAACTTTACATGTGACTTGGCATGGGCCTACTAGGTAGGTGCCTCTTGTGAAACGTTCATGTTAGAGTTGAGGAGAGTGATCTTGTATAAGGCGGCTTGGGCCTCCCAATTACATATATATCAACCAAAGTAGCCGATGCTGGAGTTTTTGTGCAGGTGGTCATCGAGGACCAATACCTTCCATATACACCATGAGGAGGTTGGGATCAGTTTATGGGATGTTCATCCGTTCTCAGGGGTCCCGATTCTAGGGGTGATGTGTGATGAATTCCTCCCCGTTTTGGGTGAATGGTAGGATCCAGAGAAAATTCTTCCACTGGAGATGGCATTGATGGAGATGTTGCTGGAAGAGGAAAAGAAAGCAGTTAGAGACGTCTACATCAGACAGTGGTTCAAGCAGTTCCTGAACAACCTGACATACAGGTAGTTTCTAGTGAGGCTATAAACCTATCTAAAGGGTCTTAATAGGGAAAGGTGCACCCATACTAGCGGCTCTTGGAGGATAGCTAGTGGAAAACCCGTGGATTCAGTGTCAGCATCGAGAAACATTCTGTACTTTGGATGGAAACATTCATCGTGGCAATAATCTGCGGTTGGATCCTTCCGGTGAGGAATATGATCATGGGAGTGTGGCCAAGATCATTTATCATGGTGTCCATGTTCGAAATATTAGGGTGGGTGAACCACGGAATCTTGATTCTCGCCATGATGTAGAAGATGTTATGGCATATCAGCAATGGAAAGAGGCCATAGAGGATATGGAAACAATTCTAACTCTTGTATGGGTGGATAACGGCGCACGTCAGTGAGGTTTATGAATATAAGAACCCCATATCCCATATAGGATCAAACTTCTATCCATCCATCCTGAACGCCGCATGGAGAATTCCGACCAAGCTGACCATGTCGTCAATACTAAATCGGGTCTTGAAGGCAGAGGAGTCCAACTGTCCTCAGTTCCTGCTGCCAACTGGTGATTTTACAGATGATGGAAAAGTAATGAAAGAGCACCGGTACTATATTATGGCCATTCTAGGTGGAGTTCTTGTGGCAAGAGTGGATCGTGAGCCTCTCTGCGAGCCGTACACCCCTCACCATTTCGCCAGGCAATTTCGTTGTATAAAGTAACTTACCCCGCAAGTTTATTTATGGGTTCTCCACGAGGAACATCTGAGTGTGATGAGGCATATGTGGGTCATTTTCACATGGTAATATGGGTATATGTGGAACCAACTACCTCTTACCACCGCCATCATTGGGTTGGTGAAGAATTATACCAAAATAAGGGAGGTAGTCTACCCGGTGGAGATGCTGATGTAGCCAATTGTTCGTGCCGATGATGGTGTGCCTACCCAACCTCGAGGATGAGGTTAAAAGGCAGCAAGGACATCACGCATTGGTGGGGATTCCATGGCGGCGAGACCCATACAGGTTGAGTGGGAGGTAGTGGAAGAAGATCTAGCAGTGGAAGTGGACCAGGTGGTCCTAGAAGTATAGAGTTATCCAGAGGGGAGGCCACCGAAAAGATTTCGTAGAATATCAACATTATCTCTGGGGAAGTGGATGAATCATGTAAATATATTGAAGAATTTTTTCTTCCCAGAGGGCTAGAATATGTGGGATGTAAAAAAGTAATTCCACAACTCGTCTGAGATGTGGAAGCACTTGAACAGTCTTATGATGGATTTGTCAGGGATTGGCCCTATCAGGGCTAACTTTGCAGTGTTCTAGGTAGAGCCAGAGCACTACCTGGCTGAGTTGTAGGACATCGTGCACTCCCAGGGTGTTCCACATCTATTGAATGATCTGGTGAAGGTGATGTTGGATCTAACGACTCTTCCTCAGTATTCTGCTTCAGAACTAAGAGAGCACTTCCCACTATCAGAAGAATCAGATGAGTCCTCATGGGGGGAGGAAGGTGGTAGATTAATTTCATTGTAATAGCATGAATTTGGTGATCATGAACCAGATCAAAAAGACTTTTCAAATGCCTTTGAGGTAAAATCCTAAGCCCCATCCTTAGGTATTTCTTCCAGGTCGTTTTTGACTCCATACTAATCATTATAAATATGCAGGAGGAACATGTACATAAAACCTATTCTCGTACCCCAGTTGAAGTAGATGTTGGTCCATTGGGATCCATTGCCGCTGTTATGGAGATTACCACATCTAGCGAGGCCAGGATACCCGAGGGGGCTCCTTTGGAGTTTTCAGACCTTCCGAAAATATTAGGAGGGACACACCTCAGGGTCCCCACCACAACAACCTAGGAATGAGACCCAGAATTCGATCTCTTTAAGTCTCCATCACACAATTAATTACAACAATGCATTGACCGTGATAACCACATTTGTTCCCTTTTGACATTCACAGTCCTTCAAATGGGATGGGCTGCCTTTGCGATGTTGGTTGGTATTCCTGGAAATGCTTTTCCCTGGGACTGCTAGTGATCATGGAGGCAGATATCCATACCAACTGTGTGGCGTCACTCTGAATCAGTTGTGGGACCGTTAGTAGTGATGATCCTGAGATTATGGAGGTGGGATTCGATGATGAAGATTGATCGGATAGCTCGGGTCCTGCCATACCGTATGAAACACTAGATGTGGACCCTGCTAATGAGTTCTTGGGGGCATTCCCTACATACGAGCCTGACAACCCAGTGGACTAGGATTAAATGACCTCTAATGAAGTTGATTGAAAGATAGTGTGTTTCTGATCATTGATGTTGATCGAGTGATATATTGATGAAACCACTCAAGCACAATGGATAGACCTGATGGAGAGACATCATTCACGGCTTTGTGAATAGTGAACTGGGGGTGTAGATGCCCAACTTCCTCACATTCTGGTCCGAGATCTCATGGTAGAGAATATTTGGGAGTATGACCATGGCCATGGTGTAGGCTGACAGCGGAGGAAAGTGGTGATTATAAAGAGGCTCCAAGAGGCTAAAAATTATGTTCTACGACTGAGGTCTAGGAGGATGAGCACTCACACTCCCATAACTCACAATCAGAGCTAATATTGTGATTGAAGGCCTAGCTGGAAGAGGCCGAGGAGCACATGAAACAAACCTATGAAGGAATGACTATCATCTAGACTGACGTGGAGTGGGCCCAGATTGTGGCTGATGAACATCACCCCATCGCTACCGAGAAGTGGGAGCGAAAGAGGCGGCATCATGTCCTAGATGACCCAAGATAGAGGGTGGAGGTGGTGCAACATTCTTTTGATGGGGTTAACCCATCCATGGGAGGGATTGTTCCTCGAGTGTTGTAATACTTGCATACCAGCTAACATTATTTCTTTCTTTAATCATTTTATTCTAGTTACATGCATGACTTCTATTATTTTTATTGGTTTATAGCATTCCCATCATATTCGTGGAGCATCCAAAAATCAATCCCTAAGCTCACATGGGTTGGGACCGATGCGAGAAACAAGGGATTACCACATTATTATTACATCCAAATGTAAGAGTGAAAACCATGTTTTTGGCATCTGGGGGTTTGTACAACCAATATGGATTTCTGAGAACAAAAGGGGGAGGCCTCACTATAGGATGAGGGACTTAGAACAATCAACATGTCGTCCTACCAATGTGCATTAGTTCACTAGAGGAGTAATGCCAGGGGTGTTGGAATTAATCTGAACATAAGGGAGTGGAATTTGTGAATCACGATACCCATAATTCCAAACACTGTAGGATGGCTTGAAAATAAAGAATAACTATTTACATTGTTTGAAAACGAGTATCCTTATTGTGTTAGCCTGAAATGTTGATAACAAATGAGGTTCGAGCACTGACCATGTCTGAAACACGAGGATTGACTCGAAATGTCATCCATCAGTCTTCTAGAATGTTGGACCAGGATAGTAGGTGAGCCATAGGCTGAGAATATATACTATTATGGGGTTTCTTTAGATGTGAAATAGGACAAGGGTCCCAATAAAGGGCACATAATGCGTCGAGTGTGGAATGATGGGTTATTAAAATGGAGTCCAACATTCTTGAAATTATGCCACCTTTCTGAAGGAACATTAGGTGGGAACGTCAGCCTGATCCGGGATCGTACCTACTTCCGAATAGGACCTCTTGTGTAAGGACTTGGAATGACATGTAGTTTTGCGTCATACATTAAGGACGGTGCACATAGTTTAAAGGTCATACCTCTAATACCAAGAATGTGGATGAGGGTCTAGAAGGTTTAATTACCCTAGTACTAGGTTCATGGAGAAATTTCTAGGCATCGATACGTATCCCATAATGTTGAGAATCAAGAAAAACATTGTTCGTGAAGAATGGTGTGGTCAGAGACCAACGCTGTTAGGGAGAATCCTCTCTGAAGTGGAAACAGATGCATATTATGATTAATAAATGGAATCATGAACTTGTCCAGGGAATAACCGTAGTTTATTTTCATTTATTGAGGACACAGATAACCAAGAAGGAAATGTGTGGTGCGTTACATGCCCCGACGTGAATGATGACCATAATAGTCCATGCCACACCACATGCTCTCGAGAGAGTCCCTAGGTCTAGGGAATGGATTTGACAACTGGGCTGGGCCCAAGGCAGGTTTTTTGGGTGTTCCTACGTATACCATGAGGATGGGAATCAGGCCATACATAGTTCTGATAGTGTAGTTTAATGTCATGCATGATGAAGAATTTCATTCTTGACATGGTTGTGCCAGTGCACGTCCTACAAGAACTACGTAGCCCATGTAATTCGTGCTCAATGTGGGATACAAGGAGTAGTGGTGGGACTTTCCTAGCATAGGAAAGCACATGTCAGGGGAAATGGGTTGCTAGGTGAATGGAATCAAAATGATTTTTACCCACCTATATAACACTCCTAGATAACCAAAGGAGTAAATCCGGGTATGTTGGAATTTTACTTGGACATAAGGAAGAGGAAAATGTGTGAATCATGATGCTCGATATCTGGACCATAATAATGGTGGCATGACGATAGGGTATAACTATTGACATTTTTCGAAACACAGTATCAATTTCATGTTAGCTCGGAATCAGTAATGGAAAATGAGGGTCGACCACTGACCTTGTTCGAAACACGAGACCTATCGTGAATGTCATCTAAGGTCCTCAGAGACATTGGCCAAAGATGGTAGGTAATCTTGTGTGGCATCAGACTAGGATCTAAAGGGGGTCCCCTCAGACATGGAAAGTATGATGATCTAAATGACGGGCTCACAAATCTAGGACATGGAACAAGGGAATGTACCTATAAAAATACCATACTTTGGGCACTGCAACAACGCATCTGAGTATGACTACATGACGTATCTGATTGAGGGAGTCGAGTCCCCCTCCAATGCCAAGGGTCTTGAGGTTGCACACATTAAACATAATGGTCATAGGATGGTCCATTAAGGGGAGTATTGACATAATGGAATTTTCATAGGGTGGTGAAGTATCCAAACGTGACATGTTGTTCCCATAGAGAGATCTTAGTTTTGGGTTATAGAACTCGGTCCAATTTGGGAAAAGACGTGGGAGGAACACTGTACGATAACTGTAAAACCTGACGTGAATATAATCCCATAAGTTACTCGCCACAGCTGATTTTCCAAAAAGGGGTCATGCCTAGGGGCCAAAAGTGGGAGTACCAGATTTTAGATTCTTGGGGATGGACCTGGAGACATTTTGTCTAGGTTTTCTTACATATCCCTCGAGGATGGGAATAAAGCCGTACGTAGTTCTGGAAGATGTTGTACATTTTAACATATTGTCATAATGACATGGAGAGGTATTAGTTTATGGTCATAGATCTCGGAACATAGGTGGTAGTGAATGCGGGAGACACATGGTGAGGTAATTTATAAAACCCGACATGAATGGGAACATGGAGTCTAAATAACCATGTGTTCCTTCGGGATATTTTAGGATGAGGGATCAAAAACGAAAGTCATGCTGGTCTCGAGGTAAAGTGAACAGGCGTTCCTACATATCCCATGAAGATGGGAAGCATGCCTTACATTATTCAGAAGGTTTAATGGTATGGTACCAATGCCAGAGATAATAAGGTCGTGCGGGTCTATCCCTTGCATAAAAAAATCATTTGATAGATCTTGTTTGTCCTTTTGGATAGAAGTTTCTTTTATTAAGCAATGGACCTAGTATAGAAATTGTACACATCACCACAAGAATCTAGACTTGTGAAATTGTGGACAAATGGAATGTTGTGCGACCGATACAAAACATGATACCCCTTTAGTGATGACACCATGATGCAGTATCGTTTTTCGTCGCATGTCCCAGACGAAAATGTCACAGTTTAAGGTCATGTGATGGGACCAGCCATGCATTTTAATGTCATGTGGTATAGATTTAATAGTTTAATGTCATGTTAGACTAGGAAACATAGTTTAGAGTCAAATGGATCATAGAAATACAAGAAAGATGAGGTTTAAAATGGATCGTTCATTACATGATAAAGCATACCAGACATGAATGATGAAATAATCCCATATTATTCCATGCCTGATTCCAACAAAGCATCCCCGGGATGACGTTTCCAAAAAAGGATATTGAATATGTTTCAGGAGATAGGAGGGACAAGCTCTTTGAAGGGGAGTACGTGATATTGAAATTGTAAAATTGATGTGAATGAAGGAATAAGACCACACACCCCACATCACATGGTCCTATACGTGTTGGGGCCTAAAAGAAAAAATAGAAGAGATGAATTAGTGGAACTGAAGATGGACCCAAAGACGAGATGTCTGTGTGTTTCAACGTATCCCATAAGGCTGAGAATCAATCCATATATTGTTCTCAAGAGGATTATCTATAAATAGATCATAGTTTAAGGCCTTATATATCTGACCATGGAGAAGCTGAACTCTTCCAAGTAAGAATAGACCTCAATCCAATTCCTTAACCTTCCGGAGTCAAACTCAGTGTGGGAAACAAGGGAAGAAGTGTTTTTTTCAATACCCGGAATGCACACTAAAGGGAATTCGGTGTGGATTCCAGCATGATGCCTTACTATGGCTTTGTGCTCCAAAAGTGAAAATGTGCACTTATGGATAGTGCCAAGTGTGTCAGTATTACCCTTGGAATTGATGGGGTGGAAAATAATGTGAATCATGTTACCAAACTTTATCACGTGAATGGGTCGGCATGATGTTGGAGGATAACTGTTGACCGTGTTCGAAACACAACATCCAAATCATGTGGCCTGAAATTGGAAATAATGATCATCGACCGTAGACCAGATTCGCAACGCGAGACTTGTATCAAGTTTTTGTTTTAAACCCACGAGGATGTTGGGATGTAATGGTAGGAGAGCCCTGGAGCCAAGTATCAATTCCATTTGGGGGTCCTTTCAGATGTGAAACATAATGGAAGCCTACATGAAAGGGAACATGAATCCTGATAATTGGGGAAAGCATAACGAGGCTGAATCCGACACTCCAGGCCCTAGACCAAAGTACTCATAGGAACATTGGTGAATCACAGAAGAGGGATGATGGACCCAACATAAGGGAAAATTACATGAAGAGATGAGTGTCTGGAAAGGGAGAGAAGGATTCTCAGGAGAGATAGGTACGTGACATGGTTGTTATAAACCCAACGTGAATGAGGATATAATCCCATACCATAATTTATGACACTCTCATGGAAGAACGCATGCCAAGGGGATAAGATGATATTGAGGTTTCTAAGAGATGGGGATGGACCCAGAGATGAGGCGTTTTGTGGTTCTTATGTATCCTATGAGGATGGGAATCAAGCCAGACAAAGTTATGGAAGCAGATGACGTGAATTTTATTGTCATGCAGCTAGGACACAAATAAGGGAAACATACTTGAATGAGGGATTTGTACGGTATGACGAGTAATCCGGTGTGAATGACGACATAATCCCATACCACACCCTACAATACTATGTGAGAACATGGGCCAGGGACCCGAGAAGGTCGAGGTACCTAAGGTTGGACCACTGATATAATGTCACATCCATCTTTCATTTTAACATCTTGTAGTGAGGATGATGGTGATATTTTTTTAATGTCATAGAACATGGACCATACTACCTATTTTAATGTCTTATTCAAGGGACTATTGAGTAGAGAGGGAGATCCATCATGCCTGTGGAAGCCCACAAAAAGGAAACGATGGTAGGGGACAACTATTGACCTGGTTCGCAACACAGTATCTGCCCTATGAGATCATAGTATGGGGAACAAATTGAGCATCGATTGTCAAAAATATTTGCAACATGGGAATTTTATCAATATTTCACTCACAATCCTCGAGGATGTTATCCTGTAATTGTAGGAGATACTTTGGGCCAAGAATCCATGCCATCCGGGGGTCCTTTTGGATATAGAAGTTGATGGGAAACCTAAATGATGTGACTAGAAAAACATGGAAATTCCGGTTCATGCGGGAAGGATGATAAATGATGTGAGGGATGTCTCAAGAGGATCTATTTGGTGCGGTAAAATATCCTGACGTGAATAAGGATGAAAGTATATACCATACCACACAATCCCAAATGATAACTCGGTCCAAGGGGCCAGAAGAGGTCGATGGACTTGAGGCTAATCCCCCCAGCCAACTGTATCCATATGACCTCCCATGTTGGAATTGACCAATCATAGCTCCTAAGCCCATGTGATCAATGCTCGGTGACAGAAACAAAGTGTAGGACTAAGCTCTCCTCATCACATAAGTGTCTGACAGCTAGAGTTACACTACTGCTTGAGCATGTCCGAGGTTTAGTGAGATGGTGGGGTAGAATGAACCATTAAACCCCATATTTGGAACATATGGGGGGTGGTCATAACAAAAAAGTATATATGTTGACCAGATTCCAAAAACATCATCTATATCATGTGACCTGAAATGAGAACAAGAAATGAGTGTCGACCAATGAACATATTTGTAACATGAGACTTATTTCAATTTTTCATTCAAAACCCTCAAGGTAGTTAGCCCGAACAGATAGGGGTGTCGTAGGCTATGTATCCATATCATTCAAGGTCCCTTTCAAATGTGAACGATAATGGAAACCCAAAATGGAAGGTATGGATAGAGAATGAATATGAATGTGTGGGATGAGACTCAATTGGAGGTCTCCGAGTTTGGGGTTGTGCCTACGGACAAATTTCCGGGTGGTCATACATATCCCGTGAAGATAGGAATCATGTCGTACATAGTTATGAAAGAGCCATGCAGTTTAACGTCATATGGTAAGGACATGGGAGGAGATAAGAACAAGGAAGGTCACATGGTGCAATCATCATAACCCTGACATGAGTGTGGCCAGAGAAGCATATAGGACTCCTTATGGGATCCTCCAGAAGAACTATGCCCAGAAGGGATAGTCAAATAGGAATCATGGAGGCTAGAATCGATAAGAGGCATTTGAGAGTTCCTATGTATCCCATGAGGATGTGAATCCAACCATACAAAGTTTTTGAGATGTAGTATAACATCTTGTAGGACAACACATAGTTTAATGTCATGTAGGACTTGACATTATAATGATATAGAGTACCCTAATGAAGTTTAGGGTCATGCAGGACATTCACGTTGTTTGGGGTCATGCAAGAATGTATAGTTTAAGGTCATGCAGGACCAATAGACTCAACAAAAGTATTTTTGGGGGAACATGGAATTTGTGGGAGGAGTTAGACGATCACCATCCATGGTAAGTAGTGAGTATGCACCATTGTAGTAAACCTTGTGAATGATGAATGGTCCTTACCATTTGGGTTCCAGCATAGGTGGTTTCCAACTAGGTATTATTGGTGACCTCAGGTATAATACCAATCTCCTTGAAAGAATGAGCGGAGGTGAACATTCTTTTTTAAGGCTCTAGAAATCTTGTTTTGATGCCTTTCCAGAGTGTGCATGGAATGAAGCCAGTTCTCGTCAAGTGATTCTAAGTCAGCCAAATGGATCTCAACATCTTTATCTACTGCTTTATGATCATAGAAAACTATGTGCAGTGAGGGAAAATGAGTCTTGAGAGGCAGGACAACCTCTGTTCCATACACTAGGAATATGGGGTCACATGGGTGGAATTACGAATTGTTATCTGATAATCCCAGAGAGCATTGGGGAGCATTTCCGTCCAACACTTCTAGTTCTGAAAAACCATATTCCGTAGAATGTTAGAGAGGGTTTTATTGAAAACCTCAATCTTTTCATTTTCATTCACATGATAAAGAGATGTATGGTTAGAATGGATGTTGTACTTAGCGTAAAATTTATTCATCTCAGCTGCTCAAATGTGCATGTTGTTATATGTGAGAATGGTGTGAGGGAATCTAAATCAGTAGATGATATTGGAGCTCACAATGTTAATGATGGAACATGCCTTGACCTCCGTGAGTGGAACTTCCTCTTCCCACTTGTAGAAGAAATCTATAGCAGTCATAATGAATCTATACTAGTGAACTGTCACCGGTGGGAATGGTCCCACGACATCGATTCCCCATACCGCAAATGGCCAAGAGTACTTTTTGGAGTGGAGAGACTCTAACAGAAGGTGCATTAAGTTAGAATGAATTTGGCACATGTGGCACCTTTTGGCGAACTCGATGCAGTCATGGATCATAGAGGGCCATAAGTACCCCAGTATCTGGATTTGGTGGGATAGTTTTGGCCCAGTCTGATTTTCCCCACAGGAACTAGCATGAACCTTATGCATGACTTTGGAAATCTTGACTCCTTGAATGAAACCAAGGAGAACCCAATCAAACATGCACTTATAGAGGATCGGCTCCTGACTAGGGCCATCCAAGAGGGTAAACTATAACACAAATCATCTAATTTTCATGTTCTTTACCCGATATTATGGGAGATTACCATTCTATAGATACTAAAAAAGGGGGCTTTCCATTCGGGAGTCACATTAATCACTGCATCTAGGGGACCTGGGGGTCCTGATGTGGAGGCGCTGGTGGTATGGTGGCTCACATGCAGGCTGTCATCATCATATAGAGTGACCTGAGAAATGAATCTCTGATGTGCCATGTGGATAATCAGATCATCCTTCTCAGGCTCCGCATGTGATGTAGCTAGACTGGCCAGGACGTCATCTCGACCATTCTATGAGCCAGAGACATGAGTTACATCTGGTTGAGATGTGAACTGTGTCATTAGCTAGAGTGTGCATTTCAACAATGGTACGAGCTATAGCATTTTGATGACATAGTCACCAATGATCTGCTTGAGGACTAGTTTAGATTCCCCTTTCACTTGCAAATGGGGAATGTATATCTCGAGGGCCAACTTGGGACCAGTAAAAAGAGGCAGATACTCTGCCTCGTAGTTGTTGCAGCCTTCTGAAAAAAGTAATGAATACTGCAAAATGGCTTGTTATGGGTTAATGAAGATGACACCCAGGCCTACTCTGTTGATTCCAGGGTTATTGAGCCTCCATCCGGTGGGGCTTTAGGAAGCACCATCAAAGTGCATTTTCTACCACGACATGGCTTGGACCACCTTCAGAATCACTTTATCGGTGAAATCAAGGTCTATGGACTGGTTCGCTGGAGCTAGATGGTTGGAAAGTATTTTTTCTAATTGTTTCCCATTCAAAGAATTCTTAGGGATGATCCTGATGTCAAACTTCTAGAGGATTACTTCCCACTGAGCAAGTCGGACTATGAACATGTCAGGATGTACATCTGGGGATCTACCCTGGTTACTAGGTGTACCTCATGATTCTGGAGGTAGTGCTATAATTTCTATACAGATAATACTAGGGAAAGGTATCTCTTCTCGATAAGGGAGTATATGGTCACCGTATTGCGGAGAATTCTACTAAGGTGGTAGAGGATGTTATTTATCCCCTCGTTTTTCGTCTGGGTGAGATGGTCTCCAAGAGATCATTCAATGGTGGTCACATAATGTACCAGTGGATTTCTGGAGACAGAAGGCATTCAGACCAGAGGTTGCAGTATATAATTCTTGATTTCCCCAAATTTAGTCTGGCACTCTTTGTCCCACTCATTTATGGTGTCTTTTTCATGATCCGTGAAAGGGGATTACACTTTCCATCCAAATTCGTGATGAACCAACATATATAGGCTAAGTGGCTTTGGAAGCGTTGATGCTCTCAAATGTTTCTCGAGGGAGATATCTGACTGATGGCCTTAATCATCTCTTGGTCGATCTCAATGCCCCTGTATTTGACAACGAAGCCGATAAACATTCCATAGGTGACCCTGAAGGAAAACATCAACAGGTTCATCTTCAAGTGGCAAGAATATGGGAAGCCCAAAACATTCTCAAGGTGATTGAGATGGTCCTGATGCTGGTGATATTTGACCACCAGGTCATCCACATAACATTCCACCAAAGATCCAAGGATCGGCTTAAAAATGCGATGCATAGCCTCTGATAGGTGGCACCTACACTCTTTAAACCAAATGGCATGACTCAGTAGAAGAAATTACCTTTTGGTGCCATAAAGGATATAGACTCCTTATCCTCAGGGACCATTTTGATCTAGTTATACCCAGAGTACCCAGCCTTGAAATAGATGGCTTAGACCCCCACTATAGAGTCAATCATAAATTCCTTCAAAGGAAGAGGAAAATCATTCTTTGATAGTGATGATTGAGATTCAGAAAGTCGATGAGGACTCTGATCTGTCTATTTTTTTTATGGATAGTACAATGTTTGCCAGTCATTTAGGGTAATGGACCTCCTTTACAAAATTGGATTCGATGAGATTGTCAAATCAGCCTTGACCTTGACATCGTGGGAAGGGTGCATCATCTTGGGAGGCTGCTTGAACACACAAAGATTTAGTGGGAGACCGAGATGGTGGATGGCTACCTACGGATCTATTCCTAGAATCTCGTCATTATTCCAAGTGAATACATCACGGTGTTGTTTATGGAAGTCCATGTACTAATGTTTCTCTTTGAGGGGTATTACGACACTGATCAGTGTGGGTTTTAGGTCTGCCTCACTACTGAGGTTCACCTGTACCAATTCATTGATCATGGAAGAGACACCCCCTTCAAGGGTAGGATGATAAACCTCTAAATCCTTTTCTTCACTTATGTAGGAGGGATCCTTGGCCGTAGAAGTTGTTCTAAGTCGACAGATCTTGACAGGAGGTCGGTATCAGCATGAGTAGCAGCGAACATTGCATCGGGGGACACCTGCACCTCCATAACCATAGAGATGAAGGATATCGATCTGATTCCATCTGTTCTTCAGACCAAGGGGCCACACATGATGATATCAAATCAATAGTGGAACTTTGGCTTGAAATGGTCAATTCCAGCCCATCAAAACGAGAATGTATGACTTATTTCGTCATCACGGGGCAGACTTCCCTGTAACATATAAGAGTAGGGGGCTCTCGGATCACCTGAGCCTGGTTTCTGTAGGAGTATGAGGTGATCTTACGGAGTCCCTTATAATTTGGAATGTCCTCCCCCCTCATTCCAGAAACAAAGAAGCATTGTACCATGTTCAAAGTCGTATCCTCAAATCGGTGGATTAAAAAGTTGAATAAATCATCCAGATCTTCCCACAGGTCTGTTGCAGCCATAGCATGCTCAACCTCATTAGTCTGAATATTCTTGTCCTTTATTTGGCAGTAGATGGCAACTAGATAAAGGTATTCACAATAGGAAATGGAGGATGCGTCACTTTGGAGCACACCCACTCAACTATTAAGGGATTACAGAAGGCACTGGTGATATGATGAAGGCGCCGCCACATGTGGGAGGATCCATGGCCTTCCCTTCAATGCATTGTAGGCAGTTTCCAACGAGACAACAATAAACATGGTACTTGAAATTAGGCCCCCAAACCGGGTCTTCAGGTCGATCATGCAAATCTATATCTATTTCATCATGTCATAACATTGGATTCATTTTCCAGTGGGACTTAGATCATCCTCATAAAATCCTAGTTTTCATAGTGACTGATTCAGGATTAGATTAATTCCAGAGCCCATGTCAAGAAGACAGCGGCGAACCTCCATGCCATTGAACTGGCCAATGATGTAAAGTGGTAAAATGTTCCCATTTATGAGAGATCCTTCATCTTCTCCAGAGAACGATATGATGTCCTGGAATTCAGCATTCTCGACTACCTCATCATGAAAGGCCTATGCAGTTGCTACCTTCGTCTCAAACTGGAGGGGGATTCTTAAAGCCTCAGTGAGGGCCTCAGGCATATCTAATGATAGAAGAAGGGCCTAAAGGAGGGAGAGATTTTCTGAAATGTTGGACAGATGTTTGATAACATCATACTTCCTTGCAAGGAAAGAACTTCAACTTACAGGAGGTCACTCTATGATAGGAGCTATGGTGGGTCCTGCATACTGGTCCGGTGACTGACTGGTAATATGAATTTCCCACTGATCACTAGTCGAAGCCTGTAGAGTGACTACTGAATGAGGGAAAAATGATTGAGACCATTCCATAGAAGGGAATGGCTGATCACGGTGTGGTCGAGGTGGCTCTACCTGATCCAACAACACTAACGGTGGAGAAGACAATCCGGATGTCACCAGGTGAGAAAGATGTGTGTGCTAAGCTCAATGCTGGGCCTGCTACCTAGTTTCGGTAGCAAGCACTGCCTGTCTAGAAGTGCTGACCAAAGAACTCTGATGGACCATATAGTTTCGGCTTTTTCGATACTGACGATGACTTGGGACATTGGTAGGGTCTACCTGGTGCTCCTCATCATCATTAATGAGGTAGGGGTTTAACAATACTATGGTGTTAACTGAGGTGCACCCATGACAGTCGCAAGAAGATTCATCCACTTATTGACGGATTGTGGGAGGTATCTCTATCTCTGGGGGAATGATATCACCATGATTATGGGACGATAATGACATTGGTGGGGGAATTTGTTTTCCCCAGCGCCACCGGTGATTTCCCTTTTGAGAAGGGGATGGCTGAGACGACGGTGTAGAAGTTATAGCTATGGATTTTGAAGGCTCCGACATATTCATGCTTGAACGGATAACGCCATGGACATGGTAAAATATTTTATGAGGCATCATGTCATCATAATTTTGGACCTACAGCTAGAAACCTGACGTAACTCACCGTTGTTGTCGCTGCTGCTATCTGGCATCACGAAGACACATGCCACCTGTGCCAGAGCTAGGCCTAAATGGTCGATGTAATTATCCACATGGTCTTAAATCTAGTCATTATACATGTAGAAATTCTTGACGGCATGCCTCACAATTTTTTGGTAAGGGTAGTAATTAGGGTGATCAGTGAGGTTCACCTCTTCTCGCCTCTTGCACTCACGCAAGCATACAATCCCCTCCAATAGGGAGCTTCAAAAATAACCAGGGACTTGTGCCTCACTAAATGTGTAGGTCTGGTCCCCCTTTATAGGAATGGGGCCCTCATAGCCTGACCATGACGAGGGGCTGTAGGATTCTGCTAAGGAGGTGGATCTTGGTTATCCCGCCTAGGCGGTGCCAACCCATTGTGTGGGAGAACCTGCCAATTCTGATATGGGTGTTGTTCAGCTAGAGGTTGTACATGAGGTGGGGGCCCTCTTCATGGTTGTGGAGGTGTCTCTTCTAGTAACAACTCTAGTTTCATGGGTTCCCCTATTTGAGCCACTGTAGTGGAGTCAGCCCCGACCACCCTTCTCATGGGGATCACAGGAGGAAATGGATGGGTCTTCTTAGCCTTCTGTAAGGCTTCCTCAAGGTACTGGGCCTTATTAAAGAAGTATAGGATTCCCCAAGGGTATTTATGAGTGATCAATGAGGGTAATGGTTCTATCTTGAAATTCCCTATGCACTTCATTAGCAATTTCACTTTAGTCATGTTCATGTCAAGGGATTATGTGAGTCCTTTCCACCGAGAAATGTTGTCGACAACATGCTTATCGGGCCTCTACATGCACTTTAAGAGGTCCTTAATACTCTTCTTCTAAGTGGTGGAACTAAATTGGTAGTTTAATTTCATATAGAATTCCTCCCAGCCATCCTCTAACCCAATGGGAAGCTGGATGTACCAGGTGAACACCAGTCCTTCCAATGTCTGTATGAAACATCAGAGTTTGGAAGCATCCTACTACTTTAGAGTTCCCAACATGGTGAAAAGCCTTGAGATAAATTGGTCCAAGTGCTTTTGAGGGTCCCATATCCTGTTGAAGGGGGGATAAGTTGTCTTTCTGAAACCCGAGGGTGGTGGCATATCATCCACCCATGACAGTTATGGCCTGCCATCAGGAGGGATTTCTACCAGTCGAGTCTCTAAGGCTTTGAGGTGACTGATTACTACCGCAATTGGATCATCTGTGTGGGAATTACTATATTGGCAGGGATCCCAATCCACCAGTGCATTGGTGGGTTTTTTAACATGATAAAAAGGACCAGTGGCTCATGGAGTGGGAGGTGGTATGACTTGTGGAGCAGCTGGGGGAATCTGGTATGGGTCTCGATGATTGTCACACAGTTCAGGAGTATTTAGCGACATATACCACACCCTTTTGTTGTATTAACTATCCACATCCCTTTCGACATGGGTAGGATGGTTAGGGTCACCTAGGGTTAGTTCACCAGGGGGATGTTGTGCCTTCCCCTACTGCCCTGGCCAAGGATCACCGTAGTCTGGTCGTTTCTTCACATCACGTTCTACAGGGAGGTCACAAACCACCTTCTTCGGTTCGATGAGTTTCTGATGCAACATGGATTTTTATGAGTCATCTTCTTCCTTATACATTGAGCTAGATGGGTCAGATATTTTGATGGATCCAAGGAGTTCCTTTCCCTTGTTGTGATTACGTTTGAGGACTAGTGCCTCAGTGGGCACGGGAAGACACATTAGATTTATCTACTGGTATGTAACCCTTCCCAACAGATTCAATAGATGCGTAACTTCCTTAGGTGGTATGTAACTATCAAGGAGCTCCAAATACTTCTCTCCATCTGATAGGTCATTCATGCTAACTACGACCCTACCTGGAAGGATATCCTCTATGTTTCCTGGTGAATCGGGCTAACACCAAATGGAAATGAAATGGAGGTCCATGTACTGCCCCCAAACACGAATTTGAGCATGGGTAGAATCCTCATTTATTATCCTATTGAGCACTTTAATGCTCTGGATGCATCGTTTTGGGAGGGTCTTATGGAAGCCTGGTGACTCGGGGCACTGGGAAATGTTGAGTGCGGCCCAATCAACCAAACGACATTGTTGGTCGATATCTTTGAACTCTACCTAACTCTTCGGTTAGGTACCTCGTCTATAATGAAGGAGGATATTGGTCACTAGGAGGGTATGGAAAAATAATCCACCCTCTTCTTGGGTTAGAGCTTCTCGTGCCAAAAAATTTGGCGCTGCAACTGGCCAGAACATCTTAGATGAAATGGTCTACTGAGAGGATATCCCAAAAGATCTTTGGTCTAGATTCAGGGTTTGGCACTTCATTTCACTACTCAACTACTTGTGGTGGATGGGTAACTATTAGGGGTACCAATGTATACCATTGATATGGTAGGCTTGCCAGTGAATAATACAGAGTGTGAGCTTACAAGTCGCTGCATCTGGGGCTATCCTCCGAAGAATGTAGTGACTTTGCCACCACATCGTGGTATGATGGGATGATGACAACAGTTTCTAGAACAGGGAATACAGCTTCTAGTGATGGTTTATGCTGCTTCATTTCCACCATTTGTCCCTAGAATATCTCTTCATGATCTCTAATCGAGGTTGAGAGTGATTCTTGTGATGATGGTGGTGATTTCACCGATGTATCCAAGGGGGTAGCCAAATTTTCATCCTCTTGAATATAACTGTAGAGGGAGTGGGAATCTGATGGATGCCCCATTCTATAATTATGAGTCTGATATGCCTTCTTCTTACCTTGACCCGTAACATTGAAGATCTAGGTGAGGGTTCCATCATTGAGATGTATTCCTCCATAGATTCTAAGAAGCAAACTGGTTTTATATCGGTATGAATCTTCTCAGAGACCTTTTTATGGTGGCGATAACCTGCCCTCCTGCCTCAGGATGGCTTTTTGGGACAGGATAGATTTCCGGACTGAGGAGGTCCTTCGTACGTTCTGGTTCTGGGGCAGGGAGGACTTTCACATGAGTGAGCTGGGGTGCGAGGAGAACCCGGAAAAATATCAAAGGGAACACGGGGAGGACCGTCGTGCCCACCGGCTGACGTGTAGATAGAGTCTCCATGGGAAACGATGGAGTTGGTAGGACCTCTTTTGGATCTAATAAGATCATGGGTAGGACTTCCATGCTTGATTCCCCTAGAAGCAATAGTGTGAGGAGGGT
The DNA here is from genome assembly GCA_963277665.1 of Viscum album. Taxonomy (NCBI): domain Eukaryota; kingdom Viridiplantae; phylum Streptophyta; class Magnoliopsida; order Santalales; family Viscaceae; genus Viscum; species Viscum album. The sequence goes on from OY728140.1 coordinate 1,730,964,995, forward strand.
CCTCATACTGGTCTAGCCGAACACAGGTAGGACCTCCGTGTTGGGTTCAAGTGAAGAAAATATAACCCTCACTCCTCTAATTTATGAGGTGAGGAGGACCGTCACCAGCTGCTTCAAGAACATGGTGAAGCCCCCCTTACTGGATATTGACCGGATGTGTATCATATCCTTATCAGTGGTCTGAGGTGGGAGGAATGGCTCCATATACAATGTAATGAGCACGGGGGAGGCTTTAGTACTTTGTGTCACTACAATGGGGAGGACCATCATTTGGGGTGAAGGTAGCACGTGGCGGACCTCCATGCCAAGCATGGAAGTTGAGAGGACTCGTGTTCTCCATGGTGGCGGTACGTGGAGGACCTCCGTACTGGGTGCCGCTACCACGGGTTTGTCTCCGGTGGGTGCTCCCTGCGCCAACGGCTGGGAGAATCGACTCAGCATGCCCATGGGGCTTTTGGGGCCTCGATCCGAACCAAGTATATAAATTTCCACTACAATGTGTACATAAAAGTGTGATGATTTACATCAGCAGTGGCCCATTCCGTATTAGTTTCAATCATCGACACCACTTGTTGGGCATCCTCTTCATCATACACTCGATACTGGTGTCGGGTCATCCAGACCAGGGCTAGTGGTGTAGGAACATAGCTTACTTTCTCTTCAACCAATAGGACTAGGTGGTGGAACTGGCATGACCTAGTGGGGGTCCTCCTTGGGGGCCCCTAGAATGTGATCCGGGCCAGGATGGCCCATACATCCCCTACCTTATCGGCGTTGGGGGGGAGTCGTCTAGGCGTTCCGTGGAGAGGCTCCCAAAACGATTTAATGTTGTGGTGGGGGGTAGTGGTTCCCTGGGTTTCCCTTGGGGGTGGAAGTGGAGAGGATGCGCAGAATCCTCTAAATCATGGATGGCCATTTCTCGAGTCAGGATAATCGGTTCTTCCTCATATCAGCATATGAGCTCATGTATCACCCTTCATTGTACGAATTCGAAATGGAATATTGGGCATGGGCGCCCAATGGATGTGGATTTGGAATCTATCTTAAAAGCTGTTGAGAAAAAATATATTGTACTGTTGTCATTGTCCATGCCCCTACAATGGTGGCTATGTGGCGATTGGGTTCCTAGTGCAGCTACTTGGTTCCTGAAAAAGCAGAGAGATTAATACATTAATTCTGAAACAAATAAATCAACTTCCAGTTCCCCAACACCATTTTGTCTCCCATGGATGGTAAGAATGAAAAATGCTGAAAACCTCAATGACCGGGATTTCCATGGTTTTGACTACCCCAACTTTTGGTGAGTTTCATGCCAGGCCCGCTATTTTCTTGGTTGGACCCGACACGAGATAACTGGGTCCAGTGAAATGTTAATCTACTGATTTATCAAATGCTACTAATATCCACATTGTGGAGAAAAAATTCACGTTGGGTTCACCATTTTTATTTTCTATGCTTTCGCTGGGGCGCGCACATCCGTCTTTGGAGGGCGCGCAACTATTGCCTCACATTCCCGCTTTCCAATGGTTGGTGGCTTCTGTTGCTTATTCAGGGATGTTTTCTCGATTATTGGAATGGGATGATGGGATGTTAGTTCTTCCTTCCATGGATTTCTCCTCAAAACTCATCATATATTCCGGGTCTCCCTTATAGAAAAATACGTTGTTCGTGAAACTCTTCCCAGTACCATGTCTTCAAGGATGCCGATTAATTTAACTGCTTCTTTTGGGACATTCAAAGGGGTCTGGTCCGGGAAGCAACCATCGGTCGGGGGAGTACACATGTTGGACATAAATAGTGTGTTTGGATGCTAGAACACTAGTGTGTCTAGGTTTCTACCCCTTATTATAGGGATTCTCAAGGGCACAGAAGCCCAAGGCATCCCCCGTCGAATGAAAGGAATTATATGCCATTTGAAAGTATTTGAGGTTTTCCTCAGCTTCCAATGTATAACAAAGGATATTTTGTGAGTTTAATGTCTAGAAGAGATGGATAGATTGATCAAAACACTTATTAGAGTGGATCATATGAGTGAAACCCCTAGAGGGAACACTGATGTCTGGGATACCATGTGGTTAGTTACCCGGTTACTGCTAGGGGTTGTGAAGAGGTGAATATGCATGATCTCAATGGGATGTGGTGGGCCGGTTAATAATCAAGATGGATATTGTATGGTTACATAAAGTGGATGGAGAATGGGATGGAGTCCACTTGAAGATGATAATGATGTTGGGATTGAGCCTCGACGAGACCTCCTATGTATCCCAGTGGCAGGGAATCAATGTCCATGTAGATTAGGATGAGGGTTATAGAATCAGAGTGTGTGAAGAAGACAATGACTCAAGGATATAGTGGGGCTTAAATGTGGTTAGAAGCCCAAGGTTGGTCTGACACCAGATGGGATGACCAGAAATGTGGGTCCCAATGGAGGGGACTCCAATGGTTTACCATGGGATAGGGTCGCAACAGCTTACCGCTGGATGTGGATCGCAACCGCTTATCGCTAGATGGGTATCACAATAGCTTGCCCCTGGATGGGGATCACAATGGCTTACCTCTAGATGGAGATCGCAACGGCATACCACTTGATGTGGATCATAATGGGTTATCATTGGATGGGGATAACTACGGTTTACCTCTATATGGGGATCGCAATAGCTTACCAATGGATGGGGTTGAACCTCATTGAGACATCCTTTTTAGCCTTTCTAGGAGACAAGGATCAAATCCTACATAGTTCAGGATGGTGGATGTAGTTTAACATCATGCAGGATAAAAAGGGACATGCAGTTTAACGTCTTGCGGGACAATGGTGGTTTGATGTGAAGGGGGTTAAAACCAGTGGTTGTAGGGGATGAACCTCAAGAAGGATACCTAGGTACCTTATCATGGAAAGGATCAAAGTCCACGCTGTTCAGAATGGTTTTGGTGAACCGACGTGAAGGTGGTCGGGACCAATGAATGGTAGACTTTATCATCAGGGAGTCTTTCTACATACCTTGACTTGCCATGGGTCAATTTCCTTGTAGTTTAGGATGGGTTTAGTGAACTGACGTGAAGGTGTTTGACACTAATGGATGGTCGGCTTGAACCTCAAGCAGGCTTCCTACATTCCCTTCCTTGGAAAGGATCAAAGTCCACAAAGTTCAGGATGGGGTTTGATGAACTGATGTGAAGATGGTAGGGACCAATTGTTGTTTGGAGTGACCCTCAGGTAGGCTTCCAATGTACCCTGCCTTGGAAAGGATAAATTTCCACATTTTTTAGGATGAGTGTTTGGTGAACTGACATGATGATGGTTGTGACCAATGGTTGTAAGTCTTTAACCTCCGGGAGGCTTCCTACGTACCCTATCATGACAGAGATTAAAGTCTACATTGTTTGTGATGGTGTTTGGTGAACCTACGTGAAGATGGTCTAGGCCAATGTTTGTCGGGCTTGAACCTAAGGGAGACTTCCTACAAACCCTGCAATGGCAAGGATAAAAGTCCACATAGTTTAGGATGGGTTTGGTGAACCGATGTGAAGGTGGTCGGGACCAATGGATGGGGGGATTGAACCTCATGGAGTATTCATACGTACCATACCTTGGATTGGATCAATGTCCCCATAATTAGGGATGGGTTTGTGTTGGGATTACACTATAAGGTGGCCCAGAGAGAATGTCATGGTCAGTGATTTCTCTAAGCCCACGTGATTTCTGCTCGTTGTGAGGATCAAGAGGCATTAAAGACCTGACGATCAAATTGTGAAAGGTGCGTCCATGGGAGGTGGGGTGGGTATTACATGTATTTATCTCTCCAAAAAAAAGAGTGGGGGTGTAACAACCTAGACCCAAACAACCACCCAGACAGTGCTAAACTGGTCGCGTCTTACTACCTCTGGCACACCTCCCTGAATGCCAAAGGTTCACGACTAGCAGTGAGGGTCTTATAGGTTTACTAGGGAGTATATACCCTCTCGGAGGATAATAATGGTAATGGTCTGAGAGTAATAATAAATATGCAGTGTAATAAAAAACTCAGCTAACTCGAATGAGACCCGCATAGCTGAAGCACATTCAATGTCGATAAACAGCGGAAGCAATAAATATAAACAACAATAGCTAAAAGTAAACAGAACAACATGAAAATCACTTGTAACTACTACTGAACAACAAAACATGCATCCAATGTTGGACACATATATCCACATATATATATATATATATATAAAGGTCTCCAATGGATAACCAAATGTAGCTACATAATAAGTAAACATGCTGATCTAGGAAAGGTAGAAAAAAATAATCTCCACCTAGGAAAAACCTCAAGGTCCTTACTTATTCATGCAACAACTTATGTAGTCCAACTCCTGAAGCTAGCCTCTTTCCTACACGTTAATCCATAACGTCCACATGCATCCTGAAGGGACCATACAGGGAGTGAGACAAATCTTAGTAGGATACCATCCAAATGTTCATACTTAATATGAGTGTTTATGAAGGCATGCAGTGATAATAGAAACATTATACAAGATGATGCACAAGTAAACATAAAACCCACTGGTGTTCAATAGACACCATTAAGTGTCACCTGCTTCATCCAATGTTGGAATAATGGTTATGTAACCCGACACCATGTTCCCCCTGACAATGCATGTCTTAAGTTCTGACATTCTGAAGGCACATCAAAGAAATAGTGACCTGGAGGAACAATGATGTCTTTCCCCAAATAAGTAACCATAGGGACAAAGATGTATGTCCTCAAATAATGTAACCGGAGGGACAACGATGTCTTCCCTCTAGTAATGGGGAGCCTCTACCCCCATCCTGATAGCCAAAATTCTATCTACTAAATTCCTCTCAGGTTCCACGTGGATTCCTACAACAAGAACCCCCAAACCAAAAGTACATAAACCGCAACTAATGGTGGCCTTTACCCACACAAATGGACAAAATTACCTCACCACAGAGTCTCTATGTTTGCCAACTACTCAATATTTTGGGAGAGCAGTAATCACCAATGTATGTTCGAAAGCCACAACACCTCTGACACCACATTTCTCTGTGATCATGACACTCATGTCCGACGACCTTTCCATCCAAGTTAACCGGGTTGTTCCCAACATAACAGTCATCGTGCCTCAATCCGACTTCCATGATGCCCAATATCGTGGTCAGAACCACCCAATGTCACTTAGGCCATGCCCAGCCTGATCAGTATCACTCAAGGATATTTGGGTCACTCCCAACACAACCAGAAGATTTCTAGAATATACAATTCATCAATAACATATCAAATCTAAAGAATCACTTTTAAATAGGAAAAACAAACTAAACAGTCTAAATACACTATTCAACTGTTATACCATACCAGCATTCAGGTTTCAAAATTCTCTACAATTCATATCATGGTTCAATAACTAAACTCAAAATTTTAAAACAATACAAATTGATTATACCTATTTTGGTATCCCCCAACAAAAATTCCTCGATGAGAAACTAACACTCGCTTGACCCTACTCAAACAAAATATGTTACATGGCATACCCAAAGTTACCCCATAGGTCAAATAACAATTAAACAGTCAATAACATGTAATTCTGGGTTGAGCCCAAAATTATCGAAAATGCACCAAACTCCGCGCCACCCAAAAGTTTTTGAAAAAAAATAGGTATGCACCGCCTACCTGAGACTCATAGATGTAGGAAAATATAATATCGAGATCCAATTTGAAGCCGATCGTCATAGATCTACATTATCATAAATTCCTGGAAATTCCACTCGTTTGGAAACTGTGATGTGTGAGGAAATTAAACTGGAACGACACACGGTGTGTGGGTTTTGCCTCACTATTGCAATCACACAGACACCAGCAGATTGAAGAACGGACACTAGATGAAGAATCTAGGGCAAGGTATGTTCTTTGGGTTTTCAGAACAAACATGTTACGAAGTTAGGGAAGAATACGTTATTTCCTGAAATAAGACACAACACTCTTTCATTTAAGCGAATAAAAATAAAATTACACAGTTTGTATTAAGATATACATGTCGTGTATTAGCCTTGTCAGTACTCGGACTTAAGTATACATAGCCACACAACTTGGACATTCCAAATATGTTGACACACAGCTAGAAGTCAGTCGATATGTAGAAAGCATGATACACGGTGTGTCGAGAATAACCACATGCCGTGCAGTAAGAAATTTCTGCACGGTCATCACACGGCATGTTCTCGGCAAGCACATGGCCAGTACATGTCTAACCCCTACACAGCGTGTACATAAGAGTACATAATGTTTAATTTGTAAATTTTCAGAGCTTCCCATATTTTCACTGTTTTCTCAAAAACAAGTCAAAAATTCCAACAGGGTCATCATTTTTACCCATTATAAAAACCAAGGATCTTACAATCTCCCCACCTTTACATAGCTCATCCCCAAGCTACAAAATGAAACCTAGAGATGGCATCAAATGTAACATACTGATCAATGTAACCCACACTTCACCATTCACAAGTGTTCAAGCTAAATTCTTCATGGGGGATCCCCAACTTAGGAAGTTTCATAACTCGGTCTCAACTCTAGAAAACACAACAAACCAAGGGTTCACTAACCTATTTTCCAGACTCATGGTCCTCTCATGACTCATCATCATCCCTGTTCCTCATTGGTTCTCTTATGTTGTATCTGACACCCAATATATCCCACACTACATTGGTTTCCACCTCTGTGAGGTCCTACAACCCATGGATGCTCAAAATAAAACTTTATTCCATGCACAACAAGTAACCCACATCCTCGATGGCCCGATGCCCATGGATCCTCCAGTAACCGACATCCTCAATGCCCTGATACCACACATCTCATATATATATATATATATATATATATCATGAACATTATATGGCACCAATCCCACTAACAAACATCTATTCAGTCCACATAAGTCATGTTCACCTCGTAAAATCAAAATAGATATGCGTAAATAGGTTATGCCAAAATAAAACAAGAATGTCACAACCATACTCGTGGTGTACCTCAAACCATCGTCGGCTCACCAGCCTACACTTACCCTGAAAGCACCACGATGTGCACCTGTCATGAAGCGTGATTTCCTAATGACTGACCTCCCTGCAGTTCTGCTCTAGTCAACGGCCACCAATACCCCAACCGGGTCCCTTTGTCTCTGTCACATCTTCCATGTGTAGCTAAAACTCAGAAAACATCTCCTGGTACCGAACCAAAACCATCTCCAGATGCCATAGTCTATCTTGATCCCTATCTTCCAGTTGTATGAGAAGGTTTCTTGAAGAACCTATCCAGATTTCCGACCTATACACATGAATGAAACGCCATGGGATACTTATCGCACTGAGTCCAAACATGTCATAGTTGTCCACACTGATAGAAAACCATGGAAGAACTGCTACGTGGTGGTCTAGATGAGTCTTTGGCCTGACTGCCCTACTGGAACTCATCCCGTCCCCTCTTCCAGTTGTCTGAACCATCACCTGATGTTTTCATCTGACCAAACCGAGGCTTATCCCTCTCATTACCCACTACTATAATTTCCTGATTCACCGCCTCTAAGAATGAACCCATCCTGACGATATTCAGATGGACCCAAATGGCATGTCTTAATCTATCATTGATGTGCCTCACACTTTCCATGTCATCGCATACCATAATAGGTGCAAAGCGATATAGATTAGTGAATGTAGCTACATAGTCCGTGAAAAACATGTCTCCCTGCTGAAGTTTCAAAAACTCATGATCTCTCTTGGCCCTCATTGTCTCTGGCTAAAAGGGATCGAAGAACCTGTCGTCCAAGTCATTCCATGCTAGTCTGTCATTCATGTGATCCTGAACCTACACATCCCACAAATAATTTTCCGGTCCTCATAGTAAGTATGTCGCTAGCCTGGCCCTCCGCCCTAGAACCATCTCATGCTGCTCAATGATCCTCTGCATGATCTCTATTCAGTTATCAGCTTCATGTGGACCACCCTCACCCTGAAAAAGTAGTGGGTGATGCAACTGAATTACCGCATCAGATATTCCATAGATGGCTCTATACCATGCGCACCTCTGTATGTGCTCTACAAGACACATACTAGGGTAGCTCGGAGCTGCTCATCGAGCGATGATCCGAACACTGCCAAACCCGACTGTTGTCCTGCCTGCACCGGATCCCGGACCTGTTCCTATCCCTGAGCCTATACCTATTGCACATGCTATACCTGCACCAGATCCTGAACCTGATCCTACTCCTTTGGCACTATTCCATCTCCAACAATATATACTCAATAAAGATAAGGAAAGAATTAAAGAGGAAACATAAAACAAATACCATTATTTTCCCCTATCACAACCCATTCCAAATACATCCTAACCTCTTGTCCTCCTTACCCGCCCTCAACAGAACCAAGTATCAAAAGTACCTCGAGCCTTTCATGTACCGACCACCAATGTTGCCACAAACCGATGACCGGGTCTCCCAATCAGGGTGGTCAAAATCACCTCAATCATAGTACATACATGCTCATTCAAGAACCAAGCCCAAATACCATTCCACATGTAATTATATAAGTATTTAAAGCATGTAATAACGCATCGAAATCAACATGAAATTCTATCAGGAATTTCACCTATTCACACATCAAATCATACAATAATGGTAATTTGATATTACTCGAATGGCATTATCACTTCACATAGAATACATGCAGTTATGAAATTGAAATACCATAAAAATATTCCTATCACAAGGAAAACAACCAATCTTTTTCTTACCAGGCCAAAGCCCAATTCTCCCTTACTGCACCGGGTCAAGGGTCATATATCACAACCAATTACATCACACACCATGTGAGCCACTGAGGTGGAAATCGTATAAACTATAATCTGATAAAAAGAAAACAATAATTCCCACCCTTGGAAACGTGGTCCATCCCTCGTACCTAGGGCTGCCGGCACCCAAGCACAAGCTAGAAACATAGTTCCAGTCACAATCTATCTCCAGTATATCATATCCCAAATAGTAAAACTAGCATAAATAAAAAGAGAGGCCTCAATCTCATTAGTAGATAGAAAAAAAATATTACTAAATACTTGTCAAGAACACCTTTGAATACAACTTTGTAACATCCGAAACCCGAAAAGCACCCCAAAAAGGGCTAAATGGGTCGGGTGTTACTACCTTAGGTGTACTCCCCGAACTCCAACTGGTGCCGACTAGCAGTGAGGGTCTTATGGGTATAGTGGGGAGTCTATACCCTCTTGGATGATAATAATGGTACTGGTCTGAGTATGATAATAAATATGTTGTAGAAAAATGACTAAAAAGTCTCGAACTAGAACCGTAGAGAAGATGCACATTAAATATCAATAAATTATGGATGAAAAAAATAAACAATACAACAGTGGAAAGTTAACAGAACAACGTGTTGATAACATATAACTACTACAGAACAAAAAAACATGCATCCAAAGCAGGTCATATATATCCATATATATTTATATATATAAAGGGTGACAATGACTAATGATCTATAGCTACATAAGAAGTAAACATGATGGTACAAGAAAGGATGAAAAAAATCTCCAAGTATGCAAGACCTCAAGGTCCATACCATCTCCATGAAATGGCTAATGTAGTCAAACTCTTGATGTTGGCCTTGTTCCTTCACATAATTCAAAAAAGTATACACGTTCCCTGAAGGGCCTGTGTAGGGTGTTAGATGAATCTCAGTAGGCTAACACCCAAAAGTGCTTACCTAATATGAGTGTTTAAGTATGCATGCAGTTATAATACAAACTGTAAACAATATGATGCATAGGTAAACATAAACTCCACTAGTCCTCTAAAGCCACCATGAAGGGTCATCTGTTGTGGCCAACACCAGAATCTCTGTCATGTACCCTAGAACTATGTGCCACCTGACACCACGTGTCTCAAGTACTAACATTCAAAAGGGTTACCCAATAAATAGGAACCAAGAGGAACAACGATGTCTCTCCTAAAATAAGTAACCGGAGGGACAACGATGTTTTCCCTCAAATAAAGTAAATAGAGGGACAATGATGTCTTCCCTCAAGTAATGGAGAGCCTCTACCCCCAACTCTAAAGCCTCAATGTTATCCCCTGAAGGTTCCTCACCTTCCTCATGGCTTCTTACAGCAAGCACCCACAAACCAAAAGTTCCTAAACCGCATCTAATGGGGGCCTCTACAAACACGAGTGGTCAAAACCACCTCATCACGGAGTCTCTCTGTGTGCACACTACTCAATGTTCCAGGTGAGCGGTAATCACCAAAGTATGTTCCCAAGCCACATCACTTTTGACACCTTGTTTCCCTGCAACCATTCCGCTCATGTCTGATGGTCTTTCCATCCATGTAAACATGGTCATGCCCAACCTGACTGTCCTTGTGCATCACGTCGACGTCCATGATGCCCAATCCCATGGTCAGAACCAACCAATGTAACATGAACCAAGAACAACCTGTCAAATATCACTCAAGAATATTTGGTCCATTACCAAAACAACCTCAAGAGTTCCATCATATGAAATTCAATAATTATATATAAAATCAAAAGAATCACTTTTAAATAGGCAAAACAAACAAAACATTTGAAATGAACTAATCAAGTGTTATCCTATACCAGCACAGAGGTCCCTAAAGTCTCCACAATTAATAACAATGTTCAATATCAAAACTCTAATGTTTAAAACAATAAATTTCTTTTATAACCATTTTGGCATCCCCGAACCAAAATGCCCCAATGAGCAATGACCACCATCCCGACCCCACTCAAACAAAATAGGTAAGATGCGAAATAAAACACGATGCACATTAATTTATGCAAATAAAAATAAATGTACATGATGTGTATTATGGACTAAGTTCCATATAGTAACCTTTTCTGTACTCCAACATAAGTGGAGGTAGCCACACAGCTTGGACTTGCCACACGAGTTAACACATGGGTAGAACTCAACTGGTATTCTCAAAGAAGGATACACAGCATGTCGAGCAACAATACACACCATGTGGAAGGAAATTTATACACAGTCGTCACATGACATGTACTCAGTGAGCACATATCATGTACTTTCCTACCCCCTACACAGTGTGTACATTAGAGTACATGGCGTGCAATCTAGAAATTTATAGAACAACCCTGATTTTCCCAAATTTCTCAGAAACAAGTCAAGAATTAAAGCATTTTCGGGATTTTGGCCCAATATAAAAACCCATGTTATTACAAAGAGGGATTATGCGTAGTAGATATTCGAAATAGGAAACAGGGGCTAACGCGTGATTAGCAGCACTGGGTGATGGAGATTGGGACTTACTCCGGGGTGGAGGCCCAGGTGGCGACAAAGCCTAGTGGGAGAGGGATTTGGAACCGATGAATGGAAGGCTCTAGCACCTATCCCCCCTATATCCCTTGGTACCGAGGAAGATATGAGGATTTGGGATGGTACCTCCTACACGGAAAAACTAGTGTCTTATACCAAGGTGGTTGACCTATCCCCGTAGACAAATGGCGCTCCAATAAAGAGGATCTCATTCTATGTGAGGAATGATTTCACTCTTGTAGAGACCAGTGGGCATGAATAATGTTCAAGGTGGGTAAACCCCATGTACGATGCATGAGGAGAGGTCAAATATTAACATCATGTGCTAAGGATGATGGAACTTGGCAGTTTAACTTCCTGCATCTCGGACGAGGTGGGTTCACTTCCCACCACATAGGACATACAAAACTGATATATCCCACCCCATGGGAGGTAAGGAATCAGTAATTCCATGGTAATGGGGTGTTATGGAGTGATTATTTATGGGGTACACATTATCATGTCTATCAGAAGATGAAATAGCCATTATCGTGCTTATGCAAAGAAGGATGAGGCGGAGTAACACAACAGGAAGCAAAACCCAAGGGACATTGAAGTTACTTCATGAAAACCTTGTAGGTCGCACGGGAAAAGGAGTTTCAGAGAAAAGGGGTTCATAGATAGAACCCTTGTGAAGATCTTATACTCCATGAAGTGGAGGGGCTTCGCGAAGTTGTGTACTTCACGATGTGATGTGGCATGTCCTTGGTGTAGGGTATAAGTGCATCTGGAATGTGTTTCACGAAGTTGAAATTCTATTATAGGGTAGTTCATTTCAATGAAAGGGTTCCTCGTGATGAGCAATATTGGAAATAAATGTGCCTCGAGAAGCACAGTGAGCCTGCCATAGCTTGCTGGTCACATGTGCATGAAGGGTACTTTGCGAAGCACATGTTCTCCATGAAGACCCAAGTACCTTTGGGGATCTCCTTCCTTCACGAAGGCCCATGGTCCCCACAAAGGGAATCCCTTTTTGAATAGGGGTGGAATTCATGCAATGGGGAAGGAACTTCATGATGAAAAATTACCTTGTAAAGTTCATGGTTCGCAGAGCCGATGAATCATCGTGATGTGGGAGCTCATAAGGTGAAAGGTCGTAGTATCCTTTTTTTCGGCTCGAGGGTAGCCCTGTATTTATAGGAAAGAGGCACCATGAAGAAGATATCACTCAGTGTGAATCCACTTGGCATTTTTTCATCACTGTAGAGCCTCTTTCCACTTTTCTCCGCGATGTCTTCACAAACGTCAAAGGGGGTTCATGGAGCCTCCCACCTCCTTGCTCCGTGGTGGGTTTGAGAACGTCAAAAGGGGTCATGGAGCCTCCCGCACTATTGCACCGTAGTGGGTTCACGAACGTCAAATGATTTCACAGAGCCTCCCAGCACCTTGCTCCGGGGCAGGTTCGTGGAGGGGAAGCCCCGCGCTGGCCATAGTGCTGCGAGGCTCTACAAATGGGATTCGCGAGGCAGTACCTTACAGTTTCTTGTTTGGTCTTCTTCTTCCCAAATTTCGGCTCCAACAACTGTTACGATTTTAAATGTATTAACAGAAATTTTATTTCTCTATAATATTGATAATAATGAATTTTTATTCAATATTTAAAATATATTAATTTTTCTATATGCATAATTTTAATTATTTAGGTAATTGAAAATATAGTTTATTATTTAGAAATTATGAATATCGGTAATTTGGTGAATGTAATTCAAGATAAAAATGATAAAGTAGTTGATTTTAAAACCACATATCTATGAAACAGTCACCCTATTGACATAAATGAAAATCACATCCAATGCTACAATATAGATTATTTTTTGGATAGATTTTATTGGGAATAATTCAATAAATTTGAATTGTTTTCATTTGAAAGAATTAAAATGTTACTTTTATATTTAAATATTATATTTATAGTTGACTATATGACCTTATATATGGATATGTATGTAGAATAAATATTAATCAACAAATTGGTGCTTCTAAAAACATTATATCCATTAATAATGATTTGAGTTACTATGGTTTTGTGCTTCCGATGTTATAGAAGTTTGAATCTTATAAAATCTAATAACATTTTTATGGAAGGAACAAAATAAACTAGGAAAAAATATTAATATCATTTGATAAAATTTTAGTGGTGTGTTCCTCAACCAAAAAAAACCAAACATATAGAAAATTGTGGAATTAATTCACAACTCACTCCTCTTAGAACAATATAGTGGAATGAAATTCATAAAAGGTGGAATCATACCATTTTGAGCATAGATTGATTGTTGAGATGATAGGGTGATTATTATATATCATTATAGGTATATGAATTAAAATATGTTGCATTGTTACAAAATCAAATTACATATAATGAAGAAATAAATAAACCATATGAGATTTTTAATAGAAGGAAACACAATCTATATTTTAAGATGATTTCGGTTTGTGAAGCATACATTTGCCATTTTATATAAGGTGGAAATAATATTAAATCATAAATTTTTATCATTATTTTATATCATAAAAAAATTATGATGTATTATAATTATAAATTTACAAAACGAAATGTGATTGTGTCTAAAAAATATTGTTTTCATAGTGAATGAAATTATAAATCATTATGTTATTAGAAGGAAATTAAATCTTTGAGAAACTTATTACTAATAAATAATACATAGTACTAATATGAAAATTAAGACTTTTATAAAAAACATTTGGGAATGAAACCAATATAAGTTATTTTATGACATAAAATATTTGTTTTCATACATCAAAATCCTATGAGATATAGACCTCAAATAACAAATTATGATGTTCTAATGCTGCTAGATTACTGAACTACCATCATCCAAGTGTCCATCGATAGTCTTGATTCAAATAATTGGCTAGAGGAAATGAGATATGAGATGGATTCTATATAAATTAACATGTTTTGGAACATAGGAAATTAAACATAATGGGTGATTCCCATAGGATGCACTTGTGGTTTTGTTTGAAAACTCAAATTGATGGAGATTGTCTACTTATAAAGGTCTCCGATGGAAAATGTTTATATACATATTAATGATATAGAAAATCATGAATCCTTATAATAAAATTAAAAAATAAATTCTATTTTAGTATTTCTTGGAATAGAATATCATTAGAATTTTGAAAATCTATCAGGAATATATTAATACCACTTTACATAAATTAAATTTAGTTAGTGATTTGTATATGAAACATCAGAAATGTTTTGATGTGATAAATTATCCTTAAATTTTTTCTTGTTATAAAAAGTAACTTATTTGTTAATTATATATTCTTAGAGATATAATATGCAGTTTTATTATATTAAAGTTTTACATCCTTTCATCAACAATGTGGGTGAGTTTTTTTCCCAGAAGATGGTTTGTTATTTTGTTTTTGTATTTCTAGTAATTTATATGTATAGGATACAACTGAATTTAAATGGTATCATATTTTTACATTCTATAATGGAATTATTGGGATTTTTCATCATAATTAAATACATAGGATAATTTTCCTTTATACATAGTATAATTATCTATAGATATATACTGAAGAGGTTTCATGGACTATGTCAAAACACATATATTAGTAAAGTGCTAATGTTTTTTTATTGAGAAAACAATAAATATTTATTATCTAGTGTTGTATGGAATAAGAATTATTAATAATTGAATCAATTTTAAATAGTTAAAAACGAGAAACATGGATTATATTTATAATGTGGCTTTAGTTAGATCAATAATATTTTTCATTCTGTGATCCTGGCCTAATTTCAAATATGATTTGAGTATATTATGTAGATACCAATCCTTAACTAGTGATATTTATTTTGTTATCATCCTTATGTACTTGGGAAGAAATAAAAACATGCTATATGTATTTGGAGTTGATGATGAGCTCATATTTAAGAGTCAAACACGTGCTTGTTTCCAAACTAACAATGATTATAAAAGACATCAATATGGGGGTTTTCCATCAATAGTGGATCTATTATATGAAATTTTTATAAACTAGCATTCATAGTAACATTTAAAATAATATCAGAGTATATGACTACCTCGAATGCTTTGTCAGAAGATTTATCCATAAATAAGTTCACTAATAACCATGGGGGTTGTATTTAGAATTTTATGAGCAATTCATATTTTTTATGTTAATAGTAATGTCATTCATCAGGACAAGGAAGCCCAGTCTCACCAAAGGAAAACACTTCCATTGAAAAAACTCTCTCGTATAATAAATCTTTTATAGGGTTTATGTAATGATTGTTTAAGAGGATATTGATTAGATATAGATTTTACATTTTTAAATCCAATAACAAAGAAAAATAACAATTTTTGTCTAATGTATCTAGTTTATAGATACCTAAGAATAAATGAAACATCTTTGATCCACATATCACATTACATCGGTCAAAATGTCAGAAGGCTTGAAGGCCATTCCCAATACCCATAATATTGAAACCAATGATAGGGAATCAATATTGACAACAAGGGAATTTTTTTTCCTTTAAATCATACTAAATAAACTATGGATATATACTAAAAATATAACATAGTGTATCCATACATTAGATATCCATGCATAGTGAGATAAATAGATATAAATAAATAGAAAATAAATATATGAAATAATGATACAAAAAATCATCCATGACGTACACCATAATCAAATCGAAGTAATAAAATAGTTGAAAATAAAAAACAACTTCCAAAATACTTTTTACAGTAGGTAGGGTTGGTTGATACCACATCAAAAATAAAAATAAAAAAAACCAACCACTACTAGCTATATACCTGTGGGTTATAAACACTCACCACATCCCCATCCATCTAGAAGACGGCTTACTAAAAAACCTATATTTTAATAGTTTAAAATGGGAATGACTAGGAACCTAAATGAAATCTTGTAGCTACATACACCCAATGGTTTATATAGTATGCCAACAAAACATTTTCCCTCTATTACCCCACTAAAGTGTCTATGTAGTTCATTTCATTAAAAAACTGATTAATTGATTTAAATACACTAGAAAAAAAAATATTTCATTTTTATAGTATTTTAAAGAAACAATACTAAATAATATTTTTCATAATACTAAAAATGTTCATGTTTATGGAAATATTTTTTAAAATTTAATTTAATATTGTATCGGGTTAAAATGGAATTATGACATCATTTTTTATAAAAAACCAAACCAATAACCTTTAGTATTTTTAAAAATTATATAAAATTATAATGGGAATATAAGACATTAATTTTTTTATCCAAAATATTTTTCTAAAATCACTTTTTAAAAACATTGACCAAAATAATCCCAATATAAATGAATAAATTTTGGCATAAATAGAAAAAAAAATATTTCAATGGAAGATCAAAACATTAAATGACCAAATTTAGGAAATAAATATGTATATAAATGTGAATAAAATGAATATGATGAAAACAATATCTTGAAAAACCAATCAAGTATTAATTTCCATTGGATACACTATGGTTTCAAACATGAATGATATTGGACTTGGTTCCTAAATATCATGGCCCTTACATAATCCATACAGATAAATCATTGATGAATTCCTTCAGGATGTTCCTAGTACCAATCCAACCCATAGGAGGTTGCATCTATATTTGAGAATTTGAAACATTATACACACTAGACAAGAATATCATATAGTCATGACATTGATTAGCTACCCAAGGTTCCCATATCATAAATAAAGCGGAGGTGAATAATAAACTAGGAATTAAATGCATCAATAATTTATATTCAATATATATCACCACACCTCTTACTCCCTTGCGAGAAACAACACATTAATTCATCATCCTAACACCACATAATTAATGAACAACAAATATATTGAAAGAAAATAAAGACATGGTTGACCATATGGGTATCAAAAACACTAAACAGTAATTTCGTAAACTGATAAATGGGTATACAATAGGATACTCACTAGTAATTCGAATCCACATTCACATACTAACATTCCCATTTTAAACTATTTGTTAAAAATAATTTACCAACCCAAACTAACTTTTTCCCATTGAGAACTCAATCATCATAACAAAATATTTATCCTTAGAAAAAAATATAGTATATAACCCATTTATTTAACATTAATTCTATATAACATAGTCATAAATAATATTAATATGTTTTTTGTATGAACAAAAATTATTTTCAGAGAATAGAATGAAATATATTTTGAAAAAACATTATAAAAAGACTTTAGTTCATGAAAAAGATTTGAAAATTCATCATAGGTATTATATATAATCATAGTTTATTCAACAATTCATTAATAAAACTCCAGAATCTTATGAGATAAAAAATAATGAACATAAATTAAGAAACCTAACTAAAACCAAGAAGAAACCCCTTGTGATTATCTTGAAAAATTCACAATTATCGATGATGTCTACCACAATTTAGAAAATAAATCCTACAAGGATAAATCTACAATAAACGAATATTAAAATAATCCCCAAACACCAATCATTCCCCACAGCCCCGATAGTATCAAAAAGACTTTAAATCTAATGGGAAATATTAGGAATATTATTGAAGAATGTTTAATTGATCGAATGAAGTGTCTTACCTCAATAAATCCACTAAAAATCAAGGAACGGAAGATAAAAAATAATGAATGTGGATGAAATAAAACCCCTAAGATACACGATAAGTCTGAGAAAATTTAATAAGGGGGGATAAGTCACAGACACCTAAGGAAATTTGAGGGTAAAATTAAATGAATACAATACTCAAAAACACCATGCCAAACCATTTACAGATTGAACAACTATGTCATGACATTAGGGGTCTCCCGAAAAAGATTCATTTAATGAACCCTTGCTTCACACTGTGAAATACAATCCATAATAATAAAATTGATTCCAGAACTACTTCATTGATTGATACCCCATTAATTCTATAAGATATTTTAGGTTCAGTCTAGTAGCATCACATAATATTTTTAACCTACCAAAAACATGTGAGGAACCTAAAAAAACATAAAATATCCAAAAAAATCCATCTGTGGCATGGGGGTGACATAATTCTCCACAAAATAAAACACCTTCCATAATAAATATTTCGGTAAATGATAGATGATAACAGATCATTAAATATCCACACTCTTACTAAATAGGTGTTTGGGACGTTCAATGAAAAAAATATTTCTTTAGAAATTTGGTTACAAGTCATGTTCGAATACTAGGAAATCTATCTAAAATTTTAAAAATAACTTTAATAAATATCTACCTCAAAATCCCCATGCTTATCTAATATTATTTTAAACACAACCATACAACCCCAGGACATAAGAAAAAATGAAACCCAGAAAATTTAATCCCATTACATTGAATTCATCTAAAATAGTGGTAACAAGAGACCCACCTCTGACACATCATCACCAAAAAGAAAATCTCTTCTATAAACAATTATATAACAAACCATCTCATAATTACTAAATAAAATTATACCTATAGAAAATATAATTAAATTAAAATGGAAACTATAATAATTATAATAATCAACCACCCTAAAAAATCCTCAAAACAGTTTTTAACATCCCTCCTATATTCTTTAACCAGAAACAATTTGGGATTAAAACCTGGGTATCAATACTCTATGCAGTTAAACTGGGGCCCCAATATTAGGATTCCATCTCATGGAAAATAACAAAAAATGAAAATTATCATTATGAAGCAATAATTATCCCTTATACAAATCTCATCCTTGTAACCTAAAAAGTAACCCATGGTCTCTTATGATCAACTAAAGAAAACTCTAATCTCACCCAACCAGCATCATGAATGCATAATCAGAACAATACAACACAAACAATGTGACATGCATAAAATTTCTATATCTTATCCTCAAAAAATTGAAACCCATGAAATCTAAAATACCAATTAAAAAAATACAAAAAACCCAACTAAATCAATATCCACCCAGAATCAATCCCAATAAGAACATATCATCCAAAAATCAAAATAAAAAATAATACTTCTTATGATAGTTTAACTATTATCTACATAGATATCTTGACTATATCTTCAAATTCTACTCTTCCAGACACAAGCATGTATAACATTAAGACATCGAAAAGGAATCCCCTAGAATATTTAATTTACTTATAATATTTTATGACAATATCATGTGAATATAATAGTATCCCATAAAATTATTGAAATACCCCTTCATAATCACCTCACCCTAATGAGGGCTCACAGGAGTAAGATCATTAACTACCTTAACAAACTCAAGAGTCCCAATGGAATTTAATAATTCATCAAAAATTTATAAAAAAACATAAAATTGAACTAAAAATATATCACCATGTGTAGAATGGGAATTTAGAATCCACAAATTATAAATTGGCATACAAAAGTAAATATTCATCTAAGTCAGCAACTCTAATCATAGATTGTGTATAGTTCATAATGGAATGGATCTACCAAAACTAATTAAAATAATTGACTAGGGATACATCCTATAAATAAGACTCCTATTTAAATTTCATTATTTTTAGGATAAATGAAAAAAATATATCGCATGAATCCTATCAACTGATGCCTCTAAAATACCCACAAAATTATAGCACAAAAACTAAGGAATAATTCCAAAATAAAATTCTCACTATAAAAAAACATACAAACAAATAAATTAATTTATTTATAACCATAAACTATTAAGAAATATTTCTTAAACCTAGTATAAAATAGAATTAAATTAATAGAACACTAATTTTGAAAATAAAACTTCCATGGTAAATATAAAGATTCATTTTAATAAAAAAAATGGATCATTTTACTACTTTTATACACATAGAATCCATTCAATATGAAATGAAATCTTTTCAAATTACTCACAATATGAATAAAAAGTAATAAAAACATAATTTTAAAAAATTAATATTCATTAAATCATTGATATGATAATTCTATAACTAAAAATCACTTTTGAATCCAAAGTACACACACGAAAATAATCCTTCCTGTTTTTAAATAATCCACTTCGTTTTGAAATTTAGTGATATCACTTACCACATCATTATAATTATAATTAATTTATATAAAAAAATGTTTAATTTTATGGAATGTTTCAAAAAATATTCATAAATTTAAAAAATAACATTAGAATAAAAAATTTCAAAAAAATATCCTTTTTTCCAGCCAAACAAACCATTACAATGTTAAAAATATTAGACAATGACAAAAAAATATAACATCAAATTATCCCAAATACCATTGAAACTATTTTAAACAATAATTAATTCCCTTAAAACAAGTGATAACAGCTTTAATAGTATTATAAAACCATATGGGAACCCAAAAAATAGATATTGGGGTGACATAAGGTTGTATACAACTTTACCACACACTTTGTTATGTCGCACACCAATCATATGATTTCCCATATTAATTTCTATGGTATATATTCATTTGACAAACATTTTGGAATAGAATGTGTGTGTCAATCATATATCTTATGTTTCTATTATCTTTTACACATATTATCATAAATATTAAAAAAACCTAAAAAATACATAAAAACTAAAAATTTAAAAACTAAAATCCAAATGACACATGGTAACTTTTGTCTCAAATTATGAAAGAGGTTTCTAAACACTCCCAGGACCATACCCCTCCCACTATTATGATGATCCTAATATCTGTGCTACTTAGACATACCAAAATAATAAGGGATTCGTCTAATACCAATTTTAAATGTACCATCTTGGGAAAAGCTATAATATTATCCAATAACTTTTATTGAAGGGAATAATGAAGCCCTATAGGATAGAATAAAGTTTCAAATCATTAATAAAGAATGTATAGGAATGATTTCCCCCAAAATATGAGTAAATAAGAAATGAATTTCTATAAGAAATCCAATATGGTGTGTCCATATATTTTAAGTACATGAATTTTGAAATAAATTGATATAAAAACAAGACAAATAAGGAATTATAATGCAAATAGACTACAAAAATATTCACTCGGATAACACAAAAATTAAAATAATAATAAAAGATACAATAACTACTAAAATATAACATTCATGGTGTCGAGTTGGCTAATAAAACATCCCAAAAATAAATGATGAAACCTAATAACTAATATCCATCAACCCATGGTCTATGACCACTCACCATTTCATTATCCATCTGAAACTTGGACGTCCTAAAAAAACATTTGAAGAAATATTAATAGGAAAAATCAAATAATATTAAACGAAATCATCTAAAATGGATACACCAAGGTTGTATGCAATATAAGATAAAAACTATTCCATGTATAATCTTTATATAGTTTATACAATTCCATTTAAGAAATATTCACAATTGGTTATTATAAATTTATTAGAAAAATATAGTATACAATTTTTATAAGGAATTGTGAAAAATGATAGCACATTTGGTTCCATAATATCAAGTATTTTACTTTTATTATTTAGGTCCCTTAATACTATAATTTCTATGTAAAACACTTTAAAACCCAGAATGTAGTCATAAAGATTCATTGAAAACAAAAAAAAAATAATTCCATCATTTGAAACATTACATAAAATAATAAATTTGAAATAAAAAATTCACATTGTTTCCAAAATAGTTTTCCAAAATCATTTCTGAAATTTTTTTCAAAACACAAACACAATATTATTTAATGAAATCATAACGTAATGTGGCACCACTATGTCAGAAAAATATCACAAATGTAAAGGATGAAATTCAATCCATAAATAAAAAAATATAAAAGGATACAATCAAATTATTGGAATCCGCAAACTAGAAACACCAATAAAGAGATAATTATTATTGGCAATGCTCTATGTTCTAATGTGAATACAACTAGGCTTGGTTCCCATATCACTAGAATCCTATGATACCTTGATAAAATCCACATATATAAATTCTATAAAGACATGTTGAGTACCAAACCTATCGATTGAATAGTGTTTCTATCCTAAGGAACAATCCCTATTTCACAACATCGACCAACAACAAATTCAAACAAAATAACTCTTTGATACCCAAGGTTGCATTATTTAAATAATGTTCAGCTGAGTAATCAACCAAGAAATAAATTCTTCAATAAAGTAATATAAATTTTACTCACATCAAATAAAAACATGTTAAAAGAAACAACTGATTCATTCCTCTTCAAAACACTATATGGACAATGAAACAGCAGTATTGTTAAAGAAAAAAATACATGGGGAACTATGAGGCTCTCAAGAACAAAAAAAAATTATTTTATAATGTTATAAATGGGTCTCAAAGGAGAAAACAAATAAGGAATTCCATTTCAAATAAATTTATTAAAATTACGATTTGAAATTATTATTAATATCTCATTTAGGGAAACACATCATTATTTTCACATTGAAAACTCATTATTTGAAACATGATCTTTACTATTAAAAACCAAAACCTAGTTAAACCCTCTTTATTTTCCATTAAAGAATTTTAATGGTTCAATTAAGAATTTAAATAAGTTATTTTCATATGAAACCACTTAATTTCATTGTATAAAATGAAATATATTTTGAAAATAGATTATAATAGCACTTTAGTCCATTAAGATAATTTAAAAAACAACTACAAGATTATTACATAATAATAATATAATAAAAAATAAAATTTTAAAACTCAATATGATTATAACACCCTGATATTTTATGATGTATTTTTAATTATATAAATTTAATTTATTTGGTAACTTGATTTATATGAAATAATTTGTTTAAATGAACTGTGATATAATATTGAATTACTAATGTTTAATATGATAGTTACCAACTAGATTTTGGATTTGAAGGCTTGAATGAGATGATTTAAATTGTGAAGAATTATTTTTTTAAAAATGTATAAAATTAATTAAATGGATATTAATTTATTAAAACATAAAATTTGGGTATTTAAAAATAAGAAGATATATTTTTCTGAAAAATATTTATTATACTCGCAATGTGGTCTTATCATAATAAAATAAATTTATCCTTATTGATGAATGGATTTAATTATATGTGTACGTAATATATAAAATAAAAAAATATAACATTAATCAAATAGTATTAAAATTGATGAAATTATGGAAACCACGATTTTATGATTAAGAATTAATTTTTCTAAAACAAGTTTTGTTGCGTTTTTCACACTAATATATAAAATAAATTTCATTGACTTATAAAAATTGATTATAGTAAAATTGATTCAATATTTAGAATAATAATAATAAATATTATATTATATTGTTAACATACATATTGTTCATTATGAATTGTAACTGAGGTAAAAATTTATTATTGTGGTAATGGTTTGCTGGGTTAATAGGGGGTAAACTAAAGAGATCAAGGTTACAAAGGAAAAACAAAAGAATTATGAAATGTTAGATTAATATATTTAAATTATAAATCATATTATATTTTATATTGATACAATTTTGTGTCACTTTACCTTATAATTTACATTATTTTATTTTAATGTTATTAATAATTACAAGTGTGCCACTTGCCTCACTTATAATATGAAACCCATTCTCCTCTATTATAAGTACCACTTAAAATTTATGTGTCAACAAAAAATACCCAAAAATCATTAAAAAATCCTTATAAATGTTTAGAGTTTCCTTCATTATTAAAATACCAACCCAAATACAATAAGAAGATATTGAAAAGAGGTTTCAGAAAGATGAGGATTATGACCTTACAAATATTTTTTAGATTTCATTATTCTTCTACAACAAAAAAATTAACATTTTAAATCCTAACATAATGAATATTGTAAAATAAATATACTATGATATCATTAGGATTATTGTAGAACTATTTTCAACCTTATTTCTATCAAATGAGAAATGAAAATATTTCTCGTCTGTATATGTGGACTACCACACCCATGTAACGGTATGATTCATTTTCAATCATTATATTTTATGGATGGTATTTGTGATAAATTGAAATTTTAGATATAGTATTTATTTTAGAATTATTATTATTTAATATTAATAACTTATCAACCATCTTGACTTCCTATATATTTTCAAATTATAAAGTTGCTCGTTCGTACAAGTTGACCACCACCTCAATAAAGTGATATTACTTATTTTTTATTTATGATTTACATTGAAGGTAAAAAAATAATTATTTAATATATCATTATTATATAATAATTAATTTTTAAAGGTGAATTATAATTTACCTGTAATTAATTCCATCCATGATAATGTGAAAACCTCACAAGTTCATAGATACAGACTATCATCTCCATGAAGTGATGTAATAAATTTTTCATCACTAATTTAACTGAATGGTTATAAAATGTATACATTGACTAAAAAATACAATTATATCATTACTAATATTTGGTATATGATGAAACCATAACCAATATTCATAGATCGAGATTATATAATTGAACATACTTGGAAAACAAAGTCTCTTTCTCATGAATATTTTCTTAATGATGATGTTATTAATAAAAATATAATTTCACATTATAAAGGAATTTTAAATATAATAATTTTTATAAAATAGTTCTAGAATTTATTTACAATAAATTATAATTTATTGTACAATAGTTTTGTATTAAAATTAAATAATATGATTCTTGATGTAACGGATTTATGTTACAATATCATCTTTTTTATGGATTATCATTGTTAAAGTTTCATTAGGGGAAATTATATCGATATTAATAATTAAACCCAATTTATATTAAAATCCTAAATTTATTATATTATTTTTTAAAATTCATACCATTTACCTCTCTTTGTAACATAAAATAATAGAGAATTTGTTTTTAATAAAAATCATCCTCATTTCCCCTCATGTTAATTTTCTTATTATATGACTATGTTTTCTTAAAAGAGACTTAAATAATATTGCCAATATTATGTAATGATTTATTTGTAGTGATTTTTCCAATTTTTATATTTTCATATAATTATATAAAATGAATCTACTTATTGTTTTTCTAATGATGTAACTTTTACCAATGATTTTAACATAATATTGTTTAACATATATCACCCAAATGAGTTTTCCAAACATCTTGGATACTATTTTCTATGAATAATTATTTAAGATTTCTCATGGTTATATTGAATGAAAATGTTTTCCCTATCATTCTATAAATTTTTATATTTTAAATATTTTTATTCAAAATGAAACAATAGTTTTTCTCAGGAAATGTTCTAATTATCCTTTAAGGGTACTTTCATCTTGGAAAATATACTTTTAAGTTACTTATGAATCAATGGGGACATGATCTAATGATATCATCTTTACTGTTTCTCTAGACATTTATTTATTATGTTGATTGATTCTTTATGGAATTCATTTTTTGGTCCACGGCTTAATCTTTGATGAAATGATAAATCATTTCCAGAAATTGTGATATACATAAGAAGGGATCGTAATTATATGATGATCAGATTTTATAGGGCTCTAATGAATTTTTTAATGAGATATAGATATGTTATGATATTACTATGATAATAATTTAAATTATTTTGAATAAATGTATTATCATTTTTCTGTGTGTGTGTGACTACTATTCTCTATGGTTAGAAGAATATCTATGGACTATATTACAAATTTCTATATTCACATTTTGATGTATGAGAATGATTTATTATATATATCCTCACAAGATTATGTGTGGCCATGATTTTGAATATCTATATTCACAACATTATGATTCCCTATGATTATGATGTCATATATCTATGATATGACTCTTAAAAGAGGAATTATTCTTTGACACACTTATTAATAACGCTTATAGGTATGACTTGATTTTGGAGTTTATGATCTATGTATTTATATGTTATAATATATTTTGTTGAGAGCATGCACTAATGTAATCATATTCTTATGATCAAATTACAATCGTTGATTATTAAAATCTCTAATACTTACCTTTAGTGAGCATTTGATCCTTTATAATTTATTCCTTCATAGAGTTTTGATTGAATTTTTTAAGTGTGATACATGTAGAAGGGATCTAATGTAAATATATTTATTGAATATGGTAAATATATTTTCAGAAAAAATTTATTTTTTATCTAGTATCTAAAACACATAACCTTTGATTCCTTGATCATGTTTTATTCACTTATTTAACTTCATCAAAACCTCAATAAGCATGTTATTGATGAATTAGTTGAGGAAAAATCATATTATTTAACTACCTAAAATATAAAGCTAATATGAGTCAAGAACACAATAAAATATAAAATAATCACTTAAAGAAATACCCAACCGTGAGATATAATATTCTAATAGATATTACATACTTATATATATTTTTAAGGTAACTATATTTTTTCACCATGGTAATATTTTCACTAAATTTAAAAAATATGTATTTCCAAAGATCTTTTAATACTAATTTAATCATCCAAATTGCTGAATTAAATATATATAATCAAAAAACTAATCCATAAGAGCATGTATTAAATCCTAATAAAAGCGTAGTATATGGTATTCCATATCTAAAATATATGGTTATTTTAGTCTCCAAACCTTTTAATATATTTTTCCTAAAAAGAAAATTATAAACCAGTGAGGAGGATATGCTAATCATTCATTTATGTTTAACACTCACCAACAACCACTTATAATCACCCCCACTTGGAAAGAGTGTTTTATGGTAATTTATACACTTATGAAAAGAATTTCAGTTTTTATGACACATATAATATTGGTCATTCATATAATAAACGCATCAATGTAAACATCTAGTTAATATCATCCAATGGATTTTGATAGTTAACTCAGAAAACTAGATTTATATTATACATAAAAAATGATGTGAAAAAACTAATATATGATAGTATATCAATTAAGGAATCTCTAAATGGTAAAAATGTGTTCACCCTATAGTATATATTTTTTCAATCTATAACCAAAAATAGTTTTTAGATGAGTCCAATCGTAAAAAAATACGTCAAAAGATTTATCACAAATACATAATACATAACTTTTATACTTAATATACTAATTTTACTATGAGAATATAATCTTAAATAAATGTAATAAAGACTCTAAATAAACTAGTTATATCTCCCATAACCAATATTTTAAACGATAAAATTCATAAGAATAACTAACAATAATATCTTATGAGAAGACATAACCTCAATAATGTTCTATAATTTTATATATTTACTGAAAAAAACATAATTAACCAAAAATTTAGTAAACTATTACATTCCATCAATAATCACATAGATTATATCATGAACCTTTACCAAAACACAAATCAAATATCACAAAACTCATTTTCATATTATCCACCTTGTATCATAATATAAATAAAGGAATAACTTTGAAATATTTTTTTTAATGTCATTTTATGATTTTTCCTTGAAAATAAGTAATTAATTATTACATAAATTCCAAAAATATTATTTTACAACTTCCCAATATATACACTTATACTATTGAAACATCGTTTAAATTAATTATAATACCAATAAATAATAATTTAGAAATTCATGAAATGATTCTTCTCAAAACATGACCAACTGCACCATTATATTCATGGGAAACACATCATTTTTTCCTCCTTTAAGAAAAATAAATTTCATGGGTTACTTATGAGATCATCCACTCATCTCATGTCTCCCCATTATTATATTATAGTTGATTCAACTACACATTCTTAATAAGAATAATAGTCACTAACATTGTGTTCAAACAATTGGATTAAATCATTTCTATCAAAAACAAAAAATATAGATAACAAAGTTTTCTTCAATCATTCCACATATTGATCATAAATATCAAAAAATATTCTCATCCATATTATCGTTACTAATAGAGGGAATATTTAGACAACTAGTTTCTTATTAATGAATAATTTAAATTTGAATACTTATTTTAGGGTCAATAAAATTATCTATTTGTTTTTTTTATTCTGTGGATATTTAAAAATGTCTCTATGTCAATTACCCTTTTATATTTATATTCGTGATACATTGTTATTTCATACCCATTACCCTTCTTAATAATTACTAATCAAGGTGATTGTAACAATGATACCAACAATAAGAATAATGTAGAGTATATATTATGTCATTTTACTAAATATCATTTACCATGATGACCATGGGTATGATTTCATCTACATCAGAAACAATTATTTTTGTAAAAACATAATTTTCCTTAAACAGACGTCTATTAGTCCATCTATAGTAATGATATTAAGGACCTATGTTAGTTCTTTTTCACTCATCCATAGAATTTTATACTAATAATGTAAAATATCATGTATCCAGGCTCTTATATTAGGAAATAATCATTTATAAAAGGTATTTATCATCACATGGAGCCATAAAAACATATAATATATTACTAATATTTTATATTTTCAAATGTACAAGATTTAGGTTCACAAACTACTAGAAAATATCTATGTAAACAATAGACTCTAACCATAACTAAAATGGATAACATATTCAAAAAATTTAAAAAAAAAATTCAAAACATTATATAAATAAAATAGTGTTAATACTATATCTAAATGAACTTGATTTTTTCGAGAGTACTTCCCATTATTTTACCTGTACATTTGTATAAATTCTCAGTATGGGAGAGTTGTGTTCAATATATTTTTCTATAAATAAAATAAAACTATTAAAATCATATCAAACCTATCAAACAATATTGAAAACAAATATATAAAATAAATAAATAAAATATATAGTAGTACAAATAAATCAGTTGTTCAATAAAATATGAAACTCCCCTAATCCACTTCACTAACACCCAAGGAAGGATTATGGATTATTACTAAGCATGTCAGTTTCCTTGGATCCTCGATAGTATGATTGAAAGATATTTCCTCTTGTTATATTTGTAAAGTAGTATTCCGTAGTATATTTCATTACAAGTCATCTAAATATCCATAACTACACTCAGTATAAGTATTATATACTGAAAATGTTGTTATGATAGATAGAGAATGAAATTTCGATTCAACACATAGTATTAAGTTGAAGGTGAATGACTATGAATATATTGCATAATAAATAATATATCGTCAAATGGTATTTCTCAGAAGATTACTTTGAATTCAATGGGATTTTTCTTGAAAGTTTAACAATTACAGTAGATATTATTCATCAAGAAAATTAGCAGTGAGTACTTGAATTCATATGAGGAAACATATAATAGCTTTAAAACAGTTATAGAATTTTTTTACTCTATTACAAATTGTTATTTTAAATTATTGAATTTTTTTCCCCCTCTCTCCTTTTAGATAAATGATAGGAATATTTCTCAATGAATTGCAGGGTTGAATATTTGGTCAATGTCATTCTTCCCAAATAATAGATTTGATATGAATATTTTTGAAGTAGAAACCCCTTGAACTCTTAAAAAATTGATCATTTATTTTTTTAATAATATCAAACTCAGATGATATGAAATTAAAACTTGAAGAATTATAAAATTATTAAGGATAATGAAAAAATGGTAAACCATTAGGCACCACAACATAGCACGTGTAATTTTTTGTTGAATAATTCCCTAAAGGAAAAAAAGAAAAGGTATTGGCCATGATGTGTATTTTCCCATGTTATACCCAAGATCATAATATATATGATTCTAATCAATATGTTTAATAATAATGAACATGAAATTATACACCACATTGTTTCTCACATTCCATCTTCTTGTCTAAAATACATACCATTATGAAGTGGTTTTTATTTTATCATTTTTTCTCAAATGAGTCTTCTTATTTATTAGCGTCATTTAGTATTCACTATTAAATTCACTTATAACTACATAATAGTTTCTTGATGTATACATATGATTTAATTTTGATTTCACATGAGTCAAAATGATCTCTATGTCATTCATCAAAATCATGAACAAGTAATTTTTTGTTTTATTATGAGTTTCTTTGAGTTTGTATAAATATGATTTTAAACAAATATAATTTTTATATTATTTTGTGTTCCTCTACTTCTATGTATGTTTCTTCTAGAATCTACATACATTTCATGATCATCTAAATTTGATTCTTTTTTCACATAATAATTTTTTCGTTTGAGAAAAGGTCGTTAGAAATAATAACAATTATGGAAAATTAAATAAATTTTTTTTAAAGAACATAATGAAAGGTCATTTGTAATTAAATTATGATATTGGGATAAAAAACCTAAGACAAAAACTATATATTTTTTATCAATATGATTATGTCTCGTTATCTCTAATGTTTTTATGATGAAAAACCAATAAAATTCGAACCTAAATTTTATTATAATTTTATATCATAGTTTTTTGGAATATGAATATTCTGTAATTTTAAAAAACACTTTAAGTTTATCTTTTATTCGATCCCATTTTTTATATCAATGTGAACGACTATGTAATTGATAGAACATAATATATTTAGGATAATATAAGTGTAATATTGTGAGAATAAAATATTGAAATGAATAATGATTTCTGAATTGGATTTAGATAATTGGGAATAAAAATTCATAAAACTATAATACATGGAACCTAATCAATCTAAAAACAACAATAAAATCCTCAATGAGAATTTAAAATCACTGGATTTTATTAAAGAACAATAGAATTATAATAATAAATAGAAACACATTAATTAAATTAATTGATAATTATCTAAAAATGAATGATATCGTTCATTATCCTCATGATATGGATTGGGTGAGTGTTCAAGTGTTGGTGTTTTAAAAAGATAAGTAATAAGTTCAATTAGGAAAAGTTAAGATCATATAAATGACTTGAAGTAGATAAATAGTATCTTCTATATGAATATTTTATGGATTTTTTTTATTTTATTGTAACACCCGAATATTTCATAGTGTGTTATCTCTTCAAAATAATTGAATAACTTGCGCTACATGCTACACCGAGATCAAGTGCACCACGACATTCCAAACTAGCCGTGCAAAATCGGATGTGAATGTATTAACTAAATTATGAATTTTATATATTCCATATAATTTTAACATCTATATTATGTGTTTTTTAGACATTATATAATAACAGATTAATTTTTCCAGATAAATGATGTATTTTTTTTAAAAAATGAAATTTTACCATCATTTAATGGTGAACCCATTTTTAAAACCAATATTTGACACTTTTATATATTCAATGTAATGAAATAAAATTATTCATTAGAATTGGGACATAAAAATTTTGTTTTGATAAATTTTTGTACTTTTCCTATAACGTTCATATTTTGACGAATAGTGAAAAATACTATGTTTTAATTGAAAACATCTTTTTTAATCAAAAAAATTAATAGTGTAAAATTTTGAATTTGAATGGTTTTGAATTATAATTAGATTATATTTTTATCATTTAATACAATTTATTTCATTATATGTAATTATAAATTTAAACTTCAAGTAAACACATGTCAATCTTTTGATAGTTTTTACTTTTGTTTTAAAAAATCCGCATTTTGGTTTTGACCGGGAGAATTAATTGTAAATTAAGAAATGATACTTCTATGTTTTAATTTGGTAAAATATAATTCATTTTTGAATTGATAATATCAAAATCATCATAGCTATAATTATTGTTATTTTTCTGAAAACATTCAATTTTTGATGAATAGTGAAAAACACTACTTTATTATTTTTAATTGATTTTGTATATAAATAATTATTTATTTTATTTATATATGAATTAATTCAAAAAATAAATTTTGGACCTATAAAATTTCAATTTAATTCATTATTGTCATTTTATAATAAAATTTGATTTATAAAATTTTAATGAACTTTTTAACATTTTTTACCCACCTTCAAGTAGCATTTACTAATTTGCATAAAAAATAATTTTACAGCATATGTTAGTTGTATTTAAAAAATCTGAGAGACTATATTAATATCAGTATATAAAATTTGGTTCAAATGGATGAAAATAATTTCTGGTGAATAGTAATGTTTAACTTTTTTTACCACTGTCAAAAGTAAATAGGGTAATTAAGGGTAAATATGATATTATAATTATCCCAAAAAATGTCATAATTATATTCAATAAGTGTAATTTGGCCAAAAACAACATTTGAAATAAAATATGATCCTTTAGGTCCACTTTTATTAGATTAGAATATTTATTATTATTTTATTTAAAGAAGAGTTAAAAGTGTTAAATTCAAAATTTATGCCGGAAGAATATGTCTTGTGAGAAATGTGGTGTGAGAGGACATTCAACAGCCCTCTGTCACAGGAAGTCCAACCTGAAGGATTCGATGTTTCCAAAGTCTTCTGCTCATGATGGTGATGTAATTCTAAAGCCGGCTCCTGATCATGGTAAAGGGATTCTGTTTGATGAATCTCCGAAGGAGGCTCATAGTGGACCTTCTAATACTCGATCTGATTTGGATAAAGAGGTTCCTCTAGTTGAGGACATCCCTATAAGGACTCCAGAATGGGTGATCCCTGATTCTCACCAGGTTGATGTCTCTAATCAGGGTGTTTTGCAACTACATGTTGATTATCAACAGGAAAACCAGAAGCATTTTCAGTTATCTGAGTTACCTGAGAAATGGGGGAACATTTCTGAAGATGAACAGGGGAAGGTGCGTACCCCGATCAGGGTCTCGGGCAACGGTGGTCATGCCTCTTATAAGGATGCAATATTGAGTGACAAGCCAACGACTACTGTAAGTGAGGGTCCTTCCTTTAAGAGGAGACCACTTAAGGATTATTCTAATGTACCTAGAACTGTGTCTACCATATCGTCGTCTAAGGTGTCAAGGAATGTGGATTTGGACATCTTGAAAATCCTCAATAGGGACAAGTCTCAATCTGAGTGGGAGACTTCTGATGATTCTGATTATGGAAATGACATGTCTTTTTATGATCTCTAGACTTGCTCTTGGTTGATGAGGGCATGTCCGTTGTTTGACCCCATCCGCCGCTCTGTTGTCCTTTTTCTTTCTCTTAATAAATGGTCACTTTGCCTTTAAAAAAAACTAAACCATTTTTAATATTGGGTAATAACTAAGATACATTAGACTATAAATATTAATTAAAAATGTAAAAATATTTCCTATATCATGGTATTTTATTTATATTTCTTAGACATTAAATAATTATATTTATTTAGGATACAATGATGATGCAGTAATTACCTTATTAATGAAAAAATCAAATAAATTGTATTATAAATATTAAAATAAATATAATTTAATCTTTTTTATGAAATCCACGAATTTTTTAGCTGAATATGACATGTTAGGGTTGATTCAATGTATCCTGTTTGATGTAATCAAGTTGTGATGACTTTCACAAATACTGAATACAAAATAGTGTCAAAATTGACATAAATGAGTTTTTAAAACAAATTTTATATTATTAAATTATAAAACATTCTTAAAAATAAAATGTCCAGTATAAAGGATTAAATAATATTATATATTTCATTAGTGAACCACATGAGGTTCTCTAAGATTTTTAGTGTATTTTAATTATCCATATAGTGTAAGAATACAAGAATACATGGTTATAATTAAACTATTTAACTAATAGTAAAATCTAAACGATGCGGTTAAAATGTTAACCTAAACTAGTCTAAAACATATTTTTGGGGGTAAATAGGCCCATAACCATCTATGTCTTCAAATAAACTAGTTTGGAACCATTATATACCAAATATGGTTGTATAATAAATAAACATATTATTCATTTTCTTAAGTGACCCTCACCCCTCTTATAAAAGGGCACTTCCCCTTATCTCAAAATAATACCTCCAATTCCATTTGTATCGGCCAAAACCTACCCATATATCCTCCCAGAATTAATCAAATCAACCTAGATTCCTTACTTTTATCAGAATTCAAACCTAAGTGTCCATATGATCTACTCAAAAGGAAACACCCGAAGAAGTGGTAATAATTTCACCACCCTGTTTCATTTTTTTTTCTTCTTCCACTTCCTTTTTCTTTATTGTTTCCATACCAAAATAATAACTCCAGTACCTTTTGAATACTATGTTGTTATTATAAATATGGTACAACCATATTAATTATTCTATCTATCCTATGAATGATAATGTCACCATTGTGCGTACGTATGACTTACCATATCCACACTGTGGTGTAATTTGTTATTCAATACTATATTATTTGGATGGATATAATGATGGTTAATATGTATATAAATAATTAAAATAAACATATAATGTCCCTTTAAATTTAATATACCATCTAATTCCCAAAATTTTATTCATTAAATAAATGACACCGTCGCTC
This sequence comes from Viscum album, assembly GCA_963277665.1. Taxonomy (NCBI): domain Eukaryota; kingdom Viridiplantae; phylum Streptophyta; class Magnoliopsida; order Santalales; family Viscaceae; genus Viscum; species Viscum album. The sequence continues at coordinate 1,730,999,648 of OY728140.1, forward strand.
GTGGGTACGTACGGCTTACCGTCTCCAAGACACGATAAGATAAATTTCCATATTCACCATCCAACGATGATTATGAAAATATATATTAATAATAATTCTATAATATATGACTTAATAATTCTACTGAATATATATATATCTGTGTGTGTGTGTGTACTTACATATATCTTATTCACTTACTTTTATTCAATATGATATGAACATGAAAACAACGTTTATGCATATATACGGCCTATCGTCTCCATAAACGGTGTTTTACATTAAATATATAAATATAATATACATATTTATATTCTACCAATATGTGATATATAAATAATTTTTTATATTCTGGAAGTATGTAAATCATGGTCTAAATGATACAATCAAGAATAACAAGTTAAAAGACGTACGATAATGAAAGAAATTATTGCCTGAAATGTAAATTTAACATGGAAATCATTATAAAATGGGTAGTATGATGTCACAAATGAATCATGTATGATATCATAAATATTAACATGGTTCTGTTATAATTTAATAACAAACTATGGTCATTATATAAGAGATTTAACATACCCTTGACAAATGGAAATTTCAAGGTACGAGTGAATTCTACAATATCTTCATTATTTACTATTGTTTTTACGTGAGTATCAACTGAGACCTCTCTATCATCCACATCTGTGTTTCATAGAAATATTTTCAAAAGGAATATTTAACCGTTTTATGGAAGGGACTCTTTAAAGAGAACGTCATTTTAAATGTTATAAATATTTATTCTTCTAAGTCATTCTCATTAATGTCCATGTTTTTAAAATGGGTTGTAATGATATATTTATATGGACATGATTATTTTTAAAATGTTTATTACTTTCCAAAGCTTCAAAGTGGTATGGAAATTTTTTATTCAGAAATTTCATTAAATTTCTTCATTTATAAATTGTGTTACTTTTTATTGTTTTCATGAAAAAAGGATATTTCTCTCAAAGAGTTTAACAAATCATTTTCATCTATACCAATATCCATTGATGTATTTTAAACTATTTTGAAGTTGATTTATTATGATACAATTATTCCATATTTTATTAAAGGGTTTGTGATATGTTTGACTGTGGATATGTTATTTTTATACCATTAATGGTTTATGGATAAATTATTGGCATTTCGTATGTGAGTTTTAAAATGAATGTTTATATTATGTTTAAACATTTTCATACAGGGAAGGCATTGGAATTCTTATGTGATGAGGGGATCCCGCTATAGATCCTTGATGCATCGGTAGGTTTCATGAGAAAAACTAGTGTCTTGGAAAAAGGCCTTAACAAAATCTTATTTATTCTTGGCATAAGGCCTTGACTATGTGGTTATGAAGTCTGGGATTATGCATTCCATCATTATGAAATTGGATATTGATATTTCATGTGATTATTCGACTAGTAGAATATTAATGTGAATAAATAAATGGATTTATTTGATTTTTACTAGCCATATTATAAATAAGTTTTAGTTTAAAAGGCACGTGTTTTAGTCTTATAAATTTCCATAAATGTTTATGCTTATTTGTGAATGTTTCTGCTATATTGTTATCCTTACTGAGCATTTGATCTATCCCTTTTCTTATGTTATATTTTCCCAGGATTCCTAGAAGTGTATTATGATTGATAATTAGGGTTAAGAAAGAGGATTAATCACATTCTCAAAGTATAAATTAATTTATATTTTTTTCTAATGTGTAATGTAACGTTCATGTATGTAATCTATTTTCTTGGACTGATAAAATGATCTATCTTTTGGGACTTGATTCTTTGTAATAATTCCATTATATTAAAATAATGCACGAAATATTTTCTTCTGGGGTCAGGGCGTTATGATTGGTATCATAGGAAGGTTACTAGGAACATTGGAAATAGATTTAGAAAAACACTGATTAGTTAACATTAGCCTAAGATAGTCTTTGGGGATTAATATAGAAAAACATCCTAGAATTTGGGTAATATATTGGTTTTGTGTATTTTCTAAGAAATACATATTTTTCTAGATATGAGTAGGTAGATGGAGCTCTGGCACATATGTATCAAGTAGTGAAAACTCTAACAAGGCGTTTCGTTCTTGACCCGGGGTATCCAGGTACATGAAAATGGGACATGATGCACTATTGGCTATGACACTATTGGGGATATTCTTAGGATAATTATAATTTACATTAAAAAAATTATGAAGGATTTAGGAATAAATACTTCCTCTAAGAAAACATTTTATTGTTAAATATTATATGCATAATCATTTCAATTTATGTTAGATATTTTACAAGATTGAAATTAGGCATTGCAATTCATTAACTAACCTAGTGTATTCCATTGTTTAGGAAAAGGTTCCTGGTAGATGGAATGTGTTTTCCAGTAATATGCATGATCGAAAGATTAAGAAGGATCATATATTTCATGGTATTAAGCCAAAATTTAAAAGGGAAATAGTATCCAATGTATTCTCACCATATGAAGAAAATATATCACGTGTTAATAAAATAATTAAAGAATTCGGTGAGTACTATGGCTTTGAAGGTATGAAAGAGAAGAAAAAGATGGAAGAGATAAATATGGATAATGGGAGGAGGGGAAAGAAGGATTTTTCTCATATGTGATAATTGTGGACATAATAACCATGGTAAATGCTTAATGGGAATTTGTTTTTTATAAGTTTGACGAAAAAGGACACCAAGTACATGATTTAAAGGGTAATAAAATTGATTAAAATATATAATGCTTCATCTGCAAAGAGTTGGACACTACATCAATCAATATCAAAATCATTATAGAACACCCGAAATTCTACTATTGGATTAAAATCAAGTTATGATACTTCCGAAGATGAAGAGGAATGATTCTAGTTCTTATGTTTTTATTAATTTATTGTTTCATTTTAGTATTGTATTAATGATTTACATGTTATTATAATTACAATGTATATATGTATTGTACTGCAGTAATATTTCATTAAGGACTTGAGATTGTGAGGAACCAAGGGAAATGAATCAATATAAGGTTAAATTTTTATTGGAAAATATATGGTTGAGTGGAAGATAACACCTTATATGGTTCTGATACCGAGGTACTGATTTTGGAATAATATATGATTGATTTGGATCAATTATATTATATATTCATGATTACCTTGAAAATGATTAATTATTTGAATATTCCATCATTGTTAGAGTTTCAAACATTTTTTGACAGAAGGAGTATATTCTATATTCTATAATGAATAAGAGAGCATGAAGGTAATCAAAAAGGATTTACGGTAATTTAGGGTGTTACAGTGTTTTAATGGAATACATGATGAAGCTAGTCACATGTTATTACGTGGAAAAAAATAATCTTCATTTTATTTACCTTGAAATTTAAATTTTGGACTGTGAGCTTGAGACAAAGTATTTTGGAAAATTATAAAGTTTGGAATCGACTATGTTTTAGGTTGGATACTATTTTTAAGGTTCAATCATTTCATGTGATTAGTTTTTGATTTTCATAAAGAGGACAACTTGCAGGATAGGCGACAACCTATCGCGTCCGGGAAAGCCGTGAGACATGAACCCGAAAACGATAGGTGAATAGGGTAGATCATCTACCATTGGAATTCTTGATGTCTTGGTTTGTATAATGTATTTTTCTAAATATTTTTACAAATTAATTATAAATTCATCATTTTTGGAACCATATACGAATAGGATAAAAAAATATTTTTGAATTCTGTTATCTTTTGGAGTGAAAGATGAGTTTGTGGTTGGAATAAGTTGAAGTATGAAACTCTACATCTCAAGTATAAATGTTTTCTGTATTATTCTATGAATAAATTAATTCTTAAACTGTAGGGAAGGAAACAATAAACCAATAATGTGTTATCCTAATACCTTATGTTTTTTTGAACCGATGATATTTTAAATCATCATAGATTGATGGCTTTGAGGCCCTTAATTTTAAACTGGTTTGTGATTGATTACCTCAATCACTCTATATAAATATTTAAATTTTCCCTCTAAATATGTGTATATAATTTACACTAATGTTCATCTAATAGAGACCATAATTTAGTGGTGACTTTTTCATTTCCCTTTCCCATTTATTAAGAATAAATTTTATTAACCTAATTTCCCTAGTGGGTTTTCCACAAATGTATTTTTCGATAATTATACATTTATTTTTGATGAAAAATTTCGAATTGCAAGGATGCAATTTATTGAAGGTGGGGAGAATATAACACCCCCATATTTCATAGTATGTTATCTCTTCAAAGTAATTCACTAATTTGTGCTACCTACAACACCGAGTTCTAGTGTGCCACAACGAACCAAACTAGGCGTTAAAAACTAGTTATGAATAGTATTAACCGAATTTAGAATTTTATATATACCATATAATTTTAACAATCATATTATGTGTTTCTTAGACATTATATAATAACAAATTCATTTTCCCAGATGAAAGAAGTATTTTTCAAAAAATGAAATTTCACAATATTTTAATGGAAATATTTTTTTAAAAGAATTGTTTTACACTTTTATATATTAAATGTAATGAAATTAAATTATTCTATAGAATAGGGACATAAAAATTAGTTTGGAAAAATTTTTGGTACTTTTCGGATAACTTTCATATTTTGAAAAATACAGAAAAATACTATGTTTTAATTGAAAACAACATTTTTAATTGAAATAATTTATACTGTTAAATTATGTATTTGAATAATTTTCCAGTATAATTGAATTATATTTTTATAATTCAACACAATTTATGCCATTATAATAAATTTGACATTCAAATTTTATATAAACAGAATTCAATCTTTTGATAGTTTTTACTTTTTTTTAAGACCCGCTTTTGGGATTTGACAACAGAAATTAATTTTAAATTAATAAATGAAACATATATATTTTGAATTAGGTAAAATATAAATCATTTTTTTATTTTATAATATCCCAATTAGATAAGGGTTATTTTTTTTATTTTTCTGAAAACATTCAATTTTTTATGAATAGTTAAAAAACATCGTTATTATTTAAAACAAACATTTTATTTGAAAAATTATTTATTTAATTTAAATATATTTTAAGATAAAATAGATTTATAATAACTATATAAGTTCAATGTAATTCATTGGATTCGTTTTATAAAAAAATTATATTTATAAAATTTTATTGAAATTTTTAGCGCATTTTAGCCACCTTCTAAGATCATTTACACATTTGATAAAACATAATTTTACCGCTTCTATGAGTTCAATTTAAAAAATCTGAGAGACATGGTTATTTTTAGTAAGTAAATTTTTGTCCAATAAGATTAAAATATTTTTTTGTTGAAGAGTAACTTTTGACCTTTTTTACCTGAGTAAAAATTAAATTATGTAATAAAAGGTAAAAATGATATTATAATTACTCTATGAAATGTCATAATTCTATTTGATAAGATTAATTAAACCAAAAACAACTTTATGATTAAAATATGATCCTTTAGGTCCACTTGGATTATATTTATAAATTTATTATTATTTTATTTAAAAAAGACGTAAAAGTGTTAAATTCAATGTTTAATAACTAAACCATTTTTAATAGTGTTATACATATGATAAATTAAACAATAACTGTTCGTTAAAAATATAAAACTATTTCCTACATCATGGTATTTTATTTATAGATTTTGGACATTAAAAAATAAAAATTATTCATGACACAATGACGATGTAGTAATAACCTTATTTATTAACTAATCAAATAAATCGTATTATAAATATTAAAATAAATATAATATCAATGTCTTTATGACATCCAAAAAATTTCTAGGTGAATATGACATGTTATGGTCGATTCGATGTATCTTTTTCGAATTAATAATGTTGTTATGACTTTTGAAAAAACCAAATACTAAATAGTGCCAAAAATTTTAAAAATGAGTTTTTAAAAAAATATTATATTATAAAATTATAAAATATTCCTAGAAAACAAGGAGCATCCAAAAGACTTAAATAATATTATATAGATCATTAATTACCCTCTTTTGGTTCTCTTGGATGTTTAGAGTATGTTTATTTTCCCTATTGTTTAAGAATATAGGATGGCATGCTAAAATATAAACTATTTAAATAAAAGTTAAATTAAAATGAAAAATTTAAAATGATAACATTAACATGTATAAAACCTATTGGATGAGTGTAATTCGACCCATAACCACCTAAGGATTTAAATAAATCCATTTGGAGCCATTATAACCTGAATATGATGGTATAATAAATTAATATTTTAATCATTTCCTAAATTGACCATCACCCTTCTTATAAAAGGGCACTTCACCTTCTCTCAAAATCACAACTCCAAATTTGTTTTTCTCAGCCAAAACCTACCCAAATATCCTCCAAACTTCCCAAAAATCAACCCTGTTTCCTTAATTCGATCATAAAGTCATCTTAAGGATCTGTTTTGATCAACTCAAAAGGAAACACCCGAAGAGGAGGTAATAATTTCACCACGCTCTTTCCATTTATTTTCTTCTTCCAATTCCTCTTTCATTGTAGTTTCCATAAAAAAATAATAAAAAAAGTACCTTCTATAAACTGTGATGTTATAATAAATATGGTACAACCATATTCATTATTCTATCCATTCTATGAAAGATAATATCACCATGCGTATGTATGTACGTCTTACCGTCTACAGGTCGTGGTGTAATTTGTTATTCAACACTCTGTTATTTGGAAGGATATAATGATGATTAATATGTATATATATAATTAAAAAAACATTATAATGTATCTATAAAATTAAAATAACATCCAATTCCACAAATTTTAATCCTTACGAAAATTACATCATCGCTCGTCTGTACGTATGACTTACCGTCTCCACAACGCGATGAGATTCATTTCCACATTCATAATTCAATGATGATTATAAAAATATATATTATTAATAAGTACGTAATATGTGATATAATAATTATAATTGATATATATATATATAGATATAGATATATATATATTTACTTACACATATCTTATTCACTCACTTCCATTCAATATGATATGAAAACAGAAACAACGTTTATGTGTACGTACGACCTACCGTCACCATAAACAGTGTTTTAAATTTTATATATCTATATACTCTTCATATTTATATTCTTAATATTTATGATGTATAAATCATGTGTTATATTCTATAGGTATTTAAATAATGATCCAAATTATACGATCAAGAATAATAAGTTAAAACATGTACGATAAGGAAATTTATTATTACCTGAAATGTTAATTTAACATTGAAATCATTATTAAATGGGTAGTATAAATACAAAAATTGATAATGGATGATACAATAAATTTAAATATGGTTGTGGTATAATTTAATAATATATTATTGTCATTATACATGAGGTTAAATGTACCCTCAACAAAAGAAAAAGTGCAAGGTAAGGGTTAATTCTACAATATCTTCATTATCTGAGGTTGTTTTTACGTGAGTATATACTGGGACCTCTTAATCATCCACACCAGTGTTTCACAAAAATATTTTCAAAAGGAATATTTAATGGTTTTCTGTATGGGACTCTTTAACTAGATCATCATTTTGAATGGTTTAAATATTTATTCTTCTAAATCATTCTCATTAATGTCCATGTTTTCAAAATGGGGTTTAAGGATTTATTTATATGGACATGAATGTTTTTTAAAAGATAATTCCTTTAAAATGTTTCAAAGTGGTATGGGACACTTGGATTAAAAAAAGTCATTAAATTTCTTCCTTTCTAAATTCTGTGACTTTTAAATGTTTTCATGAAAAATCAATATTTCTCTCAAAGAGTTTTCAAAATCATTTTCATCTATGTCAACATCCTTTGACGGAATTTAATCTTGTTTGAAGTTGATTTATTATGATAAAAATTTTCCATATGGTATTGAATGTTTTATGATATGTTTTACTGTGGATTTGTTTTGTTATACAATTCATATTTTAATTGATAATGTATTGACATTTTGTATGCTAGTTTTAATATGAATGCTTATATTATGTTTAAACATTTTCATATGAGGAATACATTGGACTTAGTATGTGATGGGTGGAGCCCGTTATAGCTACTCTATGCACTGGTTGGTCTCATGAAACAAACATGTTTCTTCACATAAGGCCTTGAAAAAATATTATTTTTATCCTTGTCATAAGGCCTTGACTAAGTGGTTATGAAGTCTAGCATTATGCATTCCATCATTATAAAATTGGCTATTGATATTTCATGTGATTATTCGACTATTATAATTTACATATGAATAAGTAAATGGATTTATTTGATTTATATATTCCATGTTATGCATATGTTTATGTTTAACAGTCTTGTGTTTAATTTTTATAAATTACCTTAAATTGTTTTTCTTATTTGTGAATGTTTCTGCTATATTGTTATCCTTAATGAGAGTTTGAGCTCACCTATTTATTTTGTTTAATTTTCCCAGGATTCCAAAAACTGTATTATGATTGATAAGCAGGGTTAATCTAGGGGGTTAATAGAATTATCAAAGGATCATTTATGTTGTGTTTTATTTTCTAATGTGTAATATAAATTCATATATGTAATATATTTTCCAAGATTGCTAAACTGATCGGTCATTCGGGACATGATTCCTTGTAATCATGCTAATTTATTAAAATAATTCTAAAAATATGGGTTTTTGGGGTTGGTGCATTATAGTTGGTATCAGAGGAAGTTTAGAAACAACCTTAGAAATAGATTTGGAAAAACACTAATTAGATAACATTACCCTATGACAGACATTGAGGATTAGTATAGAAGAACATTGATAAATTTTGGTAATGTATAGATTTTTTGTATTTTACAAGAAATACATACATGTCTAGATACGAGTAGGTAGACGTAGCTCTAGCACAGATGATCCTTGGAGATTATACTCTAACAAGGAGTTTTAGGCTTGACCTATGGTATCCTAGTACACAACAATGTGCCTTACTGCAATTTTGGATACGACACTCCCATGGGATATGCTTAGGATAAATCACATTTTATTTTCAAACCATTATGATGTATTTAATAGTAAATACATTATCAAAGAAAACATTTTATGATTATATGTTATATTCATAATCTTTTCAATTTACTATAGGTATTTTAAAAGTTTGGAATTATGAATTTCTATTCATAATCTTACCATGTGTATGACTTTGTTTATAAATGGACCATAGTTAAATGAATAGGACTTCCACTGATACGCATTATTAAAAGATTTAGAAGGATCATATTGTTCATGGTATTAAGAAAATTTTTAAAAGAGAAATTGTATCCAACACATTCTCATCATATGATGAAATAATATCATGTGTTAATAAGATAAGTTAGGGATTATCTGAGGTATATGGCTTTGAAGGGAAGTAAGAGAAGAAAAATAAGGAATAGATAAATATGGATTGAGGGAAGAGGGGAAAGAATGATTTTCCCATATGTGATAACTGTGGAAATAATCACCTTGGTAAATGATTGAATGGAATGTGAGTTTGTTATATGTGTGGAGAAAATGGACACCAATTATATGATTTAAAGGGTAAGAATTTTTTTTCAAATGTACAATGCTTCATCTGCAAGGAGTTAGGACACTATGCGAATCAATGTCCAAATCATTTGAGTATACCCCAAAAGGGGCTATTGGATAATAATCATGTTATAATACTATCGAAGATGAAGAGAAATTATTGGATATATTAAGTTATTATTAAAGTGTTGATTCATTTTAGTTGTGTCTTAATGATGTTAATGTTATATGAATTATAGAGTATATAAGGATTGTACTACATCACTATTTTATTATAGACTTGAGATTGTTTGGAACCAAGAAAAGTGAAACAATAGCAGGTTAATTTTTTAAAAAATAAATATGTTGGAGAGAAAGATAAACCATAATATGGTTCTGATACTGAGGTAGTTATTTTGAAATAATATATGATTTCAATGGATAAAAAATATTGTATATTCTCGACTACCGTGAAACTAATTAATGATTTGTACATTCCATCATTTTTGGAGTTTACATCATTTTTGGATAGAAGGAGTATATCCCGTATTATATAAATAAAAATGGATCATGAATTTAATAAATAAGGTTTTATGGTAATTTTTATTGTTACAGTATTTTAAAGGAATACATGATGAAGGTATTCACATGTTATTATGTAGAAAAAAAAAGATCTTCATTATGTTTACCTTCCTTATAAATTTTGTACGATTAGTTTTGACAGAAGTACATTAGATATGTATAATGGTTGGAATCGATTATGTTTGACATTGGATAATATTGTTAAGGATAAATCATTTATTGATATTAATTTTGGATTGTCATAAAAAGGACAACCCAGAGGTCGGGTGATAACACATCACACCCGGCATGGCCGTGAGACTTGAACCTGCAATCGAAGGGCAACAAGGGTGGATCACCATCCATTGGAATACGTGATTTACAAGTTTGTATAATGTATTTTTTTTAATATTCTAAAAAATGTGTTATGAATTGATTATTTTTGGAACCCTATACGATTGGGATAAATAGAATATTTTGGAATTCTATTATCTTTTGGAGTGAAAGATGAGTTTGTAGTAGGAATTAGTTGAAGGATGAAACTCTACTTGTCAGGTATATATTTTTTCAACTTATTCTATGAATAAATTAATTCATAAAATCTATGGAAGGGATCTTAAAATTAAAAATGTGTTATCATAATACCTAATGTTTTTTTGAATAGATGATATTTTAAATCATTATAGAGTGATGGCTTTGAGGCCCTTAATATTATACTTGTTTGTGACTGATGACCTCAATCACTCCATATAAATATTTATGTTTTCTTATCATTATTTGTTTATAATTATGACCAATGTTATCCTAATAGAGATCATAATTTGGTGGTGAATTTTTAATTTCACTTTCCTTCTTATTAATACAAAATTTTATTAACCCAATTTTTGACTAGGGAATTCCACAAATATATTTTTCTATATTTAACCTTTTATTTTCTAAGAACAATTTCAAATTGCGAGGACACAATTTATTGAATGAGTGGAGAATATAACACCCCCAATATTTCATAGTATGATATCTCTTCAAATTAATTCAATAACATGCGCTACATACAACACCGAGTTTAAGCGCATCACAACTTACCAAACAAGCCATTCAAAAGCGGTTATGAATTGTATTAACTAAATTTTGATTTTTATATATTCAATATAATTTTAACATCCATATTATGTGTTTCATAGATATTATATAAAAAGATATTCATTTTAAAAAATGCAATTTTACAGCCTTTTAATGGTGAACATTTCTTAAAACCAATATTTGAAACTTTTAAATATTAAATTTCATGAAATTAAATTCTTCTTTATAAGAGGGAAATAAAAGTTTTGTCTTGATATATTTTTGGTACTTTTCTGATAGCATTCATATTTTGACGAATAGTGAGAAATACAATGTTTTAATTGAAAAAAACATTTTTATTTGAAATAATATATTGTGTTAAATAATGAATTTGAATGGTTTTTAAGTATAGTTAAATTATATTTTATCATATAATACAATTTAAGTCATTATATGTAATTTGACTTTAAATTTTACATAAACACTTATAAATCGTTTGATAATTTTTACTTTTTAAAAAACCCACATTTTGGTTTTGGCAATGGGAATTAATTTTAAAATAATAAATGAGACTTATATGTTATGAATTTGTTAAAATAGGCTTCATTTTTGAAATTATAAAATCACAATTCTCTTAGGATTAATTTTTCGTATTTTTCTGGAAACTATAAATTTTTGATGAATAGATAAAGACAATGTATAATTATTTAAAAATATATTTTTATTTAAATATATTTTTATTTAATTGAAATTATTTTAGTTCAAAATAGATATATAATACCTATATAAGTTCAATTTAATTCATTGGAGTTATTTTGTATGAAAAAACGATTTATAAAATTTTATTGATCATTTTAACATTTTTTACCTACATTCTAGGAGCATTTGAAAATTTGAATAAAACATAATTTTACCACTTCTGTGAGTTTAATTTCAAAACTCCAACAGACATGGTTAATATCAGTATGTAAAATTTGGTTCAATAAGATGAAAATAATTTTCGGTGAATAGTAACTTTTGACTTTTTTTACCAAGGTTAAATGTAAATAGGGTTATTAAATGTAAAAATGTTATTATAATTACCCTAACACATGTACTAATTCTATTCTATAAGATTAATTCGAAAAAAACCATAGGAATAAAATATTTTTCTTTAAGTCCACATGGATTAGATTAGGACATTTATTATTAATATATTTAAAGACGAGTTAAAAGTGTTAGATTCAAGGATTAATAACTAATCTATTTTTAATATAGGGTTATACATAAGATAAATTAGACTAAAAATATTAATTAAAAATCTAAAAATAATACAGACATCATGGTATTTTATTTAAAATTTTTATAAATTAAATAATTAAATTTATTTATGACACAACGATGATGAACTAATTACATTATTAAAGAATGAATCAAATAAATGCTATTATAAATATTAAAATAAATATAATTTCAATGTTTTTATGACCTCCACGAGTTTTCAAGGAGAATATGCCATTTTAGAGTTTATTCAATGTATCTTGTTGGAAGTAATCATGTTGTTATTACTTTAAATAAAACCAAAAACTAAATAGTGTCAAAATTGACAAAAATGAGTTTCTAAAACAAATATTATATTATTAAATTATAAAATATTCCGAAAAATCCAAGATTTTACCAGAGTAATTAAATAATATTATATATTTCATTAATTAACCACTTGTGGTTCTCTATGATGATTATATTATGTTTATTAACCAAATAATGTAAGAATACATGAAGACACGGTAAAAGTTAAACTATATAACTTATCGTTAAATCTAAAATATAAGGTTAAAATGGTAACCTAAACATGTCTAAAACCTATTTTTGAAGGTATTTCTACCCATAACCATGTAAGGATCGAATGAAATTAATTTTGAGCCACTATAAACCGAATATTATTGTATAATAAATTAATATTTTAATCTTTTCATAAAGTGACCCTCACCCCTCTTAAAAAAGGGCACATCCCCTTCTCTCAAAATCACTCCTCCAAATAAATTTTGATTGGACAAATTGTGCCCATATATCCTCCCAACTTCTCTAAAATCAACATATAGTTATTACTTTTATAATAATGTCAACCTATGGAGCCTTTTTGATCAACTCAAATGGAAACACCCAAAGAAGAGGTAATAATTTCACCACCCTCTTTCAAATTCTTTTCCTTTTCCTTTTGTTCTTTCATTGTTGTTTCCTAACCATAATAATAAATCCATTACCTTATACATACTGCGATGTTATTATAAATATGTTAAAACTATATTCATTATTCTATCCCCCATATGAATGATTATTTCCCCATACATGTGTACGTACGGGTTACCGTCACCACGCTGTGGTGTAATTTTCTATTTGACACTATGATATTAGGATGATTATAATGATGAGTAACGTGTATATAAATAATTAAAATAACACTATAATGTCTCTATAAAATTAATATACCATCTCATTCCACACCTTTTAATCAATAAATAAATGACTTCATCACTCGTGTTTATGTACGACTTACCATCTCCACGACACGATGAGATTAATTTCCACATTCACCAATCAACGATGATTATAAAAATATATATTATTAATAAGTATGTAATATAAAAAATAAAATTACAATTGAATATATATATATATATATATGTATGTAATTATGTACTTACATATACCTTATTCACTTACTTCCATTTATATCGATATGAAAACGGAAACAACAGTTATGTGTACGTACGGCCTTCCGTCTCCATAAACGGTGTTTTACATTTTATATATTTATCTACAATAAATATTTATATTCTAAATATATATGATATAAAAATCTTGTGTTATATTCTAGATGTATGTAAATCATGATCTTAACGATATGATCATGAATAACAAGTTAAAACAGGTAAGATAAACAAAGCGATTATTATCCGAAATTTTAATTTAACATGGAAATAATTATTAAAAAGGTAGTATAAAGTCATAAATGAATCTTGAATCATATTATAATTATGAATATGGTTCTGTTATAATTTAATAACATACTATGGACATTATATAGGTTGTTAAATGTACCCTAGACCAAAGTAAAGTTCAAGGTAAGGGTTAATTATATAATAACATCATTATCCGAGGTTGTTTTTACGTGAGTATCTATAGGGAACTCATTATCATCCACATCAGTGTTTGAAAAAAATATTTTCAATAGGAATATTTAAAAGGTTTTTGGAAGGGACCCCTTATCCAGATAATCATTTTAAATGTTTTAAATATGTACTCTTCTAAATCTATCTCATTAATGTCCAAGATTTCGAAATGGTTTTTAATAATTTATTTATATGGACATAAATGTTTTAAAAAAGTTAATTCCTTTCAAATGTTTCATAGTGCTATGGTACACTTAGATTCATAAATTTATTTAAATGTCTTCCTTTCTAAATTATGGGATTTTTAAATGTTTTCATGAAAAAGAGAGATTTCTCTCAATGAGTTTTACAAATCATTTTCATCTATGTCAACATCCATTTATGGATTATAAACATATTGGAAGCCGATTTATTATGATAAAAATCATCTATATTGTATTGAACGTTTTGTGATATGTTTAACCATGGATGTGTTATTTTTATATCATTCATAGTTTATGGATAATGTATTGACATTTCATATCCTAGTTTTAATACAAATGTTTATATTTTGTTTATACCATTTCATATGGGGAATGCATTGGACTTAGTAAGTGACGGTTGGAGCCTTCTATTACTCCTTGATGCATCAGTATGTCTCATGAGATGAACTAGTGTCTTGGCACAAGGCCTTGAAAAAATCTTATTTTTAGTCTTCGCACAAGGCCTTGACTATGTAGTTATGAAGTCTAGCATTATGAATTCCATCATTATGTAATTGGCTATTGATATTGCATGTTATTATTAGACAAGTTTAATATCCATGTGAATATGTAAATGGATTTATTTGATTTATATTGGAAATATTATGCAGCAGATTAAGTATAAAAGGTATGTGTTTTTGTTCTTATACATTTCCTTAAATGTTTATACTTATTTGTTAATGTTTCTGCAATAATGTTATCCATAATGATAATTTGATCTCACCCCTTTATTATGTTTTATTTTCCAAGGATTCCAAGAATTGTATTATTATTGATAAGCAGGTTTATGCTAGGGGATTAACAGCATTCTCAATGGAACATTTTTGTTGGGTTTTATTTTCTAATGTGTAATGTAACAATCATATATGTAATATATTTTCCAATATTATTAATATGATTGGTCTTTCGGGACTTGATTCCTTGAAATTATGCCAATGTATTAAAATAATGCACTGATTCTAGGATTCTGGGGTTATGGCGTTACATAGATTTTGGAGAAAATAGATCATTTAGAAATTTTTCTAACCACATAGTAGCTTTATATAATAATTAATTTCAAAGATAATTATATATGAGTTAAATATAATTCTACCATGGACATCCATATTTTCACATTCTAATGTTCATATAAATTTTGAAAGCTCATGAAACACTTTCTTATATCTACTTGTGTATATCTATTTGGTTTCCCAACATGATAATCCCAAGTTGGAAATTCTACAATCTATTTATTTAAATAACACATTTGTGAGTACAGAAGCATTGTGGATTGATCCTTAAAAACTACCAACTCTATTTTACATTAGGAGTTTATTTTTTCATCATGATTTATAGGAGAGACTGATCAAATAATGGTACATAATTCCAATCTATCTGAGTTTTAAAGATTTTATTTTTTTTATTATATAAAAATATGACATAGTAATTCAATGTGGATTCCCATTTCATTAACAAATTCAAATCTTTCTTTAAAGAAGCTATTACATTGTTATCATCAAAGATAATGTCCATTTTAAACTATTGAAAAATATTTATATGTCAAACATGACATTTCAGATATAAAATCCCCTCACTCTACATATTAAAATATATAGAAATAGATCCCAACATTTTATAGTAGATTAAAAAACATTAAAATGATAATATAAATGTTATTATCAAATTGATAGGAATATTTTGATAATTTCCAATTATTTAACAACCATCATCTTAAGTATGTTTTTTTAAAATCCTCTCTGGAAGCTCTAGTTTCTTTTTACACTCAAGATCAAATGTCTAATTTTATAAAAGGATTATTTTTATAATTGATTATTGTGAAATTTTAATGTACCTAAGCTCAATAAAATCATCTTTAGAAACTAAATTGGATATTAACTCATTATGTATCTTTTAGAAATGGAATCATATTTCAATAATTCAATAGATTCTATAAGGAATTCAATACACTTTCTCTATAAAGAAGGGCTGCATCATTAAACTGGTTAAATATTTATTTTTTATCCCACTTTTAGAATCCAGTAGTTCTATTATTATATTGAAATAAATCTTGGTGTTTAAATTATCCATTAATCCTTGTAATTGATCCATTAAGGCATTTAACCTATACTTGAGCTCAACTATATGCCCATTAACATTTTCAAACACACAAATTATCAATGTATTAAAGGTTATAACATGTTTTAAAAAATATTTTTATTATCCTCTATTAATTTATTCCTCTAATTTTACTTATTTAGTATCAAATAAAATAATCTTCTTAGTATCATCCTCCAAAATCATATCTTAAACACTTTCTTTTCTAGAAGGAGTAGGATTTCTCATAGTTATAATTTTATTATCTCTCAGTAGTGGAGAAACATATTCTTTTTCACTTAAAGAATCATCTAAACATTATCTAAACAAAACAACATATTCATATTCCAATCCCTATTTAACTGATTCCTGAACCATTTTACTAGTATAATTAACACCGTCTCAAAATATAAATACTATTAATTTATTCATTTAACTAGCTTCAACAAATATCTCAACTGTTGCCATAATAACATGAAAATTTTCTATTAAAATAGGGAAATGAAAATTTTCAACATCATTTAAAGGAGAATAAGTCACAATATTTAATGAATTCCATATCATTAAAGTAGACTTTTTATCATAAAATCAATTATATTAATCAATGGGGTTAAAGGTAACTCCACTTTAGCTTATAGACTCTATGTATAAATAATTTATGTAGGTAGGGTAGTTCATCAAGTTCAATAATTTGTGAATTAATTATGGATACATCCCCCCTTGAATTATACCCCTCAGTTGGAGATATATACTTATCATTTTCATGGCTATTATTATTTCCTTTTGTAGAATCAAGGTTCTCCTTTTCATATTCATCATTGCATAACTTATTTACACCATTTTTCTTTACAACTAAATTATTTTTATAGGAACACATTCCCAATCATTATTTTTTAGAATGATTGATAGAAAAGTTGGACTCTGTTGGCACTTGAAAAAATTCATTATATTCAATTTTATCAGCTTATTTTAAAAGGTAAAATATAACCACTGATCCTATGGATAAATATTTTCCTTATTTTTCTTATTTTTACAATGATACATATTTCTTATCATGTATTTTGTCAGGGTTACGATTTCTGTACTTAAAATAAGTAATGGAGGTACATATCCGGAACTAAAAGAATTTCAAACACACTTTCCCATTGGGAAATCCCTATTTTAATAAACTATGAAAAGGCCCTTTATTTTATATTTAGTTCCATTACCAATATCTTTTTGATAGTTCATGATGGAAAAAACATGATCATTACACCATCAATACTGAAAGAGATATCGTTCTCCATTATAGGATAAAAATTAATATCCCCTCATGATTCTAATAGAAAATATATCTATATCCATATATGAAATGAAAATATCCTTACAATTTACATTCATTTTTATCAAATACCTATTCATATAATCTAATTCTATGAATTCTCATAAAGATAAAAAATTTCATTCTAAATGAATATAAAAGATTATTTTTCGTTGAATTTGTACACCCATCAATTAATTATCAAAACCTTTATACATAATTGATCTATATTATTTAGAAAGATAAAGTCAACAACCATTCCTACAAGATCATAATTTCTAAAACAAAATGACATATTTTTATTCACACCCTCAGAATATTTAAAATAAAATGTATTATTATTCCTTTTTAAATAACATGTGAGAGGATTGAATTTTATTGTTTAGATTAAATTATTGAAGATAAATCTAATGTACATGTTTTTTAATTGAGTGTGTTTTGATCTAAAGATCTAGGGAGACGCCTATATAGTGTCACTTATTATGGTGTGGTACAAAAGATAAATAAATAACTAAATAAATAGAAATATTACAGTAGATAAAGAGGGAAAAGAAATCATATTTCTTAATAGAAAAAACAAAAAGACCCATAAATTTAAAGATACATAACAATAATTTAATGAAATAATATTATTTAGGAAGTAATTATTTTTTAAATATATTTTCCTAATTAATTTCCATTACTAATCTACAGAAAGGAAATATGACACTTTTCAGTGTGATCTCTCAAGAATGGATTCTTTAAATCAGTTTGATTCTTTTTAAAATGACTTATCATATTTTTTTAAAATTGATAATATATGTTCTGTTATTAAAAAAAATGAAACATACTAAAAATTAAACCTAAGTTCCTTCATGGTGTGTTTCATCCACAACACCTGGGTATGACAGAAACCAAATGTAATTAATTTTTCATTAATAGTTGCAAATATAATAGAGTGATACTTGTTACATGACTATGAAAAAGATGATTTACTTATGTGTAATGTTCTTCAGGTTGTTTTAATATCTAATTTATAACCACAAATATCAACATATAAATATAATATCAAATCAAATTTAGGGTATTTAATACAAATTAAGGAAAAATCCCTTCCTTTAAAATATCATAAAATAACGTTTGTATATTTGGAATGTATGATGACCAAAATGTCTTGAAAAAACAGTTGATTATGATTTTAATGATTATTTATATTCTAGGATAGACCCCAGGTCATATCTCATTGATTATTGGGGGTATAATGTATGTATTTCAAATAAAAAAACTAAAATATGGATGGTTTTGGAAATATTTATAAAAATAAAAAGACTTAATTAAAGTGTTTAATAGTTAACAGGGGAAGGTTTAGTTTTTATAATTATCAGATAAGGAGTTCATTTAATGTTCACTAAAAAAATTGAATATTTTAATATTCTTAAATTTTATCATTTTTTAATGGAAAACTCTAGTTTAGGGTTGTCGAGATCTTCATTCACCTCTTTCCTCTTGAATAGATTCACAAATAAGCAACCCATAACACAAAAAATTGTTTTGCCTACATTTGGATATCAAGAATCAAAAATTTTATACCAAATAATACTAAAATTTTATATATGTGTGATACAAAGTTATGCTTTTGTTTTCAAATTGAAACATCCAATGATTCCCCCTAGAAATCTCAACCCAATCTGTTTTCAAATGAAAATTGTTCCACATATTTATACAAAAAAAATGTATTATGAGGAGAAAGGATAAAATATATAACATAAGTGAAATATGTAACACACAAATTACAAAAAAAAGAACAATAACTGATGGAACTCCATACCAAGTGTGTTTAGCTCCCTCGAAATGATAGTCTATTTATTAACTCACTATCAAGAGTAAGAGGAATCTTGGGTGGAACTTCACCTCTATCATTCATCCCCCTATGAGGATAGAGGTCTATAGAACAACTTAAATAAGGAGATTAATCCTTTTAGTATTCAAATTAGAAGATATTTTCCCTTGTTTTTTTCAGACATATGTTGTTCTCAATGTGAAATTTTTTAGGAAAAGTGCCTGGTGGTTTTTCCCAACAAGATCTCGAGTAACTGATTAGCCCATGGTTTGGGATGGTTATACATCGTTATCTTGAATTAGTGAAAACATATAATATGTTTAAACACCTATTTAATATCTACACTAAAATTTTGTATCATATGGAGAAAAAAATATTATGATATGGATGAAATAAAAAAGAAAATATTTAACATTGAGAAGATTTGGTTTCCTAGACAGATCTGCAAGGCTGGGACCCTGTGTGTATGAATTGGGATTGTGTGTCTTCAGAAAATTTTTATCCCATAGAATTATTGACTATCGAAAAAATATCATCCAAATTTGATGTGTGGTATTCTATAATTATGTGATTAAGTACACATATTCTTGGATTCCAGTAAAAATTGTACAATTTTTCATCATGTTCTTCTCGGACCTCCATATCACCTCATACAATAATGAAATTTACTAAATATGTAAAATTTCTAATTTTAAAAATAGAAAAAACCATATTTTAATCAAAAAATAAGTTCAATTTAAAAATAAATTTGGTATTTATGATACAAAATCAGTTATCATAGTTGTATAAGGGAAGAAATGAATAGTGAATCACTACATGATCACCCCCACACCTAATAATCTTCACTTCTAGGAAAAGTACCATTTCTAAAAATGATGCAAGGAGATATTCCAAAATTCATTGATATTTAACAATAAGTTAAATATATTTTTTGATATCAAAGTGATCATACCAAAAAAATCCACCTACGAGTTAATCTCAGTGATCAAGGAAAAAGATGTCTCATAAATTTTATCAAATTGTAATTATAAGATATGAATTATACCAGTCTATGAAACTAATTCAACAGATAAACATTTCAATAATTCTCTACATGTGTCTTTGATATCCATTTCGGGCTCTTCTTCCAACTTCTATCTATTAAAAGTAGGTTATTTTAAAAACATTATGCTTAAGTGATTCTTTCCATTGAGAATATTATACATCTATTACAATGAAATTTATGGACCCACTCACTTAATAATTAATGGAAGTAAAACCAAAATCTCCAAACCAATATGTCCCTATATTTTGTTATTTTTCTCACTCCCATCATTTATTATTATTATTTTTCAAAGGTTTCACTTGGGACAAATATCACACTCATCTCTAAACCCCTATTTATTCACCTCATGGAACAAATTGTAATAGTTATAACAATATCAAAGGTCATATAAGACTTTTTTTTGACCTTCCCATTACACGACCTGTATTTTTTGTATTTTTATTTATTTATTTATTGTTTTTAGTGGATTTTTGAATTATTAGGTTGTAAAATAATAAAATAAAATGTAAAAATACATATTTCAATCTAGTATAGTATCAAAAATTATAGTATAAGGAATGAACGTGTGGAAAAATAATTTTTTGGAATGATGATAAATATTAACTGAACTTATATTTACCTTCTATTGAGTATGAAAAAAATAAAAATTCATTGTTGGGTTCAAATATGAGTAGAAATATTAAGTGATAGAATTTTCACATAAGAGACTCACAAAATAGGTGATATTCTTCTAAAATGTTTCAAAATTATTGTACAATTTATAACATAGAGAAAAACCAATTTTATATAAAAATCCACACTTTAGTATTAAATTTATTCTAAAATAAACATTCCATCAGTTATTTTTTTAAATAAAAACATGAAATATGTAAATTCCTCTTGATTTTTCAATATCATCGATCATTAATTGGGAATAATTTTATAGTATTAAGTTGGCATCAAAAAAAATAATATTTTGATACAAAAGTGAGTTGGGAAAATGGAGGAATGTTATAATGAATCATTGAGTCTAAGACTCCAATATTTTATAATGGGATGTACTATTTTTTATAAAAAATTTCTTCTCTAATGGAAAACTCATATTGACTATTGATTTTTTGGTGATAGGTATTATAAACTCATTGCAAGACACAATACTAATGAAAAAGTGATTTCAATGTTCATTTTCTGAAATGAGAACCCTAGTCACTGATGATGATCCTTGGTACTCAAAACATACAGAAAATTGATGTTCTCAAACATTCTACAACTGTAGTTGAATTATCTATCACTATTTCTTGTTCCTATACCCATTTATAAATTTTAAAAAATACCATAATATTTTTCAAGTTTCCAATGGAGTTATTAAATTTCCCATAAATTCAATTCCCCATGAATAAAACAAATCATGAAAAATAAAGGGTTGTTGTGTCATTTTATTTTTTTTAGATAAATTAATCATTCCATGATAATGAGTAAATGAATTATATAAATCATTGGAATCTAGATATAATGTTGGACAAAAAATACATTAATCAAGGACCATATGAGTAGTCCATTAGATATCAAAGTGGCCCCCATATGTAACAGTTTGGAATAAACTAAGGGAAGAATGAAAGTCACTTTTGGGAACACAATTCCTAATGATTTGATCACTACATGTGAGCCAATGGTAAAGGTTATACCAAATGTACCAATTGGATCATTTTTTAGAGAAACAACATAGTTTTTGTTTAAATCAGTTGGAATTCATTATTCTAAAAAATAATTTACAATTTCAGCATGCCAAGGAATAGAATATTGCACATTGTACAATTTCTCATCATGAAACATGTCATTAATGGGAATACAATGGGATGATTCAATGTATGTTGAAGGAAGTATCATATTGATATGGTCAACCACCACGTTCTCTTCTCTTTTTTATCACTATTTTATAAATTAAATTTCTAATGTAGGGGCATCAATCGAATGGGACATGGTTTGGATTCCAGTTTCATAAAGTGATACTATAGGGTTGAATGGTATGAGAACACAATGACATTAGACCCTAATGTTATTAACTGAATTTATACAATGAAAATTCAATAGAATGTAATTTTTTTTAGTTCTGGGGTAGTTTATGGGTTAAGGTTCAATGTGTGGGAGACATATGCCACGACATGTAGAGCTCTATAAACCCATTATTATACGACTTCCCCAACTACATAGTTAGAGGAATTACACATGATTTGATATGGTAAATCCCACTGAGGTGGTTGGATTAATGGGTGTGATGTCAGACACAATTTATAATTGTAAAAATGTTCTTCATTGTATTTATCAAAAACAGAAAAAAAAAGATGGATTAATTCGGAGGGGGGAAGTGAAATCTGAAAAAATCATTGAATGAAATGAAGATAAAATCTAGTATGGCATCAAAAAGACAACACATCCCATATATTTTTTAGGAATGGTACAGATGAAAGGAAATCATCTTGGGATTTATATACTTGGATACCCTCCCCAGAAATTACATTTCCATGTACCATCACTTGTCACTCTATGGAAATAAATTTCCCATAATTTAATATTATATTCATTTAAATGAATAGATATATAAAAGAAACAGGACTACTGAAAAATTAATCAAAAATTGGATCCATAAGTAGTGAAATCATCCATGAATACTACAATGAATTTATTCAGATACTCTAATTAAATACTTACCATGCAACACTGGAAAGTACCTTGATAGCTGCAAAGACCAAATGACATCCACTTATATGTAAAATGTGCCAAAGGGGAAATTAAAGGTTGTCTTTTCCTAATCCTTTGGGGAAATATATAACTGAATGTAACTAGAATACCCAGCATGGAAATATTAGTTGGACTTCACAACTAGACTCTATAGCATTTGTTCAATGAAATAAATTTTTATATGGTACTTCCTAATATGTTTGTTTAATCTACGATATTTCTATATAGACATACCAACAATTCTACACATGAGTTGGATCCAATTAATTTTTTTAAAATTTTTAATAACTGTAAGACATTTTTTTAATCTAATTGCATAAGACTAACCTATTTTCTATCAAGGATGGGGTAAATGATTCTATTATCCAATAAGTTTCTTATCTCCTTTTCAACTACATTTTGGTGGGCTAGTTTCAGTCAACATTGTGCCTTCCACACTTGCATATACTCATTATTTAATACTATATGATATGGGAATATTTACGGTCTAATACCAATAATGTTAGCATGTTCTCATACCAATTCTTGTTAATACTCCCTGAATATTTCATGAAGTCGTAATTCATACTCTCATAGGGTTATAATATCACTGGTGATTAGAATCTTTTTTCCATTTTAAAGATAATAATATTTTAAATATTGAGGTAGTTTATTATGTTCTAATTAAAGTAGATTTTGGATTTATGGGATTGAATGTGACAGTGGGAGGTCGATGATATCAAATAAATACTCAATGGTTACATCATGAGACGAAGAATGTGATTTTACATTCTTTATAGTATCATTGATGGTCATGGGATCCTCAGTGTACAAGAAATCATCAAATAAAAAACATTCATGAAATAGTTCTAAACCTATAAAACATTATATTCATGATTCATTTCATTGCATGTATATCAAAGATGAGAAATCAAAAATTGGATCATTGAAATGAAAATATGTTTTTCATGGAAAGGGTGTACATCAATAAACTTAACTGAATGTGAGGAATGTTCTTATGAGGGGTTCATCATAGAATAAAATATGTTGAAGTGGACAATTTCACTAGTAAAATCCATAGATAATGTTCCATTTTGAACATTAATATTTTTTTGAGAGGTCTTCTACA
The DNA here is from genome assembly GCA_963277665.1 of Viscum album. Lineage (NCBI taxonomy): Eukaryota > Viridiplantae > Streptophyta > Magnoliopsida > Santalales > Viscaceae > Viscum > Viscum album. Next base: position 1,731,024,268 of record OY728140.1, read on the forward strand.
ATGGTATCCCCAATATAATTAAGGCATGTCCATTCTTCCTATCATCTTCCATTTAAAATACATAGACATCAACTGAAAAAATTGATATTTTTACCCCTGTAAGAACATCCTCTAAAAAATTAGAGGGGTGTGTTGTACATTAATTTTCTAGTTGGGAAACAATTCTAGTGGGAATTAGTTCACCGACCTACATTTAAGAGAAAATGGAGAGATGCATCTCATTTATAGAAGCTCAAAAATCAATTATAGCGTTGGAAAATAAATACTCTCTTATGATGTATGGAATCGAGAATATTCCAAGATCATTAAATTTTTTAGGATGTGATGGATCTATAAATACAGATACATTCCTCCCCAAGATCACCTTTTCATCACCACTAAGTCACCATTAATGCGTACACATATCCTTCAAAAACAGGGAATATCATGGAATCTTATTTATTACGACAATATAGGGAATGATATTTTTCCCTTTTTTAATGTTTTTAATATTTATTTATTAAATCTAGTTTCTATTTGTTTTTTGTTTTTGGTGTACCTTTGGGGAAATAGAATTCTAATAGTTTTTACTATTGGTTCATCAACTGACACCCTCTTCCTTTTTGTAATGATTCTCTAAGGATAAGGTGTTTCTTCATTTAGACCATTACAAATTGTTGGGATGATGGTTTCCTCATGAAGTGTTTAATATAATTGAGAGGTTATTTGAATTTTTAGTTGTCTTCCACTACTAACTATGACAGATCTAACATTTACCATATCCCTTGGGTTGACTAGTTATTGAAATGGTAGTTTAACCAACCCATGACTATGGTTTTCCCCCATTTAGTTCTCGAGTTGGCCTAATTGGGATTTCTGGTCTTGTATGGCTGATTGGAACTATTTTTGGAATTGAATGTTATTTTCAGCCATTTGTTTCATCATGTACAGTATGGTTATTAAAACCCAAGCATTTGAATAATATTTATTTCCCAAATTTGTGTGTTATTTTATTTTATACTCAAAAAAACCATATCATTTAATTAATTAAGTAAGTATAATTAAAATGTGGCCATTGGGTCTTGACTATTATATGACCATTGTTCAATATTACAATTGGAAACTTTACTCTTAACATTATGATTATTGATTATAAATACATATGATTATGGTTAATTAATAAAAAAAGAATATTCAATGGCCTAATTCAGTATAATCGGTCTTTACGAAGCCCATCTGTCGATGCTTGGGAAGGAGGTAGCACCACTAGGCTTTTCTCTAGACCAAGTCCATTCCAAACTCCAACACATTATGTATGAATGAAATCACTTAAAGGAGAAGTTAATGCTTATAGAAATCACCACTCAGGAAATGTTGTCCGAGCTGTCATAAGATTCTATCATTATTGCACATTGTACTCTTAGGTCCTATGAAGGTGTTATAAGGGGATATTTAAAAATTCCTTTGTTACTTTTTTTAATCCTTTTTATTAATACACTTATTATTTCTTATTATGGTAAAATTCATGAATTTCCATTATCCTGATAATCATAGGATGAATTTATAGATGTTTTATAATATTGATGAATATGGGGAAAAGGGTATGTTAAAATATTGTTTTATAATTTAAATAGTTAATATTGGGAAACTATTTTCATAAAATTATACTCTACAGTTGTGATCAGTAAGAAGTTTAGATTCAAATAAGATCAACATATTTTTGGCTGAACAGTAAATTATGAATAGTAATATTTCCCTTATGAATAGTAATCTGAAAAATGGAATACTAACATCACTTAATAATTTATAAATATAATTTAGAAATAATGATTGGTAATGTGATATAATAGCATTATTAAATAATAGATTCAAGAAAAATTTGTTAAATATTTGTATTTTTTTGCTAAATTTTGTTTTTAATTAAAAATTAAATATATCATAATTATAAAATTATTTTCATAATATGGATTTCATTTATAAATTCATATAATCGATAATAGGTTAGGGTGAATTTATGATATTTCTATAAAAATTTTTGTTTTTCAGTAAATAGTAAAAATACAGTTTTAAATTTTAATGTGTTAAATGACTTCATTAATTATGTAATAATTATTTAATAATTATGGTCAACTTGTGTAAAGTAACTTATTTTTTGAGGTATTACAAATGTGAAATACCATGGGGAAATACAATGTTCAAGCCCACGGCCTTTCAAATACCCCTAATTAGGTGTCCTGTGGAAATTAATAAAATATTATCTCACTTTTTCTATTAATACCAACCCCTTACTTCATTAATTTCATTAAAAATTCCTCCTCAATGATGCTACTATCCTTTTACCCCCAATCATTCCTCATAAGGTGACCTCAACCCCCCCAAGGTTCTTACCTTAGATTTATTTCTGTTACTCTTCAAGGTAAGGGAACCTTCCACCCAGATTTTTTAGTAAACACATATTTTATGTTAAGTATTTTAATTTCCATTTTCATATGTTTGTGTTATGTTGTTATATATCCTTCATACTATCCTTTTGATTTCCATATTATACTATTCCATTCTCTCTCTCATTATTTCTTTTTCATAATTTTTAAGTGACGCTGTTACGCTTCTTAATTTTCGAAAATGAAATCACATCTTCCCCCTTTTTCACATTTTCATTTCATTTGGTATGCCATTAACATATCAATAACATGATCTTATTTCATTTTTATTTTATCCCTATAATTTATTATTACTTATTTATTATTGGGTTACCTTTTTCATCTCTCTTTTTAATGTTTTCTATAACCGTGTTACATAGTTTTTATGCCGTAGAATTTTCATAACAAACTCTCCCTCTTTTTCTCTCAAGAAATTATTTTATATTATGTGAATAACCACACCTATTTCATTTATAGGGTATTCATAAATACATAAAAATGATATTTTTTACTCTGTAATTAACATACATAGACCCTCACTCCATTTTCAAGGTTTATAAATTACATAATGATCTTGTTTTTAAGGGCTTTTTAAAACACCAAGATTTTGATATGAAACCCATTTCATTTATTCTCTATGTGTTATTTATGAAATTTTTTATTATTATCTCTTTTTATCAGATTTAATTAAAGACGCATTAAGGGTGTGCCCTGGTATCACTCCAATTCATTTGGTTAAGAAATTAATCTCTAGAGATGACAAGTTTTCTGATTCCTTAGTGAATAACCTTGTTAATTTTTATGACACCTTAGAGATAGTCCCTAGTGATATGATTTTGAATGTATAAATTAAATGGTGTGGCCAAATTTTCAAGTTATCTATCATGTTAATACTATGATATTCCTCTTTATCCCCATGTTCTTATTGTTATCACTCAAGTTCTCATGTAAACTGCTTCACTTCTTTTCCTTACTGGGCCTTCTCCTCACCCTTTCCTTTGATGTATGTCTCCAACTTATGAGATATAGTAATTGTACATAGGATGAACTTTTCAATAATATTTTCATGTGTATTAAAATAATGATTTCTGTTTTCATTTATGTTTCTTCTGGAAATGGGGATGACCTTGTGTGTTTAAGGTTCAATCATTTAAATCATTTTCTAATGGGTTTATTCGTAGAACTGGAAACATCCAATGATTCTATATCCATTTGGACATACTTTCCAAAGGTAGGTTCTCATTAGTTGTGGACCACTGAGGATTACTAATTTTCATTGGTAAAGTGGATTGGAGGTCAGGATCATGACACCTTTTTTAGGGGAATTATTACCTACTTTGGGGATCTCTTATAGATTTAAGTTATGTTCATGAATCCTTATTAATTCACCAACTATGAATATGAGTTTTCCATTAGATTTGGAAATCAATTATTGATATGTATGAGACTTCGATAATATTTTATATGTATTTTAGGTTCTTCATCCATTAGAGAATCATCCATATTTATTAGATATTCTTAGTCAATGGTATCCTTCAACACATTATATAGAAATCTCATGGAAATTATGATAACCATACAGGTTTTAAAGCCACTCAGTGGGGAATTGATGTTTATTTTCATTCAGAAATATAGGGATTATTTTAGATATGGGATTGTAACGGCATATGGTCTACCTACGTATCCTTATGATAATATAAACGAATCATAACCCACATAGTTCGATTGGAAGGATATAGTTTGACGTCACATGGGAAGGATAATAATTAATGAAAGATGGGATTGAACCTTAAAAAGGCTTTCTATGTACTCTACTATAAAGGCAGAGATAAATGTCAATGTAGTTTGGGAATTGAAGTATGACTTTAATGAATGATTAACGACCCAAAGATGGATTCCATATTTACTTATACACTCTAAGCCAATGTGAGTCATACTCGGTTTGAGAAACAAGAGGTATTAGTAAATCTAACGATTGTGCCATGAAAGATGCAGTCATAAGAAATGATGTGGGGTTTACGTATGTATGACGGACCAAGTAAATGAATATTAGGACTTAGTTCAAGAATCAAGCCCAGGAGTAGGGTCTATAAATATATTTGTCATGTGTGTAGATTTGGAATTTTAAATTAGGACTAACTCCGGAAAAGGAAGCCCAAATCAAAGAGGACTTATAACATGGGGCTTAATCCTTAGAAGGAGGCCCAGATTAAAGGAACATGGGAATTACTCATAAGTAGGATGCCTAAATTAAAGGGGATTTCTGATTGGTTATTACTCCTAAGGAGGATGCCTAGATTAGGGAACTTGCGGCTTACTCATAAGAAGGATGCCCATGAACAGGGACTTGGGAATTAATACTAAAGAGGATGCCCAAATTAAAGATCATCTCATTTTAAATGATGAGGCTGAATGGGGGAAATATCTAACCTTAGTGAAATAAAGTTATGTTGATCATGAGGTTTTGAGAGATGTTCCACAGAATTCATTTCAGATAAGGAATCCAACAAAGGAACCATTCTATAAATTGATTTGAAGAGGGTTTTGAAGGCTAAATCATGAAGAGGATAGGTGAATTTGAGGAAAGGAAGTGAACTAGGAGGAGACACAAAGTCTTGGTCGCGCAAGTATACTTGTGCGACATGAGTTCACTTGGGAAACGGAGAACCTGTAGGGTAATACCTAGGAGAGAATTTCCTCAAGCCCTTATTATTATCAATAGATTCATCCAGAACGGCGGCGCGAAAGTTCCCATGAGAGGACAAGGTGGCGCGCAAGAGTATTTATTTCACATAAGGGTTAGACACTTAGGCGCACAAGTATTGATGAGTTCTAACACATAGGCCTTATTCTTCCTCATTAGAGATTCCATTCTCAGCAAAGGATTACCTTATATGTGTTCGGAAGACATCAGACAGAGTCTTGGGTGACTAAATCTTGAATATGAGTTTTGGATTTTTCATCCCCCCAAATGGGGGCCCCAAAGGGGGTATTTATAAGCCAAATGATGTTTGGGTGAAATTTCACGTAGGGCCCAAAAGTGGCTTTCACGCCTCATATCTGGCGTGCAAGTGACTTGCACGCCCAAGACTAGCACGCAGGTATACCTGCCCGCCTTAATGACTTTGCAATATTTTATGAATCTTCCCTCTTCTTTACTCGAGGTATTCCCCTTAGTCAATCTTTGGACTCTGTGACGGAATGGAGCACCAACAAAATTCCCCCCTCAGTGTTTGAACCAAAAAAGGAAAGAGGATTTTACTTTGAGGTAAAGGAGGAAACATAGAATTTTGGGCGCGCATGTTTTGAGCGCACAGGTAGCGGCGCGCAGGTTACGACACACATGGGTACTACTTTGCCTATAAATATGGGCACCACTCTCGTGAAAAGCACTCGGATTCCCATGTACCTAGATGTCATCGCACAAGTGAGGTCTCTTCATGCATGTGCTGCAGTCTGCGTTTGATTGCTTCTTCTAAATTGTGTCTCACTTCTGCAGAGGTATTTTGACTTGCGCAAAAATACATGTGCGGCCACACTTGGGAGACCACACTTGCGCGCCTTTATGCCTTAGACAATTTTTGTTTTTCAAAACAAGTATTTCATAAAAAATAGATCTTACTTAAAAAGAAAAATGTTTGATCCTTGTGCAGATTCAATGGCTCCCTAATGAATTGGATCGGCTGATGAATTGGATGGAAAGATAATTGATGATATGATGAATGTTGTTGGCCATTAATAATATGATATCTGCGACAACACTCTCCCAGATTTGGCCACGTAATTGAAGAAACATCATGTTAATTTCCCACAGAGCATTTACTTGACTTTATATGGCCTTGGTCTTCTGTAAGGAGTCAACGTTCCAGAGCCAAAGAACTATCTCCTGCATTCCTGGTTTCATACTAACACCAATTTTTCTTTAGTAAATGTTTCAATTGAAGGATCATTTGTTAATGATGGAACAGTGGGGAAGGCATACATAATGCATCATTTCCCTTGTTCTCTAGATCTGAACTATCATACGCTTGAGATGAAGTTGCACTTTTATCTCTATATTTTGGTTATGTTGTGCATTAAGAGCAGCAAAAATTGTGTAAACATTCAAAATTTTCCTCCATGACATTTCCTTATAGATATGAAAAAGGAAAACCCATGGGATGATTTTTTTTCTGTTGTCGGTTGGTGGAGATAAGACTATAATGACATTATAACAATATCTGGAAAGAGTACCCTCTTCAAATGGCTCTTTACTTCTAATGATCCATTCTCAAATCCATGTACCCATCTTCAAAGTCTCTTGGACAGAAACAGAGTCACTGTTTGATCAGCAGAAAATTTTCGTAAACCGCACTCAAGAACAATATTTTAAAATTGTTCCAAGAAGAGCTGGTATCACTACGTCTCTTATTTTATCATGTTGAATGAATGAACTCTAGATGGCTGGTGATGAATCTTGGGATATAGTAAATCAAATAAAGAGTTATGTTAAAAGCCTCTTGTAATTCTTGAAAAAGAGAAGAGACTCCAATCTATGGATGTCCTTCTAACTCTCACACATTAATGAAAAACACTTTCATCTTCAATCATTTGTTCCTGCATTCTCTTGATACATGCTTTAATTAATTTTACCTATGCCAATGGGCCTAGTAAGCATAGTTTGATTTATTAGGGTGATATAAACAACCCCACAAACTTTGCTTCTTTTATTGCACAATATTTCCTAAACCATACAATATGTACGTTAAGCGATCAGGGACTTGACTTTAATTCAGAGTTCCTTTTAAAAGTTACCAATTTAATGAGTACCCTATCTTTTTTGGTTAGTCTAAAGTCATTAATGTCGGACTTAAAAAAGGAGAATGTTTAATGGTCAAATAGATTTGAACGATTGGATTAAAATCGACTCAATTCCTTGATAATTTGTTTGAATACATATTACCACAATCATGTATGGGGGAAAACAAGTAAACTATGACCTAAAAAATTTTGAATATTAGGGATGATATGAAAAAAGGGCTAAAACGCATTAGAGGAAGTATTTCTTAAGAGTTAAGTTACAAATATTTGAAAAACCTGTTAGGGGTTGAATTATGCAGAGCCACTTAAGGGTATTGGCTGCATAGTCAAATAATATCATCTTTTGGCTGATAGGTCTGTTATGTAGACTACTTATTCTAGGACACCTAGGGGTATGTGATACATAGTCAAGAAAAAGAACACAAAAAAATTTTACATTTCAATTGCTAAATAGACAGGGGAAGTTTATGGTGATTCAAATTTTCCAAACCCTAGAGTTTGCTGTATGGATAGGGGTACTTGAATATGGACAGGATATTCCCAATAAAGATTTTCAATGAATTGAATGAATGTCACTCCTGCCACTACTGGAAAATGGGCCGATACCCAAGGTTTTACAAAAACAACTGTGAGTATAGAGTACCATTATAGACAAGGTTTTTCAACACCATGGGTATAGGGTTAATATGGGGACCTATACCCATGGTTTTACTGGAAACCGTGGGTATAGGTTTATTTAGAACACTTCTACCCACATTTTTTCAAAACTGTGAGTATATTTGTTTTTTTCAATCAATATACCCAGGGTTTGGCCAAACCATGGGAATAGGGTTTTCCCCAAAAACCTATGCCTATGGTTTTTTAAAACCGTGCGTATTGGGGGGTGGGTTTTTTTGAAGACATATACCCACGGTTTTGGAGAACCATGGGTATATCTTTCCCGCGTTATGGCAGGGAAAAAATTATGCGGGATGGTAAAAAAATTTGGCTGAAACATTCTTTTTATTAATATTATTAAGAAAATACCAAGATAATAACAAAAAATATCTATATCTTAGTTGGTCCTGGTGTTAATCTACTTAGCGTGATCAAGTGATCGAATTATGGTGATTTTTTTCTTCAATTAATTCATTTTAATAAATATAAGTAAAAAGATGTAGGCATGTAGCAATAAAAAATCAGCAGGCTAGTTGGTAAAGTGCGGCTTTGAAGACCGAGAGGTCTGGTCTTTGATTCTCGCTGGTTTTTTTTCATCTAACCAGATAAATTATTATATTTAAAGAAATAAGTATATAAATACCAGTAATGGCATTGGATGTAACACCCGAGACTTTTATATGAAATATTTTTATGTTATATAAATCATCAAAGGAATCTTTCACTACACACAACACTAGCTTGGCTTGCTTTACACGCAACCGTGACCTTCCTCGATAGCTTGCGTCGTACGCAATACCGAGTTTCACTAAACAATGATATACTATTAAAATATTAATAAAAGTAGCCGTTATGAATAGTAATAACCACCTTTTGAAATTATATAAATTTTATTTTTCAAAATGGACTTCATTTTTGGATTCGTAATATCGAAATTAGCCTAGGTGAAATTTTGGTATTTTTCTGAAAACATTCAATTTTTTATGAATAGTGAAACCACTAAGTGGTAGCTAAAAAAACTGAATTTTTCATAAAACATAATTTTACCGCTTCTTTAAGTGGAATTTTTAAAATCCAAGAGACACGATTAATATCAAGGACTAAAATGTGGTTCAATGAGATGAAAATAATTTTTGGTGAATAGTAAATTTTTACCTTTTTTTACCACGGTTAAAAGTAAATAGGGTAATTAAGGGTAAAAATGATATTATTATTACCCTAACACATGTCCTAATTCTATTGCACAAGTGTAATTCGACCAAAAACAAACTTAGGAATAAAATATGACCATTTAGGCCCACTTGGATTAGATTAGGACATTTATCATTAATTTATTTAAAGAAGGGTTAAAATAGTTAAAATCAATGTTTAATAAATAAATAATTTTTAATATAAGGTTATACATAAGATAAATTCCACTATAAATATTCATTATAAAGATAAATAAATTTCATACATAATTATATTTTGTTTGTAATTTTTAGACTTTAAATAATTTAATTTATTTATGACACAATGATGATGCAAAAATTACCATAATAGTGAAAAATTAGAATAATTGATATTATAAATACCTAAATAAGTATAATTTGAGACTTTTTATGAATTAAACTAATTTTCTAGGTTAATATGACATGTTACGATTGACTTAATTTACTTTGGTCGAAGTAATCATTCTGTTATGAGTTTCAAAAATATCAACTATTGAATAGTGTCAAAATTGACATAAAATAGTTTTTAAAACAAATATTATATTATTAATTGTTATTTTATTCAAAAAAATATAAGGTTCTGAAAAATGACTTAGCTAAGGTTATATATATTAATAATAAACAACTTGGGTTTCTTCTGGCTTAATATAGTAAGTTTATTAACCTTATAGTATAAGAACACAAGAAGACACGGTAAAAGTAAAATTATTTAGCTTAATGTTAAATCTAAATGATATGGTTAAAATTGGAAACTAAAATTGTCTAAATTCAATTGGATGAGATTATTTCGACACATCCCCACATTATCCTCGAAATAAATCAATTTGGAGCTATTTAAAACCGAACATGACTTTATAATAAAATAATATGTTTGGTTATTCCAAAGGTGCCCCTCTCCTCCCTTATAAAAGGGAACCTCCTCCCTCTCTTCCTCACACAACTTTGAGCCTTCAAGCTCGGAGAACCCCTTCCAATTTCTCCTATACACTTCCCTAGATACATCCTATAGGTCCTGGTCTTCTTCAAAGACCAATTTAATGCCCTAAACGAAGGTCTCAAAGAATCACTTCAAAGAAGAGGTAATGTCCGTTACCGATTCTTTCATCTTTATTTCTTCTTCCACTTCTTCTTCTTTAGTTTTTTCATTATGAAGTAATAACATCAGTATCACTCATATACTGATATGTTATTATAAGTATGAAACAACCCTATTTCACCATCTATCCATCCTATGGAAAAATAAATCACCGAGTGTGCGTACGCACGGAATACCGTCTGCACGCCGTGGTGTAATCTATTTTCCACCACCACCTCACTTGGATGGGTATAATGGTGTAAATAATGACTATATATGACTATTATAAAGTTATATTGATTCTGAAATAGTATACATACACTCCAATACAATTCCACGATCATAGGAACGATATCATCACTCGTGCGTACGTACGGAATACCGTCTCCACGATGTGATGCGACTCGTTCTACATGATCTTCATTTCATAATGATTATATAAATAAATTGAATGAATGAATATGATATATGTTACACTAGTACCATTCTGGAAATGAGGTATCTATAACCTAAAGAGAAGAATAAGAATTTATTTGACAAAACACGCATAAGAACAAAAAGTTATAAACACCCGAATAACAAGTAGTAATGAAATATTACTAATTATAAGATAAGAATATGACCATATATGATATAATAAAAATAATAATGATTATTTAATAAGTCAATAACATTATTTAAATCATTATACAAGAGGTTCGGACACATACAAATCATATCAGACCAAAGGTAAGGGAAATATCACAATCTCATTTTTTATCCGAGATTGTTTATACTTTAGTATTTACTAGGTTGTATTTTATCATCCAAATACATGTTTCCTCAATATTTAATATTATTTACTTCCACCTACAATTTTTTAAATCCAATTTTACCCTTTGTTGAGTTTTTAGTAAAGGATATGAAAGCAATCTTTTGTCGTTTTTCGTACGAGGTACTTTTTGACTTTTTTGACAAAAGTACGAAGAATGTTTTTTTTAACTTATACGGCATGAATGGATTTTTAAAACATTATTTACAAGAATCATCCTTTACAAGTTTTCATGTTTATTTTTAATAAACTTCTTTTAAAATTGTATGACATGTTAAGATAGGAAAAGTTTTTTTGAAGTAGAAAGGATATTTTCCTAAAGAATGGAGTTCAAGTGCTTTATCAAAATTATTTTCCATCTCAGATAATATGGGGTTCTGTTTCTATCCCTATTATTACATTGATTTGATTATGTTGTGATCGAATTATTTTTATGAATTCCTTTATCTTATAATAATTGTTTTATGATGTCTTGTTGTTTAAGAATCCCATTTTTACTACATGGGTTATGCAATGATGTATGATTTAAGATTTTGTGGCACACATAAGAATGGTATCATTATGAGATGGGTGGGACCTATATCTCCCTCCAATGAATTGGGTAATGATTTTATATCTCATGAGATAGACATGGATGGAATGGTATGTTATACCGGTTCAGTGAAACAAGACTGAAACGAGAAGTGAACTCGGTTCAGAAATGGACTTTGTCCACTAACATAGTCTTTGCAATGAGTCTTGACTAACAAGAAATGATTCTCTATGATTATGTTTGTATGCCACAAAAATTCATGTTTTATGTTATGATTATTTGGATTACATTTCACTTCTATGATTTATCCCATGTTATGATATTATGATCCCTTTTGCAGGTTAAGATTTCCAAAAGATATGTTCTAATGTATATGGTGTGATTGATATTTATTTTGATTACCTTTATTGAGCATTTGAGATCACCCTTTTGTATGTTTTATTTCACCAGGTTAGGAAGAACGTTATTAAGTAGGATATTCCAAAAAGGGACTCTAGATATGATGAAATAAATGGGAGGCAAAGTAGATACTTTATGAACCAGTTGTTTATGTTTCCAAGTTTCTAAAGACATTATACCTATACGGTCCTTTCTTGGTTTTGTTATATGTTGTAACAAGTGTGCTTCAATTATGAAGTAATAACAATGTATGTAAAGTATGGGTTGTTATAGTTGGTATCAGTGGAAAGGTATAGTCAACCTTTGGAAACTAGGATGTGATACCCTTATTAAGAACCCTACGGATAAGTCTAAGAATAGAACACAATCTTAGTGTTTTAGAAATGGCCATGAATAAACTAGGATAAGACCTTTAGTGTGAAATTTTATTCTTGATTATGTGGTTTTCCTGTTATAATTTGTGTTTCTAACACTATTCTTCTTGGTTTTAGTCAATGGCTGGAACCCGAAGGAACCGAGTGAATGCATAATGCAACGGGCAATGTAATGATTGTCCCCCTGAGCAACCAAACGTTATGGGAGATAGAATGAAAAATCTTTTAGCCATGCTCAAACAACTTTCTCAAGCTATGAATCATGCAGTACTTCCAAACGAGCAAAGGAAGGAGCAACATTCTGTTGAATCCTTCATGGGACAACGTCCTCATTCATTCAGCGGGTCTATTGATCCATTAGTTGCTGAACAATGGATTAGTACTACTGAAAAGTTATTTTCAGTTCTTCAATGTTTTGAGCATGATAAAGTCATCTTAGTAGTGTATCGTTTGGAGGGTGATGCTGATCAATGGTGGAATCTTATTAAGAATACGAGGCAAAGGGATGAAATTGAGTCCATGGAATGAGACGAGTTCAAGAACTTATTTTCAATAAGTACTTCCCTCGTATTCTCTGAACAAAGATGGAGAAAGAGTTTCTTGAACTCAAGCAAAAGGATGATGAATCTGTTGGTACCTATGAATCAAATATTACAAGGCTTGCACGGTACGCTTCTGGTATTATTATCCAACCTGAGAGTAAGATCGATCGATTCTTTAGTGTCTTAAAACCAAGTCTTTGAAGGGCCTTATCCATAAGGGACTTCAATAGCTACGAGGAAATCTTTCGATGTGCTCTCAAAGTTGAGATGGATATTGGAGTAACCCATCAGTCATTTGGGTTTGATAAGAAGAGGAAAATGGAATTCAAAGGAAAATCTAAAGATCACACTGAAAAGAAGATGAGATTTCCCTTATGCTCAAAGTGTGGAAAGAAACATGGAGGGAGTTGTCTTAAAGGGACAAGTAAATGTTTCAAATGTGGAAAGGAAGGTCATCGGGCATTTAAATTCCGTGATGATGGGAAGAAGATATCTAATGATTCAAACAAAGTATGGGATACACAGAATGAATCTACTACATTTCAATGTTTCAAGTTCAAGGAGATGGGACAATATTCCAATAAATGCCCTAATCCAAGGGTTGATGATGATGGTCGATGTCAGCAAACTCTTAAGGCTAAAGATAAGGGAATGTCACATGCAATTTCTATCAGCGATGTGGAGTACGATAACGATGTGGTGAAAGGTACACATACCATCCACTCTAAAGTAGTATATGTTTTATTTGATTCTGGATCCACCCACTCCTTTATTTCTGAAGAATTTTCTAAGGGTGTCACCATATTACCTCAACAATTAGATGTTGAGTTAGTTGTGACAACACCTAATGGCACAACAGTCGCATCAAAAGTTAATAATTCTTCTCCGATTGATGTTTGTGGGAAAGTACTTCCTGCAAATCTTGTGATCCTTCCTATAATGGAATTTTATGTGATTCTTGGAATGGATTGGATTTCTCTACATGGAGCTCGTATCAATTTACAAAGAAGGGAAGTCACATTTCATATTCCAGATCAATCTATGATCGTCTATTGATGCAAGGATGAACATAAACTTCCAGTGGAAATTCCTTCCATCTTATGGGTCTTGATTCCACTAAATGAAGGTTATTTATCTCAAATGGTTGGTGAGAAACTCACAATTAGGAATATGACCATTGTACATGAGATTTATGATGTCTTTCCGGAGGAATTACCGGGTCTTCCACCGAATCGTGAAGTTTAGTTTTCAATAGAACTTGTACAGGGTTCTTTGCCTATTTCAAGGACACCTTATAGAATGACCCCAATTGAGTTACAGGAATTGAAGAAGAAAGTCCAAGAGAATCTTGATAAGGGGTTCATACGCCCTAGTGCGTCACCTCGAGGAGCACTTGTTCTGTTTGTTAAGAAGAAAGATGGATCAATGAGACTCTGCATTGATTATCGAGAACATAACAAGATCACTATCAAGAACAAATATCCTCTACCATGCATTGATGATCTATTTGACCAACTACGCGGAGCTCAATACTTTTCCAAGATTGATCTTCGTTCAGGGTATCATCAATTAAGGGTCAAAATGGAGGATATACAAAAGACGACATTCCGTACAAGGTATGGACACTATGAATTTATAGTGATGCCATTTGGTCTTACTAATGCCCCTGCTATCTTCATGGATCTAATGAATAGAGTCTTTAGAGACTATATTGATCAGTTTGTGGTAGAATTTTTAGACGATATTCTTGTCTATTCAAAGAGAAAGGAAGAACATGAAGATCACATGAGAATTATATTGAAGACCATGAGAAAGGAGAAGAATTATGCCAAATTTACCAAGTGTGAATTTTGGCTTCAAAAAGTTGCATTTTTGGGTCACATAATCTCAAAAGAGCGGATATCTGTGGATCCAGCAAAAACAGAGGTTATCGAAAGATGGTCGAGACCAACAACAGTAACCGAGATCCAAAGTTTTCTTGGTTTGGCTGGATATTATCGACGTTTTGTGAAACCTTTTTCACGATTATCTAATCCACTCACCAAGTGGACTCGGAAAGGAGTTAAGTTTGTTTGGATGGAGGAATGTGAAGAGAACTTCAAGGAGTCGAAAAGAAGGTTATCCAGTGCACCAGTGCTCACATTGCCTTGTAGTGGAGAAAGGTTTGTGATCTACAGTGATGCATCCAAGAAGGGATTGGGGTGTGTTCTTACGCAAAATGATATGGTGATAGCTTATGCCTCCTGACAGTTAAAAATACATGAGCAAAATTACCCAACTCATTATTTGGAGTTAGATGCGGTAATATTTGCATTAAAGATTTGGAGGCATTACCTTTATGGAGAAAGGTGTGACATTTATACTGATCAGAAAAGTTTAAAGTATATTTTCACACAAAAGGAGCTGAATATGCGCCAAAGAAGATGGTTGGAGCTGATTAAGGATTACGACTGCTCAATCCATTACCACCCTGGGAAAGAAAACAAGGTGGCAGATGCATTAAGTCGACAAGACCATGCCAGTTTATTCATGATGAGGATCACAAAAGATCCAATATTTATGGATTTACAAAGGATGGATTATGGATTTATAATTGAAGGGGGAAATCGTATCTTTCTCAAATGAATGTTCAACCATATATACATGTGAAGATTAAAGAGGCACAGAAAGTAGATGTCGAGTTACAAAAGAAGGTGAGAAATGTTACTGAATTCAACCTTGATTGTGATGGGATAATAAAGTTTAGGAATCGGGTTTGTGTACCTCCCATCCCAGAATTAAAGAAGGAGCTGCTGGATGAGGCTCATTGTTCTACATTCTCTATTCATCCTGGAAGCACAAAGATGTATAGGGACCTGACATAGTAGTTTTGGTGGGATGGCATGAAAAGAGATGTTGCTGAATATGTGTCTCAATGTTTGGTTTGTCAACAAGTTAAAGCTGAGTGACAGAAGTCTAAGGGGATGTTACAACCATTACCCATACCAGAATGGAAATGGGAAAACATCAATATGGAATTTTTCACAAGACTTCCTAAAACATCCAAAGGTAATATTGTTATCTGGGTAATAGTTGATCGTCTTACAAAATATGCACACTTCATTTCTATTAGAGAGGATTTCTCTCTGGATCAGCTTACAAGGATATATGTAAAGGAAGTGGTAAGCTATCATGGAGTACCACTTTCTATTATATCTGATCGGGATCCGAGGTTTACCTTAAAGTTCTGGCGATGTCTTCAGCGTACTCTGGATACAAAGTTACGTTTCAGCACTGCTTATCATCCTCAGACAGACGGTCAGTCTGAGAGAAAAATTCAAACTCTAGAAGATATGTTGAGAGTTTTCTCTATGGATTTAAAAGGTGGTTGGGATAAACACCTACCTTTAGTGGTATTTTCTTATAATAATAGCTTTCACTCCAGTATTCAGATGGCTCCTTATGAAGCTCTCTATGGAAAGAAATTCAGGACTCCAACTTGCTAGGATGAAGTTGGGGAAAGAAAGCTATTAGGACCTGATCTCATTGAGGAAATGGCAGAAAAGGTCAGATCTATTGAAAAACACATAAGTGGAGCTCAGAGTCGACAGAAAAGTTATGTTGACAACCGAAGAAAAGACCTAGAGTCTGAAGTGGGTGATAAAGTTTTATTATGAATATCTCCCTGGAAGAGGGTTATGAGATTTGGAAAGAAGGGGAATTTGATCCCTAGATATATCGGTCCATTCAAAATACCGGATGGTGTTCAGAAGGTAGCTTACCGATTGGCGCTTACACCGAATCTCTCTCAAGTTCACGATGTGTTCCATGTATCTCTCCTGAGAAAGTACATACTTGATCCTTCACATGTACTCAGCTCAGAAGTTGTACCGCTGGAGCAAGATCTTTCTTATGAAGAACAACCGATAGAGATTCTGGATCGTAGCGAAAAAGTCCTACAAAACAAGACCACTCTATTGGTGAAAGTTTAATGGAGGAACCACCAATTAGAAGAAGCTACATGGGAGATTGAGGATATGATTAGGGAGAGGTATCCTCATCTATTTGTTACAAAGTGACAAATTTGGAGGGCAAAATTCATTTTACGGGGGGTAGAATGAAACACCCGAGACTTTTATGTGAAATATTTTTAAGTTATATAAATAATAAAAGGAATCCTTCACTACACACAACACTAGCTTGGCTTTCTTTACACGCAACCCCGACCTTCCTCGATAGCTTGCGTCGTACGCAATACCGAGTTTCACTAAACAACGATATACTATTAAAATATTAATAAAACTAGCTGTTATGAATAGTAATAACCACTTTTTGAAATTTTATAAATTTTATTTTTCATAATGGACTTCATTTTTGGATTCGTAATATCAAAATTACCCTAGGGTAAATTTTTGGTATTTTTCTGAACACTTTCAATATTTGATGAATAGTGAAACCACTAAGTGGTAGTTAACAAAACTGAATATTTCATAAAACATAATTTTACCGCTTCTGTGAGTGGAATTTCGAAAATCCGAGAGACACGATTAATATCTAGGACTAAAATGTGGTTCAATGAGATGAAAATAATTTTTGGTGAATAGTAACTTTTTACCTTTTTTTACCACGGTTAAAAGTAAATAGCATAATTAAGGGTAAAAATGATATTATTATTACCCTAACACATGTCTTAATTATATTGGACATCTGTAATTCGAACAAAAACAAATTTAGGAATAAAATATGACCATTTAGTCCCACTTGGATTAGATTTTGACATTTATTATTAATTTATTTAAAGAAGGGTTAAAATAGTTAAAATCAATGTTTAATAACTAAGTCATTTTTAATATAAGGTTATACATAAGATAAATTATACTATAAATATTCATTATAAATCTAAAAAGATTTCCTACATAATGATATTTTATTTATAATTTTTAGACTTTATATAATTTAATTTATTTATGACACAATGATGATGCAGTAATTACCATAATAGTGAACAATTAGAATAATTGATATTATAAATACCTAAATATGTATAATTTGAGGCTTTTTATGAATTAAACTATTTTTCTAGGTTAATATGGCATGTTAGGATTGATTTAATTAACTTTTGTTGAAGTAATAATTCTTTTATGAGTTTCAAAAAAATCAACTCTTGAATAGTGTCAAAATTGATATAAAATAGTTTTTAAAACAAATATTATATTATTAATTGTTATTTTATTCCTAAAAATCTAAGTTTCAGCCAAATGACTTATATACGGTTATATATATTAATAATAAACATCTTGGGGTTCGTTTGGCTTGATATATTATGTTTATTAACCTTATAGTATAGGAACACAAGAAGACACGGTAAAAGTAAAATTATTTAACTTAATTTTAAATCTAAATGATAAGGTTAAAATAGGAACCAAAACTTGTCTAAATTCTATTGGATGAGAGGATTTCGACCCATCCCCAACTTAGCCTCGAAATATTCCAATTTGGAGCTATTTAAAACCGAACATGACTTTATAATAAAATAATATTTTTTGTTATTCCAAAGGTGCCCCTCTCATCCCTTATAAAAGGGAACCTCCTCCCTCTCTTCCTAACACCACATTTAGCCTTCAAGCTCGGCCAAACCCTAACACGTTCTCCTCTACACTTTCCTAGAGACATCGTAGAGGTCCTGTTCTTCTTCAAAGACCAATTTTTGTGCCCTAAAAGAAGGTCTCAAAGAAGCACTTCAAAGAAGAGGTAATGTCTGTTACCGATTCTTTCATCTTTATTTCTTCTTCCACTTCTTCTTCTTTAGTTGTTTGATTATGAAGTAATAACATCAGTATCAATCATATACTGATATGCTATTATAAGTATTAAACAACCCTATTTCACCATCTATCCATCCTACGGAAAAAGAAATCACCGCGCGTGTGTACGTACAGAATACCGTCTCCACACCGTGGTGTAATCTATTTTCCACCACCATCACAATTGGATGGGTATAATTGTGTAAATAAGTACTATATATGACTATTATAAAGTGATATTTATTCTGAAATAGTATACATACACTCCAATACAATTCCACGATCATAGGAACGATATCATCACTCGTGCGTACGTACAGAATAACGTCTCCACGATGTGATGTGACTCGTTCTACATGATCTTCATTGAATAATGATTATATAAATGAATTGAATGAATGAATATGAGATATGTTACACTAATACCATTTTGGAAATGAGGTATCTATAACCTAATGATATGAATAAGAATTATTTCGACAAAACACGCATAAGAACAAAAAGTTATAAACACCCGAATAACAAGTAGTACTGAAATATTACGAATAGTAAGCTCAGAATATGACCATATATGATATCATAAAAATAAGAATAATTCTGTAATAAGTCAATAACATTATTTAAATCAATATACAGGAGGTTCGGACATGTACAGAGCATATCGAACCTAAGGCAAGGGAAATATCACAATCTCATTTTTTATCCGAGATTGTTTATACTTTAGTATTTACTGGGGTATATTTTATCATCCAAATCCATGTTTCCTCAATATGTAATATTATTTCCATCCACCTACAATTGTTTAAATCCAATTTTACCCTTCGTTTAGTTTTTAGTAAAGTATATGAAAGGAATCTTTTGTCGTTTTTCGTACGAGGTACTTTATGACTTTTTTGAAAAAAGTACAAAGAATGTTTTTTTAACTTATATGGCATGAATGGATTTTTAAAACATTATTTCCAAGAAGCATCCTTTACAAGTTTTCAAGTTTATTTTTAATAAACTTCTTTTAAAATTGTATGACATGTTAATAAAGGAAAAGTGTTTTTGAAGTAGAAAGGATATTTTCCTAAAGAATGGAGTTCAAGTGCTTTATCAAAATTATTTTCCATCTAAGATAATATGGGGTTCTGTTTCTATCCCTATTATTACATTGATTTAATTATGTTGTGATCGAATTATTTTTATCAATTCCATTATTTTATATGAATTTTTTTATGATGTCATGTTGTTTAAAAATCCCATTTTTACTACATGGGTTATGCGATGATATATGATTTATGATTTTGTGCCACACATAAGAATGGTATCATTATGAGATGGGTGGGACCTATATCTCCCTCCAATTCATTGGGTAAAGATTTTATATCTCATGAGATAGACATGGCTGTAATGGTAGGTTATACCGGTTCAGTGAAACAGGACTGAAACAAGAAGTGTACTCGGTTCAGAAATGGACTTTGTCCACTAAGAAAGTCTTGGAAATGAGTCTTGACTAACAAGAAATGATTCACTATGATTATGTGTGTATGCCACAAAGTTTCAGGTTTTAATTTATGATTATTGCGATTACATTTCACTTCTATGATTTATCCCATGTTATGATATTATGATCTCTTTTGCAGGTTACGTTTTACAAAAGTTATGTTCATATGTATATGGTGTTATTGATATTTCTTTTTTTACCCTTACTGAGCATTTGAGATCACCCTTTTGCATGTTTTATTTCCCCAGGTCAGGAATAAGGTTATTAAGTAGGATATGCCAAAAAGGGACTCTTGATATGATGAAATAAATGAGAGGAAAAGTAGATGCTTTATGAACCATTTGTTTATGTTTCTCAGTTTCTAAAGACACTATACCTATACTGTCTTTTCTTGGTTTTGTTATATGTTGTAATAAGTGTGCTTCAATTCTGAAGTAATAACAATGTATGTAAAGTATGGGTCGTTATATTGGATTGGTTGGTCCACGAGATCAGTGTTAAGCGGAGCGTGCAGGGTTCAATCCTTCCTGAACGCTTTTTTTTAATATTAATTGATTAAATTCTCCACGGTTTGAAAACTATAGTGTAAGTGCCATGCCACACTGTACAGCAGAGTGTTGGTGTGTGAAACACCTATACCAATAGTTCTACAAAATCGTGGGTATAGATCATGACCGCTATACCAACGTCTTTCTAGCACACGGTTCCCAAAACCGTGTGTACAACCTATACCCACGGTTTGGGGCTATACCCACGATTTTGAACGGTGGGTATAAGTCGTTTTTCTAGTATTGTGCGATGGTCTGACCGAAACTTAAGGAAAGGAAATATAAACCATAGAATTGAATACTTTCAGTTCATGAAAAAGAGTATGGGACAAATATGTTACGGATAGATAGTTTTTGAGGATCTCTATATATTTTCGTTAAGACCAATAACGACAAAATTGGTTTTCCTCCCAAAAATGAAATTACCACTATTTGACAAACCCGTTAGGGGGTTGAATTATGTAGGGAAACTTATGGTCATTGGCTGTATAGTCAAATAATATCATCTTTTTTCTAATAGTTCCGTTTTTTAGACTACTTATGCAAGGCCGCCTAGGGGTACGTGCTACATAGTCAGGAAAAATAATTCACAGGTATTAGACATTTTGTGAACAGAAGTCAAGAAATCGGTTATAGAGATCTGGAAGTATTTAAGGTTAGGAGTATGACACATGAAAATGGGTATTGTACAATGCATGAAGGAGATACATAGACCAATGCTGAATATATTCAAGTTGTGGCTAGGTCTTGAATTGAGATGCTGGACTTCACTACTTATCTCATTAGAATAAGAATCAAACCAAATGTAGTTCTTGAAATACAGTTTAACATCATGTGGGATGAGAATGTAGGATAACATAGTTTAGGCTCATAGATTTGAGACCATAATGAGGGTGACACCATGTGGGTTTGTTATAAACCTGATGTGAATAAAGACTAGGGGTTTTATACCACATTCATGTGCTCACGGGGGGACTTCTCAGCCAAGGGACTGGCAGTGGAGTTTGGGGTTAGGCCCAAAGTCTTGGGACTGGGTCCGAGGGATGATCAAACATTACTAAGTATCCCATAGGGATGGGAATCAAGCCAAACGTAGTTCTTGAAATATCCTCTGTACAAATTTAGCTCGTACATGTGAAGGGTGCACGGGGACTTTAGTGTAATGATGGTTGGATCCAAGATTAATGGTTCGTGCATTTCCATGTATGCACGTAGTCCTTGGAATATAACAAGAATGGTGATTAATGTTAATAATGAATCCCTCTCAGGTGAGGGTGTCAGAGACTGCTATAGTTTATTGTCTTACATCACAAAAGTGTGAATTGTTTAATGTCATGTAAATGGACTGGTGCTTCATAGTTTAACATCAGGTAGCTATGATGTATTGCTATGCAGTTCAATGTCTTACATCGAGGACAATGGGGGACTGTGTAGTTTAATGTCATATTAAAGGGACGATGATGAAACAATGTTAATATATTGGTTTCATGGGGGGGGGATTCGCGAATCCACATCGTATTAGAAGTAGGTGAACCGATGTGAAGATGTTGGTTTTGGGCATGAACCTCGGGAGGTTTCCTATGTACCCAGCCTAGAAGACAAGGATCAAAGTCTACATAGTTCGACTAAGAATGAATTGGTGATCACGTTGTACTTGAGGAAAACCCGAAGATGATTTCAGGACTTACGCGTGGTTAGCGGCCCAAAGATGGTTTTATGTTTGACTCTTACTCTAAGCTCACGTGAGTCATGCTCGGTGTGAGAAACAAGAGGTAACAAAAAACCTAACGATTCAAAGTTTAACGTCATGTAAGAAAATGGGGAACAATGTAACGTTATGTTGGAAGATAGGGACACAGTTTAACATCATGATGGACAATATAGGGACCATGCAGTTTATGTCTTGCAGTGGGGACTATAAGGTGTATTGGTATGACATGAAATACTTCATCAAAAATCTTGCATTGGATGGAGTTGTAATGAGTTCTCCATCCATTGAGATTAAATAATATTCTCTATTGCAGTAGACCTTATGTATTGAATAAGGTCCTTCCCACTTTGGCTCAATCTTGGGAGGTTTCTTTCCTGGTATCATTGCAGTTCTGAGGACCAATACCAATTCTCCTTGAATGAATGGACGAAGATGAACATTTTTATTAAAAGCTCATGCTATTCGATTCTTATAAACTTACATATGGTGCATGGTGCACAATCGTTTTTCATACAATCATTCAATTAATCAAATCACTTCTAAGATAGTTCATATATGGATTACTGATCAAAAATCTCTACTCTGAGTGGAGGTAATTGAACCTCAATGGGAAAAACTACTTCTGTTCTATATACCAATGAGTATGGAGTTGACTGCGTAGTAGTGCGGGTGGTGGTCTGATAAGCCCATAAAGCATGAAAAAGTATATCATGTCATGATTTCTTATCTTTATCCACCATCATTTTTAGTATGTTTTAAAGAGTCTTATTGAAGGATTCTATTTGACAATTGGCCGTTGCATGATACCGAGATGAATGATTGGATTTGATGTTGTATTCTTGATACAACTTCCTTACCTAAGATAAACAGAAGTTGGTTCCATTTTCCGTCAATATATTATGAGGGACACCAAATCTGGTAATGATGTTAGACATGATGAAGCTAACAATGTTTTAGAACTATCTTCTTTGAGAGGTAATGCCTCTGCCCATTTGGAAAAGAAATCAGTAGCCGTAAGAATATACTTAAACTGTTAGGATGTGGACGAAGGTTAAGGTCCTACTATATCAATTCCCCATGTGGAAAATGTCCATGAGTATTTAGCTATATGAAGCAACTATGGGTGTTGTTGAATGAAATTGGCACATACATGACTATAATGACACTTCATAGTGAAATCAACACAATCTTGCATCATTGAAGGCCAGAAGTATCCAAGCATTCAGATTTGACCATAAATCATATGTCTAGACTGGTGGGAACCACAAACGCCTATATGTACATCATTCAGGACAGCCAATTTCTCTTCACCATCAATACATCTGAAGATAATTCCATCAAAACATCGCCTATAGAGAATTTTTTGGTGATATGGGCTATCATAAAGAGTAAAATTTTCCACACGCCGTCGGACATGTTCTTTCCTGGCTCTATCAGGTGGGAGTGTTCCATTTTGAAGGTATTACCTGATAGGTGTCATTCATCCTGTATTATGACCATTTGGGTCAGAAATGTGACTAATTTCCTTGTTTTCCTCTATTCTAATAAGAAAAAAAGGTGAAACTACATGATGGTGGGAAATACTGATGATTGTTTCGTCCCTGTTTGGATCTTCTAGGGATGTGGCTACATTAGCCAGTGCATCAGCTTTGGCATTTTGTGATCGCGGGACATAAGAAAATGTCACTTCTGAGGTAAATTCATCCATTAACACTCTAATTTAATCACACAAAGGTATTAACTCTTCTTTTTTTATGGAATAATCCCCATTTATTTGTTTGATTACCAAATCTAAATCACCTTTTACCTTCAATTTATTCAACTGCGCCTAAAGCGCCAATTCCCGGCCAGCGACGAGAGCTTGATATTCTGCTTTATTCTATGTACTACATTCGAATAATAAAAATGAATAAGGGAAAAATGAATTTTCTAGGGAAATAAGGATTATTCCAAATCCAACTTTATTGATTTTAGGATTTTCCATTATCTTCCCAGTTGGACTTCTGGAGGCACCATCAAAGTACATTTCCCATGTTTCAGGATTATCTTGAATATAGAAGACCTCTTCATTAGGAAGATCAATATTAAATTATGTATCCACTGTGGATGGATTATCAACAAGGAAATCAGAAAGGGCTTGTCCCTTTATTTCCTTTTGAGACACATACTGGATATCAAACTACTTCAAAATAACTGATCATCTTGTCATACGTCCTGTAAGCATTGGACGAATAAGGACAAATTTGAGCGGGTTACTGTGATATACCAATTGGAAAACATGATGTTGCAGGAAGTGTATCAATTTATGAAATGCAAAGATTAATGCTAGGTAGCACTTTTCAATACATGAATATTATGTTTCTGCCTCAATCATAGTTCAACTGAGATAGTAAAGTATGTTTTCCTTCACGGAATTACTCTTTTGGGAATGGAAGGCACCTAATGATCACACTAAAGTTGTCACATAGAGGATAAGTTTTCTTCCTTAAATAGTTGGCCTTAATACTGATGGACTCAAGAGATATTTCTTGAGAATATCAAATGCATGTTGGTAATCATCAGTCCATTGGTAGGTGACTCCCGTTTTCTTTAATTTGGTGAAGGGTAAACACATGCCTGCCAAATTGGCAATGAAACATTGAATATAGGCCATGTGTCCTTGATGTCCTCTTAATTCATTGAAATTTTGAGGAGGTGACATAATAAGTATTGATTTTGTTTTCTCAGGATCAACTTCGATACCATGATGGTGTACAACAAAGCCGATAAATTTTCCTAAGGATACCCTGAAAGCACATTTCAAGTGGTTCATCTTTAAATTATGTTGTCGAAGTTTGTGGAATATTATTTCTAGATTAGCCATGTGATTAGAACGTTTTCAGGATTTAACCACCAAGTCATCCACATAACATTCAAAAAATTTCCTTAAAAAGGGTTTGATGATATGGTGCATGGCACGTTGATACATTTCAACTGCATTCTGTAGGTCAAAGGGCATTACTAGATAGAAAAACACAGCTTTAGGGGCTCTGAAGGCTTTATATTTTTCATCTTCTAGAGCTATTTGGATTTTATTATACCCAGAATATCCATCCATGATGGAAAGGGCTTCATATCCAGCTGTTGCATCAATTAATAGTTCTGTGATCGGAACCATAAAATCATCCTTGGGACAATGCCGATTAAGATCTCTAAAGTCAATAAAAAATCTAATTTGTCCATTCTTCTTTTTTCCTTGGGACAATGTTATCCAGACATTTGGGATACTAAACTTCTCTGAAGAAGTTAATTTTGATAATATTATCAACTTCAACATCAATTTTGGAGGAATAAGTTGGGTGTGTTCTTGTTACTGCTTGCTTGAATCCTCGATGTTCTTCTAGAAAACCCAAATGATGAGTGGGAATATCGGAATCAATACCTGGAATTTTTGTATAATTCTAAGCAAATAAATCTCAATTTTTCTTTACAAAAGAAATACAAATTTCATTTCCTTCAAGAGTCATGGCTGTACTAATTAAAGTGGGGAATGTATTTTTTTTTGTACCTATATTTATTTCTCTGAGTTCATCCACAGTGGTAGAGATACCCTCTTCAAATGATGGAGGAGAATCTCTGAGATCTTCCTCTTCTTCTTCACTAAATCTTACTTCCTATATTTCTACTTTCATAGTAGATGATGGAAAATAACTTCTATGGTCAATGGAGAAGTTAAAACTTGAACATCTTGAAAAAGAGGATGCCATTTTTGACCTTATTGATGATGAAGGTTCTTTCTAAGGTGATAGAGATGATATGATGGACTGAGAATCGACATCATTATTTTCCTATGGTATTTCTATAACTTCTTCTGTCCTGGTTGATGAAGTATAGAATTTCTGGATTTCATTGGACAAAATGAAGACATATCCATGTAAGCTTTCATCATTGCTTGGCCAAAAAACAATTTCTTTCATGCTATCTGGCTCCATTGCCATAATTGAGATTATAGAAGTCCCCATAAGAGTGTTTGGATTTGGGTCTATCCCACCAATTTGACTGATAGGAAACACATAATCTATAATCACATGTATGAATGGGTTTACCGGAATCTTCTCCAAACCATATGGAGCATTAACATTGGTGACCTTCTTTACTATGGATTTTTTCTTTCCTTCCATGTGATAAAACTCTTCCTCAATATATTGGGATTCACATATTTTAAATGGGGCTTTGTCACCATAAAATGTCCCAATTTTACCATTGAAACAATATTTTAGACATTGATTGTATGATGAAGGTATGACTGCATGTTGATGTATCCTAGGTCTTCAAAGAAAAATGTTGAAGGTTGTGTCCTGATGAACAACGATGAAATATCAATTAGATACAAGGTCTCCAAATTGAATTTTGAGTGTAATTTCGCCCAATGGTTCTTGTTCATTCTTATTGTATCCTTGAAATATCAATGTATAAGGAGATAAATCATATTCGGTGAGGCCCAATCGACGGAGTGTATGAATAGGAATGAGATTGACTCCTAATAAATTATCAATTAAAGCTCATTGGATGTCTACATAATTTACATTGCATGATAGATAAAAAGGTCAAATATGTCCATGTACAAAACCATATTCATCTTCATCAGTAAAGGAAATCACTAAATGGAATTCTACAGGATCATTCTCTATATGGTAGACTTCAGCTGCATGAATTTCAGTTTTGAATTCTTAAGGACTTGAAAAAGACTCAATAAGTGCCTCTCAATGATCTTTTGATAGATTCAAGGAATGCAGAATTAATAACATGGTCGGTACTTGGGCCAAAGGTTTCAAGACATCATACTTTTCATCCAAACGTCTGCGTTTCCCATCATGAGAATGTGGTTTTGCAGGTTCCTGGAAAATTGATGTTATGGCTGTAGATGCATCTAGTATTGAGGTAGGAGTTGGAAATACTCCTGGATTCGGCAGATTAGACTGACAAGGTCTATTTATATGCTAAGAAGAAAAAGGAGTAACCTCTAACCGATCCTCCAAAATAACTATTCCAGGACCGAATCTACCATGTGAGAAGAAATTTATCGTTCCTGTGGAGCCCGCTAAGGGCTTTGCCATGTGTTTCTACCACATATACAGTTCTATCAGGGGTAGGATTGAAATAGTGGCTTCTAGAATATCCACGTCTTCCCCTGTATCCTAGAATTATTTCTCTTCCTCTAATTCATCTATTTGATATAGGGAACTCGGCCTCATCAATATTGAAATTGTGGCTGGCATACTGATCTATTATGCAAATCATGTTCACAAAACCAAAGATCAATTCTATATCTGATGATTAATTTTCCTCATTAACCAATTTAGGTTGTGCCTTTTGGTGGGGTGGTGCCTGTTCTTTTGAAGTAGATGGAATAAAATCTTTCAGAGTCAAAGACAATTTAGGTTTTAACACAAACTCATCTTCTTTTTACTGCTCTTCTTTCTTAGAATTATGCCACCTCTTTGAGGAATTTCCTTTTGATGAAGGGTGTTTTTCTATAGAATTCATAATAGAAGACACAATTGGTTGATTCAATTGTGTTCGTAAAATGGCATGAGTTCAGTTGATAGTTTTCCTGACCATCCAATCATCATATTCCTGCACATTTTTAATTTTTACTTCATTCCACACATCTTCTTCCTCTAGATCAGTAGCAGTAACACATGCTACCTGAGTTAAAGAACCATTCACTTTTACCTGTCCATAGTCCACCATCTTCATTATGAGGTCTTTGAAGAAAAAACATTCATGAATGGGATGCCCCAACATCTGATGAAATTGGAAATTATTTTGGTGGTCTTCATCTCCATCCTTGTTCGTCCTTTTAGGCCTTGGAAACTAAAACAGGTTGTTTTCTAGAGTCGAGATGAAGTCACCCAAAACTTGTTCATTCCGGAAAGAATAAACTTTGTTCTTCAAATCATCGAACTATTTGATCCATTGATCTTTTTGATCATCTTGAATATGTGGTCGTTGTTGTAGAAATTCAGAGGGTGGAGAACTTCGATATGATGAAGGTCTTGAAGTGGAAGCAGGTATAAGTGCTTGTTTAAGTGTAACTATAGCAGTCTCATATTTCCCTTTTATTCTTCCTGGAACTGCTGAAATTAAAGGAGTTTTAGCCTTAGTATTCATAATAGATTCTTCTATCTACTGGGAGATTAATTTAAGGTCTTAAAACCTTTTTGTGTATTTCACAGGGATCAACGGTGTGCATAATTCATCACACAAATTTTCCACACAGATTGGATACAATTCTTCCCGAGGGAGTGCTAAGCTTAAGGAATATGTTAATCCCTTCCAGCGAGAAATGAAATCTGAAAATCCTTTATTTTCCCTTTTCTTACAATTTTTAATATCAAAAACTGTCGTCTTGGGAAACGTTGAGATAAATTGAAGAAGAAATCATTGTCGGAGATCTTCCCACCAAGTAATTGACTTGGATTGCATGCTTGTATACCATACAAAAGAAGGACCATGTAATAACTGTACAAAAAACCTGATCATAACTACTTCATTTTTTTGTGGAGTTACCATCATAGGATCACAATGAGAGACAAAATGTGTTATGTGTTGTATTGGATTTCCCAAACCATTAAAAAAATGAGAATTTGGTACATTCAAAATTTGATGGGGGTGGAATTTCATCCACCCATTCAGGGTAAGCTCTCTTTTCTGTATGAATTTATGCACACTTTCCTTCCATAGCTTCTAACTGATCTGTTAATGAACCAATGGCAGTCATTAATTTTTTAGAAACATCTGGTTGAGCTTGGACCTGAGAAGGTGCAATAAATGGAGTTTGGATGGGTGTGGCGACCGGGACTACCACGAATGGTAGTATTTCTAGTTTTTGTTCTGTATGACCCATAGGATTGGACCTGTGAGGGTGTAATGGTAAAGGGGGATATTCTTGATTCATCCTAGTAGTTGCGACAAATTCCTTTGACTGAATAATTTCAGTATGCTTAAGAGGAACACTACCTTGAAGTAGTTCTACATTTAACCTCCTTACCTCCTTAATTTCTTCTCCCTCCTGTGTGAACCTTTCCTCTAATGAGATTTATTGTATTTCACCAGAGTAAGGGTGGAATGTAACCTATCTTTTACCCTTTTCATTGGCATGTGCCTTTCTGGAATAAGGAAGGGCATTACCCAAGGAAATATCTTTCCCCTGGGAAGCCCTCTAGCTTCTGGTATGCACACCTTCTTCATTCGTTTATGTATGCACAACCTACTAAACATGAACTTCTTCATCTGATCCCTCTGAGTGAGCCTCATATTCTAGTGGATCATTGACAATGACATTGATGAAATTTATCGATGAATAATGCATTGTAGTACTTTTGTCGGAATTTTTGTGATATTGTCTTCTTCCATGGCCTTTATGGGAAATTGCCCTTGGATTAGTTGATCCCTAAGTAACTTCTTGATGAACCATAATTTGGAGGTAATATCTTGATTATTTGGCTCTGTGTTCCTCTTGTTGCTTCTTCCCTAATCGAGAGAAGACATACTTTCGCTGAGAAAGAGATTGAGAACTTGGAAATGTCCCAAGTCCGATGGACTAGGGCAGTTCAAATTTTTCATCCTCAACTCCTCGAATCCTATCAGTTGATCCCGATGGTTGGATTAAAAGATTCTCCAGTCTGGAAAGCTAAGGTATAGAGACCTGAAGCTTGATGTACATGGACATTACATTACTTTTGCGGAATACTTAGTACATAACAAAAACACACAGACAAGGATCGTAATAGTTTAGTGTCTTTGGAAACTCGGAATATAAACTTCTAATCGTGGTGAAAGATCTTCAAAATATCCCATAAAGATCTTCATTTTTTTACCTAAAACCTTTTTTTATATACTGGGGAAAAGAAAACATAAAAGGGTGAGCTCAAATGCTCAGTAAGGGTAAACAAAAGAAATATCAATCGCATCATATTCATAAGAGCATAACATTTTGGAAATCTTAACCTGCAAAAGAAAGCATAATTTTATAACATGGGATAAATCATAGTAGTGAAATGAAATCCCAATAATCATAACATAAAACACGAAAATTTGTGGCATAGACACATAATCATAGAGATTCATTTCTTATTAGGAAAGACTCGTTGCTAAGACTATCTTAGTGGACAAAGTCCATTTCTGAACCGAGTCACCCTCGTTTCAGTCCTGTTTCACTGAACCAGTTTACCCTACCATTCCATCCATGTCTATCTCATTAGATATAAAATCATTACCCAATGCATTGGAGGTAGATATAGGTCCCACCCATCTCATAATGATACCATTCTTATGTGTTCCGCACAATCATAAATCATTCATCATTTCATAACCCATGTAATAAAAATGGAATTCTTAAACATCATGACATCATAAAACAATTCATATAAGATAAAGGAATTAATAAAAATAATTCCATCACAACATAATCAAATCAATGTGAGAATAGGGATAGAAACAGAACCCTATATTATCTTAGATGGAAAATAATTTTGATAAAACACTTGAACACCATTCTTGAGGAAAAAATCCTTTCTACTTCAAAAACACTTTTCCTTTCAAAACATGTCATAAAATTCTAAACTAAAAGAAGTTCATTAAAAATAAACATGAAAAAATGTAAAGGAAGCTTCTTGGAAATAATTTTTTAAAAATCCATTCATGATGTATAACTTAAAAAACATTCTTCTCGTACTTTTGTCGGAAAAGTCAAAAAAGTACCTCATACGAAAAATGACAAATGATTCCTTTCATATATTTTACTAAAAACTCACTGAAAGGTAAAATAGGATTTAAAAATTTGTATGTGAATTGAAATAATATTACATATTGAGGAAACATGGATGTGGATGATAAAATACACCCTAGTAAGTTTCAAAGTATAAACAATCTCGGATAAAAATTAGATTGTGATATTTCCCTTACCTTAGGTCTGATTTACTTCGTAAGTGTCCAAAACTCCTGTATAATGATTTAAATAATGTTATTGAGTTATTCCATAATCTTAATTATTATTATGATATCATATATGGTCATATTCGTAGCTTATTATTAGTATTATTTAATTACTACTTGTTATTCGGGTGATTATTACTTTTTTGTTCTTATGTGTGTTTGTCGAATAAATTATTATTATTCTCATTATGTAATAGATACCTCATTTACAGAATGGTATATTGTAATATATATCATATTCATTCATTCAATTCATTTATATAATCATTATGCAATGTAGTTCATGTAGAACGAATGACATCACATCGTGGAGACGGTATTCTCTACGTACACACGAGCGATGATATCGTTTCCATGATCGTGGAATTGTATTGGAGTGTATGTATAAGATTTAAGAATCAATATCACTTTATAATAGTCATATATAGTCATTATTTACACCATTATACCGATCCAAGTAAGGTGGTGGTGGAAAATAGATTACACCACGACGTGGAGACGGTATTCCGTATGTACGCACCCGTGATGATTTCTCTTTCCGTAGGATGGATAGATGGTGAAATTGGGTTGTTTCATACTTATAATAACATATCAGTATATTAGTTATACTGATTTTATTATTTCATAATGAAACAACTAAAGAAGAAGAAGTGGAAGAAAAAATAAAGATGAAAGAATCAGTAATGGACATTACCTCTTCTTGGAAGTGCTTCTTTGAGACCTCCTTTTAGGGTACTAAAATAGGTCTTTTAAGAAGTCCAGAACCTCTAGGATATTTCTAGTGAAGTGGAGAGGAGAAATTGGTAGGGGTTGGCCGAGCATGAAGGCTCAAAGTGGTGTGAGGAAGTGGGAGGAGGAGGTTCCCTTTTATAAGGGAGGAGAGGGGTACCATTGGAATAACTAAAACTATTATTTTATTATAAAGTCAAATTCGGTTTTAAATAGCTCCAAATATATTAATTTTTAATCTAAGGTGGGTTTGGGTCTAAATTCGCTCATCCAATAGAATTTAGACAAGTTTAGGTTCCTCTTTTAACCTTATCATTTAAATTTAACATTAAGTTAAATAATTTTACTTTTACCGTGTCTTCTTGTGTTCTTATAGTATAAGGTAAATAAACATACTATAAGAATCCAAACGAACCCCAAGTTGTTTAATATTAATATATATAAACTTATCTAAGTAATTTGTCCAAACCTTATATTTTTAGAAATAAAATAACAATTAATAATATAATATTTGTTTTAAAAACTATTTTATGTCAATTTTGACACTATTTAGTAATTGATTTTTGTGAAAATCATAACAGAATGATTAGTTCTAAAAATGTTAATTACATCAATACTAACATTTCATATTAATCTATAAAATTATTTTAATTCATAAAAAGTCTTAAATTACATATATTTGGGTATTTATAACATCAATTATGTCAATATTTCATTAATAAGACAATTACTGCATCATCTTTGTGTCATATTAATTGATAATTATTTAATCCCTAAAAATTCTAAATAAATTACTATGATGTATATAATTGTATTATCGTTCCGGAGACTATTCATGTTTGATGTTTCATGAATTTTATCACTAAATTAAAATTATTATACTTATAAGATTTAAGAAAGTGACACGTTATCACAATCATTGGTTTTAATAATAATTAAATTATTTTCATAGAAAAAAGTCCATTAAAAGAATATAATACGACCCTTAGGTGATATGGGTAGACTTTCAGTTATCCAATAGGATTTTGACATGTGTTAGGGTCAATTTATAATATTATATTTACCCTTAATTACCCGATTTACCTTTAACTATGGTAAATAAAATTTACTGTAGTTACTATTCATAAATTCCCAAAAATAAAAAGTAGCTTATTAACATAATATGGATCCACTGATTCCAAATATAGAATCGTTTTTTACAAATTCAATACAAAAAAGTTGCAGAAATTAAGTTAAAATTAATCTCGTTGTCGAAAGAAAACACGTTTTTCTTTAAAACATTGCAAAAGATTGAATTGATTTATCCTACGAATTCAAGGTAGAATCAATGCTAATGATATATATTATATTAAATTGTAAACATATATTCTATTTATACTTTAAAACCATTCAATATTATAATTTAACCATATAAATTATTGTGATGAAAAAAGATGTTTTTAATTAAAATATAGCGTGTTTTTACTATTCATCAAAATATGAATGTTACTAGAATGATATGAAAATTTATCCAAAGTAAATTTTTAATTCATGATTCCAAATAAGAATTTTATTTTGACAAATTAAACTTATAAAAATTTCAAAAACTATATTTAATGTGGGTGCGCCATCAAAAGGTGGCAAAACTGCATTTTTTTAAAAATACTTATTTTACCCGAAAAATTTATTTTGTTCTTATACCATGTTTTAGAAAATGTTAAAGACAAATAATAATGTTATAAGATTCAAAATTTAGTTAATAATATTCATAACGGCTAGTTCATAATAATATTATAATAATATATCATTGTTTAGTAAAACCTGGTATTGCATACAACACATGCTATCGAGGAAGGTCGTGATTGCGTGTAATGCAATCCAAGTCAGGGTTGCGTGCTGTGCAAAAATCCTTCGTTGTTTCATATAACATAATCCAACCATATTTCATTTATACATTGAATATATATATATATACTCAATGTTGCGTAGAATAACTATTATCAAAATTATGTGTAACACGATCCAAGAATAGTGTTGTGTATACTGCAAGCTAATACGGTGTTGCGTATAGTGAAAGGTAATATTGGTGTAGCATACAACACAAGACATTAATGAAATTAAAAATAATATTTTTCATAAAATCTCGGGGTGTTACATTCTACCCCCCTTAAAATGAATTTCTCCCTCGAAATTCGTCGGGGTTATAAATGGGTTACTATTAAAAAGATTCTTTAATAGAAACCCATATCGTAAAAAGGAATACCAAAACCAATCTTTAAAAAAAAGTATGAAATGTAACGGTTACCCAAATAAACTAATCACTGGGTTTCCACATAGGTGAAAATATGGATACGGAAGAGAAATTTAACCATCATGTTCTGATGGAGAGTGGTAGAGAACATGGCTATGGAAAAGCCAGCAATCACAAAGCCATAAATTTGTGATGATCTAAGGTACCATCTGATTCATCAGATATAAGAGCACTAGGACAACATTTTTGGTTTTCATGATCATTTCCCTAAACTTGATGAAATTGGAATTAGAAGAAATACTTTCATGATTTTGGTATAGTCTCACTGTTTGTCATTCTTTGGACAATTTCCACTTCATAACTTAATGAAATGAAGTTGAATTTGTCATTTGTGATGTGTTAGAATATCATGTGATAGAATGATGGGTCATTCCATCTATCTCAAACAAAAGGTTTGAAAAGTTATGAAAAAATACATAAGTCCATCTATAGTGAGATTAATCATATATGGTTCCTAAAATGGACTTATACTTCATATATCATAATGCTTAATATAATAAAACTAGTTTCTACTAAATAGGGACTTCCTGTAGGCCAGTGGTATGTGATAAAGGCCAGTCGCACTTCGGTTGTGGGTTCGATTCCCACAGCCTTGTCTGACTCGATGGGTTGTCGCCCGTCCTACAAGTTGTCCTTTTTATAAAGCTATATTACTATAACATCCCATCAACAATATCAAAAAAGTTTTATCCTTAAACTATACTAACTTATGTCCAACATAATCCAATCCAATCTTTAGGCTTATCTAAAATACTACGGTCCAAGCTCATAGTATAAAGAAAATGATCACGTGAATGCCATCATTTATCCCCCAGATATATCTTGTTGGTCAAATTACAAACATGCGAATACCTTAATCATGTATTCTCTTGAAGAATGAATATCCATTGAACCTTATTGAAAACATAAATGCAGTTAAAAGTTAACACTTTCCACATACAAAAATCCTCAAAATTATATTTCCTCAAACCATGTTATCACTTAGTCCTTATATCAATCATGAGCTCATGAATACTATCAAACATATTAGATTCTCTTTATCCCTTCATTATGTGCATATCAACTGCTTTCCAAAAATATTTTAATCACTTTTCATGGTTACCGATGCCATAAAATTATTGAAAACCACAATAGACCAAAAAATAAATATTCCAATATTCCATGATACTATATACAACATTATTCTGGAATCCCATTACATAAACACTTAATCATTCCACCACATCGTTGTCATATTCAACATCGCCAATGGTGATCGCACGTGACATCCCTTTGTCCTTTTCCTTAGTGGTTGCTCATGTTGATCATCACTAACCCTTGGATTAGGGCATTTATTAGTATAATGCCCCATTTCCTTACACTTGAAGCATTTAAGTGTAGTAGGTTCATTCTGTGTATCCCTTCCTTTGTTTGCATCATTAGGCATATTCTTCCCATCATTGAAGCATTCAAATGCCCGATGACCTTCCTTTCCACATTTTAAACATTTACTTGTCCCTTTAAGACAATCTCCTCCATGCTTCTTTCCACACTTTGAGCATAAGGAAACATTCATCTTCTTTTCACCATTATTCTGAGATTTCTCCTTGAACTCCATCTTTCGTTTCTTGTCAAAACTATGAGATGGATAAGTAATACCAACTTCCATTTCTACCTTGATAGCACAACACGCAATTTCTTCATAGCTACTGAAGTCTCTTATAGCTAATTACCATCAAAGATTTGGTTTTAAGCCACTAAAGAATCGATCAACTTTACTTTCAGGTTGGACGATAAATCCAGATGCATACCTTGCAAGACATGTAAAATTCGCTTCGTATATACCAACTGATTCATCATAATTTTTCTTTAGTACAAGAAACTCCTTCTCCATATTTATTCAAAGAATACCAGGGAAGTACTTATTGAAAAATAAGTTCTTGAACTTGTCCCATTCCATGGACTCAATTTCATCTCTTTTCCTCGTATTCTTGATAAGATTCCACCATTGATCAGCTTCACCTTCCAAACGATATACTGCTATGATGACTTTATCATGTTCAGAACATTGAATAACTGAAAATATCTTTTCAGTGGTACTGATCCATTGTTCAGCAACAAGTGCATCAAAAGACCCACTAAAAGAAGGTGGACGTTGCCTCATGAAGGACTCAATAGAATGTTGTTCCCTTCTCTGCTCATTTGGAAGTCCAGAATGATTCATAGCTTGTGTAAGTATAGCAATAAGATTTTTCACTCCATCTCCCATAACATTTGTCTGTTCTGGAGGAAAATCATTGCATTGTCCATTACATTGATCAACACGGTTCCTTCAGGTTCCAGCCATCGTCTAAAACCCAAAAAATAATAGTGTGAGAGGCAAAAATCATGTTAGGGAAAACAACATAATAAAGGGGGAGTATCCTCAATATCTAACATCTTAGGATAAATTCTATGATCGTTACCGTAGTTCTAGGACTGTATCATATACGTATACTTATCCTTAGGGACATCCCTATACATACCTTATAAATATCTCTAGGGATCTCACTTACGTTTTCGCATCCTAGTTTCCAAAGGTTAACTAAACCTTTCCTCTGATACCAACTGTAGAGACCCGAAGCTTGACGTACATGGACATTACATTACATTTGCGGAATACTTAGTACATAACAAAAACACACACACAAGGATCGTAATAGTGTAGTGTCTTTGGAAACTCGGAAAATAATCTTCCAATCGTGGTGAAAGATCTTCAACATCTCCCATAAAGATCATCCTTTTTTTACCTAAAACCTTTCTTTATATCCTGGGGAAAATAAAAAATAAAAGGGTGAGATCAAATGTTTAGTAAGGGTAAACAAAAGAAATATCAATCACATCATATTCATAATATCATAACATTTTGGAAATCTTAACCTGCAAAAGAGAGCATAATTTCATAACATGGGATAAATCATTGTAGTGAAATGAAATCCCAATAATCATAACATAAAACATGAAATGTTGTGGCATACACAATAATCATAGAGAATCATTTCTTATTAGTCAAGATTCATTTCCAAGACTATCTTAGTGGACAAAGTCCATTTCTAAACTGAGTCACCCTTGTTTCAGTCCTGTTTCACTGAACCGGTTTAACCTACCGTTCCAGCCATGTCTGTCTCATGAGATATAAAATCATTACCCAATGAATTGGATGGAGATATAGGTCCCACCCATCTCATAATGATACCATTATTATGTGAGCCGCAAAATCATAAATCATACATCATTTCATAACCCATGTAATAAAAATGGGATTCTTAAACATCATGACATCATAAAACAATTCATATAAGATAAAGGAATTCATAAAAATAATTCCATCACAACATAATCAAATCAATGTAAGAATAGGGATAGAAATATAACCCTATATTATCTTAGATGGAAATTAATTTTGCTAAAACACTTGAACTCTATTATTGGGGAAAATATCATTTCTACTTCAAAAACACTTTTCCTTTCATAACATGTCCTAAAATTCTAAAATAAAAGAAGTTGATTAAAAATAAACTTGAAAAAATTTAATGGAAGATTCTTGGAAATAATGTTTTAAAAATCCATTCATGCCGTATAAGTTAAAAAAACATTCTTCTCTTACTTTTGTCGGAAAAGTCAAAAAAGTACCTCGTACGAAAAACGACAAAAGAATCATTTCATATCTTTTACTAAAAACTCACCGAAGGGTAAAATAGGATTTAAAAAATTTTAGTCGAATGGAAATAATATTACATATTGAGGAAACATGGATGTGGATGATAAAATACACCCCAGTAAATTTCAAAGTCTAAACAATCTCGGATAAAAATGAGATTGTGATATTTCCCTTACCTTAGGTCCGATTTTCTTCGTAAGTGTCCAAACCACCTGTATAATGATTTATATAATGTTATTGACTTATTCAAGAATCATACCTATTGTTATGATATCATATATGGTCATATTCTTAGCTTATTATTAGTATTATTTCATTACTACCTGTTATTCGGGGGTTTATTACTTTTTTATTCTGATGTGTGTTTGACGAATAAATTATTATTATTATCTTTAAGTTATAGATACCACATTTACAAAATGGTATTATTGTAATATATATCATATTCATTCATTCAATTCATTTATACAATCATTATTCAATGAAGATCATGTAGAACGAATCATATCACATCGTGGAGACGGTATTCCGTACATACACATGAGTGATGATATCGTTCCCATGATTGTGGAATTGTATTAGAGTGTATGTATACTATTTTAGAATCAATATAACTTTCTAATAGTTATATATAGTCATTATTTACACCATTATACCCATCCAAGTAAGGTGGTGGTGGAAAATAGATTACACCACGGCGTGGAGACGGAATTCCGTACGTACGCACGCGCGGTGATTTCTTTTTCTGTAGGATGGATAGATGTTGAAATAGGGTTGTTTCATACATATAATAACATATTAGTATATTAGTGATACTTATGTTATTACTTCATAATGAAACAACTAGAGAATAAGAAGTGGAAGAAGAAATAAAGATGAAAGAATTGGTAACGAACATTACCTCTTCTTTGAAGTGCTTCTTTGAGACCTCCTTTTAGGGTACTAAAATAGGTCTTTTAAGAAGACCAAAACCTCTAGGATGTTTCTAGGGAAGTGTAGAGGAAAAATTGGTAGGGTTTGGATGAGCTTGATGGCTCAAAGTGGTGTTAGGAAGAGGGAGGAGGAGGTTCCCTTTTATAAGGGAGGAGAGGGGTACCATTGGAATAAATAAACTATTATTTTATTATAAAGTCAAATTCGATTTTAAATAGCTACAAATTGATTTATTTTGAATCTAAGGTGGGGATGGGTCGAAAGTCTCTCATCCAATAGAATTTAGACAAGTTTAGGTTCCTATTTTAACATTATCATTTAAATTTAACATTAAGTTAAATAATTTTACTTTTACCGTGTCTTCTTGTATTCTTATACTATAAGGTTAATAAACATACTATCAGAAGCCAAACGAACCCCAAGTTGTTTATTATTAATATATATAACCTTCTATAAGTCATTTGTCCAACCCCTATATTTTTAGGAATAAAATAACAATTAATAATATAATATTTGATTTAAAAACTATTTTATGTCAATTTTGAAATATTTAGTAATTGATTATTGTGAAAATAATAACAGAATGATGAGTATGAAAACTATTAATTAAATCAATACTGACATATAATATTAACCTATAAAATTATTTTAATTCATAAAATGTCTTAAATTACATTTATCTGGGTATTTATATCATCAATTATGTCAATATTTCATTAATAAGACAATTACTGCATCAACTTTGTGTAATAATAAATGATAATTATTTAATCCATGAAATTTCTAAATAAATTCCTATGATGTAGATAATTGTATTATATTTCTAGAGACTATTCATGTTATAAGTTTCATGAATTTTATCACTAAATTAAAATTATTATACTTATAAGATTTAAGAAAGTGACATGTTGTCACATTCTTTGGTTTTAATAATAATTAAATTATTTTCATGGAATAAAGTCCATTAAATGAATCTAATCTGACCCTTAGGAGATATGGGTCGACTTTTAGTCATCCAATAGGATTTTGACATGTGTTAGGGTAATTTTATAATATTATATTTACCCTTAATTACCCGATTTACCTTTAACTATGGTAAATAGAATTTATCATAGTTACTATTCATAATTTCCAAAAATAAAAAGTAGCTTATTAACATAATTTGGATCCACTGATTCCAAATATGGAATCCATTTTTCCATATTCAATACAAAAAAGTTCAGAATTTAAATTAAAATTAATCCTGTTGTCGAAAGAAAACAGGTTTTTCTTTAAAACATTGCAAAAGATTGAATTGATTTATCCTACGAATTCAAGGTAGAATCAATGGTAATGAACTATATTTTATTAAATGGTAAAAATATATTCTATTTATACTTTAAAATCGTTAAAATTTATAATTTAACCATATAAATTATTATGATGAAAAAAGTTGTTTTTAATTTAAATATAGCGTGTTTTTACTATTCATCCAAATATGAAAATTACCAGAATGATATGAAAATTTATCCAAAGTAAATTTTTATTTCATGATTCCAAAGAAGAATTTTATTTTGTCAAATTGAACTTCTAAAAAGGTCGAAAACTATATTTAATGTGGGTGTGCCATTAAAAGGCGGCAAAACTGCATTTTTTGAAAAATACTTATTTTACCCGAAATATTTATTTTGTTCTTATACCATGTTTTAGAAAATGTGAAAGACAATTAATAATGTTATAATATTCAAAATTTAGTTAATACTATTCATAACAGCTAGTTCATAATAATAATATAATAATATATCATTGTTTAGTAAAACCCGGTATTGCGTACAACACACACTATCGAGGAAGGTTGCGATTGCGTGTAAAGCAAGCCAAGTCAGGGTTGCGTGCTGTGAAAGAATCCTTAGTTGTTTCATATAATATAATACAACCATATTTCATTTATACATTTAATATATATATATATATACTCAATGTTGCGTAGAATAACTATTATAAAAATTGTGTGTAACACGATCCATGAATAGTGTTGCGTATACTACAAGCTAATACGGTGTTGAGTATAGCGCAAGGTTATCTTGGTGTATCATACAAAACAATACATTAATGAAATAAAAAATAATATTTTTCATAAAATCTCGGGGTGTTACATGAGGTATCTCTTGAGCTACTAAATCGGAAACATTCTTAAAATCTATCTTTATTTGCGTACATTAGTCTGGAAATTGGCCGGATGCATCAATCTACATCCACTCAAATCACCTGGCTCAGATGACCGTTGGATTATTTCTGACACTTCTGTCACCTGATGATGTTCACGCTCTAAATGAGAACCATGTTCGATATTCTCATTTTCTTGATGAAAGAGTAATTCGACAACTTGTTCTTTATATGCCTAACATTGGGGAGAACAAGTTGAGGAATGTTCCTGGGAAAGCCTTTGATTATGCACAAAACCAGCCTGATGTGGCCAGATATGGGCAATAACATTGCATGAGACCACTTTTGGTGGTCTTTTTTGACAGGAGATTATAGTGAAATGAAGTGCTCCATAAACACCCCATCCCCTGATATGAATACCCGATGGGGGCATTGGTAACTAACTAGCTAAACCTTTTCATTGCGCCAAGTGATGAACACTGAAGGGCTCTCTGCTATTTTCATCCTTTGGATGTTGAGAGACTAAGAGAGATGAAATGTCAATTTGGCATTGCAATCCTTCTATTATTTTGACATGAATTTGCTATTAGTAATAAGATAATATTTTCTCTTTTACGTGTCAATGAGTTTTCTACATATCGAGACTAATATCGTGAATACAGTCTTCTGTCGACGTTTCTGGAATATCATACTGAGAGTCAGCCAAAGGAAAAAACATGAATTGTATTTCACCTTTCACTATATTTTTTCACATATTTAGTACTTCCTCCTTGTCATTTGATGAAAATTATTCTACCTGATTGGACCAAAGCTGGCACTTCTTTTTTTCTTCATCAGATTCAACACGATTTGTAGAGAATTCATTTGTCAAATTAGAAGATTAATGACCCGGGGGTGGTTCGGAGAATGACCTACACCCCAAGCTATCTTATGATTAAGAATGTATTTCACCTACTAGTGTTAAGGCATTAGACATGACTGGCATCACATTTGGAAGTGCCTCAATATAAGAGGGATTTATCATTACTGCATTTTCCATTAAATAATTTTCCAGGCAATGTGAATTACTACTATGGATAGTCCTTTCGCAAATAAATTCATCATCATCATGGGGAGGAAAACCATGGTGGTTTACAACAAAAGATGAAACCACTTTCACCTCGGTCTTCTGTCCACGTAGAGGGTTATTGTGGATATCATCTGAAGATGATACTTCGAGATTGACTGAATTGTCATGAAGCAAGCCCTCGTGAAGAAGTGTCTGATAAAGACCTTCAGAATTATTGTTGTCACTTCCAGAATCTGGAAATGAGAGAGTAGAATCTTGGGTTGCAACAGACAATTGTCTGAGCACTTCAAGAACTCCAGCATCAAGCAAGGCCTTATTGTAGATTGGATCTTGATTTATTGACTCTGCTAGATGGGTCATTTTCATAGACACCTTCTTACTCACATTGTAAAACCACTTGTTGATGAAAGTGGTTATTATGGGTTGGTGTATGTGCCTACTCAGGAGAAATGGTCAGGTTTGGCTGACTATCTTCGTTTAAATCGGGTGTATGTTCCCAAACATGATTGTCCGTATGACATGGGGGGTATGCCCCACAACCCTCCTACACTGGAACAAAGGTGAGAATCTACTTCGGGGAGACATGTTGATGAGTCACTCCACTGATACGGATAGATTTCTATTTCATTCCATGTGATGTTTCTGAAGATGTTATAATATTCTAACAGGTATCTAGAATATGGGCAGGGATTTGTTTCTACTCTTTCACCATTATCCGAATATGCTTGGTAACTTCAGCTGCCAGAATGAGAATATGCAACCATTACGTGTATGGAGTAGGTGTTTATGCCTTCTCATATCCACCTTTTCCTATCAATGAATTCTAACAGTACTTATGCATATTGGAAGAGAGTTGAGTCTTCTCCAAATTTTTCATCAGAGCTTTCCGACTAACTTCTCAGGGTGCTACCAAATGAGACTGTTGGTAGGAATGATGAAAATTGGTAGGTGTATGTTCCTACTATGTATTCTCCATTAAGTATGGTTTATGGGTTTCCTTCAATACAGTCAGATGGGACTTCTGACAGGATTGGTGATTATAAACTGGTGTATGTTCCTGCTTATCAGTTTCCACCATATTAGATTGGCAAGCTTCATTGGATGCAGTCAGACGAGCCTGCTAATTTTCTAATGAATTATAAACACGTTTATGTGCCTACCTATAGTACTACACCGGAATTTCCATGCAGGATTTATGTGTTACTTCCAGATGAGTCTGATGGGCAGTGAAATTAGGATGGACATGTGTATATGCCTGCTCATTGCTTGCCATGGAGTTAGGATAATAGACTTCATCGGAGGGGAAAGAGGGATGAACATGCTCCATGATTTCCTAATTTATCCTCTAACGATTCCTCTTGCATGCTCAGTTTTGCAGGACCTGAGCCAAACATCTAGAGGTGATACAATCATCATGTTGGAGATCACTACCGCACGAGTCTGGCGGTGATTGTTGGTGGGATTCCTCGGGAAGGACTCCTTCCATATGGAACTGAGGCCTTAAGAAACCTCTTCATTCACCTCCTTGTAATATGGGAGGGACTAGTTGTTCTGTTCTGGGGATAACGACACAAAATGGTTTGAATCGCTGTTTGGAACCACCTGCTTCTTGACCACTGGTTGTTGCTGTCCGGACAACCAGGGTGAATTGTTAACTTGGAGGGATTT
This sequence comes from Viscum album, assembly GCA_963277665.1. Classification (NCBI taxonomy): domain Eukaryota; kingdom Viridiplantae; phylum Streptophyta; class Magnoliopsida; order Santalales; family Viscaceae; genus Viscum; species Viscum album. The sequence goes on from OY728140.1 coordinate 1,731,068,088, forward strand.
TAGAGCGGCCTCTAGAGTCGGGATGGTACAATGATTATGTTATTCCCTCGCCAATCCATTTGAAACCCATCATTGCAGACACTTATTAAGTGACTTCTCCCTCAGAGAGGAGGAGGATCCAGCAGGAGTAGTGGCTGAGGCATTCAAAAGTGTGAATTTTGAATAATCCATTTTCTACAGCAAATAGTTCTTGAAAAAGAGTGCATGTTTGATATAGCATACATAATCAAGAAACGTTTTGCTAGACTATATCTTTTGGATGAGAATATATGTTATTGATTACTTTTTTGTCCCTTTTATTGAGTTTAATAGGGGCCTAACAAATAAAATATCATTTTAACTTTCTTAAGTATTGATGTCGGGTTCACCATTTTTGGTTTCCTCTGGAAATGGGGAATACCTTGTTTGTTTAAGGTTCAAACATTACAATAGGATTCTAATAGGTTTATTCATAGAACCAGAAACATCCAATGATTCTATATCCATTTGGACCTACATTTCCAATGTAGGTGCTCATTAGTTGTTGACCGATGAGGCTTAAGAATTTACATTGGTTGAGAGGATGGGAGGTTAGGCTCACCAGGCCTTTGGAGGGGAATTATTACCTACTCCAGGACCCACTTATAGATTTAAGTTATGTTCATGAATACATATTAATTAAAAAAGTTTAAAAATGATTTTTCCTTTAGATTTGGCAATCAATGATTGATATGTACGAGATTTAGAGAATCGTTTATATGTATTTGAGGTTCTTCATTGATTAGACAATCATCCGTATTTATTATAGATTCTTAGAGAATGGTATCCTTCAACACATTATAAAGAAATATCTTGGTGATTATGATAACCATACTAGTTTTGAAGCCACTCAGTGGGGAACATGAAGTTTATTGACCATCAAGAATACAGGGAATATTTCAGAGTTGGGATTATACCTGTAGATGGGCTACCTACGTATCCTTATTCAAAAGAAAGGAATCAGAACCCACATAGTTAGATTGGGAGGATATAGATTTATGTCACATGGGATAGAAAATAATTAATAATAAATGGTCTTGAACCATATAAAGGCTTCCTACGCACTCTACATTAGAGTAAGAGATCAAAGTACATGTAGTTCAGGTATTAAAGTTTGAGGTTTATGCATGATTAATGGACCAAATAGAGATTTCATAATTATTTTTACACTCTAATCCCATGTGAGTCATACTCGGTGTGAGAAACAAGAGGTATCAGTAAATCTGATGATTGTGCCATGAAATATGTCGTCATAAGAAATAATGTGGGGCATACATATATATGATAGACCAAGTAAACGAGGATTAGGACTTTGTTCAGGAAAGAAGACCAAGAGCGGGGTCCATAAAGGTTTTTGTACTTTATGGAGATTTGTAATTTTAGCTTGGGACTTACTCCGGAGAAGGTAGCCCAATTCAAATGGGACTTATAACTTGGGGCTTAATCCTGATAAGGGGGCCCATATTAATGGAACATGGGACATACTCTTGAGTATGCGCAAATTAAAGGGGATTTATGATTGGGTCTTACTCCTAAGAAGGATGACCAGATTAGGGAATTTAGGGCTTACTCCTAAGGAGGATGCCCTTAAACAGGGAACTTGGGGCTTACTACTAAGGAATATTCCCAAATTAAAGATCATATCATCTTAAAGGATTAGGTTGAATAGAGGATATCTCTAACATTGGTGGCATAAAGTTATGTAGATCATTAGGTTTTGAGAGATGTTCCACATAATTCCTTTCAGATAAGGAAGGAAACAACGAAACCATGATATAAATGGATCTAAAGAGGGTTTTGAAGGCCAAATCATGATGAGGAGAGGTGAATTTGAGGAAATAAAGTGAATTGGAAGGAGGCGTAGAAGTATTGTTCTGGCGTGCAAGTCCAGGTCGCACAAGTATACTTGTGTGACATGTGTTCACTTGGGCGATGGAGAACCTGTAGGGTAATACTTGGGGGAGACTTGGCTCAAGCCCTTAGTATTTTCCCCAGATGCTTCCAGAAGGGTGGAGTGCAAGTTTCCATGAGAGGACAAGGTAGTGCACAAGTGTCCTCATTTCCCTTATGGGTTGGACACTTATGCATGCAAGTATTGATGAGATCTAACACTTAGGCCTTATTCTTCCTCTTTAGAGCTTCCATTCTAGGAAGAATATTACCTTAGAAGTGTTCAGAATACTACAAAGAGAGACTTGGGAGACCAGGTCTTGAATCTGAGTTTTGGATTTTTCATCCCCCGAAATGGGGGTCCCACAGTGGTATTTATAGTCCACCCGAGGTTTGGTAAATATTTCACTTAGGGCGCATAAGTGACTTTCACGCCTTATATCTGGCACGCAAGTGACTTTTGCGCCCAAGGCTGGTGCACTAGTATACTTGCTCGCCTTATTTCCTTTACAATAATTGATGAATCTTCCCTCTTCATTTCTCTAGGTATTCCCCTTAGTCATTCAATGGACTCTATGACAAAACTGAGCGTCAACAATGTATTATGCACCCTTTATTCCCAGACCATAGATTTTAAGGATCCACTATTTGTATAATGAAATGGAATGTAATGTAATAAAAAGGTGGGATTCCGTAGTTTCTATCAAAGGATAGTTCGGTTATTTATGGAAATTAGGCAATGAAAATTTTAGGAATAACCCTATAGAAATGTTTAAATTGAGGTAAATTTCCTATTATTTTTTGTGAAATATTAAGTAAGTGGTTTTAAAATAAATAAATCCATATCTAGATACAAACTAGTGGATGTGCCTCTCGTACAGATGTACCTAAGAGTGAAAACTCCAAAAGGAGTTGCAGTCTTGACCTAGGGTGTCTGGTTCATGACATCATACCTTTCATCACTCTTGTATTGACACTCTCAGGGGATATGTTTGGTTAATCACAAGATTTTTTTAATCATTATTAAGGATTTATATATAAATTTAATTCTTGTTAAAGTATAATAGGTGTATGCATAACACTTTAAAACATAAAAATACATTATAGATAAAAGATTTGTAAATGAAATAAGATTCTAACTATGGTTTAATTATTTTAAAAAATGGTGGGAAATAGAAGGAACCATAAAAATGGTGACTCAAATGGACCATGCACGGGCCGCCCACCGATGGAATCCAGAATAAAAACTTTAATGAGAATGATAATCCAACTGACTCAAGTTATGGGAAATAACATGAATGACACTAAGAGACTGATATCACTGTGACATGAACATCATTTTGTTGAGTCCTTTATGAATCAGCGACCACCAACCTATATGGTATCCACCAATCCATTAATTTCTAAACAGTGGACCAGCTCAATCGAGAAGATCATTTTTGTGAAATGCACTTCAGAACAAGAGAAGGTCACCCTGGATGTTTTTTTCTTAGAGGGAGAAGCTGATAAGTGGCGAGATATGATTGAAAAAACAAGGACATGAATAGGGGTTGAAGCTATGTATTGTAAATATTCCATAGGGATCATTTCCAATAAGTATATCTCACATTCTATTAGAACAGAAATGGAGTAGGAGTTTGTTGAGCTGAAATAGAAGGATAATGAATCTATTAGAATCTATGAGATGAACTTCAAAATACGTTCCCTTCAAACATTAATTATTATCACATATCCTAATGGGAAAATTGATAGGTTCTTTGGTGTACTAAGGCCTCATCTATGGAAGTATCTAGCCAACCGACACTATGATAGCTATGAGGAGATCATGTAGAGTGCAATGAAAGTGAAAGTGGAGTTCAATGAGGTTCAACAATCTCATGAAACAAATGAAAAAAAGAAAAAAAAAATACATCCATGATTTGGGAGGGCCTTTGATCAGGGAGGTTGAGGAAAGAAAGTGAAACGTCCTGTGTGTAATAAATTTGGGTAGAAGCATTCAGGGATCTTCCTGGTTGGGAGTGGGGATTCCTATAACTATGGAAGAGATGGCCATATCAGGAAGAATTGTTATAGAGAGGTGACACCTCAAAATCCCAAAACTAATGACAATGGTATGATGGTGTGGGCCCTACCTGAAGACCAATTCTTCATGTGCGGAAAACTTAGACACTTTTCCAATCAATGTCCAAATCTATGGGAATTGGGGGGATTACTATCATCCTTATATTAGGCCAAGGGAGAAAGGTCATGTTATTACTATAATGACAGATGATGTTGAAGCTCAAAATGATGTGGTGGAAGGTACTCATTTTGTTATCTCAAAGCTAGAAAATACTTTTCTAGATTCTATTTCTATATATTTCTTTATTTCCTCCATGTTCGCAAGGAATTTATAATCAACCCCTGGATTTATGAAAATATATTTATCTGTCAATAATCCTGGTGGGATTATCCATAAATCATCAATGTTTAGAAACTATTGTATTTACATTAGTTAGTACAATATTATTACAAATATAGTAGTCATTCCCATGCTATAATTCAATGTTATAGTGGGTATGTACTGTCTCTCAAAGTAAAATATTATGATCAAATGTAGATGAAATGAAATATCAGTAGTCTGAAATGAAAAAACAGTTATCTTCCAAGGAGAGATATCTCAACCTGATATTTGTCAAGAATAACCGCTTATATCCTTCTTTATAGAGTTAATCAGTGATGAAAAATAAGGAAATGATAGTTTAAGGATAGAAAATTTCACCATTATCCAAGAATACATTGACTGATTTCTTGAGGAGTTACCCAGACCTCACCGATGAATGGTGGTAGAGTTCTCCATTGAACTTGTACTTGGATCTCATTCTATGTCAATGTCACTATATAGGATTGAAAATGTGGGGGTGGAGGAATTTATGAAGAAGCTCCAAAATATTTTGGTGAAGGGGTTTATTCGTCTGAGTGTGTCTCCTTGGAGAGAACATGTTTTCTTTGGTAAGGAGAATGATGGATAAATGCATCTATTCATTGATTATAGAGAATTGAATGAGATCACAGAAAAGAACAAATACACTCTTCCAAGAATTGGTGACTTATTTGAACAACATTGCGGGGCTCCATTATTCTCTATGATAAATCTTTGATCTCGTTTTCATCAAATGAGGGTGAAGAAAAAAGATATTCCAAGAAACTACCTTCCAATCAATATATGGACATTATGGGTTTGTTTTTATGACCTTTATACTGAATAATAAACCTTATACTTTTATGGATTTGATGAATAAAGTCTTTAAGGAATACCTTGATAAATTTGTTGTAGTTTTTATTGATGATATTCCGATATATTCCAATGTTTTATAGGAGCATGAGGATCGTCAAAGGGTTATTTTTCAAACTCTATTAAAGGATAGGTTTTTTGGAAAGTTCAGCAATTGTGAATTTTGGTTACAAAAAGTTTATTTATTGGGTCACATAGTTTCCAATGAAGGAATCATAGTTTCTCCTACAAAGACAAAGGATATATAAAAGTGTCCTTATAATACAAATATAAATTATTGTAGCAGTTTCTATGAATTAGAGGGGAATTATTGGAGGTTTTTGAAAAAAATAATGAATTTCTAATCCATTAATATAGTTAAATCAAAAAGGGGTCATGTTCATCCAAACAATGGAATGTGCGGAAAGTTTCCAAGAGATAAAAAAGAGATTGGTTACTGAACCCATGATAATTTTTCCTTCAGGTGGAAAAGGATTCCTTATTTTTAGAGATTCATCTCTAAAAGGAATTAGGTGCGTTCTCATGAAAAATGAAAAAGTCATTGCTTATGAATCTTGGCAGTTGAAGACTCATGAGAAGAACCATACTAAGCATGATCTGATATTGGTTTCGTTCTTTTTTCACAGATGATATAGAGGAATATATTAATGGGAATAAATGTGATATATATAGAGACCATCAATGATTGATGTCTATTTTCAAAAAAAAATGAACTGAACATGATATAGTAAAGACGGTTGGTTCTTTTTAAGGACTGTGGTTTTTCAATTCATTATCATCCTCGAAGAGAAAACAATGTAGCTGATGTATTATGTAGGAAAGACCCAGTTGTTCTGTCCATAATAAGAATTAAAAGAGAACATTTTTTCAATGACTTATTAAAGCTGGACATGGGAATTTTAAGGGAAGGGGCATCATCAATCATATCCCAAAATATTTTGCAACTATCATTACTAGAGATGATCACGAATGCTCATAATGAAGATATTTTTTAACAGAAGAAGATTGAGTCTGTGAATGATTGTAACTTTCATGAGTTAAATATTGATCAAGAAGGTGTACTGAAATTTTGTATAGGAATTTGTGTTCTATCTATTCCATAAATAAATAAGGATCTGATGGATGAATCTCATAACACTACTTTCTCTATACACCCTAGAAACATGAAAATATATAGGGACCTTCGTGATCATTATTGGTGGGATAATATGAAAAGGTAGATTTTAAACTAAATTATAATGTGAGTCATATTTTATCAAGTTAAGGTATTGTGACAGCATCCAAAAGGGTTATTACAACCATTGAACATACCATCATGGAAGTTGGAAAAAATAACTATGGAATTTTTCATTGGTCTACCGAGAACTTACAAGGGAAAAAATGTGATATTGGTTATAATGGATCATCTCACCAAGACTATCCATTTTATCTCTATTCAGGAAGATTTATCTCTTGATCAAATTTCTAGGATTTATGTGATGGAAGTGATAAGGCCACATGGAGTTCCACTTGATATCGTATCTGATCGTGAACACGGTTCACAACATAAATTAGGTGAGGTCTTCAACATGATCTGAGTATCGAATGGAATTTCAGTACGACCTATCACCCCCAAATAGATGGATAATCTGAATGGACTAATACAACACTTGTATACGTGTTAAGAAAATGATAATTGAAATTTAAAGGTTAATGGGATCAACATATCCCATTATTTATGTTCTCTTTCAATAATAGTTTCCACTTGAGCATTAAAATGGAACTTGATGATGCTCAATCTGGTAAATGATTTAGAACTCCTTCTTGCTAGGTTGTAGTTAGAGAGATAATGCTTCTTGGGCCTGGTATTTTTCAAGAGAAAATAGAAAAGATTCTTGTCATCCGATAACCCATTAAGGCAACTCAGAGTCAGAAAATGATCTATGCCGACCACCACCGAAGGGACTTGGAGTTCGATGTTGTTGAAAAATTCATTATTTTATATCCCCATGGATGAGAGTGATGAGGTTTGGGATGAAAGGTAAGTTCAGTACATGGTACATTGGCCCCTATGAAATCCTTGATTACAATGGAGAAGTGGAATATCCGCTTGCACTTCTTCAAAATCTTGCACAAGTTCATGATGTCTTCCATATATCTCCCTTGAGTAAGTACATACATGACCCTTCACATGTACTAAATATAGAGGTGGTACAACTGAAACCTGACCTCTCTTATGAGGAGCATCTAGTGGAGATCTTGGGTCATAGATACAAGGTTCAATGCATTAAGACTACCCTCCTTGTTAAGGTATTGGGGAGAAAAAATATATTGAAGATTCCTTGTGGGAACCATATGAGTCTATGAGGCAGAAGAACCCACACCTTCTTTATTCTGAGGGTATGAGTGGAAATTTCTGGGATGGAATTTCTTAAGGGGGAAGAATGTAATGACCCAAACATTTGAATAATATTTTTTCCCTAAATTTGTGTGTTATTTTTTTTATACTTGACAAAAATATTTCCTTTACTTAATTAAGTGGGTATAATTAAAATGAGATCATTGGGTTTCGACTGTTGTATGACCATTAGTCCATATGACTATTGGAACTATACTCTTAACATTATGAATATTGTTTATAAATAAATTTTATCATGATTAATTATTAAGAAAGAAGAGTCAATGGCCACATCTAGTAGACTCGGGTTGTATGAAGCCAATCTTTTATAAATTGGGATGGATGTAGAATCACTAGGCTTTTCTCTGGAACAAGACCACGCTGAAATCCAACACGTTAAGCTTGAACGGAATCTCTTATGGGAAAAGATCAAGTAGATAGAAATCACCACTCGAGCTATATTGTCTGAGCCAGCCAAAGATTATATCACTATTGTACACCATACTCTGAGGTCCTATGCAGATGTTATAAGGGATATGTAACGAGGTCTTAGTTACTTTTTGTAATTAAATTTGTTTACGTAAAATTTTTATTTATCCTTATGGAAAAAATTTTCAATTTCAAATATCAAGATAAATATAAGATGTAATTATAGAAGTCCCATATTATTTCTGAATTTTGAAATAAATATATATAAAAATATTTTTTATACATTAAATAAATAATAATGTAAAATGATTTTAAAAAAATGGAATCTTTTATATTTTTGATCAGTAAGAAATTTTGATTCTAATTAGATCAACATAAATTTTGGTAAATGGTAAATTAAAAATAGATATATTACTCTTATGAATAGTAACATGTCCAATAGAATAGTAACATCATTTAAGAAAGTATAAATATAATTTAAAAATCATGATTGGTAAAGTTATATAATAGCATTAGTAAATAACTGATTCAGAAATTATTAGTTAAGTATTTTTAGGTAAATACTGTTTATAAATTGAGGTTAAATACCTCATAATTTGAAAATTATTTTTATAAAATGGAGTTCATTTTTGAATTCCGAGCATTGACCTTAGGTTAGGGTGAATTTATGTGATTTTAAGAAATTGTTTTGTTTTTTAGTGAATAGTAAAAGTTCAGTTTTGTGTGTCGGTGTGTTTATTGACAGCATTAATGATGTAAAAGTTCAGGTCAACATGTGTACAATAAATTATTTTATGGGGTTTTATAAGTTTCCAATACCATGGGAAAACACCATGGGAAAGCCCATGGTTTTCAAACCACTAATGATGTGTCCTATGGAAATTAATAAAATATTCCCTCACTTTTTCTATAAATACCAACCCCTTACTTCATTCCTTTCATAAAAAATCCCTCAATGATGATCTCGCCTTTTTCATCTCCAAAGTAGTCCTCCTATGGTTCTCTCATGTTCCCATGGTCCCAACCATCTAGTTTTTAAGTTACTCATAATGGTAAGGGAACCTTTCATCCTTCTTTTTTAGTCAACACTTGTTTTATGTTAAATATTTGAATTTCCAATTTCATATATTACAGGTATGAAATTTTGTATCAATATTACTGAACTTTTTATTTCCATATTATTACATTCCCATTTTCCTCTCATCATTTATTTTTCAGAATTTTAATGTGATGTTGTAAGGAAACCGAATTTTCATAATGGAATTTGAATCTTCCATTTTCTTTCAAGTTTCCTTTTCACATGGAATGTAATAAAAATATCCATACCATTATATTATTTAATTTTTATTATTTCCCTATACTGTATTATGAGTTATTTATGGGTGGGTGACCATTTTCCTCTTCCTTTTTAATGTTTTCTAAAACCATGTTATATAGTTGTTATGCTGTAGAATTTTCATATCAAAATCTCTCTCTTTTTCTCAAAAAATTATCTTATTTAATGTGAATACCAAAACCAATCTCATTTATAGGGGTATTCATCAAATACATAAAAATGAAATATTTCGTTCTTTAATTGACATATATAAAATCCATATTCTCTTTTAATGGGTTATAAATGACATAATGATCTTGTTTTTAATATCTTTTTTAAACATCACGATTTTGATATGAAACCCATTACATTTATTTTCATTGTTATTTATGAAATGTTTTATTATGATATAGGTGGATCACATGAAAATAAAAACATATTAAGGGTGTTCCCTGATAGCGGTTTAATGCATTGGGTAGAGAAATTAATCTCTAGAGATGACAGTTTTACGTTACCTTGGTAAATATCCATTGTAATTTTATGACCCCATGAGGATAAACCTTGGAGATATTCTTATTTATGTCTAACATAAATTTTCTAGTCACATTTTCAAGTTATGATTCTTTTTATTATAATTATATTCCTAATTATCCCCATGTTCTTATTTTTATAACTCAAGTTCACATGTAAACTATTTCCCTTGTTTTTCCTACTAGGCCCTCTTGACACCCCTTCCTTGGATTTATGTCTCTAGGTTATAAAATGTAGTTATTGTACATAGGATGATCTTTTCAAGACAATTTTAAAGGGGATTAAAATAATTTTTCACGTTTTCATGTACTATGTACCCTTTTTTAGACACTATACATTAAAGATCCTCTGTTTGTAAAATGAAATGAAAAATTATGTAAAAAAAAGGAGGGATGCCATATTGCATGGCACAAGTTATTGGAGGGGGTGGTAGGAAATGCATTTGTGGTGGTTGAGGATTTCTAGGTGGTGGTGGATGACTACTTTTCCCAAGCTAGATCCATGGTCGTTGAGGTTGTTTTGAATACCCCCATGCCTATAGGTGTTCTCTTATTTCCACTTATGATTTGATAGATAATATTTCTATTTCCTAATTGGTTGGTTATAGGGGAGACATAGAAATATTTCCTCACAACAGCCCTAAGTTTCTATCAATTTAGTGAATTTTTAAGAGTAATGGGTGATATAAGAACAAATTCTACAATGTATGGGAGGAAGAGATTGGTATTTCCTTTTGGAAAGATCATGTTGTCGGTATTGGGTACAAATCTCTTCACTCTTCTGGTCCACATTCCTCAATAATTTAGTACTTTTCACCTTAGAGACATCTCAGATGAGTACAATGGACATTGAATAGAAATTTTAGTGCTCTCTACCTTGTTTTATATAAATGGTCTTACATGGAAAGGGTATTTTCCACTAGATAACCACATATAAAAGTATCAATCATGTAATGATCAATAATTATTAATCCCTAATAAAAAATTATATTAAATTGGGATCACTTATTTGGTGGATTGGGAAACATGGAAATAGCCATTTAAATATTTTCCAATATTCATGATGTGATTCCCCTTTTAGTTGAATTATTACAGAAATTTATTTCCTTATAGTTTCAGTTTGAGAGGATGGGAAGTATTTTTAAGGAAAATGCATCTCATTTCCGCCCAACCACGTGTTGGTGAATTAACATAATAAAAAGATTCATTTCTAGTTTATTCTATAGTGAATGGTAATTCTCTATGTTTTACTTTTACTTCATAAAAATTATATACTTCTAATTTTTAACAATGTAGTAAAATTATTTTAAGTTGTTTTGTGGTTATTCTCATGCGAGTCAATGGAATCCTAGTAATATTTGAATTAAATCGGATTAAAGTTCAAAATTTGGGTCTTTGACTTCTATTTTAGTGTATACATGATACACCTATATATTAGGAGAGGTTAGTTCATTTAGTTTTTTGTTAATTTGATCCATTTTATACATATTTTGTTAAAATTATTGTTTGCTTCTAGGATAAGAGGTTCTTAGAATGGTATCAAGGTGTGGTTTGTCCTCTTTCTAAGGGTTCTCTGATGCGTCTCAATGTCACTGATGTAGGACCCTCTCAAGTTTGAGTTTGAAAGATGGAAAATATTACAGAATATAACACATAATGAAAAGACCAAAAAAAACACACAATAATATATTTCATGATTGAAGAAAAATAATTAATACTGAAAAAATATACAAAAACATTATAAAAATCACCCACACAAAACCAAAGACAAGCCTAGAAACGATGCCATAATTTGACTATTTTTTCTAGATACGTCAAATTTATAATGATTTCAATGTATATTTGTGTTCTAGGGTAGACCCTAAGTCATCTATCATGGAGCATTGGTGATTTAAAGTGTGTATTATTAATAAAAAGAACTAAAATAAGGGGGGGTTTTTAAAACAGTTTTAAAAATAAAATTTATTAATTAAAAAGTATAATATTTTAAAAAGGAAGGTGTAGTTTTTATAATTATGAGAGAAGGATGTAATTTCATGCTCACTACACATCTTGGATAGTTCATTGTTATGAAAATTTCACATTATTGAATGGAATCCTTTGGTTGAGGGTTGTCAATATCTTGATTCCCCTTTTTTCCTCTTAAAGGGATGGGCAACGAAACAACCCTTAACAAAAAAATCATGTTGTCAAGGTTTGGATATAAATCATATAATAATAAATAATAAATCATATTTAAATATTTGGTATTTTTTAGAAAAATAGGATGCTTGTGTTGTCTAATCAGAACAACCCAATACTCCCACTTGAAATATCAACACAATTGGTGTTTAATTGAAGTGTTTTCAGTTAGTTTTACTATAACAGTGAATTAAAAGGATAAGTGTGTTAATATTAAACATATATATAATATTTAACACACAAATTACACAAAAAATGTTGAAAAGTTTGTTCTATAACCACATCCCAAGTGTGTGTAGATCCCTCTAAATGACGATACACCTTTTTCACTCCATCGGGATGAAGAGGAGGCTCAGTTGGAAGTTTTCCTTTATCAATCATACCACTATGAGGATAAGGGCCTCCATAACAAATTGGATGAGGAGATGACTCTTTTTGGTCTCCAAAATGGTATATGTTTTTTCCAGGTTCAAACTTTCAAATGGGTTTCCCATTGGGATAATTTATAGGCAATGTTGAAGATGGTTTTGGGAACCCAGATTTTCAAATATAACATGTCCCTTGGTTTTGGATAGATAGAGAGTATTATATAACATTGAGGGGAAATAATATTTTTGTAACCCTACTCTTGGATATATCCAATAAAAAATTTCTATCATTTAGGGGTCAAATTTTTATGATATGGATGTAATATAAAACAAAATTTTTGACATTGAGAAGATTCTATTCCCTATACATATTAGCTCAGATGGGCCCCATTATGGTTGAATTGTTATTTTTTGTCCTTATAATAATTATCTCTCATAGAATTTGGCATTAGGAAAAATATATAATCCAAAATGAATATATATATGTGATAGTGTGTGGTTTTGTCCACATATGTTCTTGGATTCCTATGCAATTTGGCCAGTATTTCTTCATCTTTCTTTGGGCCATCGATATCACCAACTCCTACAATGAAATCATCCAAACAAGTAAAATTGATCATTTAAATATTGATTTATAAAATAATTAATTAAAAAAATATGTGAATTTCAATATTAAATTTTTAATTTATGGTACAAAATCATTTTATCATAGTGGTATAATGGTAGAAATTAATAGTGAATCACTATGTGATCAACATACATTAGGGATTTTGTAAATATTTTCATAAATAGTTAATAACATAATAATATATTATCTAATAAAAATTAAAATATAAAAAATATCAGTTATTAATCAATATAATTGTTATCTACTTATTTACCAGCTTCATCTATGTGAATCATCGTATTAAGAATTAGAGGTGTTCCTTGTATATAACTATTTTCATGTGTAGATGGATTAATTAAATCAATTGTATATTTTGATTGTTTATAATATTTATAAATTACTTTTTATAATACTAATATCCAAAAAATAAATCCAATTTTCACATCATACACATATAAAATAATTTTCCTATATGTTTTGAAAAATCATTACACAATTTCTTATTTTTTGATCCAAAAAACACATCAGTAGAATATGTTTTTTCATAAATATTTTCCATTTTATATAGACATCTTAAATAGTGTTGGCTATACGAATCCTATAGAAAAACTATTTCATAAAATTAATAATTCATTATTTACATACCAAGATATTGTTTCTTATTTAATACCATAAAGATCATTCATATCATAGAAACTAAAATATAGAAGACATGGATTTCAAAACCATTAGGTTGTTCTATATAAACTACCTCTATTAAAAATACATTTAGAAATGAATATTTTAGTTCCACCTAGAAATGTTCAATGAGGAATTGATATCCATATTAAAAATGTAATACTAATGGATTCCATTCAAACTACATAGGAAGGCGAGTCCTCATAATCTCTTCCATCATTTTAGTTATACCCATATCCGTCAAATATTTCATTCCTTATAGTGATCACACCACATTAATCCTACTTATTACTAAATACCCATTTAGTTATAATTACATGATAATTATAGGGTCAATATATTAAATTCAAATAAATTTTTCTCTTAAATGGGATTAATAGTTCTCGTATTTTTAGGATCCAATTATATTTTTTCAAGGATTATTCGGTTCTTTTAGGTTCTAACAATAATAAAAAAATAGGAAGACACATCTTTGTTTCCATCACTTATTCTTGTAAATATATAAATTAGATTCCTAAAAATAATATAAAGGATTTATTTTTATGTTTTTTTATTTTCAAATCATCACACTTATAGGTTTTTATATTCTATCATTCTAATACAGGATTATACTCTATCATGTTCCAAATCATATTTTGTTTTTTTTCTACGAGTGAATAATGTCTAATATTTTCAAAATAATCACTTAGATCATCATCTTGTGTTTAATTATGATAAATGGGGATACATTAAACAAATATTTCATTAGTAAATCCTTTAACTATCCCTATATTTTTATTGAAGACACTATATAATTTAGATGTGGTAGATTTACCTAGGAATATTCCTTCATCAGTCTTCATATCAAACTTTTAAACATTATCATTTTTATTCAATATATGAAAAATATATATAAAAATATTTAGCTATCCATCCTTTTGTATTATATTACTCTGTAACTACTATGGTGTTTTAATTAATATAACCCTTTTAAGAACAATGTTTATGAAATGGCATGTTTTTTTACCAACTCAAAAAGAAAATTATTTGGCATACTATAGTCCCATGACATTATTCATTGAATTTCATACATGTTACAATTACTACATTCAAAAACATCATTCTACCCAGGTTTCTTATGATAAAATAATGTATGTTTAATTTCATGTTTGTAAGAAAGGAAATAATGTCATGATTCTCCATTTTAAAGGAGTCACATAACCTCTTTTTATACAATTTAATTTTCAGAAGATCATTAATCAAGAAAATATTTGAAATGTTTATTTAAAAAATAAATGGTTCAATGAAAAAATATTCTTTTGAAAAATTCAGGATTATTTTATTTCCAAAAATAATTATTTTTTAATCAGTTTACATAATGTGTAAAGATGTAGCGTGAAAAAAATTTCCATTTTTTTCCTAAATATTATTTAATTTTTTAATACAATGAATTAATTGTAAAATTATAACATCTTGGAATTTTCGTGAATTTTTTTTATTTGATTGATATTATTTTGAGACCATGAAATTAGACGGCCCATGATTCAAAGATCCAGAGTTCCCATAATGGAATTTTGAACTTTTTTAAGGTACTTTAAGTAAACGTGTGAGCATGATTTTCTAACATTTGAGTGGTGCTCAGATTAATAATCCAAGGGAACTATTAAATTCAGAATTTCATGATTCAACTAGAAATGACTTAACTTCGACCGTAAAGGGAGGACTAGATAAGTTATTTTTCATATATTTCATGAAAAATAATAAAATAATTCAAAAGAATTATTTTATTCACGTTCGCACAGATGAGTGGAGAACAACGACATTGTGGTGAAGAGACGTCGCAGCGATGATTCACATTAATGAGGCTCATTATTGGCCTGTTAATTCTTAGTGTAAGGATTCTTAAATGATTTGTAATAATGACTATGTTTCTTAATTAAAACAATGTAATGATGCGATGTCGTATTATAATGGGAACGTTGTGACACACTCTAAATTTTAGTTCGACACGATGGGGAAATAAGGATTAGAAATTTGGAGGATTCTCAAGAAAACCTCTGATAGACTTCCACTCCAATGAAGAATTACTAACTCCAGTGGAACTTCATCATCTTAGACAATGTTTTCAGATCGGAGGATGGAAGTGACATCAACGTCTTAATCCCTGGAGGATGAATTCCCTGACATCAGATGTCAGAAGAGGAAAGGGATTTTTATTTAAGTTTCTTCCCAATCATTTTCAAAAAACAATGAACACAAATCAAGCCAAAAACTAGTTGATCCATGATCTGTGTGTTATATGGAATAGAGATTTATTCTTGGGTTTATTTTATTTAGGGTCCATACCATTGCATGGAATGATTGAATGAAAACTCCTCAAACCTCCCCCATATTTATACATTACTGCGGAGGCCCCAAGTTGACATGAAAAAGGGTCCGATCACCTCCGCAAGTGCGTTCTATGTTTTCATACACTCAGAATTATGGAATGGTAGGTTTGAGATCCTCATGGCGGAGAGGGTGATCCCCGAAGGCCACAAACACAGACCGCTCGAAGAACAGACCACCAGAGTATTTCCGGTGGTCCACTAAACATGCTACCAGTGTGACGACATTTGCAGGGATGCCAGTGGTGGCAGCAGCATCGTCCAACCTTGAGGGCCACGTAGAGGAGGCGACCGACAAAGGTGGGCCATGCTGACTGGGTAGCCATGGAACATCAGCTGTGACGGCTTGATGGAGGATTAATGCCAAGAAGGGTGTCGCATGGAGGGACGACCAACATCCTGGCCATCATGATGGCTAGTGAAGCTGTAGTGCATTGAAAGCAACTTCTGGAAGGACCCCACTCCCATAGGGCCAAGGGTGGAACTAGACGTGGCAGCAAGGTCGTGTCTTGTCTAGTCAGCACCACCGACTGCACCGTATAGTTGGTTCCTAGCTGCTGGGACAATCCCCCATGGTTCGACCCAAAGTTGCACCTAGAGGGTTGGAATTGCACCCAAAGGCCGAACACGCAGCCCCTTCAGGCCGGACTGGGCCGGACTAGATAAGGTCGTCGGGCGACTCAGCGGCTGGACCCTCGGCCAACCGGGATGGGTCCTGCAAGTCCTATTAGACCTCTCCCATTGGCCAGGTCAGACCATATAGACTTAGATCTGCACTAGGTGGGGTCGAGTCCTTCTTAATGAACCATTGTATGTGGGACCCCTGGGATGGGTTGGTCGGGAGGGTCTGACCCTGTTAGACTGGTCCCCATCGAAACTGGCCCCATGGTAACCAAAACGACCATATCTTGCAAACCACACGTCTGATTGACGATCCGTTTGCGAAGATGGGACCTTCTCAATGAGGAAGATATTTTGGAATCATATATGTTGACTTTATTGGATTGTGAGATGAAACGAATGGATTGAGGAATGGTTCTCGAAAGAGAACTATGTACAGAACACTGTGAATGGAGGAGACCTGAAGACTACTAACTTTTTTCCCAGTGGGAACACCACTCTGTGGCTTTGTCGTCCCAAGGTGGGAAGAAACTCTCTATGAATTTCTAGGCCCATGGTAATCATTGAGGATGAGTACCTCAGTAGGGCATAACAAGTGGAATGCACCTCTTTGTTACTTTATAGGCCCACAATAGGTGATGTGTAGGAGTACCTAAGTAGTACAAGGATTGTGGGAAGCACATTTTCGTGACATTTCAAGACCACTTTACTTTCTATAGGAGGAGTTCTATAGAATCCAATGTGTTTGAAAATTTTACTGATGATGTTACCATTACTACCCAAAAATATATCTCATTGTTGTTGTCTTGTGTTTTATTATCCACATTGTTGAATTGCTTTGTGTCCTTTCCATTTTTTGGGGTCCCTACTATGTATTGTGTTACACACCCCAAAACGGGCTTCAATAACACGTGTAGTGTCTAGTGCAGACGATTGAAGTTTTGATAGGGTTGCACAGGGAGACCAGACTGTTGAAATCTTTGACGTTGACTTGGTGGTCTAGGACCAAGAAGGGCCCAATAGGACAGGTAAAATAAGACATACTATTTTGGTTTCTAGTAGCTTCACTAATCTCACAATTTTGTGGGGTTTCCTATAGATGTAAATCATGTTTTCCATTTTGTACTTTTTCTTTTCTGTACTTTTTTGGATTTGTATTTAGGCCCACTTACATTCAGTTGTACTTGAACTAAGCCTTGTTTTAGTTTTACTTGATCCCCATTTCAATGTGTAGGGATATTTTTCGGAATGTGTGTGATTATAGGTACTCAAGAAAATGCATCCCACTTTCATTTTGATGCCCCTGACACTAGTCGCCATCCCCTGGAATTTTGGATGTGGGCTTGGGGTTTTCCTGAAAAATGCCTCAAGGGATGGGTCCTGAAAAAAGGAGTATCATAGGGCGGTCGGTTCCACCTCAAAGAATGGGAGTCTTTGTTATTTATTGGGGAAACATTGTTAAGTGTTGTCATTCCATCTTTTAGATTTTGGGAGTCTAGTGTTGGTGTGGCGGCTGATGTATCCATACACCAGGACCCTGAATTATGTTTTTGGAACAATACATGAAAACACTGGTCACAAATGTGTCACATTATTTTAAATAATATTCATCTCACTAGGTATAAACATCTAACCATGCTACATCATGATCTATATCAGTATGTATCCATGTGGGTGTCCATCTTGGATCTTGATACATGGTCGTGAGGACAACCCGCCCAACGACGATGTGTCTGATCATGGACCAGTTCTAGAGATGGCCCCACCGGGTGGTGGACCTGTGCTACCACGACCCGATGGTCAGAATCTACTGCTGGCAGTCCTGAAAGAGTACATCAGTAGGACTAGTGCCCGACATGATTTTCAGAGATAGAGACCTCCCAGGTTCTGGGGAGAGATAGATCCTCAGGTCATTGAGAAATATTTAGAGGTTGTGATGTTGGTAATTAAATTAGTGAGGAAACCCCCTACCATATGGAGATCTTTCCAGAGAGCCTTCTATAGGACATAGTAGGGAGATTATGGGGTTTGACCATCCGACTCATGATGAGGCGACCCTCCCCTAGGTTTAATTCAGGTGGCTTTTCAGGGAGGTTTTTTCCCTTTAACCTTGTTCTCTATGTACATATATTAGCTACTTTACCTAAAGAAGGATAGATTGACATTGTACAAGTACATGGAAATGTTCACAAATCTTTCTCTATCCTCCAAAGATATATTGCGAGAAACTTTCTTCATGGCTCGATCCTTTGAGTAGGGACTCATGTGGGAGATCAGGGATTTAGTGGGTTCTCCAAGTATCCATATCCAGGCCATGGAGATGGATTGAACCCTTATAATGGAGAGATTCTTGGAGGAAAAGGTGCCCGTAGATCGATCATACAACAAACCCCAGGTGATAGATTCATCAGTAGGAATCAAAAAAATGATGCATGGGCCCAAGCGGGACATGTATTACATTGGTTGATCCCAGGATTCCAGGTCGACAGTACGGGGATCCAAGGACAATGGTAGTCAGAACGGTGCCAGGATTTTTTACTCATTAGAGGGTAGAGACACAAGGAATGTTACTTCCCCACTCACCGTATTGATGCCAAATAGATTGTTGATAGGCCACTAAGGAAATAGTAGCAGTTCGAGTGCGGAGGTCCGCAAGACGGAAGACGTGGAAGTAGTGCAGGTGGAGTGGAAGGCGTTTGATGACAGTTTGTGGTGTTACCACTACCACCTTGACCTCAGGGGTTAGGCAGATAGGGGCGATCTCAACTTGAGGATGCAGAGGATTATGACCATGGTGCACAAAATATGATCCGAGGTACGATCTCTGTCTTCTCCACCGTAGATTTAGTACTTGTAGACACATGTGAAGGTCACTCATTCCTTTACATGAAGGTCATTCGAATCTCAGAGATTCTAATGGAGGACGTGGCTTGATAAATACATTTATAGACTCTTATGGGTGGGGATTCGAGGATTACACACTGGTGTCTGCAGTGTGAGCATTATCTAGAAGGTGAGAGCTTCGGCTGGGATCTTATAGTACCAGAGTCGAGGCCTTATGACATCATCTTGGGTTTTGACTGGTTATCTGCTGTCCATGCTCAGAAAAACTGTTTTAGGTGTATAGTTTTGAGTTTCTGTGGAGATGGGACATGGTTTGACTTCACTGGTGAGAAGGAAACCCTTTCAGCATAGGATGGACTCTCTCGGAGGAGGGTGAAGCCGATCAATCACAAGTTGGATAGCCTCACCCAGGATGTAGTGCAGGAGAGGAGTCCAAGATTCCCTATAGTGGAGGATGAGCACAAAGATGTTATTTTTGATGAGGTTCCAGTGCTACCTCCTTTTATGGAGGTAGAGTTAGATATCGACCTATACCACAAGACAACCCAGATACCCACATCGACATATATAATGGCTCCTGTATAGATTTGTGAGATGATGGTACAACTTGATAACATACAAGTGAAGGGTTTTATAATTCCCAACGTTTCACCCTGGGCATTAGCATAACATTTTTACAAGAAGACATGTGAGATTTTGAGGTTATGCAAGGACTTCCGACGCCTGAAACCAGTGTCCATTAATATTAACTACCCACTACCGAGAATTGATGACATCTTTGACCAGTTAAAGGGAGATAAGTGGTTCTCAAAGATAGACCTCAGATCATGCTATCGATAGCTCTGGGTACGTGACGAGGAGGTACTGAAGACATCTTTCATGTGTCGGTATGGCCACTCTGATTTCATGGTGATGCCTTTTGGGGTGACCAAATCCCCTGTAGTGTTCATGGGCCTCATGAATTGAATCTTCCAGCCCTACCTTGACCGTTTAGTAATATTCATCGTCAATGACATCTTGGTGTACTCATCGTTGGAGGAGAATCACGATGTTCAGCTGTGAATAGTCCTGGATACACTCCGAGATATTTAAATTTATGGTAAGTTAATGAAGTTTTATTTTTGAATTTAGGAGGTCCATTTCCTAAGACACGTCATCTCAGAGGCTGGAGTTGTAGTAGATCCAATGATGATAAATTCAATATATTCTGTGGAGCCATCCAGAAGAATGATTGAGGTGCAGAGCTTCTTGGGGTTGGCTAGTTACTATTGGAGGTTCATGACCATCTTTTCTAGGGTAGCATTACCTTATGAAAATTGAAACAGAATGGAAAACATTTCTAGTGGATGGAGAAATTCCAGAAGATTTTCCAAGAGCTGAGGTGGAGACTGAATAGTTCCCCCATCTTGAGACTACCAGAAAAGGGTGTTGGGTATGTAGTTTACTGTGACACATGAGTGACTGAGTTTGGTTTTTTCCTAATGAAGGAGCGATTGGGGATAGCCTAAGGCTCATAGAATTTGAGACAACATGAGAATAACAACACCACCCATGGCATGGAGTTATCAATAGTGGCATTTTCCTTGAAGATATGGCCGCACTAATTGATGGGTGAGCGGGTCACCTATTACTCCGACCACAAGTGTCTCGGGTATATCTTCTCCCAGAAGGCCCTCAAACTAAGACAAAAATGATATTTAGATTTCATCCAGGATTATGATATTTATAGTTTCTATACAATTTTAAAGGGGAACGTTGTGGCTGACGCGCTCAGTAGCAGGACCACCCTGTAGAAAATGAGTTAGGAGACAAAGTATTTATCCAAGATAAAGATATCCTTCGTAGACGATGTTGATGTTTTTTTCCTTCAGTCGATGACTATTAATCCCCCACTCATACAGCGTGTTAGGGAGGCACAACTGGGGGATATATACAATTAGGCCCGATGTGCTCAGTTATCCTAAGGATGGGATCCTGATGGATTTTTGATAGGTTGGGAGAACATCATCCTTTATAAAGGGATCACCATAGTACCAGTGAAATTACATGTGTAGTTGGTGAGGGAGTTACATACTTCTTCTCTGGCAGTACATAATAGTGTGGAAAATGATGTACCTAGACCATCGGTGTTAGTACTACTCTCCAGGAATGAAGAAAGTACTAGAAAAGTTTTTTTCGTGATACATAACTTTTCAACAAGTGAATATTGAGAACCAGGTTCCAGAAGAATTCACTCAACCACTCAATGTACTTGAGAGGAAATGGGATGGTATCTTGATGGAATTAATGACGAGGTTACCACATAATTCTAGAGGCTTCCACTCTATTTGGGTGATTTTTGACCAACTCCACAAGTCATCTCACTTAGTACTCATCTGGGAGAAATAATCTATAGAGGTATTAGGACGCCACTACATATAAGAGATAGTGCGTCTCCACGGGGTGACTTCGATGATCATCTCAGACCACGAAATCCGCTTTACATCTCAGTTTTATAATGGATTACCGGTGGAATTCAAGATACAAAAGAATTTGAGCATATATTTTCCTCCACATGTTAATGGTCTGACAGAGAGGACCATACCGACCTTGGAGAATATTCTTCATGCTTGCATCCTAGACTTTGGACATGGTTGGAAGGACCACCTGCCACTGGTGGAGTTTTCATAAATGAAAGTATATCACTACACCATTGGCATGTCACTATTTGAGGCCTTTTATGGGAAGCCTTCAGATCACCCATCTTATACAAAGACCTAGGGGAGTTCGCACTCATTGGTCCAGAGTTGGTACGGGCTACCATCGAGAAGGTGCAGATCATCTAGGAGTGGATTAGTACTGCACAGAGTAGGAACAAGTCTTATTATGACAGGAGACAAATACCCTTGGAGTTCTAGTAGGGAGATGATGTGTTTCTTTTGGTCTAACCTAGAAAAGGATGGTGTATATTTTGTCGGGATTGTAAGATATCTCTATGGTTCCTCAGACCTTTTCATATCTCGAACTGAGTTGGTGAGGTGTCGTACCACCTAGATATTCCCCCACAAATTCCCCAGGTGTATAATGCTATCCATGTGTCATGGTTGGGGATGTACATTCAGGATCTATCACACTTCATCAACTGGGGAGAGAAGGGAATTGATGATGGATGATGATTACAGAGTTCCTTGTGGAGATAGAGGATCGACAGGAGCGGGTTCCATGTGGGTAGTCGATTCCTTTAGTTCATGCCTGATGGTAGCCCAAGAATATCCATGATATTACAAGGGAGCAGGAGTCTCAAATTCATGCTTAGTACACCCATATTTTTTATTATTTGTTGTTTTGGATTCCTAGGAAAATAACCCCTATGGTGGGGAGAATGTAACTTCTCAAAATTTCTGTTCAATTATTTTTATTTATTTGGAATAATTTCGAGACCGCGAAATTCGACGTCACAAGATTTCAATGTCCAAATAGCAAGAAATATAATTTTTTACATTTTTTTAGGTATGTTCATTAATCGTGCTCTCATAATTTTATATCTTTTGAAATGGTTAATGGATTAAAAATATGAGGGAACCGTGGAATTCAGAACACTAGGATTCTCCTAGAAATGACATGACTTCATACGAGAAGGGTTGATCAGAAAAGATATTTTTTGGACTGTTCGAGAAAAATAATAAAATAATTTAAATGAATTATATTATTTTTTCTCTCCGAGTTCACTAGTGGCTTATGACGTTATGGGGAAGCGTTAATTCAATGACAATAAGCATTAATGAGGCTCATTAATGGCTTGTTAACTCGTAGTTTAACAATGCTTTAATGATTCGTATCAGATATACTGTTTCTTAAATATAAAACGTAATTATGTGATGTCACATTATAATGGGTATGATACGACATGCTCTTATTTATTGTTTGATGCGTTGGGGAAAAATGGATAAAAATTTTGTATCATTATCTAGAGAAACTCTGCTGGACTTACACCCCTGCAAATAATGACGAACACCGGCAAAACATCATCATATTTGATGCCTTTCAATGATCAGAAGCTAGGAAGTGATGTCAATGTCTTAATACCTCAAGGGTTAATGTTGTGACATATGACATCATAAGAGGTACGATTTTTTTGATTTGATCTTTTACCACATCATTTGTAAAATCGATGAACACAAATCAACCCACAAAAGGTTGATCTGCGATTCATGTGTTATGTAGGAGGGTGATTTATTATTGGGGTTATTTTATTTGGGGTCCAAAAATTATCTTTGATTGATTGAAAAAAAATTCCCCAAACCTACCCCACCTTTAAACATCTAACACAGAGGCCCTGAGTTAACAATAACAAGGCCATATCGCCTCCCCACGTGCATTCTTGGTGGATGTACCCTCAAGATGAGGGCATGGCAGTTTTGGGATCCTCCTGGTGAAATGGGTAGTTATAAGAGGCCCCATACAAAGATGGCTCAAAGAACTGACCACCGGAACACGTCCCATGGTCCACTAAACTCTCTGCCATTAGCCATCCTCGCCGGCCGCATGGAGGAGGTGTCCCAGACATGCGGGCCACGTTGGCTGGGAAGCCACGACTCATCTGCAACACTTATGCACTGGAAGACACGACACCAAGCAGTGTGCAACGTGGAGGGACTGCCCACATCAATGATGTCTGGACAAATGGAAATCCATGGTCCATCAACCGTGGCTGGTGGGATGGCCCCACACTCGTGGGGACAAGGGGTGAGTCTTACACAGTAGCACAGGCTTGTCCCAGCTAGTCTCCACCCCCAGTCCCACTGCGGGGCTGGTCCCCATCTAGAGTGTCGAGCCCCAAGAAGGACAGGCTGAACTGCACCGGTGAGATGGACCCGCACCCACCGGGCTGGACCCGCACCAGTAGGATAGACTAGTGTCCCCTTCTAGCTGAGACAGACTATATAGGTTAGTTGGGTGACTCGGTGGGATGGACTCCCAACCAACCGGGCTGGGGTCCAGCGAGGCCTATTGGGCTTGGCCCACTAGCCAGGACGGACCAGTCCGACCTCAACCCACACCAGTTCAGGTGGATTCCATCTTAATGAACTCACGTAAGTGGGACCTCCAGGCCCAATTGGTCTGGTCGGTCTGACCGGGTCTGACTGAGCCTCGTCCCAACCGACCCCTTGGTTACTAAAACTCCTGTATCATGAAAACCACGCATCCGACAAGACTTTTGCAGTGTTTGGACCCTCTCGATGAAATGGATCTTTTGGCATGATCTATGTTGACTTATGTGGATGTTGAGAAGCGAAAAATGGCTTTAGGAGTGGTTCTCCCAAGAGAACTACCAACAGAACCCTGTGACTAGCTAAGACCTCAAGACTGCTAACTTTCGGCCAGTGGGTGTCACCTCTTTGTGACTTTACAGGCCCACAGTATGAGATGAGAAGACGTAACTCAATAATACATAACTAGTGGAAAGAAACTCTTTGTGACATTGTTATCCCACAATATGAGATGGGGAGGAGTACCTATGCAGTCTGTGGTTAGTGGGATGCACCACTTTGTGACTTAGAATTCCCTCTATAATCTCTAGTAGAAGAGTTCTCTAGTAGCTGAGGTGTTCGACGATGTGAATTATGATGCTATCGTTACTACACTAGAATATAACTTGTATAAGTTGTATTGTGTTTTGTGGTTTACTTTGAGGAATTGCAGTGTGGTATTTTCTTTTGTTTTGGGGTCCCTACAGAGTACTGTGTTACTCACCCCTGTATGGGCTTCGTCAGCACGTGTTGTGTTTGGTGTAGAATACCAACATTTCAACACGGGTGCTCAGTGAGACATGACTGAAAGATGCTTTGATGGCGGAATCGGTGGTCTTGGACCATGTGGGGCCATGTAGGACTAGCCAAACATGACATACTTCTTCATATTCTAGTAGCTTCACTACTCTCATAATAAGGTGGGGTTTTCAATGAATGGAAATCAGGGTTTCCTTTTTGTACATTCTTTTTTTTATTTCTTTTTTGGGTTTGTATTCTAAACCACTTACATTCAGATGTACTTGCACTAAGACTTAGTTTAGTGGTACTTTTCCCCCTTTAACTATGTTGGTATGTGTTTTGGCATGTGTTTGTATACAATTACTCAAGAAAATTCCTCCCACTTTCAGTTTGATGCCTTTGACACTAGTTTCCAGCCCCTAGCCATCACGAGGCGGGCATGGGGTTCTCACAACATGGGCCATGGGGGATAGGCGGTGACATAAAATATCAACAAAAAACATATCATCATATTGTTAAGATATACTTAGAAGCATATGCTTCAAGCCTTCACATAAATAACCCTGTTGGTATGAACTGAATCTCTCTGAGCAATCAAACTCTAATGATTTTTCACTTAGAATCATTAAAAATTGTGACAAAATCTCCTTCAACTTTTATGAATGAGTTTATAGTGGAATATCCTCCACTCATTTAAATTGAACAGCCACTATCCATGTACCAATTTTCAAGGATGAACCTATGGTTTTTTTCCTATAAAAACAAACTACATAAGTTTATTTTATGGAACCAATATTCACTCCCATATTGTAATATTAGATAATAATTATATTGGAATGAAGAGTTTTTTAATTATTCTAGAATATACACCAATTTTGTTAAATATGTTTTTAGAAAAGATGATATGTTTTTCTCTTAAAAATTTTGTAATTTTAAGCAGTAATTACTAGTATAATGTTCCCTTATTCCATAACGGAACCACGTGATATTATAATTTTGTTTTTATTTTTCTAGGAACTAAATAGTTCTATATAGTTTTTTTCTGAATTGCTTCATATACCTTTTTTAAAATTATTATATTTTATGTTAATGTGAATTTTATTGAGTTAATAATCCCTTTATTTAAAACACATGCATCAGTTGTTATAGATTTGAACTCATTTAACAGAATATTAATCTTATTTTATATTTTAATACAAATAATATAGATTTATATATTATTGAATAATCATTAAAAATATGGTCTGATATTTATATTTTCAATAATAAAATCATCCAATTACTTTTAGGATTATTTCTCATTCTCTTCAAATAATCCAATTTTTCTTATAAGATTGAATAATAACAATTTATTTATTAAAAATTACTATTTTCATGTTCAATTTCAGATTAAAATTTTTAAATGGATTGTTCCTATTTTTCTAGTATATAATCTATATATTGGATATCATGTCCGATTTCACATCATCTAAATAAGAATATGATTTATAGTCAGAGTATCTAGATGAATTCCAGTTTATCAAATAAGATGTATTCTTTTTATTCTTATAATCATACTTTTATTTAATTTTTTTATGTTTTACCTTATATAGAGGATAATATTATTTTATATGACCAAATTTATTGAATTCATACAATTTTCAATCTTTTTCATTTACATTTTTTTTCTAAATTTTAAATTTTTTTCTGAATCCTCATCATTTCTTATAGAACTTCATAAATGTACTCAAAAGTTAATTGACATTTTAATTAAAATCATGATATACATTTTCAACATAATTATATGAATATGATAATAATTTTTTCTGTAGTTTTCCATTCATCTGTTTATGTAAAAACATTGAGATAAATAATATAATTCTTTATCAGATTGTGATCATTATCCTCTGCTTCAATTTATGATTCATACATCATAAGGTTCCAAATAATGTCCATTATTTTTATATTATTACTAGACCTAATTATCTTAATACAATGGATAGTTCCCTCAATTTTGAGGGAAAACCACTAACAACATTCAACGCATCATCAAATATTGGAAATAGAGTACCCAAGGAATCCACATAATTGAAAATATCAACAAACAATCCATTAATTATAGTGATGATTTCACCAACAATCAATCTTAAACTGAAAAACATCAAATTTGAAATTTTGTATCTATGTTTTCTAACATTATATACCCTATTATAAGAAATATAAATAATAGTCCAGATATCATGAGCTATAACACATTATGGAAAATAGATGAACTCATCTATACCTAATCCCAAAATAATTTTATCTACAACTTTTCATTTCAGGTCAACTTTATCTTGTGTAGTATCTTATCATGTATCAGAATAACTGTTGGAAATTTTTTAAAGCATTATATAATTATATCCAGCTTTCAAGAAAAAAGTTTTTATGTAAATTATCATCCTATATTTCCAACACCAACTAATTTCTCTATTAACATATGATTCCCCAACCATATAATTTTTTTGAATCAGTCATTATAGAAAAAATAGAGATCATTCAACTTCAATTATTATTACCTGGACCCAGGAACCTGAGTCTTATGCTCATAGACACAGACTTTAGGTACAATATTCAATACCAACTACATATTCATGGTCATACTAATCCTTATTTACAAGAATTAATAATAACATTTCATTACCTACATTCTCAATAACAATTTTTTTAGATATTTAGAAAATTATGATAAAACCTAAATTAAAATACCCATGTATTTATGAAATGATTTATATTTTTCACTATACATGAATATTTTTAATCAATAATATGTCATCAACATATTGTAGAAAATATCCACACACACTATCCGGTTTGGAATATCATATTTAACACAATTCATTATAACATGGGGAATTGAAACATAAGAAATGGATCATTTGTAAGGAGATATCTTAGGAGCTCTCTATTCGTATGATCTCCCATGGATTTCATGTGACTACTTCTCCTATGATGGCCTATGTTGGTGTCGGTCCTATCTGTATCTTCCTGCTTCTTATTTGTCTATAATTTTTTATATTTCAATTCATTTATTCTCCCTCTAGCCATACATTCTCAACATTCATATAAGATTATATATCCAGAGGTTATGTATTCTTCTATCCTTATAGTTTCATAACCCCAAATATAGATCTATGTTGGTGGAAGTAGTGGAGGGGAGATAATTAGTGGCGCTGATTAGTTATCAATGAAGTTGGATCATGGGGACTCCTCCCCTCCAAATATGGTCTTACATCATATATATGACACTTTAATGTTATTCTATTGATGATGTTTTCAGGGTGGGGGCATATGTTGATTAGAAACTATATGGGGTCATGTGGGCACTGGGGAGCAGATAAATCCCAAGGTTGGTGGTCAATGGAAGTAATAATGGAGGATTCCCTCAGGTGTTAGTGCAGTTCATGTTTGGTTCACGAGGAATGTTATAGGGTTATTATTAGGCCCCTGTCCTTATTTATAACTCGTTATTTGGATTTGTTCATTCAGTCACTATTTACAAAAATTTTTAACTATGACTTTAGGCTA
Source organism: Viscum album (assembly GCA_963277665.1). Taxonomy (NCBI): domain Eukaryota; kingdom Viridiplantae; phylum Streptophyta; class Magnoliopsida; order Santalales; family Viscaceae; genus Viscum; species Viscum album. The sequence continues at coordinate 1,731,096,882 of OY728140.1, forward strand.
TAATCAATGAGTAGCAGGTGAAATAATGAGACTAAATAGGGAATTGGGAGTTTTAGAAGGTGGTACAATATAATAATAGGTATATATTGCTGAGATGGTGGACTATAATGTTTCATGGGTGTTATTACACCCATTATTCATTCATCTATCCTCATACTAATGGAGACATATGGGTTCCCTACTACATGATGTTTTACATAGTGTTATCAATATGATAATGTGTTGTATCTGGTGGTTGGTGCATTGATTTACACACAAGAAGCGTTATTTTAGTGTCTCAAAAGATATATTGGTGTGATGGAACCCTTCATCTAGTCCTTGAACACATGTCAATGGTGGAAGGATGGGTGCCTTTCCATTATGTTTAAAACAATAATAGTGTAACTACTCTATAGTGATGAAAAAGAATATTAAAAAAGAAGTATATGTTCAATGGGTCTAGAAGGGGTGCAATGTGAAATTACAATTGTGATTGGAATGATTCATAACAACTCTTAGTCCATTAGTTCTTCTCATGAGGGGGGACACTAGTGGTGTTGTGCTTATAATGGTAGGGGTAATAAAGGCCACTGGCATCCTATATTTGTGGTCATTTAGGCCATTAAGAATCAAATATTATGTGTTATATGGTCCTTTTGACAATTTAAGTGCCTTCAATAAATTCATTTTATACGACTTCTACCTATGGGCCTATGGATTATTTAATTGTTTTTCACACATACTGGTTAAAAAGTGTCTTTCAATACATAAAAAATGGGGCTAGACCATCAACTAATTGTAAAGAAAAATTAAATTGGTGGGATTTAATTCATGATAACAGAAAAATATTATTAAATAAGTTGAAAAAATAATCATGGTATACATAATACAAATGGAATATATAGTCCTTACATTTCCAGGTTTAAATAAGACTAAATTCATGATTTACTAATGAAAATAAATGAAATCAGAAAATATTAATAACACTCACCACATATTAATGGAATTAATAATATTGGAATTCAAAAATATGATGTCAAGTGCTTGTTCCAGGAAATTAACTTTTCATCGAGATCATAGTTAAAACATCATAATAAATTTGATAGGTGCAAATAGAATAAGAAAACAAGTTTGTGTCACGATAAATGTCTAAGAATCATGGGGCAATGTGATTTTAGGCACCACATGTGACTTGTTTATGTTTAATTAATTAATAATAAAAAAACTATATGTACTCCAAAATTTCAATAATAATATATATTGGTATAATAACAAAAGAGTCAATAATAAATTCCACATTGTCAATAAAAGGGGTAACATGATAACAACACTTCCAGATGGTGAAAGTGATTGGTTTATCCATATGTTTTCAAATCTGTAATATCCATCAATATTGGAATAACAATATAAAATTCCAATACTTTTCACCATTTCAATAAAGGGGCTAAAATTATCACAACCCATACAGAGGATGAAGGTTAATGTCTATAAAACATATAATCAACTGTTAAATTGTCATCTATATTATAATGAAATCATATTAAATGCCAATACTTTTCCCCATGTTAATAGAATAACATTACTTCATAGTGAACATTATTAAATCTGAATAATGTAAAATGTGATGTTCACATTATATAGATCAATGATTATTGGATATGTCAATATTTGAATATAATAATCACAATCCATCATGGTAATGAAGGTTGATGGTTGGAAAATAACATATCCCATGAAGTGATAAATATTTTCCCAAGGATTTGTCTGGTAGATATATGTATATATATATATAATAATTAGATAATGAGACATAAATTAATCCAATGGTATCATGTACCAATATTAATTGTCATAAGTTCAATAGAATGATTATAACTCATTGAATAAATATTGGGTTAGGAAAATTCCTTAATATAGGAAAAAAACTTAATCAAAAGAAAAATGAATAAGAAAAAGTTATATGGATATTAAATCCCATAAAATATATTTATTAGGATAAATATATATCAAAGAGTCATGAATACACCATATAAAGTAAACATGGTTCAAAAAATGTATTCTGTCTCAAAGAATAAATAATGAGACAAATAAAACCCTTATGAAATCAGAAATATTAAAGTCAAAACACCTTGAAATATAGGGATATAAAATGATCATTAAATTCCATTATTAAAAAATATTTAATTATATTATATCTCAAATAGGGAGTCTATACCCCAAATAATTGGAATTAGGTGCATAATACTAAGCATGTCCCAAATCGAGGAATTTTAGATGAAAAACCCTAACTTCCTATCCAAAATTCATCAAACATACTTTTACCTTATTAATCATATTATTAGATTTCATAATCACACAATCAATAACATTAATCATGTATATTTGCATTTATACTCTTCATGAATATTCATTATGTAAATTAATTCTACCTTTTTCCACATTAAGTGTTTACAGTTTTAACTATTTGTACTCGTTTCAAAATATTAGTGTCCATGTTAATTCTTCTTCCATATTAAATCATTAATTTGTCATTAAATGTAATTTTAGTGATGTTTTATAATTATTTAAGATGTTTGAAATTCCATTCATGAGTGTTTTAGTGATTTTGGATGATTCAAAGTGGTTTTTATAATAGATGATATAAATATTTATATAACATCTCAAGAAAAAAAATATTATTAACAAATTTTTAACATATTATAATATTACTTATTTTACCATATTAATTTATGAAATTTATTCATTTCATTGTTCAAATTGGTGGTTAACCCAATCTGAACATTAAAATTTCATAATTTAATGATTGATTGTGATGTGGTTTTGTTGAAAAATCGTTATATAAGAAGAATAATGATACTATATAGTGTGTATTATTATTATTTATATTAATTATAACAAATTTATAATTATATGTAATGTATATGAAAATAATTAAAAAATATAATAAATTATTTTCCCCTCAACACGCTTTTTTAAATGATTAAATCAGTGATAATCATTTATTGGTCATATAATTAATGTTTTCAAAAAAATATTAAAACAAAAAATAATGATATCTTTGATTGGTTATTATATAATTAAACAATTATAGTATCCATCAATAGTGTGTGGTGACGAAAAATAATCTACTTTTTTCTCAGGGTGACAATTGGCCACATGTACACACAAATGATGATTTGGTTTTTCTTAATGGATTTGATTGATGAATTAAAAATGATAATACACATAATATAGTGAAATTGAATTATATAAATACAAATATTATAATTATTTTATTATTATTGAAAAAAATTCAATGATTTTCATTAAGATACAAATTCTATATGGTTAATAATACTCACATATAAAACATGAATATTCCATAAATGTATCCTTCTAAATGAAGCCTTTTTTATAAAGAATTATTAATATATGAATTTAGAAGTTGTATAGAGTTATATAATGAAAAAATTTCAATATTATCAAATTTAAATTCAAATGATATGTGAGTATTTATGATACATCCCAGGTAAATAAAGAATATTACATCTTCATATTTATTAATATTTGTGAATAAAATAATAATATTACTTTAAAGGGGATTCTAGGTTCGATGGCGTACCCAATAAGAAACAACGAGTTTCTTTGAAATATTACGTTGCACAATTATAATATAATAATATTATTTTAAATGGTATATTACATCTAGCCGTTGGAATGGTGGGAATGAAAAGAACTAACTAAAATATGATTATATATGTTGGTTAAATGTTTTTACATTATTCAATAAATTTTAGAGGCTTTAAATGGGAATGATCCAATTTTAAGAATAAAGATTCTAATAATCTTTAAAAGGTCGATTAACTGCCTTTTGATGATGAACCATTTTTTTAAATCTACTTTTTGTCACTTTTATATGTTATATTTGACAAAATAAAATTCTTCATTATCAAGACATCAAAATTTACTTTGTGTAAATTTTTGGTATATTTCCCATAAAGATAATTTTTTATGAAAAGTGAAAAATGTTGTATTTTAATTCATAACCTCTTTTTAGTCTAATTTATTTATATGGTTAGATTATCATTTTAATTAGGTTTTAAGTGTAATTGAAATATATTTTTACCAGTTAATACAATGTTGGTCATTGGAATTAATTTCACTTTGAAATTGGGCCTAAACAAATATCAATCTTTTAATAGATATTGTTTCATAAAAACACGCTATTTGTTTTGACAGCAGGAATTAGTTATAAAATTAATTAATGAAACTTCTATGTTATGAATTTGGTAAAATGGTAATCATTTTTAAATTCATAATATACAATATATATTATGGTGAATTTTTAGTATTTTTCTTAAAAACATCATTTTTTTGATGAATTGTGAAACCACTAAGTGGTAGTTAACAAACTGAATTTTTCATTAAACGAAAATTTACCACTTCTGTGAATTGAATTTAAAAATTCTTACATACATGGTTGTCATATTTAAGTAAAATGTGGTTCAATGGGATGAAAATAATTTTCGGTGAACAGTTACTTTTGAGTTTTGTTAACTGCGATTAAAGGTAATTAGGGTAATTTATGGTAAAAATGATATTATAAAAATATAAAAATATATTGAAACATGTCCTACCCTTATTTAATGAGTCATGGACAATCATGAAAATCCATGGGTCAATTTGTGGGACCCCCTGGAGCCACATGAAAATTTTAATGACATTAATACCATTTTTTAAAGTAAAAATAAAAATGTCACAAACATGTATTATTTTACTAAAATATTTTATAAAAAGGGTAATAAAAGTTATCTTTTCGACTATACTTATTCATTAGAATTCTAAAACGTTTTCCTACAACAAAGTTATTTTTTTATAATTTTTAGACATTATATAAATAAAATTATTTATGACACAATGATGATGCAGTGTTTACGTCATTAATTAATAAATAGAATAAATAAGAAAATAAAGATTAAAAAAATATCCAACACTTGTCCAATACCAATTTGATGATTTTATTTTGAACATGGGCCACTATATCATACAATTTAATTATTTTTGGAGCTTCAGAAACCGAATTTAATTTTATAATAAAATTATAGTTTCATGATTTCCGAAAGAGCCCCTCCTTTCCCTTATAAATATACCCCACTTCTAACCCATCTCTCACAATTCTCAACCCATTTGTCTCGGCCAAACTATACTCCAATAAGCTCCCAAGGTCCCATTATTCATCTTAGAAGCCTTAAATTAGGAAGATAGAACTTCACAAGGGGAGTTACCCGATTTAAATGAAATGTCTTCTCTTATGTTCTTCTGTTTTATTTTTCTTCTCAAACCCCCTAAACTCTTTTTATTCCTTTATTTTGTAACAAAACCAGTATCTGCAATATACTAGGATGTTTTATGGGAAGGATTATTGGTACACTTACACACACATCCATCTAATGGTTAAAGAACATTCTGTTTCTGTGGGTGGCGAATTACTACCGCATGAAATGATGATTGTTCAATATTCTTTTAACACCTCTCATGGTGGCCTTGAAGATGACACTGTATTTATATATGATATATATTATGATTATTTTTACCTTATTCTTATTTGTTTTTAATATATTCCATACCTTTATGGTTTCCATAATGGTTAAACATGATAATTTCATTTTAGGAAATGCGGACTATAGCCCCCTCAAAGTGATTTGAATCGTTAATGCCATATGTAGGATATATAAAGGTTGGAGTTAATGATATTATATATGATATTATACTATAATTATGATATCTATGTATTATTATGTTTTAATTCCACTAAATAATGAAATAGAAATGAAAGTAGCATTCATGCGTACGTACGACTTACCATCTCAATGAACGTTGCATTTCATTTATTTTATCCAAATGTTATGTACCATTATAAGTACATATATATAATGGATAAATATGACATATATTACATCTAAATGATTAATATCATTCTGTAATTATAATTTATATATATATATATATCATTGTGTTTTAATTCAATTAATATGACAAAGAAATGATAGTAGCATTCATGCGTACGTACGACCTACTATCTCCATTAATGGTGCATTTCATTTTTTATCTCCAAATGTTAGGGAATAGTATAAAATGAAAATATACTGGATATATATGATATTTAAATCATTAATAATTTTTTGGAGATCATGTACTTATAACTACAAGGACAATTCTTTTCAAACATGTTTATTTTTTACTCATGTACCGAACATCGACAAAAATGACTGATATGAACTCACATAATTAACAAATTATTATAAAATTGTAATATTTGATATGAATTTAATAATAAAAATTAAAGGAGGTACTTATGAAATTAAAAATTTACCAAATATTATTATTCAATAATATAAAGAAACGAACAAGATATGTCTGACTTGAGGTAAGGGATCCTACCTCTCTCTTTCTTTTAAAGTACTCTCTTTCATGTCATTTCTTTTATGCTCCATGTTACGATGTTGGAGGATGATATTTTATTTACACATTACTGTAATTTGTATTTTCATATTATGAGATACCACATCTTACTCTCATCAAATCATTTTATGAATTTTAAACTGGCGCCGTTAGGCTGCCGAATTTTTGGAAGGGATCCTTCCACCCTCCTCATTTTTAAAGTCCTATTTTCATGTCAAGGATTTCAAGTTACTTTTTCTTATGTTGGGGTATGATATCTGTATCCATCATACTGTAATTTTATTTTTATAGGACGAGATACCATATTTGATCTCATAAATCCATTTTTGGATGTTTTAAGTGGTGCCATTAGGCTGCCAAATTTTCGTAATGGATTTCTTATCTCACTTTTAATTCAGTGAGATTTATATTGTTTGCCACTTATTTATTTCATATGGTGTATTCTGTACTGACTTTTGATATATAAGTTATTATTATATTCATGTTATTCTGTGATTAATTTGGTTCTTATTATCTTATGGTCATACGAATCGATTGATTACCATGAGGTAAGGAGTTTTTTTCTCACCTTTTGTTCCCATGAGATTCATGCTACATTTACCAATATTTCCTTTTGTGTGGTTTATGTACTTACAATGATTGTATTCTTTCTGTAATATACATTAATTTACACGTATTTAAATCTTTATTGTATGACTCTTCTTTCATGTGGTGTATGTTTTAGTTGTTACCCAATTCGGTAAGGGAACCTTTGACCCTCCTCTTTTTAAAAGACTTATTTTGTTATGCCTTTTAATTTACATATTATTATGTTGGGATATGTTCTTCTATATCCGTATTTTTGTAAATTATATGTCCAATTTATGAGTTACCATTTTCTCTCTCATCAACTCATTTTATGAATTTTAAAGTGATGTTGTTTGGATATCAAATTTTCGCAAGGGAACTTCTTAACTCAATTTCAATTCTTTGGGTTAAACTTGTAATCAACGAATATGTCATTATATGAATATGTTTGAGTGCCTCTGATTGTTTTACACTTAATATCCACTTATATTGGCTGTATTTTTATTTGTCACAGATAAGTATGTAATTTATTTATTCTTAATCTAAGGATACAGACATTGTACGAGTCTATGTCTCAATCTCTATTCAATGAGGTATATTTTGTTTTATACAAAACATTATTTTATAAGGTGTATAAACCCCTTTTAATTTTACTTTTATTCAACAGGAATGTTTTCTCTACAAGGTGTTTTACTAAATGAAAAAAAAGTATGTTTCTTTTTAATGTACGCAATGACAATGACCTTTTCGTCACCGTGAGTATTATTTGATCTTTGGATTCCGTAACAAGACGTAATGTTTTTAAAGGAAAAATAAATACCATACACACTTTTAAGTATTGTGGTTTTTGAAATGGTTTTAATAATGTTTTTATTATATCAATGTGTCTTGAGATTGAAATGTGGAAATTTTATGTTTCCATTATGTATGTTTTATGTGATACGATTATGTTATGGTTCAGGGGCATTGTTTAATAAGACATGTGGTTTTGTGATAAACTAAGGTTGGGTGAGCCTCAGATAGATCTCCAATGAATTGGGTAACACGAAGGATTTAAACTCTATGGTTTCTCCGAAAATATTTAGAGAATATACTGTGATGGGTATTCTAAATGTAACCAAGAGGGTTACTCCCTACGTAAGACTATTATGAATGCCTCAATATACCTTTATGTATTGTTATTTCAATGAGTTATTCATAAATACTATGATTTCATGAGGTATGTTAATGTTATTATGTTTTATGAGTAAAGTATGTATTCATTGATTCTTATGTATACATGGACTAATGTTTCATTTCCATATTTTTATCCCTTACTGAGATTTTTATGCTCATCCCAAGTTTTGAAATGTTATTTACAGGACTTAAAGTGGAATAGGGTCAAGGATGGGATCATGGAAATGTCATGTTGTCTAAAACATGGAACTATACATGACTCTTTTGTTCAAGAGTTTTTATTTTGTGAAAAAAATGGAAACTGAGTAGATGTGTCTACATTGTAATCTTTTGAGCTGTAATAGTTATGTCATAAATCTCTAAAACACTAAACATGAAAAGATTTTCAATGTGTAATCTTGAAATAACTCAGTATTAATAATGTTTATGTCTAGTGCCTTATACTTTAATGGGTGGGAGTGTTACTCTTTTATATGTGATGAGAAGGATAGTTTTAGAAGAACCATTAAAATTTTGAATATTCTGATTTTAATAATCCAAGGAAAATGGATAAGAAATTTAAAAAATAGTTGGTAAAAGTGAGTTTAATTTTAAAAATTTATCAAAAAGTAATATTTGAGACAACATTTAGTGTTTTATGGCTTTTATTTTTACTTTTATAATTTTACACAATATTTATATTATCTATAGTAATAAATTTATAACCTTATTAATTAATTTTAAATAAAAAATTAATAATAATGATTTTACCTAAATTAATCTTTATAAATTAAAAATAAAAAATCATTTTAACTAAAAAATATATGGACTTAAAATATTAATTTTAATATTATCACATATAACGCACATAATCCAATTTTTTATAAAAAAGTGTTTTTATGATTAAATTTTTTGAATAAGCCTAATAATTAAATTTATGAATCCCCTGGGAAATATGGTTTATTTGAAAATAAATATAATTTATTATTCTTTCATTTCAATCCAAATACAAATATCAACTTGAAAATACTTTATTCAAAGAAAAATCAAAAACAACTATTATTAAGGAACCCATTTAACTTTAAATCTAAAAATGGTCGGCATTGATTGTATAAGTTCAAATAATATTTAAAAACATATATTTTTATTCCATAGATTCATATTTTACCTCTTATTTTTTAAAACTTATAGATAATTATTATATAATTATAATGTCAAAAAAAATCAACATTTATGAATATTATATTCATCGAGTAAAAAGAATCATTTTAATATAAAAGAGAAAAATTTAATAAAAATTAAATTATGATATGAGGAATTAAAAATTTAATGTAACTTTATTAATTTTAAATTAAAAAATGTATAAATACAATTTTTTAATAAAAAAACATATAATGGAAAAATGGTTTTTTTGGAAAATGATATTATAAAATAATAATTATTTCTATTTCTATTTCATAACATTTATAATAAATTTTTTATTAGCTAATTATTAATCCTAAACAATATTTATAATCATAAATCATGTGTTTAATTAAATATAAATTCATATATCATAAAAAGGAATTTAAAAAGAATTCATTTTTAGAAAATAATGGATCTAATTAGTTAATTTAGGTAAAATAATTGATTTTAATTAATATTAAATTTATATTGATTCATTTTATATTTCTATTCCACAAAGAAATATCTGATAATAATTGTCACTAATTCAATGTCTAGGTTTTAATGTCCCTAATAATATATTTATATATTATCTAAATATATTTCAATTTTGTTTATGTTCATTGTTGTGTTGGAGAAATATTTCCAACACGTTGACATATTTGAAGTTTATAATATATTAAAAATTAGTGTGTTGCACTATACCCACCTTACAAAAACTATGTTATCTAAATTTTTATTGTCACATACTATTAAATGTCATTGGGGGTATTGATAACATATTTATCATTTAATATATAACTTCTAATATGAAATATATCTTACTAAAATTTTCTATTACAAGTAACCTATCCTTATTCAAAAAATATTTTCCACTCATACAGTCATATACGGATTATTCATATATAGTAATAATATATTATCCAAACATACTTCCCATGGATATATTTGAATTTTATAGTCCATAAACAACTATAAAGATATATATCCCATTAAAAACTAACTATATATTGAAGCATAAAGTCATATAAAAAAATATTTCATAGTGTTTTACATTGGTCCATATATATAAAATTTCCAAAAATTAAAAGACTAATACAAAAATAATAATGAATTTTCTATCAATCTTATTATAACCAATAATATCTAAGTTACATCATCAATATCAAACATCCATATATTATCTCAAAATAAATTATATATTAAACCTATGAGTTAAACATATATAAACCATGTGCTCTCTAGTATTTATCCCCAAAAATATATCATTTGATAAAATAATATTTAATATTCATTAACATAATTTGGTATAACTTCAAAACCCATTAAAGAATAATTACAGAAGAAAATCATTTGATGTTTCATATAATCCTAATAAATTTTGTTATATACCATAATATCAACTATAAATATCACTCCTAAATGACTATAACTTATAGTATTAAGAATTAATTTCTTTAAAAAGTATCAATATAACTACATTAGGTAAGACTTATAAACTCTTTTTATTCCTTATAATTTTAAAATAATGAGATTTTAATTTATGTATGATGCATTTTTAGATTATAGGTCATAGAGTGTTCTAGGTATATACTGTTCTCAACATCATCAATTTTCATTAGAGTGAGGATTGATTATATGATAAACCAACCCCTGTCATAGTGATTACCTCGAGGTGAATCTGTTCCATTATCGCCTCAATATTCAAGTATTCATATTTGTATCTGTTTTTAATAAAATGTAGTAGTCAATAATTTACAAGTATTAATGGATTCATCCTATAAAAAGACACATAAATAAGGTTCTATAAACCTAATCCGCAAAAAATTGTGCATTATTGCCTAAAAAATAAGTCATATATCTATAGCAAAGATTTATATAACCCTTTGAAACTATTATTAACCTTAACTTATCAACCTTTAAATTTCCCCCAAAAAATCCAAATCTCCATAACTATTAAAAACCATCTCTAGTACAAAATATGAGTCGTTGGGCCTATACACTAGAGATGACACTTATAAACACATATTTCAAACACTATCTTAGATAAATACTATATATTTTCATACATATATATATATCTATTTATGTGAATTAAATCAAATATATCATTATATACGTTCCAAATATAAATTTGATTTAGGGTTTCATATAATTATAAAAAAACCTAAACTAACAAAACCCATGTATTTCTCCACTAACGTATATTTTCTATTTATATAAGAAACTACATAATACATAATCAGTCCTCAATTTATTCTAATCATTTTCCCCATATGATATCATATTAGTAAAATAATATGTACTAATTTTATTCATAACATGGGAAATGGAAACGTAAGAGAGGGGTGAGTATAAATACCTGGTAAGGGAAACAAATATATAAATATGATGAAAACATATGTATGGAATACACAATATGGATGGAACATATAGTATGAATAATTCATTAATCATATGAAATAAGGAAAAAGTACTTGTGTTCCAATAAAGGAAGTCATTGAATTCAAAAATAATAATCTTATGTTGATGGATTGCATAATTTTAAACATAAAAAATATATTATCAAGGCCTTTTCCAAAAAAATAGTTATTAACAGGACTACATACAAAAAAATCATATTTTATTAGAATGAAAACACCAAATACCAAATCATATTTGACTCATGAGATCTATCAATGCATCAGGTCAATATATAATGTTGGGGCTTACTCATCACATTTCAATTCCATGGCATTCATCACGAATGAACAATTAAAAATAAAATTTACAAATAATCATCTATAATGGTTTAAAAATATATAGTATACCAATACATTACTCATCTCAAAAAAATTTATTACATGTTTACAACCAATCTTGAGGAAGAATGTGGATGTTTAAATAATAAATAGTTAAATTGATAAGAACCAAAAATATTTTCAAAACACGACATGAAATTAAAGCACATTTTCCATGTCAATGAAATGGGTAACATGATCCAAACCCATCCAGAGGAAGAATATGGATGGTTATGCTACATGTAATCAACATTTAAATAGTAATCAGTATTCGAATAAAAGAATATAGAACCTTAATTATTTTCCCCGTGATAATAGAACAACATTATACCTAAGTGAACATCATAAAATATAAATTATGTAAAATTTCATTATAAAACCTTATAGAGAAATGAGTATTTAGATAATTCAATACTAGAATATCATGAACCTAAGACATTCATGGAAAGAAGGTTGATGTTTTGAAAATAACATAACATACTAAGTAAGAAATATATGTCATTATTTTTAAGTGTTATAAAGGTATATCACCATAAAAATATAAAAAACATTATAATACAATCAAATTGCATAATACACCCATCATAAATGACATAATATCAACGAAAGGATCATAACTCAATGAATGAAATTTATGTTACCAAAAGTAAACTCTAACAAGAATAAACTATATCAATAGCCACGTGAATAGGTGAAAATGATTTATAAAGAAAATACATTGAATTAAAATGGATATGTTAAACATATATCCATTGGTAGTTAATATAAAATACAATGAAAACATGTTGCAATAAAATTATGTCCCAATGAATCACAATGGAGACATGGAAAACCATTTTGTCTGTAGAACCTATCGAATAAAAAAGACTCAAAATAGAAGAATTGTAATTGAGAATAATATAACAGGATTGAAAGATAGTTTATGATATGATATATCAAATAGTATTCATATTCACCACATAAATAAAATTATGTGAATAATACCAAAAAAATTAATGGGAGGAACTTGCGACAAAAACCTCATACCACTTTCCCTGATTTCAACAAATGTACTAGAATATACTTTATCACTTTCATAAATATATTAATTACATAATTCAGTACCTAACACATTTTTATTATCATTTATAATCATTATAAATATTCATTCATTATAAGAATTCTACTAATTTTCTACATTGGTTATTTATAGTTTTTATCATCCGTACTAGTTGTGTAATAATGACATCTATTTTCATTAATTATCCAATGTTTGTCATTAATAGTTCATTAAATTTACTATTATGGATGGTTCATAAATATTTATATTTTTTAAATTCATTTCTTGATATTTTATCATTATATTTGAAGAGACAATCAATAACAAGCATGTTTTGGTGATTCTTCGTGATCAGTGGGTTATTTCATAATTGATGAATTAAATATTAATATAACATCTCTATATTTAAAGGACACAATTTTTATCGTTAATATTATATTATAATATAAATTATGTTCTCTTATATATTAATTATAAAAATTCATTTTTGTTCATGTACGTGGCTAAACTGACTTAAACTTGATCATACACTGATATAATAAATGATTAAATGGGGATTTGTTTGGTAATATAATTATACCAAAATCATAATGATCATATTCAGTTTTTATTATTTTGATATATCATAATTATAAATTAATTATAATAACAATTAATGGATATTAAAATATTAAATTATTTGAATAAAGGATTTCCCCCTTAGAATATCAGTTTTAAACGATTAAATTAACAATAATCATTTATTTATCATATAATTAATATTTTCTCCAATTTTTCATACTAGAACATTAACGATATCATAAAACATATATTTTCTCAATTAACTATTCTATAAAAAATAAATTATTTTTTGTGATGAGAATTTAATTTAGCTACATGTGGTTGCTACAGTCTGCACATACACATGAATGATGAGTTTATTTTTATTAATGGATGGGATATGGAAATAGAAAATTATAATACCCATAATATAATGATTTTAAAAAATATAAATGATAATTCTAAAAGTATATTAGTTCATTTGAACTAAATTTGTTAGAATATAACTATGTATAGAATCTATGTCATTGATAATACTCATGTTAGGGAGATGAATTTCACATAGAATTATCCTAAGAAATGAAGGAATTATGGTACGTAGTGGTGACCAAAATAATTTTAGCATGGGAGAGTTTTATATGAGAATTAAATCTATAGAGTATTAAAAATAAATTCAAAATTATTAGTGACTCTTTATGTGGTCTAAGTGTTACTTTTTTTAAGTTAGGATAGAAGAGTAGTTTTGGAAGAACCCATAGCATTTCCCATAATGTGATATAATTATACCCAGGTCAATGCCCAAAAAATGAAAAAAGATTAGTGGAAAGTAATTTTAGGTATAAAATCATCCTAACCACTAATGTTTTAGAAAAATTTGAGTGTATTAAGGCTATTATTTTTACTATTAACGTTTTACCAAAATTTATTTTTACCATAGAAAACAGTTTTTGATGTTATCAAATAATTTTAATGAAAAATACTATTTACTCTTTAACCTATATTGAAAATTATGATTTAATATTAGAAAATAATTTTTTTAAATAAAATTCCATGGGTTTGAAAATTTAATGTTATGATCAAAGCAACATAACAATAAAAAAATAGGATTATGGAAAAAGTGTGTTTTTATGCTAAATTTTTTTGAGTAATATATAATAATTAAAATATTAAATTATCATGAAAAATATTGTTTTATTTAAAAACAATTTAATTTTAAGATTCTGTAGTAAAAATATAAAATTGAATTTCACCTTTAAAATACTTGATACAAATAAACTCAAAAATTTATTATATTAAAGTAAAATTTTATCTTATTTTAAAAACATTTGAAATAGGTTTTATAAGTTCAAAGAATATTTTAAAAAGATTAATTATATTCCATAAATATATAATTTATCACCTAATATTTTTTGTATTTTTATATATTATTCTTATAAAATTTAAATTCCCTTAAATGTACATGTTCATAAAAAAAATTTCCACTAAATTTTTTTTAGAAACAATTTTTTTAGAAAGTCAATTATGATATGAGTAACTAAAAAGCAAACATAAAATTATTAATTTTATAATAGAAAATAATTTTATTTAATTTTTTACTAATGTCATAATATATAATGAATAAATAATTAATGTAAAATGAAATTTTGAAATATTAATTGTTTTAATTATTATTTTCTATCATCTACCAAACAAATTCTCATTATCGAATATTTAATATCAAATATAATTTTTCGTTATTTATCCTAAATTTCATGCAATATTAATGGAAATATCAAAAATCAGAATTTTATGAAATATACTCCTCTATAAAATAATTGGCATCGTTATTATTGTTTAATAAACTAATTTATTTGTTTTTAATATTAGAAGATTATTTTATTTATTTGTTAATATATTTCATTATTCAATTACACCAATTAATTCTCAGTAATTAAATGGATTTTAATAGTTAGAAATAAATATTTATATTTTTTAAAAATATATTTTTTTATTTCATTTCTCTTTATTGTTACATGTGGAGAATCCTAAAAAACATATTGACATGTATACTAGTAATAATTTATAAAAATAAAAGGGTATTACATAAAATTTGAAATTTTTGGGAAATAAATATTCAATTTATTGATACCAATTGTTTTCCTGGAGGATTTTTGCAACATATATAGAAAAGGGTGAATAGACTTATATAAATTTACATAAAAATAAAGTAGCCCTCTTACAATCATGTTGAAATTATCCCATTATGTTTCAAATTGATATGCATTATAAATAATGAAATTTTTTAGTCAAGGACATAGTTGATTTATAATTGTTTTGGGATGTAGGAAATTCCCATAATCCACCACCATCAACAGTAAGGAAATTTTTTATTTCTAAAATGTGGGTAAATTATTCATTGACCTTGACAATTTGGGAGAAAGATGATTCAACTTATTATAGGAGTCCAATAACATCTTCTAGGATCTCCAATTACAGGATATAATCAAAAATATTCACCACACACTGTTCATGGAGTGTGTATATAAAATAGTAATAAAAATTAATTGGAAAATAAGTTTTAGATTAGAACATAGTTTCATGTAAAAACATATAGATGATGAAGATCATACAAGAGAAATAATATTTCTTCAAATACTATCCCAATTAACGTGACACTTTAAATGTCACTTTTTGTGTATATTGAATTATTTTATATTATATTGATACAATTTTAGTTTTAAAGTTTTTGGTAAAGAGTTTCATGTTTTTTATTCTTTCAGAAGAAACTCGATTTTCCCACACAGTTATTAGTATATATATGGTGCTTATGTGGATGGTTATATCATTGTGATAGGGAAATTTTACCTAGAATACACATGTTTTTATAGAATATTTAGATATCCCTAGAAACTATCGATCCCCTTTTTCCAAGGAAGATCCCATCGCACGGTTTAGAAAACAATGCATCAAAACAAAGAGTGTTTTCTAGGTCTTGGATGCTACAAGTTCACAGTTGAAACATAGTTTAGAAAACCATATGGATAATCCATTTTTTATTATATAAAAAATTTCCTAAAATCCTCTCTCAAATAAAGTGGGTTTTCACCCCTCTTCTACCCCATTTACATTGGGTGTACCTTGGTAGATAATGGTTGAAATCCAACATCCTCTTACCTTGATTATTAGTCTCAATTAAGTGATTTCCAAGATATCTTGTGATATTTATTCCACTCCTCAACTTTTCCCCTTCCCTCTATCCTTTATAGTGTATTTGGGTACCCCCATGAACCCAAAACACTTGGGGATGATTTTAGGTTTTTGGGTGGATCTAATTTGTAGGTTTTTGAAATATTGGGGTTCTAGATGACGCATATATCACCATTGGTGTTGTACTCATTGATGTAAAAAACATCAGCATTGTTTCTGTTTCATCCATGTAATTATTTCTATTAAATATTTTCATTTATTAATTCATAGTGTTCTTGTTCATTATAAATTAATCATTTATGAATGTATTAATATATATGATATATTTTTAGTGTTTTTAATAAATTATAATTTTTATCTTGGTATTAAGTGTTTCAGTTTAAATTTACATTTTTTCAGGTTTGAGATGTAATGATATATTATTATATGATTATATGGATGTCTTGAAGGAGAATTTGAATAGTTTTTCATGATTTGTTTTTTATTATAATTATGTTTAGGTTTTCTATGTTTGAAAAATAAATCAAAATGTGAGTTTTTATTTTATGTTTTTTATATCTTAAAATTGATTGGTATGCATATTATTTATTGGATTTTATAGGATGATTTGAGATAAGTATATTGTTGACCACTTATGTGAAATGCATCAATGTATCTTTTATATTATATCTGATGGAAATGAGTGGCCTTTTCATTTCTATTGGATTTTAAAAAAGAAGACCCACCCTTTAAGGGTAGATTTTATATGTTTTAAAATTTCATGTGTGAATTAAATCATTTATAAAAACATTAATAATGTGGTGTTTTATGAAACCTTAAAAGTCTTGGTGTTTTGAGAAATTCTTTACTGTGAAAGACTGAGTTGGAACTTTAGTTTTGAAATTCACATAATTAAAGACACTACATGACTTCCCCCTTGTTTTAGGTATGCCTTGTATAGGTTATTGATCTCTATGAGATTATTATTGATCCCATTATATGGGAATATTATTGTATATACTGTGTGTTCACTATATGTTGAGGGTATTCATTATTGGGTTATAGTGTTAGGGTTTACCATTTATTGTTCCTTGTCATTTAGAATAATATATCTTATCCTTTCTACTCACTTACATTTGGTCATGGGAACCATGGTAAAAAGATGAAGATATAAGACTATTTGAAGAAGCAGTTCAAACACTACTAATGTACCTCTACGAATTATAGCCTCAAGGGCTTTTAGGGGTTATAATCACAATATATCTTTTGTTGGATAGTTATACGACTTATGGTTTTCACATCAGCACAAAATGTTATAAGGTTTGTGATATAGATTACTCTTATATGGTTTGATTATTTGTATGTAATAGATCCATGGTAGTGCCCATAACACTTCTAATTTCTTGATTAATAGTTTTTTTTGGAGTTTTGTTTACATATTGTTTGTATCATATCCATTAACATTATTTTTCGAACCATTTTATTCTTCAATTGGTGTATGCCTTTTAATATATATGGTACATGATTTTTTGTGCTTTTACAATTTATATATAGTCATTTAATTGAGAAAATGAGTTTTCAATGATAATTGGGGAACATATTTTTTGAAATTAATGAATTTTTGTGGATTATTAAACTGGATCTATTTTTTTTAGTTTAATGATGTCTTTATCCAGTTAAATATTTATAATGTGACTATTTTAATATAAATAAAACAACACAGTTTCATTAAGAAATTATAAAGCGTATTTGGTCCAGAAATGGAATAGTCTAGTGGAAATGTTTTCAATGTAGTGTTTTTAGTTTAATAGATGAATAGAGGTTATTTTAAAGGTGAGTATATAATTTTTTTCATATTTTATATTAGAAAATACTTTTTTATTTATTTTTAATACTATAATTGGAAAAAAATTATTTGAGTCATATTACAATTATTTAGTAATATATGATGTTCTATTGTGATTTTTACATCACACCTATATATTTAAGGTTGTAGGTTTTTTGTTTGATTCACTTTTTATCCTTGTGGTAGACATATGATGAGTTATGTGGTGCTGAGAAAGCAGATTTTGTATGATGTTTTTTTCAACTTAGATTGAGTTATTTTGCTGTAGTATAATTTTTGGTTAGTGTTGTTTCATAATCATCCTTGGTATATATTTTTGTTATGATGATATTTTTCTTATAAAAAGGGGTTTAATTAGTCCAGTTGGTTATAACCAATTTGGAATGTTTGTTTATTTTCTCTCTTGTTAGTATTTCATCTATTGTATTTTATTTTTGTTTTTCATCAAATCACTCTCAAAGGAGTTCTTGTGATTCCTAAACAATAATTTTTTTATCATGGGGATTAGTAAAACACTTCATAAATTGTGATGGGATGGGTTGGGTGTCATTTTTTTGGAATCCTAATCAAATTTTCTAAAAAAAAATAGTATCATAGGTTTTGGATCATTGGGAAGATCCTTTTCTATTTGTGTATCCTATGTTGTTTTGGGATTTAGAGGATAAATATAGAATAAAATTTCAAGATCATCAGAGGAATGGGAAAATATACTCTATATATCTATAAAAAATCCCAATCCACAATATACTATGTGAATTTGGGATTCAAAATGTGAATTCATGTTTCTTTTTTTTCATATTTGTTCTGATACTATGTTAGTCCCCTTTGAGTATATAAGTGATATGAGGGTAATTTCATATATTCATAGTGGTAGTGGAGGATATCCTGATCTGAATGATTATGTCACAATGCATTGAAAATATGGGGTTTCTGGTATGGTTTTGTTTACATCTTTAATATAGTGTGTTACATTATTGGCGCACAGTTTCCAAACCCATGCACCAAAGCATGTACTAAACAATTTCATCCCCAGATGGGATATTATGAATCATATTGATTTCATTTTTTTCATGAAGTGATTATTCCTTTTTATAGGTATTTATATGTGTGTTGATGCCTTTTTTGTGTGTGGTTATTCTTAAACTTGTTTATATTCGTGTTTAGTTATTTTAATGTACATGATTTTAAAAAAAAATTTACAGAATGAAGGAATTTTTTGAAATATCCATTTTCAAAACTAGTTTATTTATTAATGTTAGTTTTTATATATATTTTTTAATTTGTTTTCAAATGGAAATTGTGTTTTATGAGTATATTTGGATGATTTATTCCAAAAAATGGATTTTCGTATAGAGTTGTGTGGTGTTATTTGTTTTGGTTTTGTGTGTTCCACAGAGGTTATTTTGTTTTTATACATTTTCAAAGAGTAGTTTTAAATTATTCTCCCTAAGGGAAGTCTATTTCTTAGTTCCTTCATTAAATGGTATTTTTAAAAGAAATTTTACTTTTCTTGGAGTGAATGTTTTATATATTGGTTAACTGATTACTGTTTGGTTTCATTCTTTACTTCTAATGGAATCATTCTATTTATGTTTTTGAGAATGAATTTATGGGGTTCATTCCTTATTTCTCCGTCATCTAAAAGGGTAGAAAAGGCAAATTATATTCCATGGAATTCTCAGAAATTGATTGGAGGGGTGGATGTGGAACCATCCTTGAGCACAAACCCTATTTTGAAATTTGTAAAATTAGTCTCTACAATCCTTGTATGGTGATCGAGCATCAGTGGATATAGTGAGGTTTTTAGGTTAGATTGCAGTGATCCTAAATTATCGTGTGGCGCCTAAATCATCATCGGTCGGAGCTACAATGTGTTTGGTTTTTTATTTCATTTGAGTTTATAGGGAGTTAATGTTTACTTAATAGCTACAAGAATGTATGTATTGGGGACTCTACAAGATAGAATTTAACAATTGGTTCATTCATGATGATGTGAATGAAAATTATGCTATTTATCAAATGATCATTTAGCAAGATGGTGGATCATTGGAAGAGTAAATTCATCACTACATAAAGTTAGTCATGTTTTTTTTGAATTGGGTCTTCATTGATTCAAAGAACACTCAATTTTCATAGGGGGTATATTCTGAGATTTTGGTTTAGTTGTACTTTCATCTAGCCTAATATATATTAAATGGTATATCAAATAGTCCATTTGGGTGGAAGATGACCAGTCTATGAAATATAATGTGTGTCATTCCTTTTTTTGATCAAATGGCTGTTAGGATAAACCAATTACTACGGTGAAAATATCGTATTAGCCAAATCATGGGGATAATGGTCATTATCATGGGAAGAAAATTTATATCATGTTCTTCAAATGTGGGGACCTAGGGGACTCTAATCCCCCTAGTCTAAAGATTACTTGATTTTCCTTTTATTATAGTAGTTGGGTTTCCTAAAAAAAGTTTTGTAATCTCATTTTTAAGAATAAGACTCTTTTTTTATCCTTTTATTGATGTTTTGTTTTTTGTACCAATCCATTGATTGTTGTAATATTGGTTTTGGATGTCTGGAATTATTTTTTAGAATCTTTGGAATAGTTTTTTTTGTGTCTTTATGGATATATTTTAATTTATTTGGAATTATCTATTTATTTCCAGTAAAATCCATTTAGGATGGATTTTTAGGTTTTCATTATTGGTGGCCACATTCCTTTGTGGTTTGTTATGAAAATCCTTGTGATGTGACACATTTTTTGGGTGATCCTTCCTTCAGTGTTAGGTTATTTCCATTATTTTTTTAATACATAATGTGACCGTTGTTTGGAAATTTGAAATTCCATGGGATTAGGATTGTTTAAATAGGGTGTGTGATCTACTAGTTATGTTTGGTATACTAATTGGTTTTTTTTGGTTATATGGTGATGCACCATGTAAGAGTGATCCAATTTTTAACCTTGGGTTTTCAACTTGTGTTGTGACCTGAAGTGATATCCCATGTCATTTTTGAGGCCTCTAGTGTTTGTTTTTATATCCATTATTTTTTAAAAAAAAATTATTCAAGATTGAATTTATTTCAGGGATGATTTGTTATTTGATTATTTGTTTCTAGTTGTTTTTTATTTATTCCACCATATAAAAAGAATTATAAATGGCAGGGAGACCATGATTGGTCTCTAATTCATTGTAAGAATTATTGTGCGAGGCTCAGATTTGGTTATTCTTAAATAATTTTGGAAACATTATGTTTGACCAGATCAATCTTTTTAATTGTACAGGTTAATGGATTAAAATTCAAAAACTATTGAGAAGTTTTTTAACTTCAGTCCTCTTTAGATAATCAGTTTTCCAACGTCTTTTTTCTCAACCATGGACATTTTTTGGGTAGAAAGTGGAAAGTTATGATGTTTTTACCCCCCCCCCCAATGTCATTGTGTTTTACATTGTGTATTATTATATATAATCTTGATATGTTTTGAGTTATGATTATATAAGGTATAAAATTTAACATTTTCATAGGCTTTTTTGGAAAATAATGGATACAAGTAACTATGAAGTTCCCCTAATAATGGTATTTTCATAGTTATAGTTTCAATTTACATGGATTCCACATGGATATTAACACCATGCAGATTACCCCAGAAACCATACTTTCATTTTTTACTATGAAGTGGTTGAACCAATGTTTGGATACCATACACTCAAACTTTATGACTGGTACTTGGCCTAGGATGTGTTTAGTACATGGTTAGTCTATGGGTTGGAAACCCGTGTAGCCAAACCATGTGGTTTTCCCAGATGTATTTTTTTGGAGTTTTCAAAAATTCCTACTTGAATTAGGAGGTATTTCATCCCTCTTCTCCTTAATATTAATTAATCCACCATTGAAATCTAATGGTGTATCTATAACTTCCCCTTCTTTTTGTTCTTTACCCTTAATTATCTATTTAAAATAGAACTTGATTCATTTCTTCTAATGTTTCCCTATTTCCCCCTTCACTCTCTCTTTTATCCAGAATTTGGAATCACATATGAACCCTATAATTCTTGTGGTTGATTTTAATTTTTTTGGTCGATCTAACGTTGGATTTATTATGTCTATGTTTTTTATATGCTACCCATATCCCCATTAGCGAAGTCACAAATTTTAGTGACATGTTTAATCATGGTTTCCACATCATAAAAGTTTATTTTTTTATTAAATTGTTTTCTTTATTAATTCAATGTATCCTCCTTGTTAAATTTCTCATTTATGAATGTATAATTATATGTGAGATCTCTTTTGTGATTTGAAACAATTTCCTTTTTTATTTTTCCCAAATTTTTCTCTCTTTTATATTCCATGTTTTTCATGTTTGATATGGAATGTATTATTTTTATAATATTTTCTAAAATTTATGTTGAGCCCTTTGATATGTCAATAATTATATGTGTTTTATTTTATGAAATTTTTAGTTTTCAATGAGTGAAAAAAATGTTTTAAATTTAGTTTTTCATTAATGTGGCATGTGACCTCAACATGATATGTAATTTAGATCTTTAATGTAATTAAAATATTGATTTGAAATGGGAGTGTGGTTTTTAAGAGAAATTCCTTAATGGATCGTTTGAAATAGATTTGATGGAAATTGATGTCCTTTAGTATTTTTTCATTTCATTAAAGAATATCCATTTATTAATGGTTGGTTTTAAAATATTTAACTAGTGTATATGATTTCCATTATTTTCTAAAAAATTACTACAGTGATGTTTTATGATTTGTGAAAGGGATTACTGTTTTCAAACATTTCTATTGTTAATCTATCATTTGGAACATTTATTTTAAAACAAATGTCGATAAAGAAACCCTTTCATTTCCACATTGTTATGTTTAAACAAAGTGTGGGTTGTTGATATCTATAAGATTTATTTTTCTACCCTTGTGTGAGAATGTTCTTTCTTATGAAATGGGTACATTTGATGTTGGGGATATTAATTATTGGATGTTAAGGGTGGTGGTTTATAAATTACTTGTTCCCTTCTGGTTAGACATGGATTGATTATCCTTTAGCCTCACATCACTTTTATTATTCATAATTCTTCTAGAAAACATGGGCTTTCCCCATCAATTTTTATGTACAAAATCATGTAAATAACATATTAATAACAAACTATCACACCTTAATTAATTATATCAAATTCTAATGAATATAAATAAAATTAAAGTTTCTGATAAAAACATCAATGGTGATTAATTCTATAAATATAATATAAAGAAACCTTTAGTCACTACACCATGGCATATAGTATATTGGGATGATGAATTACTTATAAAAATGAGTAGAAGTTATAATCAATGGTCTTGATATCCCTCAGATAGACCATGTATATTCTGGTGTAGAGAGTGTTTAAATTTTTTCACGGAAAATGAACCAAAACATAGACCACCTTATTATTTCTCAAAAGAGGACTTATTTAATAAAAATATCACCACTACAATTGTGTGATCATTCTTATTCTTATTTTTATACAAAGGGCATTCTTATTCCTTTTAGATATTTGAAATTTACCAAAACTGTTGCTCTTATCCACATATGAATTTTAATTATTTTTTAAATAAGTTATTATTTTTTTCATATGAGTCATCAGGATCTGTGTATGAGTCACCCTAGACTTAAGAGGATTTTTTATTTTTTAAGACTGGTTTTGAATTTTTTAAATGATTTATATAACACATAATATATTTCTTCATTCTATATATGTGGCCTCAACATAGTGGAAGGGGTTGTCATGCTTCTTTTTCATCTTTATTATCATTTATAAATAAGTAATTTAACAGTTATGAAAATTTTCATTTGTGATATAAAATATTCCACAGACATTAAAACACTTAAGAACATTTATATAAACATATTTTTACACAGATAAAAAACTAATCATCTTTAATAAAAATATGATTTTGTGAGAATTAAAACTATTGATAATATATTATATAGGAGATAAAAATTCATATTGAAGACAACTATAATTGAATAAATAGATATGTAGTTGATCATAACCCACATGAGACTTTTATTTTATGTCTTGGCTTAAGACATCTACTAGAATCATTGTTTGAATAAAATACATCGGCATGACAAACATAGAGATTAGATATTGATGTCAATAGAGAATAATAAATATTAGGGATAACATAAATTATTACAAAATGAAAGAGTAATACTATTAGACATCAATTTACCATAACATTTAACTAATTCCCACCATTCTCCCCAGAATGGAGTTATATTATAATAGGCTTCCTCTGTATATCACTTTAGTGTTACTCTATTAAAACCCACCATAATTTATAATCAATGTTGTCATGAGGGAGAAAAAAATACTACTCATTCAGTAATTTGATATCATAGTGATCTAATAAATGTAATTTTAAATCAGTTCACATGAATATTTGTCAGAATGAATCGTAATTGTTGTATTGTTGTATGACCCTTATTATTTAAAGTTTATCCATATAATCATTTCTCAATAAATATAAAAGTATGTTTAAAATTATAGATGAAATTCACATCTGAATTTTAAAAATAAATCATGATCATATTAAAGTTTCCTTAATTTAAATGACATAACATATCTCAAAGAAACCATATAGTACAACAAATCAAGGAGTGTGTTTCATAATTTATCAAAAACACCACAATATTTCTCATTGATAATACATTTGTCGACTATAATAGTTTATTAACATATTCATTAACTCGAAAAATATAGTATTGCCAAAGTAAATACTTCTCCTCTCATAATCCTAAAATCATAATCCACCATTTTCCCTCAAGCATTGAAACATGGTCATAATGGAAAATATTTTAATATACAAATGTATCCTTACCATGGAGATTATCATATAAATATCATTTTACTGAGGCACTAAAACGTTTTATAATCACAATCTTAAACACAATAACATAATGAATTCAAAATTATAACTAGTATCAACATTATAAGTTTTATCGACCTCTATGTTGATTTAATCCTTGTTATGGTAGTAGGTGTAGGTGCTCATACATTGATACAATGATAAATATTTCATAAAAAATTACATAAACCTAGGGTTCTACTCTTATTTGTCAATCCAAATATTTCATAGATCATAAATTCCAATATATTAGTGAATCACATTTTGAAATAATTCAAAAAAATCAATGTGTTTCATAAATTATATATTTAAGAGTTTGAGAATATATTATTGAAAATTCCTAATTTTTTATGGAATTATGGGTCCACTATCACTGGAATTCATGATCACATATCTTGTCCCAAATTCTATAAGATTGAATATTGAACATATTAGTATCATAAAAATAGAGATATAAAAATTTGAGTTTGTTAGTAAATGATTATATCCCTTGGATAAGAAGGCATTGGAAACCTCACCCTATATCATGGTTTTTAGGACTAAATGGATAAAATCAATTACCCTAAACATTATTATCCTAGTTTAAAAAACATAAAACTGTAAAAATTTG
This sequence comes from Viscum album, assembly GCA_963277665.1. Lineage (NCBI taxonomy): Eukaryota > Viridiplantae > Streptophyta > Magnoliopsida > Santalales > Viscaceae > Viscum > Viscum album. The sequence goes on from OY728140.1 coordinate 1,731,123,065, forward strand.
TAGATTTTAAAATCTATATCAAAGTTGTTATCACTTTGATATCACACTTGGTTCCCCCAAATGCACTAAGACCCAACCTAGTCTATTATAAGGATGAGTGTGCTTATATAGTCCCACTTTTGAAACTATTGTAATGATTAACATTCACCAAGAGGGTATACAGAAAAATGAGAAGAAATTCCTCTACAACTGTAATAAATAAATCACAAATATGTATAAGTTTTATAGAAGGAAAACATATATCTAACTGTAAATACAAGAATCTATATTAGTGAAATATAATTTGTTATGAAATTAAGAATAAAATATATAATTCATGAAATATGATTATTTTAATAAATAAAAACAAGTGAAATATAATTTTTTTAAATACAAAATTAAATCTTTAACAATTGGATAAAAATATATCATCCATTATAATGGCAAAGATCATAACAATGTTATCATCTATCGATTAGTATCCATAAAACCATTCCCAACATGCACTCCAATATAAATATAAAAATCCCACATATCCATGAGAATGTGACCTCACAATTTCTCATTCATCAATGAAAAAAATGTCCCAATATGATAAATAAAAAAGGAGATTTTCAAACACATAATATTCAAGGAATAAGAAATCATAACTATTCAAGTAGTCTATTGTTAATTATAGTAAAGTCCCACATAATTTATTCAATAATAGGTGGGTATAAACATTAGCTATGAATCTTTTAGGAATCATCACTAATAAATATTCATCATCACTTCTGGATATTATAAACAATATATCTACAAATATTTTAATTACCACAAGAATTTATAAAATCAATAAATTTTTACATCGTAATTTTTATTTTCACATATATATATAACAATTTTAATTAAATATGTTCCCATGGTTCACCATTCTAAATGTATTTTTATTCCCTTGAAATAACATGGAACTATCCATTTCTATATGATTCACTTCAATAATCTAATGTTTATAATGAGTCAAGTCTATTCTAGAACTCATGTGAATAAAAATATCACCCGATAGTTTTGATATTCTCCTGTAAATAATAGCATAACTCTTCAATATATAAAGATATTTTTAGTGGTCAACATTAGATGAATATTTATACAAATATTATCTGAATGAAATACATATTCATCCCCATTATGATAAATGAAACATTGAAATTTTGTGAAAAAACACTTATTATTGGTCACCCAACTTCTTATTAATTTTGAATTAATAAATCATGATGTATTGAAAAGTTTTTGACCACTAAAAAAATTGAAGAAACTCAGCACCATATTTCACAACTAGATCCCTCTATATTACATTTAAATCAGACTTTAATCATATGATTTTATGGATTATCACTTTATTAATTATCTTTATGAAAATAAATATGGAAATATTCTCTCCTATAGACACTATTTTCATATTATCTATAATATAGTTCACTTATTCTAGACACCAATCATCCAACATACTATAAATAATAAAAAATTAAAAAAATTTGATAAATTTTAAATTCAATATTAAAAATACAAATTCTATGTCAACTTCCATTTTCTCCTACAGAATTATTAATATTTATACCACTATACACCTTAAATAAAATTTTATATACAAAATAAAAAATATGAATTAAAATTTTGTATCTCATTCCGCACAGACAAAGGCACAATTAAAAAAACACTTTTATTTTAATTTCCTCATAGACCATGACATAGTGATGTGAACGATAATGTATTGTAATTAAAAAAATTAGGCAAATATACAATCTTAACAAATAATGATAAACTATATAAAATTATATTCATTTCAATCCCATTACATTATCCACTACATTTACCACAATAATGATACAAAAACCTAACCATCAGTTTTTAGCCTTATCTATGACACAAAAAATGGTTCATCTAAATTTAAAATCAAAAAATAACATTAACCAAATATTTTCACATCATACCATAAGAATTTGTATCATTGAACATGATTAATCTTACTAAATAGTGTTGTTTTTTCGTCATCTTCATTAATGGAAATTAATGTGAATACAGAAAACAGTTTAACCATTTTCTTCCAAAAATAAAAAAAAATTGTTTGGGAATAAATATTGTACTTTTATTTTTAAAAATGATGTATTACTTTTGATTATTTCCATACCAATAATGTTCAAATTCAATTTTTTTCTAATCATCATTCTATTAAACAACAATTATAAAATGATGAACATCCAATCACTCTATACCACATATAAAATACCAGACAATATCAATGTTTGAAAATGATTTATGTGTTTTAAAAAAAATTAAACACCAATTTATCAAATCAAATGAAATTCATCTTATCTCGACAATAATATCATTTTTACCAAACAGAAATATAATGATGTATAATTATTTCCCCAATCGTATGAACAATTCATTGGTCTCAGTTATCTGCCCCATTGTATTTTGTTTTCAAGACACGAAAAATAAAAAACGTCAAACTTGGTAATTATTCATTACATAATAATTAGAATCTTAATTGAGAATACATAATATTAGAAACAATAATAATTAATTTTTTTTTGATTTTTTCCACAAAAATAACTCATATTCACATCTAATCATCTCTTTTTCCTACATCTATACTATTCTAATAAAAAAATCCTTATTTATTTTATAGCCTTATTTTTAAACACAGAATCATAAATAATGATTTAATAGTTTAGGAACTCTATAAAAATATTCTGATATCACAACATCACAGAACCACTAACACACATAGTATACGTACAATGAAATAACTGATTTAGCCTTTTTATAAACTCCATGGATACATTCCTCAAAAGGAATCGCCAACATTTATAGATAAAAATATACTTTGAATATATTTTATGTGTTCCAATTTAATCATGATAATGTTTTTGGTTGAAGTCCAATAATCATCTTGAATATATAAAAGTAATTCATAGATAATAATTTACTATAAACATCAATAATTTTATCTTTTTTGGAAGAACCTAAATATTAAAAAATAACACTTCCACATAATACTAAAAACTAACAATTTAATGTTAGTTATTTATTTTAACATTGTTCAATAAAAATAATCTAACACAATATATGTTAGAAAAAATTTAAAATTCAATTATTGAAACAACCATTAAAAAATATTTTAAATTTCAACATCAATTATAACATATGTTGAAATTATTCTATATACCAAGAATTATGGAACATTTAACATCTCCTATAAGAATAACTAACATTAAAAGTAACTTATAATATTGAAATTAAAATAAATGATATTATAATATATTTTTTATATATGTTAACATCATACCCAACGTTAAATTATAATGATTGTTTTTAAAAATTATTTTTCAATAACATACTGCATTCCTTATAAATAGAAAAAAATTGAAAAATAACAGCAAAATTACTGAATTCAAGATAGAAACAAATGAAAAATTATATTACAACATTTTATGAAAGGATAATAATAATAAAAAAATGTTTTAATTAATCATAATTAATCTTATTATATTTGTAAAATAATTTCAAAAATAATTATAAATGATGGTTAAGTTTTTTATTTGAATACCTAACTGTATCATCAAAAGGGAAAAAATTACAAAAAACGTAATAACACTAATAATAAAATATATGGATTAAAAATATAATAGGTGTAATTAAACTAACAATATGGAAGGATATAATAATTTTAATCTAATAAATGGTTATAAAATTATAATAACTACATTCAACACTTTTTATATAATGACACTATATTTTTGAAAAAATAATATCAAAAATAAAAAACTATATAAATTTTTTAAATGAAAATTTATTTTGAAAAATGAAATTTTATATATCTTCAAATAAAAAGATGAACAGTTTTTCACTAGGTGAACCCATTGATATAAATTTCATAAAATGTTGGTTTTTTCATACTAACCAAACAGAATTATCATAGAATTTATAATATTAAAGAACCAATAATACAATAAATCTTGATATTCTAACAAATCATTAAATTTTTCTTGATCTACTCTGATTAATTAGAATAAGTAATATTTTATGCCTTTCTCTTGAAACTAAATGAATTACATATATATTCCTATTAAATTGAAAATTTCAACATTGTTGACATTTAAATTAATATTTTTTCATAATTTTATATGTCTTCTTACAATTAATTAGATGTAACGAACTAATAATGATTATTTATTTTAGTTAATATGATTGATATATATTAAACTATTATAGTATTATTTAAGAACTTCTTAATAATCATAATTTATATTGATTCCATTAACCAATTAAAATTCTCATCATTTTTATTGAAAATATTGGAAGTATACCGAATTGGAAAAGTAATAAATTAAAATTCCATAATTAAAAATTTATTATTTACCTGAAAAATAAAAATAAAAAATATTTATGGGGATTGTAATTATAATAATGTTTTATACAGATAACCATCAATAACATCACAAGTGATGTCTTTTTAAAATATTCGTTAAATATATCATCTTTTACATATCTCAATGGTCATTAAAAACTCATAATAATTACTTTTCAAATGATTATTTAGTGAATTTCTTTTGGATCCATTCAGAGTAGTTAAGAGTATCTAAATGTATTCGGTCCCAATAAAAAAATTTCTCTAATATTGATTCTTTATATTTTACACTATTTTATTAAAGGAAAATTTAAGAAAACATCTCATGTGGTTAGAAAAAATAATTGATAGAAATGTAAAAATAATACATCACTAGTATATCAACAGACCAACATGGCTAGCTATTCATGTGAGAATGAACCAAACTGTATCCAATTGAGGCCAATTCATTAGAACTTAATGATACCAGAGGAGTTTGATAAATAAAACAATTTATAACATCACTTAATTAAATTGACTATGTAATACAATTATGTACACAATCCCCGATAATTTTTATTATTCCATACGATATAATATATAAATGGGTTTCCCTAATATAAAACAAAGAGTACATAGTTATGTAGGAGTGAAGAGGGTTTGGGTCGAGATAGGCATGATTCATCAATCTTTACATAACTCTAAACATATTATTTAAAAATGATCTTACTCACTCCTAAATCAACTAACAAATTTTTCAAAGTCGAGTCATTGAGGAAAATATTTTCCCTTTTATGTATCACCTGTGAATCTATTCTAGTATTCAAAAAATAAAAATTATAACGGCCTCATATCATCTTAGGAGACCTAATATTTCTTTCTTTTATAATGTAGCCAATGTTTTTTTCCTTTATAAATTTATAGATAAATATCACATGTATTGTTTTCTCATAACATGAATCCAAAAATAAAAAATATAAATAACATATTAATGTGATGAATTTAATATATGTGTGTGTGTGTGTGTTTAAAAATAATAACGATTAATTTATTATATTATTATCAGAAATATAATTTGATTGATCAGTAAGATAAATCCATTTTTTCATTCTTACAATTATATTTTTTTTCAGAGCTTCACTACTTGATATAGCTCTTATTTCTTCATATGTTTCTGAAATAATTATTTTTTACAGCATTGTATATACTCTACATGATAAGTTATGAGGTTATACATTCATAAACTATTTCTACTGGTGAGATATCCAAGATTCCATTTTAATTAGAATATTTTAAATAAATTATTTTTTAATTACTATATTATTAATCATATTGGTTTTATAAACATCAATTGTCAAACTATAAATGCTTCCTCCCGTCACCCGGTGATAAACATCCCTCATGTATCTACTTCTAAAAACCCATATTTATGACATATATTATCATTTATTTTCATCAAAAAATTAAAAATTAATTAATTTATAATGTTCCAACACAAAATTTTAAAAAATCACTTGTTCTTAATTAATTTAAAAACATGAAAATAAAATTTCAACATTAATTGAATAAATAAAATATTGGATATATTAAATACATAATACAAGAACCATTTTAAATAAAATCAATAATGGAGATATTATATCATTAAAGACTCAAACAACTTATCACTAATAATATATTATTCTCTCATATTAAATGAATATAATTTACAAGAATACCCTAACTCTTTGTGTCATGAAACACAAAAAATGATTTTCTTTTCGGACAACTTTTCTTATTATTATCATTGAATTCAACAAAAAATATGTTCTACTCCCTATCATCGAGTGAACGTTTTGGTAAATGTGTACTCCCATGTATTTCAACTATAGGTATATTCATCTTTTAATAATAATAAGTATTAGTTTCAAAGGGCTCAGTAGTATTTCTACAACTAATTTGTAGAAATATAAGTTATATTTCACATATTAATGTAATTATCAAAAGTTTATTTATATTAGGATATGCACACATACCAGTATTGATATTTCTATTCCTCTATATAATTTAATTATCTATATTTTTTCCAAAAGAATGGAATTATTTTACTCATATTCGAATAAAAATAATTTTTTAATGTAATTATTTGCTGATTTAAAATTTAATGAAAACATTAAATATTATTTTCTATAATAGTTAAAAAAATACATTCATGAAAATTATGAGTATGATGAAATAATTATTCGAAAATGATGATATCATAATAACTAAAATAGAGATATAAATAACTATAAATTATGAATTGTAAATTTATTAAGAATATGGAAAAAATCAAAATATCTATATATTTTAATATTCTAGTGAAAAATGGATTTTTGTTACATGTGTATGTATAGCATAAAAAAATAAAAAATATATGTTTAAATTAATTATTAATTTATTGATAGAGTGGTTTACAAAAATCCATTCTATATCATCATTTTATATAACATGGATAATTTCTACTTTATAATCATAATTATCCATGGTAAATCATGTAATAGATGAATGAATATCATATATGTACAAATTATAATTTATATTATGACAACCCAAATGTTTTTTCTTGTTAAATTTATATTCCACTAATTATTTGATGGATTAATAATGGAAAATACCCATTCTAGATGTATCATTATAATGAATGGTTCATCTTTGAAATTAATACATTTCAAACCGACAACTGTAAATACAAATCCATCATGATTCAAAAAAATGTAATAATAATACCAGTTACACAAAAACAAATATTCTAGAAAATTGTTGTAATAAATTCTCCATGTTTTCTCAATAATTCTAAAATAATCTATTGATGTAGAAATTCGGGTTTTTATCCTTTACACCTGAAAATTTTCGTCCATCAATTAATATAGTGACACCATTATTTTGAATAGTACTATTTTTCCCAAATATTTTGTACGAAATGTATAACTATTAAAATCAAAACTAAATAATGTAAACTAATAATCATATGGTCCCATGGATAACCATTTAAACAGTTTTTATGGTAAAGAATCAATTTTTCCTTTATATTTAAACAAATAAACCAAATAATATTTTTACTAATTCTTCAACCACATTTCCATTCATTTTATATATCATAATTTCAACCCATAAACATGTCATGGTTTATATTATTGAGTGTCACCTGATTTATTAAAAAATTATAAATGTGCCTTCATTATTTTATCAAATGATATTAAAATTAATTTTATTCCACAAATTCTCTTACCTTCACAGTTAACTACCACATGATGAGATTCATGTATACCATCATGATTAGATTCATACATTTAGTTGATACAAAAATACACCACCTATATATATATATATATATATATATTTGAATAATTGAATCTTCTGGATGATGTGAATTTTTATACATGTCTGTTTAAAAAATGTTATATCCCATTGGATTGGATTAATCTATTGTAAATATATAGGACCCCATAACTATATAATCATATCGAAATAAATAACTATATTTACCATTATATCAGAAAATGATCCCTAAAAATATATCTCAAGTAGGAAACATATAAGGATAACTTTATTCTCTAACTCATATTAAAAAAATTTGATCCATTATTTTTCTACGAAATGAAATGAAAATGCAACATAAAATGAAGAAAGTATTTTTTTTATTGGAATAAAAAATATAAAATACAATGAAATTGTGATTATTTATTCAATCAATAAATGAAAATATTGATATTTCATTCCTATTAACATAAAATCATTTAATAAAACCAAATTTTTTACATCTTAAGAATATATTGTAGGTAATTTAAAAACATTTGATCATAAAAAAATTTCATTTTTCAACAATGGATAACATGTCACAAGCTTGAGATAAGTAAATTTTATTTCTTTTTCTATTGGGAGAATACCATATAATTATTCCCATAGACATTATGTCCAATCATGCATGAAATTTAAATTTAGCCTTTATTTTTATATCTAAAACTATTTCGATTAAGAAATTACATATATTTATCTCACAATGTATAATAAAGTTTTTATGTTTTATATCCAAAAATATCAAATAAGGAAGATCAAATTAGATGGATCATTTATTCAATGTACCTTTTTAAGACCTAAACACTATCTTCTAAAATGAAACATTAATGTTTTATTCTTATTGTGAACTTCATCAATTAACCATAGTTTTTAAAGGCATTAATACATTTATGAACTATTACATTATTTTTAATATTCCTTACATGTCATGAAAAATTAAAATTGTTTAATTATATAGGTATATTTTCTTTCTCCTATACAATAGTTGATGATATAAATTCCACTAATTTTTAAATATATGGGATTATTATCACTTAAAATTTTATCAAACTTTATTTTCAAATGTATGAATGCTGTTTATGGTGAAAATTATCATATAATATAGAAATAAATTATTTTTTTAATAATAAATCAATCACAATACATATTACCTCCCCATGAAATTAAAAATAATCAATTAATAGTGTCAAGAAAACATAAATATAATTTTCCACTATTTTTTTCCAAAAATAATTAATCTCAACATATCCTATTTAACTACATAATTAACTATGGGTAATGGAAGAAAACTACCGACATAATTGTAAATGAACTATATTAGATAATGAATCCCCAATGTATATTTTTTCCATCTACATATAGTCCCATTCTGATATTTATCGCATTATTTCAAAAATTAGGAATTTTGGATCAAATCATATCAATTGTAGTGAATTGTTACTAGGATATATGGTTCTATTTTATATTAAATAATATGTATACATAAAATATTATTTTCATCATTTGAATTTGTAATAAATAGTTTAAATTGTTAAAAAATAGAATATACCTTATTTTCATAGCTTGAGTTTTCCTACCCATACTTGGGGGTGAATTGTAGTTGGATATTTCAGTGATTTTATATAATGATATCCTATATTTAAAAAATTCTAACAGTCATTCATATTCATTCCTATACACTGCATAATAAATTTTTAAAGATTTGTTTTTATGCATTGTTCAAATAAACTTCAATGTATTTTTGTATAATAATTATAATCTAGAAGGCCATTTCATTTTATATGTATATTTTTTCAAAAATTTATGCTATTGAATGATAATTTAATCATTCCGCCGATTTCACATTTTTATGTTGACCAATATATGCATTACAGATTACTATATAAATTTAACAAAATGAGAAAATGGTTTTCTGAACTTCTCTATATGATTATAAAAAATAAAAAAAATTAAATATGTCAACTTCTGCATTATGGACTAATTCATTGGAATGATATTTTATCTCTTAATTAAAATAAATACAATGTTTGACCTTGAATTTTGAGTTATATCAGAATATGAGATCCATTGAATTTAATGTGGAATAAAAAATATATAAAATCAAATTATTATTAAATTTTTATTCCCTGATATTCTCATATTAAAATAATTTAGGAATATGTCGAAATACATTCCTCAGTTTTCAATATTTCATTTAGAGAATTCTAAAAGATTATCAAACAACTTATTCAAATTCATAAATTATCATCCATGAGAATTTCAAATTATTATATATTAATTACCCAAATAAATAACACAATTTATGACTAAATTTAAAATTGTTTGATAAAAATTTATATATTTAGTTATTTTTTATCATAAAAAAATTATTACATTATTGTTATATAAAAAATTATGTTAAAAAATTAAATTAAACACTAAAACACACAAATATATATTTCACATGTATTTATTTATATAATTAAATTTGATAGAAAAAGGTATATATTTTTATACATGCATAATAAAATGTTCACGCCCAAATGATGAGGACTCTTGGCAGAAAATGAAGCGCATCATGCATACTAAAGGTCTTGGGAAGGGGTGTGGGAGAGTTGAACCAACATCAAGGAAGGAAACACCATCTATGGTCTAGGACTTGAATATTGATATTGAAACCCTCTTACAACAATCCAGAGATTTGGAAGCACTTCACAGAAGAATCAATTGATTTGGGCGAGACCAAGGAATGGACTGGGGGGCCTTGTAAGACAAAGAACGTGAGATTGTTCACAAGATAAGAAAATATATTGGATGATGTAAGACTTTTTACTTCTTTTCATCCGCAACTATAATTATTTCATTTTCTTTTTGATTTAATAATAGGGTACTGGATCTATTGCCTTAAAAAACACACTCAAATTAAAACACACACATTCACATATTTATACAAAAAGTACATGATTACAAATATATGTATATTGTGTGTATTTTATAACTTGTTAATGTTTATATATGTCAACAAATATATATTTATATATATAAACATTTAGCAAATATATAACTATATATAAATATGTAATTATATTAAAATTTAGGCACATTTAATATAACATTTTTTACCAGCATTAAGGTATGACGTTGCTTTTATTCTTGATTCTCTTTGTTTTCATTTTATATATAGTTGTTTCCATCATTTCTTATATATAATAGTAGTTTAAAATATTTTTCCACTGTGTTTTAGTATTTAGAGTGTGGTTGGAGAGTGTATGATCTTTTTTATAGTCTGATTGGTGTCCATGGATTTTAACATAGTAGTGGGAAAGATTATGTATCTAGAGAAGCTACATAAGGCCCTAATACCGGTGAGTGAGGGCTACCAGCTAGTTGGTGGGGTGAAGGCATTGGGGTCTTCCATCAGTTATCCCAAAATAAAATTGGTGATGTATTCATGGTGGTTAAATATCATAAGGGGAGTTCTTATATGATATCCACTATCTAATCAATGGGGTTCATAAGAACAATACTATTATATCATGTGTCACTAAGTAGCTGGTTGTGGCCACTCGATGGAAGGTGTCATATACTGAGCCTATAATTATAAAGGTAATATCACCGATTCATTTTTAAAATCCCTATTTCAAAAATAAATTAACTCCCAAAAAAATTTATTTTCATCTGAACTCTTTAGATACTATCTACGTATGAATTTGGGTCCCCCGACATTGACTCATTATGGATTGAAGTGCCAGTTTTTTGTCTTGGATCTCTTCCGGTTAGTTTAATATCAGTTTTATCATTGATTATTATTTCATCACATCTCCCCCTATTTGATAGTTTTTATTCTTTATGTTGTTGATGGATCATGATCTTGAATAATTTAATTGTGTTTCTAGGATTCTAATTTTTTTTATATCTCAACTCTCCATTTGGAGATCTTATGTTTGTGAGTTTATTAATATTGATTAAGGTTAGTGGTCTTGTAAGGATATATTTTTCAATTTCAATCCTTTTAGGTTTGTTTAATTTCAATGATTTTTTCAATTGATTTGTAGATTATTAATCGGGACTCTTGATAAATGATTTGAAATTTCATAGTTTGAGTGATGAAATACCATATTAGTGGACTTTGAAAAATAATTTTTGATTCTGGAAAAAAGTTCTTGATTTGATATGAATGATTATAATCATGATTTGTATGAGGTAAAAAGGAATGAATGTTTTTACTATTTGAAAATAATGTCATGATTAAAATAACATTCATAATATTTTTTGATATAAAATTCCAGGTTTTGGAACATTAAATTTTGGTCAACATGAAATGATTAATTTCACACTTTGAGATTGATTAAAATTTTTATTTCCCATTGAATGATTAATTTATCCTATTAATCAGATTATTGACTTGGTATTTAGTCAACATGAACAGACTATAGGCATGAATTAGTTATACATTGAAACATATTGATTATGAAAACACAATATTATGTATCTTTGGGGAAATAATATAATCTTTGGTATTTTCTCATAGTAACCCTAGGATTCAGATCATGGGGGTGTTTTCACACCGAGATCTATATTTCATTGAGATTTGTGAGAATCCACATACTAAACTAACCCCGAGACTCATAACCATGTTGATATGATTTTAAATGATTTATAAATCCTTATGTTTTATTGAAATCTTTAAACATTCATATTATTATAAATCATAATATTCATGCTTGTTTAAAAAAATATTCTCATATTTTTTTTATTTCATAGAAATGAACAGTAAAAACTATTTTATATTAACCATTTAAATTATTTGTAAATAATATTTCAATATGATATTTGAAAATATTTAAATTTCTTGATTTATTCAGAATTTACCAGTGTTTATTTATTTGTGATATATTTCTTATGATATTATTGGTGATATACTACTAGGATATCTTTCTCAAACACATCATTGGAATCCAAAAGTAAATATAATTTATTTTTCTAGGCCTTGGTAATGGAAATCCACAACATGGTGGTGGTGGATGTTCTTAATTAGTGGGATTTTGGAGTTGGTATGGATAGGTGGAACATGTGATATAATTATAACACAAACTATATGGGTTGATTTTTTGATGGTTTTATCTCATGAATTTCATTGAGTTAATATTTTTAGACAATTATGTTTCATTATATGGAACTTTATATCTTAAAGAGTGTTTGGAATGCTGATTGTTTATTCATTTTTATCCACTTCTTTATCGTTATTAGATATTATTACAGAAAAATAATTGCCTAATGATTTTTTGACGACCATGAGATAGTTTCCTATTGTGGGGTTTTTGAAATCCCTTTAGTCTATGTCAGGATTGATTTAGGAAAAATTTATGTTGTTCATTTGGGTCGATTTGTGAAAACTTATTATCAAATGGATGACATGTACTTTCATGATTTCAGAATATCATTTAGTTATTCTTAGCATAATGGAGATAGGATTTCATAGACATAAATGGTTTTTTATGAGGGAGTTCATAACCATGTCTATCTATAATGAGACTTAAGTTTTCATGGTACATTGTGAAAATGTTTATTTATTTATTTGATTAATACATGTATAGATTTGTTTTGAGTCACTGACTATAGATTTGTGATTCCCAATTGAATTTTGAATGAATGAATTGGTGTAATCATATCTCTTATCTAATGTAATCACGATATTTGTTAATGTTTTTTAGTACTATACCCCAATGATATTGTTTGGATAGACATAAATAGGGATCTATTTATGAGATAATGTAAGCAAAATCTATAGTTGATGAGAACCAAATAGGGTTTTGTGACTTTATTACAGTCTATTAGTTTTGTAGCTACTCATGTTACCCTTCCAGATGTAGAGGTTTCATCTTAGGGGGAAAATATTAGGGATCATTATCATTCATTACTCAACCTCTATCCACTATATTTATAGGGATCAAGTGATCATCAAGAGGTATTATATTGGTTAACATATATTGATCTTCTAATTTAGTTTTTATAGACTGATGATTTAGTTAAGGTAATGTGTTCAATCTTCATTCTTTAGGGGACAAGTATGACGAATTTTGATTTTTTTATAGTATCCAAAAGTTTTGGTAGTCTTGTATGGTGTTATTAAATGAGATTTTAAAATCATTGATGTTTGATTTGGGTATTTGAGTAGATATCTAATATCTGGTTTTCTTAATGAATCTCACATCGTATGTAGATAGTTTGGGTAAAGCATTGATGGATGAACATGACTTGGTAGGTAATTCAAGATTGATGAGAATTCTTCATAACCTCAATGATTTCTCAAGTGGTGCATTTAATGGGAATAAGAAGTGGGATGAGTCTCATGTAAGAAACTATAGTGGTAGATTTTGGAAGAAGATTTATATTGAATAATCTGATGTATTTGGTAAAAGGACACTAAATTATTTACAGTGTGACAAAGTTGGGAACCAAAAGAGAACTTTTATAGTGGAATGGATGTTCAACAACACTTTTTTATGATTAGTTCACTTTCATAGATCATTCTATGTTTTTACTACTTTTTTTAGTGGCATGTGATTAAACGTACTTGGACGATCTGTGGGACAATTATATTCTTTATGAAAAAAGGGTTTCTAGACACAACACTAGGAATGAAGCTTTTTTATATATTGTATAACTCTCTTATGGATGATGATGTAGTTCCTATGACAATCAGTGGTACCATTATCATTTAATCATCTTTATTTATATCTTTATATTATAATAGTTCATCTTAATCATTCTTATCTACCCATATTATTTTATTGTTGAATCTTTATACCATGATCATGTCGTAGACAATCTATACATCTATGATACTAGGGATGGAGAAATTGTAGGGCCTTGCATGACCCTCTTATGCGTTCTTTATATCATATTATATATAATGTTGTACTTTTTATTTCAATATATGAAAAATTATAATATATTCCTAGACATGGATTGGTCTATATCTTAAAAGGATTGAATTGAGAGTTTGGTTTTGTGCATCTCATTTACTACCCTAGATAGGGTTTATAATTTATTTTGGGGTTAATGGGATCATAGGTTGAGTTGAGATGGACATCTTTTTTGGGGATGGGTAGAATATTATGTTTTTGTTCCTTTGAAATAGAATAGTAATCACCGGGTTTTGATATTACATTAGTGGAATTGATTTTTATAATGTGTTTACTTCTAAATTAATGGGTTTTCACTACTAAAAGTGGTGGAGAGTTAATTATACATAGTAATGGGTGTCAATCCTATTTATATTCTCACATACTATATCACAACATTTGAATTGAAGGTGTTAAAATTTCAGTTGGATCACTTGATGTCCAATGAACGTATTCAAATCTTTGTTTTTCCTCAGGTAGTGTTAGTGATATTTCGATGAAGTTTGTCATAACCCTTTTCCTTTTTGTTAACTACCAGAAACTCAATCAAGTCAGAATAATGACCAAATAAATTTTTCCCAAAATTTATGTTTTTCTATCTATTGAAAAGGGTGAAGAGGATTTTGAAATTTTTTCATGTTTGGGGTTATCACCAGTTATGGTTTCGGGAGTATAATTTTCATACAACCACATTCTAGAGTAGTTAAGGCCCATGTGAGATCTATGTAATGCCTTCTGGCCTAATTGATGACCCTTCTATCTATTTCTTGATAAATTGGATTCTAATAGTACCTCAAATATTTTTTAGTGGTATTAGTGGAATATATTATGGATTACAAAAAATATTATAATGATTAAATAAGTCACGTGAATGAAATTATGGACATATTGAGAAATAAAAAACATTATTCCATGTTTCAAAATGTAATTTTATATTTTGATATATCATATTCTAGGGACACATTATTTTCAAACATGTTATTTCAACTGTTCATGTCAAGTTGAAATCTATTATGACTTTGGGGTAACTAAAGAATGCCTTTAAAATTTATTGATTCTTGGTAATGGTCAGGTGTTTACAATAGTTTATGAAGTAATTATCAAGGTTGGATCATTAATTGAACCCTAATACATCTAAGGAAGTAAATTTAATATGATATTTTAAATATCAAGATTCATTTGATAAGTTTAAGTGTTATTTAACACAATCTGCTATGATGACTCTTCCAAAAGTAGGGTATGGCAATATGGTCTCCATTGATGAATCATGTTTAATTTTTGGCCATATTCTCATACTAGGTGACCACATTGTATCTTATAGTTCTTTTCAAATGTGGACACATTATAATTACTATATCACTCATGTTCTAAATGTCATAGTTTTTATCCATGCTCGAATTTTTTTCATAAATTTACGATTCAGAGAAAGGTTTAACACTTACTCCAATTATAATATCTTTAGTTATATATTCTAAAAAAATATCTGAATATCCTATAGAGGTTATGGATTTAAACATATAGTATCTTGACATTGACCTTGATTACAACCCTAATAAAGGGAAATTTTTTATTCAATGAGTAGGAAACATTTATCCTATGATTTCAAATAATCATCTAATAAAGGGAGTATAGTGGATCTCTTTTTTTCATATAAACAATGGTGTCTCTGAGTATGAGGTCGTGGTTATATTTCCATGTGTTTAGATGAAATCATATTTTCTAGTGATACTTATCTTGGAATAACATATCTATAATAATTTCTATATAATTTTTTATTCTCTATTTGGTGGGGATATATTCAGATAATGGTCTCTATATTATAATGGGTATATTATTCATCTAGATCTGGTATATTGTTCCTTCGAGTAAAAAGTGTTTTGATCGTGCATTTCCATATTTCTCTATTGGTGGTACAACATGAGACAATAGTGATGATTTATGATATGAGATATTATTTTCGGTGGCCATGTATGAGACCATATCTTGTTGATTATTTTTCCCATTATTTTATATCATAGAAGATTTAGGTAAATCATATTAATAATTCAATAATTCATTTAACCCCTACATATGATGACATTGATGTGGGATGATAAATTGATTGAACTTATGGTTGACTTATCATGTACAAAAGAAGAAAATAATTATATTTGTGTGGTGATTGATTGATCTACTAAACAAATTCACTTTATTAACTTCCTTTAATCAAATATATTGAAGGACCATGGAAATCCTTATGTGTAGGTTGTCTGCAAAAAATATGAAATTTTATCATTTATAGTTTATTTTTTGTATCCCTGGTTCACTTCTTGTCTTTGGATAGGACTCGAAGAGGTCATTAGGTTCTTAGTTAAGATGATCATGGTGTTATATCCTCTCATAGATAGTTTCATGTAATAATATATAAATATTATAAAATAAATTATTCAATCTTGTTTCCTTGACATTGGAGAATCTTGGGAATACCATTTGGGTTTGGTTATTTTTTACAAAAATAATATATACCAGAAATCTAATAAAATGGAACCCTTTTATGGACATGTATAGATGACCATATAAATATTATCCTAGTTAATATAATGTTGGTGAAGCCACCTTGGTTATTCCTAGTTCGGTATAAGATAATTTTAAAAAGATTCATTCAATTATTTAAAAAGGGTAAAAAAAAGTTTATATAATTCATATGTTTGTCTACATTTGTTCCCTTTAGAGTTCCCAGATTGTGATGAGGGTTTTTGATAGAATAACCATGGTTGGATCACCTATGTTAGGAAAATAGGGAAATCTAACACTAAGATATGTAAGACAATTTGAGTTTATTTAGAAGATAGGAAATTTGGGATACAATATATATATTCCACTTAAGATGATATTGATGTATAATTGGTGTCACGTGTCCTAGAATTGATGGTATTTCCCTTACCCAAATAATGTATTGATTATGAGGTCCTTGCTATAGTTCCATATTTTTAATTGATCGGCAAATTTCACAATATTTTTTTTCATAGATAATGGTATTTCATTGAATGTATATCTCCATTTTTAGTTGTTTAAAAAAATAGTTTTTCTTCACATGAGACATAATATCATTATCCATTGAGGAGAGATCAAAAACCTCAACTCTTCTTGGTCCATTATTCAAAATTGTATTTCTATAGGAAAACATAATTATAGTTGGGATATTGTAAAATACTATTACCCAATATTACTTATGTTTTTTCTTAGTTGTATTTGTTTTCATATTGATCATCATTTTTTCATCATTTATTTGATATACCTATTATATTATAGTTTTTTTCACTTTTTTTATTTTTATAGAGGGATATATAAGAGTGTTTGATTCTAGTTTTAGAGGGTGTAATGTTATCAGGGATTCCAATTTTTTAGTGGGAATTATCATATAGTTGTAATAGTTATAAGAGACCCATTGGAGAGATGGTGAGGCCCAACAACCTACCGTGGATGGTCTAGGAGTGGGGTCTTCCTAATGGAATTCTACAGGACAACCAAAGTGTACCACATGCCCACCGGTGGGACACTAACGGATGAGGAGTTCTTATAGGAACTCTACCATCCATCTAGTGGATTCCTATAGACCAGTTGGTGGGATTCCAAGGGAAAATGAAATTTATCTTGTTGGTAGTGTATAATTATTGGAGGCCACTGATTGGTTGGTAATTCCAACACGGTCATGAGTCAGCATGGTAATGACTTCCTTTTATTTTTTAAATTTTAGTTTTAAAAGTAAAACCCCTCCATTGAAATTAATTTGAACATAAACACATTGGATACACTATTGGGATGAATCTTCATCTCCCAACCTTGATTCTTCATGGATTGAATTGTTGGTTGGTGTGTTGGATATCTTCTAGTAAATTTAATATCAATTTGATCAACCTGGATTCAATTACAATCTAGGTGGGTTGTATAGTTTTTTTCATCATATATAAATATATATATATATATATATATATATTATCATATAAATAAAAAAACATGTAAAAAAATATAAAAATCATATTTTTCTCAAAAACACATAAAAAAATCACCAAAATAAAAATATAACTATATATAAAATCTTCTAGTAAACAAAAAAAAACAATTAATTTGAAATGAATTATAACATTAAATATTACAAAAAATAAAAGTCAAAAATTTAACTAATATTAATCATAATAAATTAACTCATTAATCTTATCAACATATAATTTCAACTAATATAATAATATAACTTTTATAATAATTCTAAAAAATAAATAAATTAAATTAAATTCCATACAATCTATCATTCCATTAAAAATAAATCAATTATAGATTCATAAATAAATAATTCAATAAATTATTAAACTTATTATGTTTCCAAATATTTCTCATCAAATTAAAAATTATCTAGAAAATAGAAATAATAGTTGAACACTTATGAAAAATAATATAGGTGAAAGACATAAGACCAATAAGGTCAAAATGGATGCGGGTGAGGTTTGACTTCCTGACCAGTGACTAATGTTTGTAAAATGTGGTAATTGATGGAAAAAATGTAATTCGTCATTGTGATAGATGGTGGACATAAGATTTGATAATTTTTATTTCCAAAATCAATTATAAGGTGTAATGGGATAGAAACTACATACAATTTCATTTAATATTTTAATGAATACTATAATTTCAGTTTTTCTAAAACTAGTGTTTTAAATTAGTGCATTACATTCATTACATTATAACTATTGTAAAAAACCTACAAGGAATGGCATTTAACATCATTTATTAATTATCAAATATTAAATTTCCACTATTAATTGTATTTATTATATTACGGGAAATATTTTAATATGAAATGATTAAAAAAATTGAATTAAAATTGATATCATAAATGACATGCAACACTATATTTATATTGGGATAGATACACCACCCAGTTTGTCATGTGTTACATGAAACCCTATAATTTTTATGTTCGATAGCATATACAACATGAAACACCAAACTGAAATGACCAGTGGTATATATTATCATTGTAACCTTGACATTATAATAAAGGGTTTGAACATGATTTAAATAATTATGAAAATATTACTTACACATGAATATAAATATATTTCATTGGTGGTCAATTAATTATAAATGATAATAAAACACTATTAAAAAATGATATATTTTTATGAAAAGAAATTTTAATGAAGATAAGTTTATTTTAAAAAATTCAATTAAATAAATAACTCTTACTGGATTATATTAATAAAATTTATATATTATATATTCAATCTAATTTTTATTATCCATGATATTTTTTCTATAGGTTATATAAAAAAAATCCAAATTTATGGTTAAACTTGTTTTTCCATAAAAGTAGTTTTTTTTCTTATTTTAATGGGGAAAATACTTTAAATATATTTTTTAATAATATTTATTTGAAAAAATATACATCATTTTTAAAAACTAAATATCACAATTTGATTTTTCGGTGAGATTTTGAGTTTTTTCAGAAAATATTGATTTTTTGATGAATAGTGAAATATAATATTTTTTGAAGAAATGACATTTATTTTTAATAATTTAAGAAATTTACATGTAATTGTATTTATTTAAAATGTTTTAAATTAAAATTATTATATTTAACCCTCCTAATAATTTTTAATCAAATATATATTGGTTTTTGTTTAAAATATTTTTTGTTTAGAAACAGGATTTTCTAAAAAAATTAAGATGCATAATGTAACAACATTTTAATTAATTAAAATAATCCCCAATATAGAATGTGTTGAATAAAATGTATAGATTATATATTGATAACAATAAATTTATTACCAAACAATTATTATTATTATTCAGAGATTTAATATAGAATGATATTTTTCTAAAAAAAATCTTTTCTTAAAAACATGATATATCACCACCTCAGTGAGATTAATAGTAATTATATATAATCCAAATATGTGAATTGAATTTTTAAAATGGGTTATATATTTTTATCATAATTATTTTTAATTTATAATATGTACACCATAATATTTTACAATAATGATTAGTGAAAATTGTTAAAATTGATTACAGCGATGAAAGTAAAAATGAGTTTACTTATTAGTTAAACTTTAGACTTAAAGGGGGAAATTCCATAGAAAATTGACCAAAAATAATTTTATTTAAATATTCATACCATATACATTATATTATTTTATTTCATGAAATATTTGGTTGGAGAGAGATGAAAAAGACATGGGTGGAATTCACCCTTTCAAAAGAGTTACATGTGTTCCACTCAACTCACATACTAATGGCCACCCATTACCTCCAATATTAACTCCCATAAATCAATTTTTAATGACCAATTACTACCGAAATTCTAGAAAAAATTCACCAATATCATTCTATATTCCTTAATTAGTGCATAAATCCAATGAATAAGACCTTTAGTTGAAACCAAAATAAGTTACCTGTAGAAGAGGTAACATTCATTAATGAGAATTCTTATTTTATTTCATCCCAAACCATCTTAAATTTTTATTATAATATGATGATATAATAAAATAAGTTTCTCTTATGTAAATAGTTGTTGTTACGTTATGTTTGAGACTAATAAACACACACAATTCCATTGAATTGGATATGAAATCATCTTTTTTGTGTACAATGGACTATCACCTCGCAAAATCATGTCATTCCTTTTTGCATAACCACCTATCATGGTTGTGTATGATGATGGATATAAATTTTATAGATGATATATATATATATAATTATTTTATCATAATCATAATTATATCATATATAACCTTTTACATTTTGTACTATATAGGACTCTATAATGTCTTTCATGTGTACGGTGGGCCACCACATCGCAAAGCGATCTGCTTCATTTTACACTAATACATAACATGGAATGTTATAATGGTAAATAAAATAAATATATGTGATATAAATGAAACAATAATAATTCTACAAATATAATATGTAACATTACTTCTACCTTTTCATTCATACTAAAAAATGAAAATGTGGTTCATGGATGTGTGGACTACCACCTACTTGATGCGATGTGATTCCTTTTTTCACCACCACATCACTTGATTTATATATATATATATAAAGTTATAAATAATTATTTTTCTATATTTATGATATTATGATTATTTTGTAAAGATAAAAAATTACATTCCTTCTTTCATAAATGATCACTAAAAAATTGAAACGTTACACTTCAGTACGTACGACCTACTGTCTCTATGATCACAAAGTTATGTAATTTTACATTTCCATATTTAATGATTGGTTATAAATATAAAATTTTTGTAGAAATATGATAATTATTTCAATATTATTATTCAAGATATGTTTATATAGAGGTCTATTTTACCGTTTTTAACCCACCTATGTTATTTTGGACCCACAAGCAGAATATGGTCCAAAAATATGATGTAAAAACAATAAATTATGTAACCAAATATATCATGTTAATAATTGAAATAAAATTAATAATAAACATTTTAAAAGTAATAAATCAAGTTATTGTTATCATATTTTTATTATTTAGGAATATAAAGTCAATTGTGACTTGTCAGACACAAGGTAAGGGTTCTATATTCTCACTTTTATTTCAGTGAGATATAATCCTTATTCACCAGTTATTTTTTTGTGGTGAATATAATACACATTAATTTATTATATTATTAGTTTACTTAAATTTATTTGGATTATCATTTTCATCTTAGGATATTCCTTTCATGTGGTTTATGGTATCAATGTTACCAATGTGGTTAGTGTTTTTATCCTAAACTTACCACATTTGAGTCATATATTATGTTATACACAATTACTCTTTTATGGGGGGTATATAATTCATATTTCAAATTTCATATCCTCAATCTCCTTATTTTTATGGTTTTATATGTTTCATTTAATCGTATTTTTTGGAGGATTATGATTCAATGTCCAAATGTAGTAAATGTATTTTATTACAATCCCATTATTTATCAGTATTGTGTGTGATTAAGTTACAGATGTTGAAATATAATAAAAACACATGAATTTTATTATAATATATTAATTCAATATATTTCTTATTAATTGGGTAAAGATCCAGAAAATTCAAGGAATGTATTTTCTTAAATAAATGGGAATTTTACGAGTCTGCAGTTTCTGACGACACTTGATTTTGAGGCCCGGTGTGCCCAGAATCAATTTCTGATGTTTTGTTTAGGTACGTTCAGTAAACATACGTGCAGTTTTTTCTACCTTTTGAATCGGTGCTCAGAATCAAAATCAGAGGGCACCGATGAACTCATAGCGCCATTATTCGCTTAAGGGGACCTTTACCACAATTGTGTTTTATGCGGGTTGAGAGTTATCTTTTGAGGATTTAGAATAAAATAAGTAAAATTAATAATACACAATTTTATTTATGTTTGGTTGTTATTTACTCCCAAGGAGAGTTAGAGGTGGGGCCCACACCCACATAACCTTCCATGAGAAGATATTTGTGAGGTGGGCCCACACTATCCCTTAACCTTTCAACTCCCTTAAACCCCCTTGATTAATTTGTCAACCCTCCCATTAATTTTGTGATCTCTTCACCTCCCCCTCTCCCATTAATTTTTACCAAAACTTTTAATTAATGAATTGAATCCTCAAATTAATTAATTAAAGTTCTTGAATTTTAAAAATTCACGTGTGAATAATATAATAGCCTTAGCTATTATTTTATTTTGTCACTCATTGTGTTGAGAGGATTTTGGGAGAGCTCTTGAGAATTAGAAGAAGGAGTTCTTCTCGTAAATGGAAAACACCATCCTTCTAATGAAGAACCACCGAAGAATGATAGTCATATCCTTCAATCTTCTTCCAAGCCAATGGAGAATCCAAAATATATCTATGATACCCAAGGTTCCATTTTTTAAATAATGTTGATGTGAGTAATCAACCAGGAAATCAATTCATCAATGAAGTAAAATAAATTGTCCTCACATCACTTAAAACCTTGTTAAAAGAAATAACACATTCATCAATCTTTAAAAAACTATATGTCCAATGAAACAAAAATATTGTTATAGAAAAAAATACATTGGGAACTATGAGGGTCTCATGAAAAAAACAATTTATTTTCTAAAGTTCCAAAAGGGTGTCAACAAGGAAACCCAATAAAGAATTCCATTTCAAATAAATTTACTTAAATTACAATTTGAAATCATTATTAATTTGTCATTTAGGAAAACACGTCATTATTTTCACATTGAAAACTCATTCTTTTATACATGATCATCATTATTAAAAACCAAAACCAGGGTAAAACCACATTATTTCCCATTAGAACATTTTAATGGTTCAATGAGAATTTTAATAAGTTCTTTTCTTATGAAACCATTTAATTTCATTTAATAAACTGAAATATATTTATAAAATTGATTATAATAGGACTTTAGTCCATGAATATAATTTAAAAATTCACTATCGGATTATTACATAATAATAATATAATATTTTTAAAACTCTATAAGTTTATAAAACCCTGATAGTTTATGAAATATTTTTAATTATATGAATTTAATTTCTTTTGTAACTTTATTTATATGCAACACTATGTTTAAATGACCTATGATATAATATTGAATTACTAATGTTTAATATGATATTCACTAACTAGCTTTTGGATTTGAAGGTTTTAATGTGATGATTTAAATTATGAATTTTTTTTAAATATGTATAAAATTAATTAAATGGATTTTAATTTGTTAAAACATAAAATTAGGGTATCTAGAAATAAGAAGATATATTTTTCATAAAAATATTAATTATACACGCAATGTGGTCTTACCATAATAAATTAAATTACTCATTATTGATGAAGGAATTTAATTAAATGTGTACATAATATATTCAATAAAAAATTACAAAATTCATCTAATATTATTGACAATGATGAAATGATTGAAAACTCAATTTTATGATTAACAATTAATTTGTCTAAAACAACTTTTTTTTCGTTTTCCACACTTGTATATAAAATAAATTTCACTCACTTATAAAAATTGATTATAGTGAAATTCATTCAATATTTAGAATGATAATAATTATTATTATTTATTATTGTTAACATACTAATTATTCCTTATGAATTGTAACTGAGGGAAACATTTTTATTACGGTAATGGTTTGAGGGGGAAAATAGGGGGTAAACTAAAGGGTTCTGGGTTATAATGGAAAAACAATATTTATGAACTTTTAGATAAATATATTTCAATTATAAATTATACCATATTTTATATTGATACAATTTGGTGCCACTTTCCCCTGGGATTTACATTATTTTATTTTAATGTTATTAATAATTACAAGTGTGCCACTTGCCTCACTTATAATATGGAACACATTATCCTCTATGATAAACACCACTTAAAATTTATGTGTAAACAAAAAACTACCCAAAAATCATTCAAACATTCCTATAAATATTTATAGTTTGTTTCATTATTAAATGACCAATCCAAAGACAATAAGAAGATATTCGAAAGAGGTTTCTGAAAGATGATGTTTATGATCTTACCAATATTTTTCAGATTTCATTATTCTTCTACACCAAAAAAAATATATTTTAAATCCTAAAATAATTAATATAGTAATATAAATTCTCTATTATATCATTATGATTATGTTAGAACTATTTTCAACCATATTTCTATCAAATGAAAAATGAATATATTTCTCATGTGTATATGTGGACTACCTCACAAATATAACGGTATGATTTAATTATTGTCACCATATTTTCTGAATGGTAATTAGGATAGATTCAAAAATTAG